>CM038680.1:58244110-58844110 GCA_021605205.1 Aegilops longissima
ACCCGGACGGCCCCCCAAGACTGTCACGGTGATGCCCGTGACATTTGGTCCGCATGCCCAACGCACTTCGCAGCACGAGCCTCCGGGCACTCCCGCCCCAAGATCGCAGCCCCATCCCCACTTGCACAACTCCGCCACCGGTGAGCTCGATTCGCGAGCCTCCAGCTCACCCCTTGCTTATGGAGATGGATGCGCCAAGCACCCGGAACACGAGGCCTCTCCGCCATTGCTTGGTCACGGAGACGCAAACCCGAGCTGCTCAAGAATCGGTTCCGCGCCGAGTCGCCACTGGTTTGACTCGCTGACTGCTTTGACCGTGAGGTTGACTTCTTTCATCGACATGTGGGCCTTCGCTAATCAAACTTAGAGTTAGTTTAGCACTAACTAACTCAGTTAGTCGGCCGATAGATTATGGTCCCCAGTCGTTGACCTGACGGCGCTTGACTTGCTGACGCCACCCGACAGTCGATGCAATAACTAGTTTTCTCGGATTTAATTTAATTCAGAAATTTCTAAAATACCCAAACTTCTAAAATTCATATAAATTCAACCGTAGTCCAATGGAAATAATTTATATATGAAAAATGATCAAAAATATGAAGAATCTGTTTATGGCACTTTCATGCATGTTTGAACAAGTTAACCTCACTGAATAGGATGAATCATGATTAGGCAATTATGAAATAACATTTGAGTTGGAATTTGTTCTTGTTTGAATTCCACTTCAATTAACTTGGCTAGATATTGCACTAGGTGAATTCAGTACTTTAACATGACATGTCATTCATGTGAGGTGCATTGCATTGATTGTGTTTCTTGTTTGCCGGAATTGCCCCCTCTCAGAGAGACGATGATCGACGATGAGTTCGATGACACCGATGAAGAACTATATTATCTTCGTTGCCGCAAGCAAAACCCCTTGTTCATTTCGAATAATCCCACTCTCTCGCCCTGCTCTATTTTATGCATTAGGACAAACGACTCATGTGTTACTTGCTTGTAGTTGAACCCTTGATCCTTTGCATGACCGTCACCACAAGAATTAGATGAAACCCACTAGCATGAGTAGGAGTTGTTTGAGCCATGTTGTGCCTACTCATTTATGCTTGTTGTCATGCCTGCCATCGCTTAGAGTTGAGTCGGTCCGATTCATCGGAATGAATTGAATTGTTATGAACATGTCCTACTATGTGTGTGAGCTAAGTGTGAACACGATTTGGTAAAGGTAGGTGAGAGGCCATGTAGGAGTACATGGTGGGTTGTCTCATTACACCGGCCCTTAGGAACTGAGTTCTGTTTTGTGATCCATGAAAAGTTACTACCACGCATTGGGATCCTTAATTGACCTCTCGGCTTCTTAACCACCCTTGTCCTTAGTCCGGAGTTGCAAGTAGTTTCGTGTTTGTAGATGTCGGGGCCGAAACGCACCTTAGGGGTGGGTTGTGTTGCGGTAGGCACCTGGGGTCTTGACCGAAGTGCCCGCTTATATCTCGAACCCCGCACACATCGTCGGGGCTGTATGGGAAACCTCGCCGGACTTCAGGATGGAACCCAATAGGCGATAAACCGACTAGGGACTTGAGTGTTTAGGTAGGCGTGCCGACACCCACGCTGGCTTCCGCAAGGTTGCCGAGTACATGTCGGGTAAACGGCGGTAAGTGGTGAGAGCGTGAAGAGGTACACCGCAGGGTTTGATATGATCTATTCAATAGCCGTGTCCACGGAGAAGGACTTCGGGTTCCCTATATCAGTTCATAGACAAGTGAAAGTGGATACACTAAAATACGCAAGATAAGCGTGAGTGCTATGGATGATGCTCCGAGGGAGACGGAGCGGTCCATAGTGGTGTATTGATATGGTGAATATGTGGACTCGAAGCGCCACCTCAAAAGAGTTAATTGCAATCGAGTTCGATAGCCACCGAGTCAAAGTGGCTTTGTGCGCAAACTCCACCACCCCCTTTGATAATGATGCATATGTAGTTAGTTCTGATAAGTCTTGCTGAGTACAATTGTACTCACGCTTGTTTATTTTATGTTTTGCAGAGACGCGGCCTCACTAGTAGTTCCACGTGACTTCGACGCTTAGCTTGTTACCTCACCACATCTTGTGCCCCGCAGGATCTGGTAGATAGTCGCTTCTCAATTTTTCATTTATAGTTGTCTCATCGATATGATTAGCTTCCGCTTGTGCTTTGACTTGTATGTTCGAGGTTGGGTCATGAGACCCATGTTTGTAATATCTCGCCTCTGAGCCTAATGAATAATATTTGAGTCGAGAGTTATGTTGTGATGCCATGTTGTATTTGCACATATTGAGCATATTATGGTATGTTTAAAATGCTTGGTATGTGTGGGATCCGACAAACTAGTTGTTTATCCTTGGCAGCCTCTCATATGGGGAAATGTAGTCTCGTGCTTCCGAGCGATAGTAGTCCGCTACAGCCGTTCCCGGAGTCCCTAGCCCAGACTACCGCTTGGACACTTGACTGGCCGGCATGTGTTTCACTTGTCCTTATGTCTGTTCTTCGGGAAATGTCACGCGGTGTTATTCGAGTCCGCCAGCCTGCTAAGCCCGGGATACCGGAGTCCCATAGCCCAAGTTACAGCCAATATATACGTGATGACCGATATGCTCGATGTGATTCATGTATGCCTGTTCTAGGTTAGCGCCGCTTGGTTCACGACAGCCATGTCGGCCCGGTTTTTGTCATATGGATGCTAGCGACACTATCATATACGGAGCCAAAAGGCTAAACGGTCCCGGCCATGGTAGGCAACATGTGGGAATACCGCAGGTGAGGCCGCAAGTGATATGATGTGTTACATGCTAGGTTGTGACTTAGGATCGGGTCCCGATAAGCTGGTATCGAGCCTCGACCGTCAGAGGATTACCAAGCCAAACTCAAGTTGAGTCTAGAAATGCTTTAGTTATGTAAGGGAATTGATTGTGGAAGGAACTAAGGCTTTTTTTACTCCTTATATCTCATGGCCTTTCGATCTAAGTCAACCTCTTCTTCTTGGGCTTAAGAACTAGGCTTCTATCTATCTATCGTTGACGTGTTACTAATCCATAGATATAAGATTGTTGGTTTTAATCCCCGCTTCAGTTCCCTACTATTCTCGATGATAACCTTGATCTCGTAATCTTGTTATGATGTTGTTGAGTGGTTATGCCACCATTTTTGCAAGATATCTCAAATCATTTTGAGCATTTACAGCCGTTATGTCTGTCCGAGTCATCCCAGGTTCTCTAAATAGTCATGCAATTGCAAACCCTTCCTCCCTGCTTTCTCGATGTCCTTGGTCGTAATAAGCACACTAATCGGTAAGTTGAGGTACTTTTTGTTCTCGACATATAGTTGGAACTATTATTATGACCCTAGGTGTTTAGGAAGTCATCTAGCAATTTAGCAATGCTTTTGTATCCCAAAGGTTATGATTCTCGCCATTATTCTTGAAAGCATCCTGATGCCATTTAGTAGTAGGTATTCTATTCCCGGTTCTTGAACCCGAGATTCACCCTACTTACTTCTGTTGATAGTGTTCTAGTTCCTTTAGGATATTAGTAACTTTCATATCCTCGAGGTCCGTGGTATTCCTTCTTCCAAATACTACGAACCGCTTATGGCGAAGTTTGTTGAACAAAGATCACAACAGTGCTCTTGAGGAGTACTCCATTCATATTGTGACTCGCCAATTCTACCTTTCCGCATGGGTTATCCGAAGAAATGTTGAGCTTGTCACATACTAATCCATGCCTCCACAACTCGAAAAGCTATATGTTCCTTTGAGTTGTTTCTTAGATGTCTTCCACCTTCATCCCAATTGATAGCCGGAGTAATTGTGCATTCGTGTTCATCGATGCCTATTATTCTTGTGGTCCGTCGAGCCATTCTATTCGAATGACTAGGAGAAACAAACCCAAGTTTCATCCATATCCGGATTGGGTCAAAGTAGTTGTATTCCGCTGATGTCGAGTGAAGAAGCCCAAGTCCGACCTAAGCCCGAGACTAAGTGCTTTTGCTGCAATGGAACTGGTCACTAGAAGGAACTACCTCAAGTATTCGGGCGGATAAGAAGGATGGCAAAGTGAACAAAGGTATATTTGATATACAGATTATTGATGTGTATTTTACTAGTGTTCGTAGGCAACCCCCAGTATTTGATAACCGTTCTGCTGCTAAGAGTAGTAACTTGAAACGGAGTTGCGTATGAATGAAACTAGTTGAAGGGGAAGGACGAGAGTGTTGGAAGTAGTTCCAAGATTGATATGATCATCATCGCACACTCCTATACTTTCGGATTAGTGGAACCTAAATAAGTGTTATTTGGTGTTGAGCATAATATGATTTGATCATGTTTATTGCAATACGGTTATTCATGTGTTAGAGAATAATTGTTGTTCGCTTATATGAATAAAGACCTTCATGGTCATACACCCAATAAAAATAGTTTGTTGGATCTCGATCGAGTGATACACATATCTGTTAATATTGATGCCAAAAGATGCAAAGTTAATAATGATAGTGTCAACTTATTTGTGGTAACGCCTAGGTCATATTATGTAAAGCGATGAAGAAACTCCATGATGGGATTTGGAATCACTTGGTTATGAATCATTTGATGTTTATGTAACGTGCCTTTTGGGCAAGATGATCGAAACTCCGTTGTTCGGAACAATGGAACGAGATACCGACTTATTGGAAATAATACATACCGGCGATGCATCCAATGAGTGTTGATACCGTAAAAGTATCGTATTTTCTCGGACCTTCACAAGATGATTTAGCAGATATGGCATATATCTTTGATGAAACATAAGTCCAATAGTTGAAAAGTTCAAAGAATTTCGAGTGAAGTAGAAAATTATCGTAACAAGAAAATAAAGTTCTCGTGATCTAATCATGGAGATGAATATTTGAGTTACTTAGTTTGGTCTTCAATTAAAACAATGTGGAATAGTTTCACGCTCACGCCACCTCGAACACCACAACGTTATGGTGTGTCCGAACGTCAGAACAGCATTTCTTATTTTGATATGGTGCGATCAATGATGTCTCTACCAATTTACCAATATTGTTTTGGGGTTATGCATTAGAGACAACTGCATTCACGCTTAATAGGGCACCATCTAAATCCGCTGAGACGACACCAGTATGAACTATGGTTTAACAATAAACCTGTCATTGCTTTCTTAAAAGTTTGAGTTGTGATGCTTATGTGAAAAGTTTTCACCTGACAAGCTCGAACCCAAATCGAGAAGTGCGTTTTCATAGAATACCCAAAAGGTAACTATTGGGTACACCTTCTATCACAGATCCAAGGCAAGTTTTTCGTTGTTAAGATGGATCCTTTCTAGAGAAGAAGTTTCTCTCGAAAGAAGTGAGTGGGAGGAAAATAGAACTTGATGAGGTATGTACCTTCTCCCTTATTGAAAGTAGTTCATCATGTAAATCGGCCCATGATTCCTACACCAATTAGTGAGGAAGTTAGTGATGATGATCATAAAAACTTCAGATCTTGTTACTAAACTCGTGAGGTCTTCCTGAGTAAGATCCGCACAGTAGTAGCACGGTAATCATATTCGGAAGTCATGTTACTAGACCATGATGAACCTACGAACTATGAGGAAGCGATGATGAGCCCAGATTCGAAAATGGCTTGAGGCCATGAAACTGAGATAGGATCCATGTATGAGAACAAAGTATGACTTTGATTGACTTGCTCGATGATCGCAGAAGCATGTTAAATAAATGGATCTTCAAGAGGAAGATGATGCTGATAGTAGTGTTACTATCATAAAGCTCGACTTGTCGCAAAAAAAGGTTTTCGACAAATTCAAAGTGTTGACTACAATGAGATTTACTCAACTGAGCGATGCTTAAAGTCTGTCTCGAATCATGTTAGCAATTGCCACATTTTATGAAATCGGCAAATGGATGTCAAAACTACATTTTAATGGATTTATTAAAGAAGAGTTGTATATGATGCAACCGTATGGGTTTTTCAATCCTAAGGAGCTAACAAATGTGCAAGCTTCAAATGATCCATCTATGGACTGCAAGCATCTCGAGTTGGAATAAACACTTTGATAGTGTGATCAAAGCATATGGTTTTATATGCACTTTGGAGAAGCCTCAGATTACAAGAAAGTGAGGGAGCACTACAAAGATTTCTAATAAGTATGTGAATGACATATCGTTGATTGGAAATAATGTAGAATTATTCTCGCAGCATAAAGGAGTATTTTGAAAGGAATTTTCAGAAGAACCTCCAAGAAGCTGTTACATATTGAGCATCAAGATCTATAGAGATAGATCAAGACGCTTGATAAGTTTTTCAATAAGTACATACCTTGTCAAGATTTTGAAGTAGTTCAAAATGGAATAAATAAAGAAAAGTTCTGCCTGTGTTGCAAAACGTATGAAATTGAGTAAGACTCAAATCCGGACCACGGCGTAGTAAATAGAAAAGAGAATGAAAGTCATTCCCTATGCCTCCGCCATAGGTTCTATAAAGTATGCTATGCTATGTACCTGCACTCATTGTATACATTGTTCGAATTTGGCAAGGAGGTGGCCAGTGATCTAGGAGTAGATCACTGACATTGGTCAAAGACATCCTTGGTGAGGACTAAGGAAATATTTCGATTATGGAGGTGATAAAAGAGCCCGTCAGAGAGTTATATCGATGCAAGTTTTTAATCGATCAGATGACTCTAAGTCTCAATCTGGATACATATTGAAAGTGGGAGCAATTAGCTAGAGTGGGCTCCGCAGTGAGCATTGTAGACATAGAATATTGGTAAATACATACGGCTCAATGACAGCATCTGCTAATCAAGCTTCTCTCACAGCAAAACATGATCATACCAGTACTCTTTGGGTGTTAATCACATAGCGATGTGAACTAGATTAATGACTCTAGTAAACCCTTGTGTTGGTCACATGACGATGTGAACTATGGGTGCTAATCACATACATGTGAATATTGGTGTTAAATCACATGATGATGTGAACTAGATTATTGACTCTAGTGCAAGTGGGAGATGAAGGAAATATGCCCTAGAGGCAATAATAAAGTTATTATTTATTTCTTATTTCATGATAAATGTTTATTATTCATGCTAGAATTGTATTAACTGAAACATAATACATGTGTGAATACATAGACAAACATATAGTCACTAGTATGCCTCTACTTGACTAGCTCATTAATCAAAGATGGTTATGTTTCTAACCATAGACATGTGTTGTTATTTGATTAATGGGATCACATCATTAGAATGATGTGATTGACATGACCCATTCCTAGCCTAGCACTTTGATCGCTTAGTACATTGCTATTGCTTTCATGACTTATACATGTTCCCGTAACTATGAGATTATGCAACTCCTGCTACTGAGGAACACTTTGGTGCTACCAAACGTCACAACGAATCGTGATTATAAAGGAGTACTACAGTGTGTCTCCAAAGGTACATGTTGGGTTTGGCGATTTCGAGATTAGGTTTTGTCATCCGATTGTCGGAGAGGTATTCTAGGCCTTCTGTAATACACATCACTTAAGCCTTTGTAAGCATTACAACTAATGAGTTAGTTAGAGATGATGTATTATGGAACGCAGTAAAGAGATTTTCACTGCAACGAGATTGAACTAGGTATTGATACCCACGATCAATCTCGGTAAGTAACATACCGATGACAAAGGGAACAACGTATGTCGTTATGCGGTTTGACCGACAAGATCTTCAGAGAATATGTAGGAACCAATATGGGCATCCGTGTTCCGCTTATTGGTTATTGACCGAGAATGGTTCTAGGTCATGTCTACATAGTTCTCAACCTGTGAGGGTCCGCACGCTAATGTTTCGATGACAGCTTCATTATGAGTTTATAAGTATTGATGCACCGGTTTGTTCGAGTCCCCGATGTGATCACGGACATGACGAGGAGTCTCAAATGGTCGAGACATAAAGATTGATATATTGAAACCTATGTTTGACTTCGGAAGGGTTCCAGTGAAACAGGAAGTTATCGGAACCGGGTTATTACTGAACTTCGGGGGGTATATTCACACAAGGAGAAGAGGAAGGCCGTCAGGGGTGGGCTGCGCCTCTTCCTCTAGTCCCAATAGGACAGTGAGGGGGGCGGCGCCCTTCCTCTTTTTCCCCAATCCTACTCCAACTAGACATAGGAAGTCATTCCTGGGAGTAGGACTCCTCCAGCGCGCCCCCTAGGCTGGCCGCACCCCTTGGCTCCTTTATATACGGGGGGCACCCATGAAGTTGATCTACGGATCTTTCCTTAGCCAGGCGGTGCTCCCTTCCACCATATTCCACTTCGTCATATCGTCATGAGCTTAGCGGCTTCTCGCACGGAGAAGTCATATCGCCGAAAGCTTAGCGTAAGCCTCCGCGTTGGAGCATCAACATCGTCACCACGCGTCAGAGGTCGACGGAACTCATCCCCGACACTTTGCTGGATCGAGTCCGGGATCGCCATCGAGCTGAACGTGCGTAACTCGAGGTGCCGACGCTCGTGCTTGGATCGGTCGGATCGCGGAAGACGCATTTACTCACATCAACTCGCGGCGTTATAACGCTCCGCTTTCGGCACACGGGGCACGTGACGTACACTCTCCTCCCTCTCGCTATGCCATCACCATGATCTTGCGTGATCGAGGAAAATTTTTGAAATTACTACATAACCTAACAGGACTTCCTCGAACTCACGGCATTTGATGTAAGTTGTCGCCTGTGATTCGAGAAAGCTTGTTCTCCCCGTGGAATCATCCCAAGTCCGCCATGCATGTGCAAAGTATTCTATGGTTCAGACCATCATCTTCATTCCGTATGTATCCCTAGCACACCAAGCCACCGACCGACGTTGTTCAAGGAAAGGAAGTTCCTTCTAAGAGCATGCCTTATACAAGGACTTCAATATCCTCGATTATGGTTCCCCACCAACTCCCAGAGTGTTTATTTTAAGACTACCATGTGGTCATGCTTGTCCGGACAATGTGTTCACAGGTTTGTAGCGGAACCGCTCATATTTTGAGCTTGCTACCGTAGTCCATCTCCCGAGAATCTCGCAACGTCATCTCATCGACAGTTGCAAACTTCCTTTTCGCATATGCTGAGTCCAAGTATCCTATCCCCAATCGGATCTGAATCTCGTGCAGATATGATGGTTGGAACATTCTCAGCCAGTATTTCGCTCCCACTTTGAACCGGCCCCTCGTGCCATTCCACTATGGGCTGCCTTCTTAGTAATTCTTGTCCGTGTTCATCTTCAAAAGTGGACCTACCAGGTCCCCTCCACCTCCGATGATAAGCAAAATCATGTTATGGTGTTGTTGAGTGGTTATGCCATTTCTTCGCAGGATGTCTCAAATCATTTTGAGCATTTACAGCTGCTATGCCTGAAAGTCATCCTGTGTCTCTAAATAGTCCGATGCATTTGCAAATCCTTTCTTCCGTTCTCGATGTCCTTTTGGGCCAGATCAGCACACTAATCGTTAGTTGAGGTAATTTATTGCCTTGACATATATGTTGAACTACTATTATGACCCTAGGTGTTTAGGAAGTCACCTAGCAATTTAGCAATGCTTTCAGATTCCAAGGTGATGATTCTCGCCATCATTTCCTAAAAGCATCCTGTGATGCCATTTAGCAGTATTCTACTCGGGTTTCAACCCGAGATTCATCCTCTTCATGTTGTTAGTATTTGCTAGTGCCTTTAAGATATTAGTAACCTTTCGATAGTCCTCAAGGTCCGTGATATTTTCTTCCAAATACTACTTAACCGCTTATATGTAGTTCTTTGAGCCAAAAGATCACAATAGGAGTGCTCTTGAGGAGTTCTCCATTCATAATTGTGAATCGCCAATTCTACCTTCCTCGCATGGGTTATCCGAAGAAATGTTTTGTTCGACATACTAATCAGTGCATCCACAACTCAGAAAATTATATGTTCCTTTGAGTTGTTCTCTTAGATGCCTTTGACCTTCGCTCATCAATTGATAGCCAAGGGTATGTGCATTTGTGTTCATCGATGCATTTTATCCTCAGGGTCCGCAAGCCATTCTAATCCGGAATGACTAGGAGAAACAAACTCCAAAGACTCATCCATTTCTAGGATTGGGTCAAAGTAGTTGTATCCCGCAGATCAAAATGCCAATTCAGCTTTTGATTCTGTTTCACCTCAAGTATTGCCATCTTATGTCAAGAATGTCATGGAATTGCACAACCTCCTAGGAATTTTGATGCAAGGATACTTCATCATCATTGTTCATTTCGTCTGTTGATGCAACCGAAAGCCGACAGTGAATTGTGATGTGAAATCAATACCCTGAGCAACTTGTTGCTTGGTAGTGAATGGACTATCTCATTCTTAGCATGTTGGTTATTAAACCATCATCCTAAGATTGATCGTACTTAGTCCTTATTTCTGTGCACACTTCGATTGATGAGTTAGGATTGTGTCAAGTCCTCACTCATTTGATCATATCGCCTTGCCCTCAAAAGCAAGATTGTTCTCGAGCTTAGTAACATACCAAAGGTTCGTGACTTTCCAAATATCTTCTTGGAAGTGTTACCGGTTGTTTTCCGATCGTTATGTTGAGCTCGTGATCAAGTTGGTTTCAGAACCACCTTCTCCAAGAATCTGTTGGATATCCCTGCTAGTTGGTTGCTTAGACAACAACTTGGAGAGTTGGAAGATAAAAGCTTGCCTAACTTAGTTCGTTCGGGATATTTTTGTAGTGTGTATTGAAGAAAGATGATATATCATCGATTGGTCCCCTGGATTAGTTGCTGGATCTATTGTCCTATCAACCTTTTGACTTGAGTGGGCAATCGCCAAGTCAAATCAGAACTAACGATATGTGATGTTGTCTTACTCGTGGTTGATCCCATGAGCATACACCATTACATCTTTGGTCTAACCAATGCTATCAACGTGTTCACATGATGGTAGTCCAAAGGATATGGAAATTCGATGAGTTGTCGTTGAGCCCATCAAGAGCATTTTGTCTCCCCATAAGTCATGTTGAACCTCAACCTAGTGTTGGAAAATTGTGTAAGCATTTCTTCGTGCTGCCTCATGAAGCTTATGCTTGGATGGTTGAAGAGACTTCGAATTTATGTGCTTTAGGTGTAAGTTGCCGCCATGAATTTGAGAAAGGTTTTTGCTTCCTCTCGAATCACTCCAAGTCACTATGCATGTGCATGAAGTATTCTATGGTTTGATAGATCGATCATCTTCATTCCGTATGTATTCCTAGCACACCAAGCCACTAACTGATTTGCGGTACAAGGAGAAGAAGTTTTCATAAGAGCTAATCATATGACTTATGTTAAACTCGATATCCTCGATGATGGTTCCCAACCTCGAACTCGTAGTGTTTTATATAAGACTATTATGTGGTCATCCTTGTCTTGACAACATGTTCACATGTTAGTAGCAGAACCAGCTCATGTTTTGGAGCTTGCTATCGTAGTTCATATCCCGAGAATCTCGCAACCTATCTCGTCAATTGTGTTGCAACCCTTCCTTTCGTGTGATGAGTCTGAAATATCCTAACACCAACCAGATCTGAATCTCAAAGTGACATGATGGTTGGAACATTCAACAGCTGCATTTGCTTCCAAATTTTGCACCGCCTCTTGTGCTATCTCGCTATAGACTGTCTTCTTAGTTCTTGTCAGTGTTTATCTTCTTCAGTAGACTTACCATGGGTCCCACCTTCGATGATAAGCAAAATCATCCATTGCTTGTCTTCAACAAGGTAGTCTACATCATCCATTCTAGTCCGAGTACCATTCCTTTGCACTCCACCAAATGATCGCTTGTGATTGCCTTTGGCTGGTATAAAGAGTTCCAATGGTCTCTATATCAAAAGTAATTCTTTTTGCCACTTAAGGGAATAGTTCTTGCGCCACCTTTCTCGAGGTATCCTGCTACGATCATGATAAATATTTCTCGCCACCTTGACACCATCCACCATCTCCCTAAGCGTGGAATTGTTGCCACCAATCAAACCTCGCTGTTGTTCTTCCATCTCTCGATGTATTTGTGTCTCAACTCGAGATGTGTCACCGCCTCATTCCGTGAGTTGATCATGTTTACTTGATCTTCATGAAGATCAATCATGTAGGTTTCCTTCTTCTATTGTCGGTCGAAAGTGAAGACCTCGAAAGCAAGGACGCCAAGACCAAGATGATGGAATGAATCAACAATTTCGAGGAGGCAAATGGATTATGAAGATTGTGATAGTTTAGACCTCCCTTTTCCTCTGTTCACGCCTTGAATCTCGGGCTAGATTCTTGTTTAGTGGGGGTGAGTTGTCACAGCCCTAGAGCTTGTTTGTAACTAGTAGCATTGCATCCATGCATCATGTTTAATTTCCATGAAAATGAAATGGGGATTGTTGAAACCCTAGCACCAATTGAATTCAAATAGGTTCAACTTCCAAATATTTTCAATGAACCAAAATGTTTTGGAGATGTTCATGATTTTGATAAAGGTAAAACCTCCAAAAAAATGATGAACATATCTTATAGGTCATTCCTGGATTTTGAATTAAATCTTAAACTATTTGACTTTGGGCATTTAAACACTATAAATAATTTAAATGCTCAAATAATGTTGGAAGTATTTATGGCATAGAAATAATTCAGAAAGTGCCCGTGAATATTTTCGGATTTATAAATTGATTTGTTTTAAAACCGATCAAAAAAACTAAACTACGATTAGAAAACTAAACAAATAAAGAGAGAGTGCTCACCGATCTACTCGGCGCTCACCGCCCAACTCCTCCCTCACTGGCCAGCCCGTTGGCTCCAGCCCACCAACGCCCCACCGCCATCGCCTTCCTTCCGCCAGTAAGCAGAGGCGAGGCATGAAGGCCGGCAATGCCACCGCCACCTCCCACCTGCTCGCTAACCCCGACGCCTCGACGCCCTCGATACCACGCTACTTCTCGCCTCTCTCACTTTCTCCGACTCCTCCTTCCTTCGCTTCTCCTCCTCACGCGACCGAAGCCGGTTGCCACCGCCACGGCAGCCGCAGCCACCGCTTCTTCCTTGCCTCGGCACGGCCCAAGAGCTCCTTCGTCGCCTCGACCTCTCACGACCCACGCGACCCAAACGCCACGCCCACCGCCTGCTTCAACTCGGCACTGAGCCGCCTCCTCCCGCCGATCGCGCCGCCAGACTCCCGAGCATCACCGACTCTCCCCGCACCTCGGTGAGCTCCCTGCACTTCTTTTCCTCGCTTATAGCTCTAGGCTATAGCTCCACAAGAGCCGACAAGAATCATCACCGCCATGATGCCGCACACATAGCCCCTGCAAGGCCGGAGCGATCAATGTGCTCTAGAGACTCCTGTGAGCACGCAGCACCCTTCGCTTTCCTCTTGTGCACTGTGAAGATCGACACCATCCTACCGAGCTCCGGCCACAAGCTCACTCTCCCACAGCCCGCCACCTCAAGCACTCTCCCGCTAGCCCTGAGCGCAAGACGGGCACGGTTCCTCCCCTGCCTGGCCTCAACCATTTAGCCCACCATGAACCACCGGGTGGCGGCTGCCTAATTCTGCAAGTGCCGACGCGGGCATGCCATTAGGACTAATCCTCACCCTTAGCCACTCATCACATCGACAATGGGCCCGCAAAGGTCAAAGTCCGAAGTCAACGCGGATTAGCACCTTCACATCGACGTAGGCCCCACGCCAAGTTTGACTCGACCATAGTTGGACTCCATTGACGCCATAATCGACGTCAAAGTCATAAAGAAACCCTTTTCTAGATTTAATTTAATTCAGTAAATTTCAGAAAATACTCTAAACTTCTAAAAATCATATAAATTCAACCGTAATCTCCTGGAAATAATTTATATATGAAAATGATCAGAAAAATATGAAGAATCTGTTTATGCCATGATCATGCATGTTTGAATGTTAACATCACTGAATAGGATGAATCATGATTAGGTAATTTATGAATAGTATTTGAGTTGGAATTCAACCTTGCTTGAATTCCACCCAACTAACTTGGATTATTATTGCATTAGGTGAATTCAGTACATTAATATGACATGTCATTCATGTGAATGTGCATTGCATTGATTGTGCTCTTCTGTTTCACGTGTTGTCCTCTCCTTAGACGTATGTACCGATATGATTATTCGATGACACCGATGAAGAACTATTATCTTCGTATGCTGCAAGCAAATCCCTTTGTTCATTCCGATATAATCCCACCTCTCGCCTTCCTGCTCTATTTTATTGCATTAGGACAACAACGACTCATGTGTTACTTGCTGCGAGTGAACTCCTTGATCCTTTGCATGACCTCATTCCACAAGAATTAGATGAAACCCACTAGCATGAGTAGGAGTTGTTTGAGCCATGTTGTGCCTACTCATTTATGCTTGTTTGTCATGCCTCACACTGCTTAGAGTTGAGTCGGTCCATTCATCGGAATGAATTGGAAAGTGGTGAATATGTCCTACCAGGTGAACTAAGTGTGAACACGACGGTAAAGGTAGCGTGAGAGGCCATGTAGGAGTACATGGTGGGTTGTCTCATTGAAACCGCCCTCGTGAACTGAAGTTCTGGTTTTGTGATCCATGAAAGCCATTACACACATTGGGTTCCGTAATCTCCCCTCTCGACTTATTAATCAACTTGATCTCTCGCCTGTGAGTTGCAACTAGTTTCTCGTGTTTAGGTAGTGTTAGTAGTCTACAAGTGGCACCTGCAGATGTGGGCTTGGGACATGATTAGGCACAAAGGCACGGTGTACAAGTGGCACCCGTTGGTGGCTTGGGAACCCCGCTTACATCGCTTGGGGGCCGTGAGCGACACCTTCGGCCGGATTCTCATGGATGGAACCCAATAGGCGATAACCGACTAGAGACTTGTGTGTTAGTCGTGTCGCGGCCGACTTCTCGCCTAGCTTCCGCTTGAAGGTTGCCGAGGTACATGACGCGTAGGCGATAAGTGGCAGAGCGAAGAAGTACACCCCTGTGGTTTAATATGATCTATTCAATAGCCGTGTCCATGAAAAGGACTTCGTTGCCATATCAGCCATAGACAAGTGAAAGTGGATACTCTAAAATGCGAAGATAAGCGTGAGTGCTATGGATGGTGTTCTTGAGGGAGACGGAGCGGATCCATAGTGGTGTATTGATATGGTGAATATGTGGACTCAGCGCCACTCATAAGAGTTACTTGCAAATGTAGTTCAGATAGCCACCGAGTCAAAGCTGGCTTGTCGCAACAAACTCCACCACCCCTTTGATAATGATGCATATAGTTAGTTCGATAAGTCTTGTCGAGTACAATTGTACTCACGCTTGCCTATTCTATGTTTTTATAGAGAGACTACCGCTAGTAGTTCCGCTGGACTCGACGTTTAGCTTGTTACCCTCGCTACGATCTTGTGCCTCGCAGATCTGGTAGATAGTCGGCTCAAATTTTTCATTTATAGTTGTCCTGTATCGTACATGTTTAGCCTCATGCTGACTTCTGTATGTTTCGAGTGTTGGGTCATGAGACCATGTTTGTAATGTCGTCCGCCCTGAGCCTAATGAATAATATCTGAGTCGAGAGTTATTGTGACGCCACGTCCGATTTACACATATTGAGCATATTGTGTGTATGTTTGAAATGCTTGGTATGTGTGGGATCCACAAACTAGTTGTTTATCCTTGGCAGCCTCTCATGGGGAAATGTAGTCTCGTGTCTCCGAGCGATAGTCCGTTGCTACACTGTTCACGGAGTCCCGCTAGCCCAAGACTACTGCTGGACACTTGACTGGCCGCATGTGTCTCACTTCGCTCCTTATGTCTGTTCTTCGGGAATGTACGCGTGGTATTCGAAGTCCGCTTAGCTCACATACCGGGATACCGAGTCTCATATTCAACATACCAATACATATTGATGACCCATGCTCGATGTGATTCATGTATGCTCGTCTGGGTTAGCGCCGCTTGGGTTCACGACTAGCTATGTCGGCCCGGTTCTTCGTCATATGGATGCTAGCTACACTATCATATACGTGAGCCAAAAGACGCAAACGGCCCCTGCCATGGTAAGGCTTAATACCCGCTGGAATACCGTATGTGAGGCCGCAAAGTGATATGATGTGTTACATGCTAGATCGGTGACTCCAGGATCGGGCCCGACACAAGTCCTCACTATTTGATCATATCGCTTGCCCTCAAAAGCAAGATTGTTCTCGAGCTTAGTAACATACGTGGGTCGTGGACTTTCCAAATATCTTCTTGAAGTGTTACCGGTTGTTCCCCGATCGTTATGTTGAGCTCGGATCAAGTTGGTTCCCCGTGAACCACCCCTTCTCCAAGAATCTGGTTGGATAAATTCGAGCTAGTTGGTTAAGCCAAACAACAACTTGGAGAGTTGAAGAAAAAGCTTGCCTAACTTAGTTCGATCCAAAGGGATATTCTTGTGTAGTGTGTTGAAGAAAGATGATATTTCATCGATTGGTTCCCTGGATCGCTGTCGGACCTATCGCCTTATCAATCCTTTGATTTGAGTGGGCTAACATCAAATCAAATCAGTATTCAACGATGCTCGTAATGTTGTCTTACTGTGGTTGATCCTCGAGCATACACCATTACATCTTTGGTCCTAATGCTATCACCGTGTTCACATGATGGTAGGAAGTCCGATATGGAAATTCTGGCGAGTCATGAGCCCATCAGAGCATTGTCTCCCCCATGAGTTATGTGAACATCAACCTAGTGTTGAAATTTGTGTAAGCATTTCTTCGTGCTGCTCATGAAGCCTATGCTTGATGGAAGAAGGATCAAGGAAATATGCCCTAGAGGCAATAATAAAGTTATTATTTATTTTATTTCATGATAAATGTTTATTATTCATGCTAGAATTGTATTAACCGGAAACATAATACATGTGTGAATACATAGACAAACATATAGTCACTAGTATGCCTCTACTTGACTCTCTATTAATCAAAGATGGTTATGTTTCCTAACCATAGACATGTGTTGTTATTTGATAATGGGATCACATCATTAGGAGAATGATGATTGACATGACCCATTCCGTTAGCCTAGCACTTGATCGCTTAGTACATTGCTATTGCTTTCTTCATGACTTATACATGTTCTGTGAACTATGAGATTATGCAACCCTGCTTACTAGAGGAACACTTTGGTGCTACCAAACGTCACAACGTAATGGTTGATTATAGGAGTACTCATGTCTCCAAAGGTACATGTTGGGTTGGCGATTTCGAGATTAGGTTTTGTCACCCGATTGCCTGAGAGGTATCTCTAGGCCTTTCGGTAATACACATCACTTAAGCTTTGTAAGCATTACAACTAATGAGTTAGTTGTGAGATGATGTATTATGGAACGAGTAAAGAGATTCTACTGCAACGAGATTGAATCAGGTATTGGATACCACGATCGAATCTCGCAAGTAACATACCGATGACAAAGGGAACAACGATGTCGTTATGCGGTTCGACCGATAAAGATCTTCGAGAATATGTAGGAACCAATATGGGCATCCAGGTTCCGCTATTGGTTATTGACCGAGAATGGTTCTAGGTCATATCTACATAGTTCGAACCCGTAGGGTCCGCACGCTAACGCTTGGCGATGCCATTATGAGTTTATAAGTATTGATGCACCAAGTTTGTTCTGAGTCCCTGATGTGATCACTTGACATGACGAGGAGTCTCCAAATGGTCGAGACATAAAGATTGATATATTGAAGCCTATGTTTGACTTCAAGGGTTCCGAGGAAACAGGAAGTTATCGTAACACCGGGTTACTGAACTGGGGGTATATGGGCCTTCATGGCCACAAGGGAGAAGAGGAAGGGCCGCCAGGTGGGCTGCGCTCTTCCCCTAGTCCCAATAGGACAGAGAGGGGGCGGCGCCTTCCTCTTTTCCCTCCCCAATCCTACTCCAACTAGGACAGGAGTCCACCTGGCGGGAGTAGGACTCCTCCAGCGCCGCTTCCTAGGGCTGGCCGCACCCCTTGGCTCCTCTTTATATACGGCAAGCACCCATGATACACAAGTTGATCTACGGATCTTCCTTAGCCGCAGCGTGCCCTTCCACCATATTCCACTTTCATTATATCGCATGAGTTTAGGCGGCCTCGCTACCGGAGAAGTCACATCGTCATGAGCGAAGGCTCGCCGTGGAGCATCAACATCGCCACCACGCCACGTGTCGACGGAACTCATCCCGATAATTTGCCGGATCGAGTCCCGGATCGCCATCGAGCTGAACGTGCAACCGAGGTGTCAGACGCTCGTGCTTGGATCTGGTCGGATCGTGAAGACGCACGACGTACATAAATCATGTTATAACGCTGGCTGGTTCACGAGTACGTGACGTATTATTTCCCTCTGCCTATGCCATCACCATGATTGCGGATCAGAGGGAAATTTTTTTGAAATTACTACATAACCCAACAAAGGGTATCAGAGCCTGGTTTTATGCGTTGATGTTATATAACGAAAGTAGAACACAAGTGAGTTGTATGATACAAGTCATACCTGCCTACCAGCATGTCATACTTTGTTCAGCGGTATTGTAGAGATGAAGTGCCCGACGATATTATTACGCCAGACATTACGCGAGACCGGTTTCACCGCTACCAGCACTTTGCTTAAGTGACCGGGCGGTGTCTCTTCTTCACTTTAGTTGAACCGAGTATGACTACACCGTCCTTGAGAAGGTTAAAACGAGTCTATTTGACAAACTATCGTGGTTTTGATGCGGTAAGAACGGTTTCTTGTTTCAGCCCGTAGAGCTATCAAAAAACTTGCAACAACAAAGTAGAGGACGCCTAACTTGTTTTTGCAGGGTATGTTGTGATGTGATGTGGTCAAGACGTGATGCTATATTTTATTGTATGAGATGATCATGTTTTGCAAGTTATCGTGAATCGGCAGGAGCCATATGGTTGTCGCTATTGTATGAAATGCAAACGCCATGTAATTGATTTACTTTATCACTAAGTAGTAGCTTATAGTCGAGAAGCAATAGTTGGCTAGACGACAACGATGCTACGATGGAGATCAAGGTGTCGCGCCGTGATTTATGGTGATCATGATAAGCCAAGTATGGAGATCACAAGCACAAGATGATGATGACCATATCATATCACTTATATTGATTGCATGTGATGTTTATCTTATGCATCTTATCTTGCTTTGATCGACCGTAGCATTATAAGATGATCTCTACTAAATTATCAAGAAGTGTTCTCCCCCGAGTATGCACCTCATAAAGTTCTTCGTAACAGACACCACGATGATCGGGTGATAGGCTCTACTCAAATACAACGGTGCAAAAACAGTTGCACACGCGAATACTCAGTTAAACTTGACGAGCCTAGCAATGATATGGCCTCGAACACGGAGACCGAAAGGTCGAACGTGAATCATATAGTAGATATGATCAACATAGTGATGTTCACTATTGAAACTACTCCATCTCACGTGATGATCTACATGGTTTAGTTGATTTGATCAACGAATCACTTAGATGACTAGAGAGATGTCTATCTAAGTGGGAGTTCTTAAGTATTATGATTAATTGAACTTAATTTATCATGAACTTAGTCCTCGTAGTATTTTGCAAATTATGTTGTAGATCAATAGCTCAAGTTGTTGCTTCCTATGTTTATATGGTTCCAGAGAAAAATTTGTATTGAAAATGTTAGTAGCAATGATGAGATTGGATCCGTGATCTGAGGTTTATCCTCATTGCGCACGAAGAATTATGTCTTAATGCACCGCTAGGTGACGTAATTCCATTGCAGAGAGCAAATGCATGTTATGAACGCTTGGCTAGCTCATGATGACTACTTGATAGTTTAGTGCACCATACTTAACGGCTTAGAATCGGACTTCAAAGACGTTTTGAACGCTATGGACCATATGAGATGTTCCAGAGTTGAAGTTAATTTCAAGAATACCCGAGTTGAGAGATATGAAATTCCAACAAAGTTCTATAGCTAAAAGATGGAGGAGAATCGCCAACTAGTGAGCATGTTCTCGATTGTCCGGGTACTTCAATCGCTTGAATCAAGCGGGAGTTAATCTTCCGATAAGATAGTGATTGATGACTTTCTAGTCACCATCACTAAGTTACTAGAACTTCGTGGATGAACTATAGTATGCAAGGATGACAAAACGATTCTCTTGAGCTCTTCGTGATGTTGAAATCGACTGTAGAAATCAAGAAAGAGCATCAAGTGTTGATGATTGACAAGACTACTAGTCTCAATGAAAAGGGCAAAGGGAAGGGGAACTTCAAGAAGAACGCAAGCAAGTTGATGTCGAGTGAAGAAGCCCAAGTCCGACCTAAGCCCGAGACTAAGTGCTTTTGCTGCAATGGAACTGGTCACTAGAAGGAACTACCTCAAGTATTCGGGCGGATAAGAAGGATGGCAAAGTGAACAAAGGTATATTTGATATACAGATTATTGATGTGTATTTTACTAGTGTTCGTAGGCAACCCCCAGTATTTGATAACCGTTCTGCTGCTAAGAGTAGTAACTTGAAACGGAGTTGCGTATGAATGAAACTAGTTGAAGGGGAAGGACGAGAGTGTTGGAAGTAGTTCCAAGATTGATATGATCATCATCGCACACTCCTATACTTTCGGATTAGTGGAACCTAAATAAGTGTTATTTGGTGTTGAGCATAATATGATTTGATCATGTTTATTGCAATACGGTTATTCATGTGTTAGAGAATAATTGTTGTTCGCTTATATGAATAAAGACCTTCATGGTCATACACCCAATAAAAATAGTTTGTTGGATCTCGATCGAGTGATACACATATCTGTTAATATTGATGCCAAAAGATGCAAAGTTAATAATGATAGTGTCAACTTATTTGTGGTAACGCCTAGGTCATATTATGTAAAGCGATGAAGAAACTCCATGATGGGATTTGGAATCACTTGGTTATGAATCATTTGATGTTTATGTAACGTGCCTTTTGGGCAAGATGATCGAAACTCCGTTGTTCGGAACAATGGAACGAGATACCGACTTATTGGAAATAATACATACCGGCGATGCATCCAATGAGTGTTGATACCGTAAAAGTATCGTATTTTCTCGGACCTTCACAAGATGATTTAGCAGATATGGCATATATCTTTGATGAAACATAAGTCCAATAGTTGAAAAGTTCAAAGAATTTCGAGTGAAGTAGAAAATTATCGTAACAAGAAAATAAAGTTCTCGTGATCTAATCATGGAGATGAATATTTGAGTTACTTAGTTTGGTCTTCAATTAAAACAATGTGGAATAGTTTCACGCTCACGCCACCTCGAACACCACAACGTTATGGTGTGTCCGAACGTCAGAACAGCATTTCTTATTTTGATATGGTGCGATCAATGATGTCTCTACCAATTTACCAATATTGTTTTGGGGTTATGCATTAGAGACAACTGCATTCACGCTTAATAGGGCACCATCTAAATCCGCTGAGACGACACCAGTATGAACTATGGTTTAACAATAAACCTGTCATTGCTTTCTTAAAAGTTTGAGTTGTGATGCTTATGTGAAAAGTTTTCACCTGACAAGCTCGAACCCAAATCGAGAAGTGCGTTTTCATAGAATACCCAAAAGGTAACTATTGGGTACACCTTCTATCACAGATCCAAGGCAAGTTTTTCGTTGTTAAGATGGATCCTTTCTAGAGAAGAAGTTTCTCTCGAAAGAAGTGAGTGGGAGGAAAATAGAACTTGATGAGGTATGTACCTTCTCCCTTATTGAAAGTAGTTCATCATGTAAATCGGCCCATGATTCCTACACCAATTAGTGAGGAAGTTAGTGATGATGATCATAAAAACTTCAGATCTTGTTACTAAACTCGTGAGGTCTTCCTGAGTAAGATCCGCACAGTAGTAGCACGGTAATCATATTCGGAAGTCATGTTACTAGACCATGATGAACCTACGAACTATGAGGAAGCGATGATGAGCCCAGATTCGAAAATGGCTTGAGGCCATGAAACTGAGATAGGATCCATGTATGAGAACAAAGTATGACTTTGATTGACTTGCTCGATGATCGCAGAAGCATGTTAAATAAATGGATCTTCAAGAGGAAGATGATGCTGATAGTAGTGTTACTATCATAAAGCTCGACTTGTCGCAAAAAAAGGTTTTCGACAAATTCAAAGTGTTGACTACAATGAGATTTACTCAACTGAGCGATGCTTAAAGTCTGTCTCGAATCATGTTAGCAATTGCCACATTTTATGAAATCGGCAAATGGATGTCAAAACTACATTTTAATGGATTTATTAAAGAAGAGTTGTATATGATGCAACCGTATGGGTTTTTCAATCCTAAGGAGCTAACAAATGTGCAAGCTTCAAATGATCCATCTATGGACTGCAAGCATCTCGAGTTGGAATAAACACTTTGATAGTGTGATCAAAGCATATGGTTTTATATGCACTTTGGAGAAGCCTCAGATTACAAGAAAGTGAGGGAGCACTACAAAGATTTCTAATAAGTATGTGAATGACATATCGTTGATTGGAAATAATGTAGAATTATTCTCGCAGCATAAAGGAGTATTTTGAAAGGAATTTTCAGAAGAACCTCCAAGAAGCTGTTACATATTGAGCATCAAGATCTATAGAGATAGATCAAGACGCTTGATAAGTTTTTCAATAAGTACATACCTTGTCAAGATTTTGAAGTAGTTCAAAATGGAATAAATAAAGAAAAGTTCTGCCTGTGTTGCAAAACGTATGAAATTGAGTAAGACTCAAATCCGGACCACGGCGTAGTAAATAGAAAAGAGAATGAAAGTCATTCCCTATGCCTCCGCCATAGGTTCTATAAAGTATGCTATGCTATGTACCTGCACTCATTGTATACATTGTTCGAATTTGGCAAGGAGGTGGCCAGTGATCTAGGAGTAGATCACTGACATTGGTCAAAGACATCCTTGGTGAGGACTAAGGAAATATTTCGATTATGGAGGTGATAAAAGAGCCCGTCAGAGAGTTATATCGATGCAAGTTTTTAATCGATCAGATGACTCTAAGTCTCAATCTGGATACATATTGAAAGTGGGAGCAATTAGCTAGAGTGGGCTCCGCAGTGAGCATTGTAGACATAGAATATTGGTAAATACATACGGCTCAATGACAGCATCTGCTAATCAAGCTTCTCTCACAGCAAAACATGATCATACCAGTACTCTTTGGGTGTTAATCACATAGCGATGTGAACTAGATTAATGACTCTAGTAAACCCTTGTGTTGGTCACATGACGATGTGAACTATGGGTGCTAATCACATACATGTGAATATTGGTGTTAAATCACATGATGATGTGAACTAGATTATTGACTCTAGTGCAAGTGGGAGATGAAGGAAATATGCCCTAGAGGCAATAATAAAGTTATTATTTATTTCTTATTTCATGATAAATGTTTATTATTCATGCTAGAATTGTATTAACTGAAACATAATACATGTGTGAATACATAGACAAACATATAGTCACTAGTATGCCTCTACTTGACTAGCTCATTAATCAAAGATGGTTATGTTTCTAACCATAGACATGTGTTGTTATTTGATTAATGGGATCACATCATTAGAATGATGTGATTGACATGACCCATTCCTAGCCTAGCACTTTGATCGCTTAGTACATTGCTATTGCTTTCATGACTTATACATGTTCCCGTAACTATGAGATTATGCAACTCCTGCTACTGAGGAACACTTTGGTGCTACCAAACGTCACAACGAATCGTGATTATAAAGGAGTACTACAGTGTGTCTCCAAAGGTACATGTTGGGTTTGGCGATTTCGAGATTAGGTTTTGTCATCCGATTGTCGGAGAGGTATTCTAGGCCTTCTGTAATACACATCACTTAAGCCTTTGTAAGCATTACAACTAATGAGTTAGTTAGAGATGATGTATTATGGAACGCAGTAAAGAGATTTTCACTGCAACGAGATTGAACTAGGTATTGATACCCACGATCAATCTCGGTAAGTAACATACCGATGACAAAGGGAACAACGTATGTCGTTATGCGGTTTGACCGACAAGATCTTCAGAGAATATGTAGGAACCAATATGGGCATCCGTGTTCCGCTTATTGGTTATTGACCGAGAATGGTTCTAGGTCATGTCTACATAGTTCTCAACCTGTGAGGGTCCGCACGCTAATGTTTCGATGACAGCTTCATTATGAGTTTATAAGTATTGATGCACCGGTTTGTTCGAGTCCCCGATGTGATCACGGACATGACGAGGAGTCTCAAATGGTCGAGACATAAAGATTGATATATTGAAACCTATGTTTGACTTCGGAAGGGTTCCAGTGAAACAGGAAGTTATCGGAACCGGGTTATTACTGAACTTCGGGGGGTATATTCACACAAGGAGAAGAGGAAGGCCGTCAGGGGTGGGCTGCGCCTCTTCCTCTAGTCCCAATAGGACAGTGAGGGGGGCGGCGCCCTTCCTCTTTTTCCCCAATCCTACTCCAACTAGACATAGGAAGTCATTCCTGGGAGTAGGACTCCTCCAGCGCGCCCCCTAGGCTGGCCGCACCCCTTGGCTCCTTTATATACGGGGGGCACCCATGAAGTTGATCTACGGATCTTTCCTTAGCCAGGCGGTGCTCCCTTCCACCATATTCCACTTCGTCATATCGTCATGAGCTTAGCGGCTTCTCGCACGGAGAAGTCATATCGCCGAAAGCTTAGCGTAAGCCTCCGCGTTGGAGCATCAACATCGTCACCACGCGTCAGAGGTCGACGGAACTCATCCCCGACACTTTGCTGGATCGAGTCCGGGATCGCCATCGAGCTGAACGTGCGTAACTCGAGGTGCCGACGCTCGTGCTTGGATCGGTCGGCGGCATGTGTCTCACTTCGTTCCTATGTCCGTCCCTTCGGGAAATGTCACGCGGTGGTATTCGAGTCCTGCCTAGCTCTGCTACAGCCGGGATACGGAGTCCTGTTAGCCCAGCCTACAGCCCGAATACATACGTTGATGACCGACATGCTCGATGTGATTCATGTATGCTGTCCCCATGGGTTAGCGCCGCTTTGGGTTCACGACTAGCCATGTCGGCCCGGTTCTTCGTCATATGGATGCTAGCGACACTATCATATCGTGAGCCAAAAGACGCAAACGGTCCGGGCCATGGTAAGGCGACACCGGGGAATACCGTCGTGAGGCCGCAAAGTGATATGATGTGTTACATGCTAGATCGGTGTGACCTAGGATCGGGTCCCGACAGCGTTGGTATCGAGCTTTGATGCTGTAGGATTACCAAGCCAAACTGGTCAAGTTGTGTCTAGAAATGCTTTAGTTATGTAAGGGAATTGATTGTGGAAGGAACGTAAGGCTCTTTTACTCCTTTACCTCATGGCCTTCTGATCTGAGTCATCCTCTTCTCTTCTACGGGGTTAAGAACTAGGCTTCTCATCTATCTATTAGGATGACGAGTTACTAATCCATAGACTTGTAAGATTGTTGGTTTTAATCCCCAGTTCAGTTCCTACTACTCCTGTATGATAACTGTTGATCTCGGAATCTTGTTATGGTGTTGTTGAGTGGTTATGCCACCATTTCTGCAGGATGTCTCAAATCATTTTGAGCATTTACAGCCGTTATGCTGTCCGAGTCATCCCAGGTCTCTAAATAGTCTGATGCATTTGCAAATCCTTTCTTCTGTTCCCGATGTCCTTTTGGGCCAGATCAAGCACACTAATCGGTTAGTTGAGGTAATTTATTGCCTTGACATATATGTTGGAACTACTATTATGACCCTAGGTGTTTAGGAAGTCACCTAGCAATTTAGCAATGCTTTCGTATCCCCAGTGTGATGATTCTGGCCATCATTTCCGAAAGCATCCCGTGATGCCATTTAGTAGCAGGTATTCTACTCCTGGGTTTCTGAACCCGAGATTCATCCTACTTCATGTTGTTAGTATTTGCTAGTGCCTTTAAGATATTAGTAACCTTGCGATAGTCCTCAAGGTCCGTGATATTTCCTTCTTCCAAATACTACGAACCGCTTATGGCAGAAGTTCTTTTGAGCCAAAAGATCACAATAGGAGTGCTCTTGAGGAGTTCTCCATTCATAATTGTGAATCTGCCAATTCTACCTTCCTGCATGGGTTATCCGGAAGAAATGTTAAGCTTGCTCGACATACTAATCTGTGCATCCACAACTCAGAAAATTATATGTTCCTTTGAGTTGTTCTCTTAGATGCCTTCTGACCTTCGTCTATCAATTGATAGCCAAGGGTATGTGTGCATTTGTGTTCATCGATGCATTTTATCCTTGTGGTCCGTCAAGCCATTCTAATCCGGAATGACTAGGAGAAACAAACTCCAGTACCTCATCCATTTCTAGGATTGGGTCAAAGTAGTTGTATCCCGCAGATCAAAATGCCAATTCAGCTTTTGATTCTGTTCTACCTGAAGTATTGCCATCTTATGTCAAGAATGTCATGGGAATTGCACAACCTCCTAGGAATTCTTGATGCGTGATACTTCTCATCATCATTGTTCATTTCTCGGTTCCGTGTTGATGCAACCGAAAGCCGACAAGTGAATTGTGATGTGAAATCAATACCCGAGCAACTTGTTGCTTGGTAGTGAATGGACCATATTCTCATTCTTAGCATGTTGGTTATTAAACCATCATCCTAAGATTGATCGTGCTACTTAGTCCTTATTTCGGTGCACACTTGATTGATGAGTTAGGATTGTGTCAAGTCCTCACTCATTTGATCATATCGTCTTGCCCTGAAAAGCAAGATTGTTCTCGAGCTTAGTAACATACCGTGGTTCGTGACTTTCCAAATATCTTCTTGGAAGTGTTACGGGTTGTTTTCCGACTGTTATGTTGAGCTCGTGATCAAGTTGGTTTCTTGTGAACCACCCTTTCTCCAAGAATCTGTGTTGGATATCCCTAAGCTAGTTGGTTAAGCTAGACAACAACTTGGAGAGTTGGAAGATAAAAGCTTGCCTAACTTAGTTCGTTCGAAGGGATATTTTTGTGTAGTGTGTATTGAAGAAAGATGATATATCATCGATTGGTCCCTGTGATTAGTTGTGGATCTATTGTCCTATCAACCCTTTGACTTGAGTGTGGGCAATCGTCAAGTCAAATCAGAACCAACGATATGCGTGATGTTGTCTTACTCGTGGTTGATCCCGCGAGCATACACCATTACATCTTTGGTCTAACCAATGCTATCAACGTGTTCACATGATGGTGGAAGTCCAAAGGATATGGAAATTCCGATGAGTTGTCATTGAGCCCATCGGTAGCATTTTGTCTCCCCCATAAGTCATGTTGAACCTCAACCTAGTGTTGGAAAATTGTGTAAGCATTTCTTCGTGTGCCGTTCATGAAGCTTATGCTTGGATGGTTGAAGAGACTTCCTCGAATTTATGTGCTTTAGGTGTAAGTTGCCGCCATGAATTTGAGAAAGGTTTGTTTTGCTTCCTCTGGAATCACTCCAAGTCAGTCATGCATGTGCGAAGTATTCTATGGTTTGATAGACTGATCATCTTCATTCCGTATGTATTCCTAGCACACCAAGCCACTAACTGATTTGCACAAGGAGAAGAAGTTTCTTCATAAGAGCTAATCATATGACTTATGTTAAACTCCGATATCCTCGATGATGGTTCCCAACCTGAACTTCGGTAGTGTTTTATGATAAGACTACTATGTGGTCATCCTTGTCTTGGACAACATGTTCACATGTTAGTAGCAGAACCAGCTCATGTTTTGGAGCTTGCTATCGTAGTTCATATCCGAGAATCTCAAGCGCCATCTCGTCGAATTGTGTTGCAACCCTTCCTTTTCGCAGACAGGATGAGTCTGAAATATCCTAACACCAACCAGATCTGAATCTCAAAGTGGACATGATGGTTGGAACATTCAACAGCTGCATTTCGTTCCCAGCTTGCACCGTCCTTGTGCTATCTCGCTATAGACTGTCTTCTTAGCAATTCTTGTCCAGGTTTATCTTCAAAGTAGACTTACCATGGGTCCCCCACCTTCGATGATAAGCAAAATCATCCATTGCGTTGTCTTCAACAAGGTAGTCTACATCATCCATTCTAGTCCGAGTGTACCATTCCTTTGCACTCCACCAAATGATCGCTTGTGATTGCCTTTGGCTGGTATAAAGAGTTCAATGGTCTCTATATCAAAAGTAATTCTTTTTGCCACTTAAGGGAATAGTTCTTGCGTCACCTTTCTCGAGGTATCCGTTCACGGGATCATGATAAATATTTCCTCGCCACCTTGACACCATCCACCATCTCCCTAAGCGTGGAATTGTTGCCACCAATCAAACCCCGTTGTTGTTCTTCCATCCCTCTCGATGTATTTTGTGTCTCAACTCGAGATGTGTCACCGTCTCATCCGTGAGTTGATCATGTTTACTTGATCTTCATGAAGATCGAATCATGTAGGGTTTCCCCTTTCTTTCTATTGTCGTGTCGAGTGAAGACCTCGAAAGCAAGGACGTCAAGACCAAGATGATGGAATGAATCAACAATTTCGAGGAGGGCAAATGGATTATGAAGATTGTGATAGTTTGTGACCTCCCTTTTCCTCTTGCCTCACGTCTTGAATCTCGGGGCGAGATTCTTGTTTAGTGGGGGTGAGTTGTCACAGCCCTAGAGCTTGTTTGTAACTAGTAGCATTGCATCCATGCATCATGTTTAATTTCCATGAAAAATGAAATGGGGATTGTTGAAACCCTAGCACCAATTGAATTCAAATAGGTTCAACTTCCAAATATTTTCAATGAACCCAAAATGCCTTTGGAGATGTTCATGATTTTTGATAAAGGTAAAACCCTCTGCCAAAAAATGATGAACATATCTTATAGGTCATTCCTGGATTTTTGAATTAAATCTTAAACCATTTGACTTTGGGCATTTAAACACTATAAATAATTTAAATGCTCAAATAATGTTGGAAGTATTTATGGGCCATAGAAATAATTCAGAAAGTGCCCGTGAATATTTTCAGGATTTATAAATTGATTTGGTTTTTAAAACTGGATCAAAAACAAACTACAGACTATTAGAAAACTAAAACAAATAAAAAGAGAGAGAGTGCTCACCTGATCTACCTGGCGCCCAGCCGGCCCAACCTCCTTCTCCCCCCCCTGCTGGCCAGCCCGGTTGGCCCAGCCCACCAGCGCCCCACCGCTCATCGTCTTCCTCTGCCAGAAGGCGAGGCGGCGTGCGAAGGCCCAGCAATGCCACCGCCACCTCCCACCTGCCTGCTTAACCCCGACGCCTGGGCGCCTCCCGACAGCCACGCCCCCAGCTCTCTCTCACTCTCTCCCGACCCCTCCCCCTTCCTCTGCTCTCCCTCCCTCACGCGACCGAGCGGCCTCGTCGCCACCGCTCGCTGCTGCCGCAGCCACCGCCCTTCCCTTGCCTCGCCGGCGTGCCCAAGAGCTCCGCCTCGTCGCCCCGGACCTCTCCGCTGACCCACGCGACCCCAAACGCCCTCGAACGCCGACCTCGCCCTCGTCTTCAACCTCGGGCACCCGAGCCGCCTCCGGTCGATTCGGCGCCGCCAGGACCTCCCCGAGCTCACTGACCCCCTCCCCGACCCCGCGGTGAGCTCCCGTGCAGAACCCCTTCTTTTCCCCTCGCGTTTGCGAGCTCTAGGCCATAGCTCCGTCGCAGCCGACATCAACTCACCGCCGGCCATGGCGCCGCCGCGGCCACAGCCCCTGCCGCTCGCGTCGGAGCGTATCAATGTGCTCAGGAGACTCCCAGGAGCACGCAGCACCCTTCGCCTTTCCCTCTTGTGCACCGTAGCATCGACACCATCCGCGCCTGAGCTCCGGCGCCGCCGCGAGCTCACTTCCGGCGAGCTCCGGCCACCCCCGCACCTCCCGCTAGCCCCTCGGATGCGCGCACGGCACGGCTCCCTCCTGGTGCCCTCGGTAGCGCCCATGTTTCTAGCCCAACTCCGCGAACCACCGCCCGCTCGGGTGGTCGCCGCCCGCCTAATTCCGGCAAGTGCCGACGTGGCACGATCATTAGGACTAATCCCCACCCTTAGCCACCTCACTGCCACTGACAGCGGGCCCCGCAGCGTGTCAAAGCCCGAGTCAACGCGGGATTAGCACCTCTGTCACTGACGTGTGGCCCCCACACGTCAGGTTTGACCTGGACCGCCCAGCTGACCCGCTGACGTCACACTGACGTCGGTGATCTGATAAACCCTTTTCTAGATTTAATTTAATTCAGTAAATTTCAGAAAATACTCTAAACTTCTAAAAATCATATAAATTCAACCGTAACTCGGATGGAAATAATTTATATATGAAAAATGATCAGAAAAATATGAAGAATCTGTTTATGCCATGATCATGCATGTTTGAACAAGTTAACATCACTGAATAGGATGAATCATGATTAGGGTAATTTATGAAATAGCATTTTGAGTTGGAATTCAACCTTGCTTGAATTCCACCAACTAACTTGGATTATTATTGCATTAGGTGAATTCAGTACATTAATATGACATGTCATTCATGTGAATGTGCATTGCATTGATTGTGCTCTCTCTTGTTTGCGGTGTTTGTCCCTCCGGTGAGCGATGTACCGACGATGATTATTCGATGACACCGATGAAGAACTATTATCTTCAGAAGTGCCAGGCAAGCAAATCCCCCTTGTTCATTCCGATATAATCCCACTCTCTCGCTCCTGCTCTATTTTATTGCATTAGGACAACAACGACTCATGTGTTACTTGCTGCGGTAGCTGAACCCTTGATCCTTTGCATGACTGTCATTCCACAAGAATTAGATGAAACCCACTAGCATGAGTAGGAGTTGTTTGAGCCATGTTGTGCCTACTCATTTATGCTTGTTTGTCATGCCTGCTATTGCTTAGAGTTGAGTCAGGTCGATTCATCGGGAATGAATTGGAAAGTGGTGAACATGTCCTACAGTGTGTGAACTAAGTGTGTGAACACGATTTGGTAAAGGTAGCGGTGAGAGGCCATGTAGGAGTACATGGTGGGTTGTCTCATTGAAACCGTCCTCGTGAACTGAGTTACGTGTTTGTGATCCATGAACAGTTACTACCACACATTGGGTTCCGTAACTCGACCCTCTCGACTTATTAATCAACTTGATCTCTGTCCGGGAGTTGCAACTAGTTTCGGTGTTTGTAGGTAGTGTTAGTAGTCTACCAAGTGGCACCCGTGCAGGTGGGCTTGGGACAGACTAGGCACCTGATGTACGGTGTACCAAGTGGCACCGGTTGGTGGGCTTGGGAACCCTGCTCACATCGTTTGGGGCGTGGCGACACCCGGCGGATCTCCTTGCGGATGGAACCCGAATAGGCGATAAACCCGGACGAGAGACTTGTGTGGTTAGTCGGTCGTGGCCGACTCCCTCGCCCGGCTTCCGCTTGAAGGTTGCCGAGGTACATGACGTGTCTGAGGCGATAAGTGGCGAGAGCGTGTGTGAAGAAGTACACCCTGCAGGGTTTAATATGATCTATTGAATAGCCGTGTCCATGGAAAAGGACTTACGGGTTGCCTATATCAGTTCATAGACAAGTGAAAGTGGATACTCTAAAATGCGCAAGATAAGCGTGAGTGCTATGGATGGTGTTCTCGTGAGGGAGACGGAGCGGATCCATAGTGGTGTATTGATATGGTGAATATGTGGACTCGTGTGCCACCTCATAAGAGTTACTTGCGTCGTAGTTCAGGATAGCCACCGAGTCAAAGCTGGCTTGCTGCGGTCAAACTCCACCACCCCTTTGATAATGATGCATATGTAGTTAGTTCGATGTAAGTCTTGCTGAGTACAATTGTACTCACGTTTGCCTATTCTATGTTTTGCGAGAGAGACGTCGGTCTCGCTAGTAGTTCCGCTTGGACTTGACGTTTAGCTTGTTACCTCAGCTACGATCTTGTGCCTCGGCAGATCTGGTAGATAGTCGGGCTTCTCAGCCTTTTTCATTTATAGTTATGCGTACTCGGACATGTTTAGCTTCCGCTTGTGCTTTGACTTGTATGCTCTGAGTGTTGGGTCATGAGACCCATGTTTGTAATGTCTCGCTCCTCGGAGCCTAATGAATAATATCTGAGTCGTAGAGTTATGTTGTGACGCCACGTCGTATTTACACATATTGAGCATATTGTGTGTATGTTTGAAATGCTTGGTATGTGTGGGATCCGACAAACTAGTTGTTTATCCTTGGCAGCCTCTCATATGGGGAAATGTAGTCTCGTGCCTCCGGCGATAGTAGTCCGCTACTGCCCGGTTCACGGAGTCCTGCTAGCCCAAAGACTACTGCTTGGACACTTGATCGGCGGCATGTGTCTCACTGTTCCTATGTCTGTCCCTTCGGGAAATGTCACGCGGTGGTATTCGAGTCCTGCCTAGCCTGCTACAGCCGGGATACGGAGTCCTGTTAGCCCAGCGCTACAGCCCGAATACATACGTTGATGACCGACATGCTCGATGTGATTCATGTATGCTGTCCCCATGGGTTAGCGCCGCTTTGGGTTCACGACTAGCCATGTCGGCCGGGTTCTTCGTCATATGGATGCTAGCGACACTATCATATCGTGAGCCAAAAGACGCATAAGCGGTCCCGGGCCATGGTAAGGCGACACCAGCGGGAATACCGTGCGTGAGGCCGCAAAGTGATATGATGTGTTACATGCTAGATCGGTGTGACCTAGGATCGGGGTCCTGACACAAGTCCTCACTCATTTGATCATATCGTCTTGCCCTGAAAAGCAAGATTGTTCTCGAGCTTAGTAACATACGGTGGGTCGTGACTTTCCAAATATCTTCTTGGAAGTGTTACCGGTTGTTCCTGGATCTGTTATGTTGAGCTCGTGATCAAGTTGGTTCCCTGTGAACCACCCCTTCTCCAAGAATCTGTGTTGGATACCCCTGAGCTAGTTGGTTAAGCCAAACAACAACTTGGAGAGTTGGAAGATAAAAGCTTGCCTAACTTAGTTCGATCCAAAGGGATATTCTTGTGTAGTGTGTGTTGAAGAAAGATGATATCTTCATCGATTGGTTCCTGTGATCGATTGCTGGACCTATCGTCTTATCAATCCTTTGATTTGAGTGTGGGCTAACATCAAATCAAATCAGTATTAACGATGCTCGTAATGTTGTCTTACTGTGGTTGATCCCTCGAGCATACACCATTACATCTTTTGGTCGACCAATGCTATCACCGTGTTCACATGATGGTGGAAGTCCAAAGATATGGAAATTCCGATGAGTTGTCATTGAGCCCATCGGTAGCATTTGTCTCCCCATGAGTTATGTTGAACATCAACCTAGTGTTGGAAATTTGTGTAAGCATTTCTTCGTGTGCCGTTCATGAAGCCTATGCTTGGATGGAAGAAGTGACTGAAGGAAATATGCCCTAGAGGCAATAATAAAGTTATTATTTATTTCCTTATTTCATGATAAATGTTTATTATTCATGCTAGAATTGTATTAACCGGAAACATAATACATGTGTGAATACATAGACAAACATATAGTCACTAGTATGCCTCTACTTGACTAGCTCATTAATCAAAGATGGTTATGTTTCCTAACCATAGACATGTGTTGTTATTTGATTAATGGGATCACATCATTAGGAGAATGATGTGATTGACATGACCCATTCCGTTAGCCTAGCACTTGATCGTTTAGTACATTGCTATTGCTTTCTTCATGACTTATACATGTTCCTGTAACTATGAGATTATGCAACTCCGTTTACGGAGGAACACTTTGGGTGCTACCAAACGTCACAACGTAATCGGTTGATTATAAAGGAGTACTACAGTGTCTCCAAAGGTACATGTTGGGTTGGCGTATTTCGAGATTAGGTTTTGTCACTCCGATTGTGGGAGAGGTATCTCTAGGCCTTCTCGGTAATACACATCACTTAAGCCTTGCAAGCATTACAACTAATGAGTTAGTTGTGAGATGATGTATTATGGAGCGAGTAAAGAGACTTACTGTAACGAGATTGAACTAGGTATTGGATACCGACGATCGAATCTCGGGTAAGTAACATACCGATGACAAAGGGAACAACGTATGTCGTTATGCGGTTTGACCGATAAAGATCTTCGTAGAATATGTAGGAACCAATATGGGCATCCAGGTTCCGCTATTGGTTATTGACCGAGAATGGTTCTAGGTCATATCTACATAGTTCTCGAACCCGTAGGGTCCGCACGCTAACGTTTGATGACAGTTCATTATGAGTTTATAAGTATTGATGCACCAAGTTTGTTCGAGTCCCGGATGTGATCACGGACATGACGAGGAGTCTCAAATGGTCGAGACATAAAGATTGATATATTGGAAGCCTATGTTTGGACTTGGAAGGGTTCCGAGTGAAAACAGGAAGTTATCGGAACACCGGGTTACGGAACCCCGGGGGTATATGGGCCTTCATGGGCCACAAGGGAGAAGAGGAAGGGCCGGCCAGGTGGGCTGCGCGCCCCTTCCCCTCTAGTCCGAATAGGACAAGGAGAGGGGGCGCCCTTCCTCTTTCCCTCCCCAATCCTACTCCAACTAGGACAGGGGAGTCCTACTCGATGGGAGTAGGACTCCTCGGCAGCGCCTCCCCTAGGCTGGCCGCACCCCTTGGCTCCTTTATATACGGGGCAGGGGCACCCATGATACACAAGTTGATCTACGGATCTTTCCTTAGCCGTGTGCGGTGCCCCTTCCACCATATTCCACTTCGTCATATCGTCATGAGCTTAGGCGAAGCCTGCGCCGGAGAAGTCATATCGTCAGCGAGCTTAGCGAAGCCCTGCGTCGATGGAGCATCAACATCGCCCCACGCCGTCGTCTTGACGGAACTCATCCCGACACTTTGCTGGATCGGAGTCCGGGATCGTCATCGAGCTGAACGTGTGCGTAACTCGGAGGTGTCGTCGTTCGGTGCTTGGATCGGTCGGATCGTGAAGACGTCGACTACATCAACCGCGTTGTTATAACGCTTCGCTTTCGGTCTCGAGGGTGCGTGGACGACACTCTCCCCTCTCGTTGCTATGCCATCACCATGATCTTGCGTGATCGTAGGAAATTTTTTGAAATTACTACATAACCCAACAGTGGTATCAGAGCCTGGTTTTATGCGTTGATGTCATATGCACGAGTAGAACACAAGTGAGTTGTGGGCGATACAAGTCATACTGCCTACCAGCATGTCATACTTTGGTTCAGCGGTATTGTGAGATGAAGCGGCCCGGACCGACATTACGCGTACGCTTACGCGAGACTGGTTTCACCGCTCCGAGCACTCGTTGCTTAAAGGTGACCGGCGGGTGTCTGTCTCTCTCACTTTAGTTGAACCGAGTATGACTACACCCGGTCCTTGAGAAGGTTAAAACGGAGTCTATTTGACAAACTATCGTTGTGGTTTTGATGCGTAGGTAAGAACGGTTCTTGCTCAGCCCGTAGCAGCCACGTAAAACTTGCAACAACAAAGTAGAGGACGTCTAACTTGTTTTTGCAGGGCATGTTGTGATGTGATGTGGTCAAGACGTGATGCTATATTTTATTGTATGAGATGATCATGTTTTGTAACCGAGTTATCGGCAACTGGCAGGAGCCATATGGTTGTCGCTTTATTGTATGAAATGCAAACGCCATGTAATTGATTTACTTTATCACTAAGTAGTAGCGATAGTCGTAGAAGCAATAGTTGGCGAGGCGACAACGATGCTACGATGGAGATCAAGGTGTCGCGCGGTGACGATGGTGATCATGACGGTGCTTGGCGATGGAGATCACAAGCACAAGATGATGATGACCATATCATATCACTTATATTGATTGCATGTGATGTTTATCCTTTATGCATCTTATCTTGCTTTGATTGACGGTAGCATTATAAGATGATCTCTCACTAAAATTATCAAGAAGTGTTCTCCCGAGTATGCACCGTTATGAAAGTTCTTCGTCTTTGAGACACCACGTGATGATCGGGTGTGATAGGCTCTACGTTCAAATACAACGGGTGCAAAACAGTTGCACACGCGAATACTCAGGTTAAACTTGACGAGCCTAGCATATAACAGATATGGCCTCGAACACGGAGACCGAAAGGTCGAACGTGAATCATATAGTAGATATGATCAACATAGTGATGTTCACCATTGAAACTACTCCATCTCACGTGATGATCGGACATGGTTTAGTTGATTTGGATCACGTAATCACTTAGATGACTAGAGAGATGTCTATCTAAGTGGGAGTTCTTAAGTAATATGATTAATTGAACTTTAATTTATCATGAACTTAGTCCCGGTAGTATTTTGCAAATTATGTTGTAGATCAATAGCTCGCGTTGTTGCTTCCTATGTTTTTATATGTGTTCCTAGAAAAATTGTATTGAAAATGTTAGTAGCAATGATGCGGATTGGATCCGTGATCTGAGGTTTATCCTCATTGCTGCACGTAAGAATTATGTCCTTAATGCACCGCTAGGTGACAGACCTATTGCAGGAGCAAATGCAGATGTTATGAACGTTTGGCTAGCTCAATATGATGACTACTTGATAGTTTAGTGCACCATACTTAACGGCTTAGAATCGGGACTTCAAAGACGTTTTGAACGTCATGGACCATATGAGATGTTCCAGGAGTTGAAGTTAATATTTCAAGCAAATACCCGAGTTGAGAGATATGAAATCTCCAACAAAGTTCTATAGCTAAAAGATGGAGGAGAATCGCTCAACTAGTGAGCATGTTCTCAGATTGTCTGGGTACTTCAATCGCTTGAATCAAGTGGGAGTTAATCTTCCAGATAAGATAGTGATTGACAGAATTCTCTAGTCACCATCACTAAGTTACTAGAACTTCGTGATGAACTATAGTATGCAAGGGATGACGAAAACGATTCCCGAGCTCTTCGTGATGTTGAAATCGACGAAGGTAGAAATCAAGAAAGAGCATCAAGTGTTGATGATTGACAAGACTACTAGTCTCAATGAAAAGGGCAAAGGGAAGAAGGGGAACTTCAAGAAGAACGGCAAGCAAGTTGATGCTCGAGTGAAGAAGCCCAAGTCTGGACCTAAGCCTGAGACTAAGTGCTTTTGCTGCAATGGAACTGGTCACTAGAAGCGGAACTACCCCAAGTATTTGGCGGATAAGAAGGATGGCAAAGTGAACAAAGGTATATTTGATATACAGATTATTGATGTGTATTTTACTAGTGTTCGTAGCAACCCCTCGGTATTTGATACTGGTTCGGTTGCTAAGAGTAGTAACTTGAAACGGGAGTTGCAGAATGAACAGAAACTAGTTGAAGGGGAAGTGACGATGAGTGTTGGAAGTAGTTCCAAGATTGATATGATCATCATCGCACACTCCCTATACTTTCGGGATTAGTGTGGAACCTAAATAAGTGTTATTTGGTGTTGAGCATAAATATGATTTGATCATGTTTATTGCAATACGGTTATTCATGTAAGTTAGAGAATAATTGTTGTTCTGTTTACATGAATAAAGACCTTCGATGGTCATACACCCAATAAAAATAGTTTGTTGGATCTCGATCGTAGTGATACACATATTCATAATATTGATGCCAAAAGATGCAAAGTTAATAATGATAGTGCAACTTATTTGTGGCACTGCCGTTTAGGTCATATTGGTGTAAAGCGCATGAAGAAACTCCATGCTGATGGGATTTTGGAATCACTTGGTTATGAATCATTTGATGCTTGCGAACCGTGCCTTTTGGGCAAGATGACTGAAACTCCGTTGTTCGAACAATGGAGCGAGATCTTGACTTATTGGAAATAATACATACCGATGTATGCGATCCAATGAGTGTTGATGCTCGTGGCAAGTATCGTTATTTTCGACCTTCACAAGATGATTTGAGCAGATATGGGTATATCTTCTTGATGAAACATAAGTCTGAAATAGTTGAAAAGTTCAAAGAATTTCAGAGTGAAGTAGAAAATTATCGTAACAAGAAAATAAAGTTTCTGTGATCTAATCATGGAGATGAATATTTGAGTTACGAGTTTGGTCTTCAATTAAAACAATGTGGAATAGTTTCACAGCTCACGCCACCTGGAACACCACAACGTTATGGTGTGTCCGAACGTCAGAAACAGTACTTTATTTTGATATGGTGCGATCAATGATGTCTCTTACCAATTTACCAATATTGTTTTGGGGTTATGCATTAGAGACAGCTGCATTCACGTTTAATAGGGCACCATCTAAATCCGTTGAGACGACACCGTATGAACTATGGTTTAACAATAAACCTAAGTCGTCGTTTCTTAAAAGTTTGGAGTTGTGATGCTTATGTGAAAAGTTTTCACCGATAAGCTCGAACCCAAATCGAGAAGTGCGTCTTCATAGAATACCCAAAAGGTAACTATTGGGTACACCTTCTATCACAGATCCGAAGGCAAGTTTTTCGTTGCTAAGATGGATCCTTTCTAGAGAAGAAGTTTCTCTCGAAAGAAGTGAGTGGGAGGAAAATAGAACTTGATGAGGTAATTGTACCTTCTCCTTATTGGAAAGTAGTTCATCACGAAATCAGTTCGATGATTCCTACACCAATTAGTGAGGAAGTTAGTGATGATGATCATAAAACTTCAGATCAAGTTGCTACCAAACCTCGTGGGTCTTCGAGTAAGATCCGCACTGTAGTAGTACGGTAATCATATTCGGAAGTCATGTTACTAGACCATGATGAACCTACGAACTATGAGGAAGCGATGATGAGCCCAGATTCCGCAAAATGGCTTGAGGCCATGAAATCTGAGATAGGATCCATGTATGAGAACAAAGTATGGACTTTGATTGACTTGCTCGATGATCAGCAAGCCATGTTAAATAAATGGATCTTCAAGAGGAAGACAGATGCTGATAGTAGTGTTACTATCTACAAAGCTCGACTTGTCGCAAAAAGGTTTTCGACAAATTCAAAGTGTTGACTACAATGAGATTTACTCAACTGTAGCGATGCTTAAAGTCTGTCCGAATCATGTTAGCAATTGCCACATTTTATGAAATCTGGCAAATGGATGTCAAAACTACATTCTTTAATGGATTTATTAAAGAAGAGTTGTATATGATGCAACCAGAAGGTTTTTCAATCCTAAGGGAGCTAACAAAATGTGCAAGCTTCAGCGATCCATCTATGGACTGGTGCAAGCATCTCGGAGTTGGAATAAACACTTTGATAGTGTGATCAAAGCATATGGTTTTATACAGACTTTTGGAGAAGCCTGTATTTACAAGAAAGTGAGTGGGAGCACTACAGCATTTCTAATAAGTATATGTGAATGACATACTGTTGATTGGAAATAATGTAGAATTATTCTGCAAAGCATAAAGGAGTATTTGAAAGGAATTTTTCAAAGAAGGACCTCAGTGAAGCTGCTTACATATTGAGCATCAAGATCTATAGAGATAGATCAAGACGCTTGATAAGTTTTTCAATAAGTACATACCTTGTCAAGATTTTGAAGTAGTTCAAAATGGAACAGTCAAAGAAAAGTTCTTGCCTGTGTTGCAAAACGTATGAAATTGAGTAAGACTCAAATCCCGACCACGGCAGAAAATAGAAAAGAGAATGAAAGTCATTCCCTATGCCTCAGTCATAGGTTCTATAAAGTATGCTATGCTATGTACCAGACCTATTGTATACATTGCTCCGAATTTGGCAAGGGAGTACAATAGTGATCTAGGAGTAGATCACTGGACATTGGTCAAAGACATCCTTGGTGAGGACTAAGGAAATATTTCTCGATTATGGAGGTGATAAAAGAGCCCGTCGTATAGAGTTATATCGATGCAAGCTTTTTACACTGATCCAGATGACTCTAAGTCTCAATCTGGATACATATTGAAAGTGGGAGCAATTAGCTAGAGTGGCTCCGTGCAGAGCATTGTAGACATAGAATATTTGCAAAATACATACGGCTCTGAATGTGACAGACCCGTTAACTAAGCTTCTCTCACGAGCAAAACATGATCATACCTTAGTACTCTTTGGGTGTTAATCACATAGCGATGTGAACTAGATTAATGACTCTAGTAAACCCTTTGGGTGTTGGTCACATGACGATGTGAACTATGGGTGTTAATCACATACAGATGTGAATATTGGTGTTAAATCACATGATGATGTGAACTAGATTATTGACTCTAGTGCAAGTGGGAGACTGAAGGAAATATGCCCTAGAGGCAATAATAAAGTTATTATTTATTTCCTTATTTCATGATAAATGTTTATTATTCATGCTAGAATTGTATTAACCGGAAACATAATACATGTGTGAATACATAGACAAACATATAGTCACTAGTATGCCTCTACTTGACTAGCTCATTAATCAAAGATGGTTATGTTTCCTAACCATAGACATGTGTTGTTATTTGATTAATGGGATCACATCATTAGGAGAATGATGTGATTGACATGACCCATTCCGTTAGCCTAGCACTTGATCGTTTAGTACATTGCTATTGCTTTCTTCATGACTTATACATGTTCCTGTAACTATGAGATTATGCAACTCCGTTTACGGAGGAACACTTTGGTGCTACCAAACGTCACAACGTAATCGGGTGATTATAAAGGAGTACTACAGGTGTCTCCAAAGGTACATGTTGGGTTGGCGTATTTGAGATTAGGTTTTGTCACTCCGATTGTGGGAGAGGTATCTCTAGGCCTTCTCGGTAATACACATCACTTAAGCCTTGCAAGCATTACAACTAATGAGTTAGTTGTGAGATGATGTATTATGGAGCGAGTAAAGAGACTTACCGGTAACGAGATTGAACTAGGTATTGGATACCGACGATCGAATCTCGGGTAAGTAACATACCGATGACAAAGGGAACAACGTATGTCGTTATGCGGTTTGACCGATAAAGATCTTCGTAGAATATGTAGGAACCAATATGGGCATCCAGGTTCCGCTATTGGTTATTGACCGAGAATGGTTCTAGGTCATGTCTACATAGTTCTCGAACCCGTAGGGTCCGCACGCTTAATGTTTCGATGACAGTTCATTATGAGTTTATAAGTATTGATGCACCGAAGTTTGTTCGGAGTCCCTGATGTGATCACGGACATGACGAGGAGTCTCGAAATGGTCGAGACATAAAGATTGATATATTGAAACCTATGTTTGGACTTGGAAGGGTTCGAGTGAAAGCAGGAAGTTATCGGAACACCGGGGTTACGGAACCCCGGGGGTATATGGGCCTTCATGGGCCACAAGGGAGAAGAGGAAGGGCCGGCCAGGTGGGCTGCGCCCCCTTCCCCTCTAGTCCGAATAGGACAAGGAGAGGGGGCGCCCTTCCTCTTTTCCCTCCCCAATCCTACTCCAACTAGGACAGGGGGAGTCCTACTCCGGTGGGAGTAGGACTCCTCCAGCGCGCCTCCCTAGGCTGGCCGCACCCCTTGGCTCCTTTATATCTGAGGGCAGGGGCACCCCATGATACAAAAGTTGATCTACGGATCTTTCCTTAGCCGTGTCGGTGCCCCTTCCACCATATTCCACTTCGTCATATCGTCGCGGAGCTTAGGCGAAGCCTGCGCGGAGAAGTCATATCGTCATGCGGAGCTTAGGCGAAGCCCTGCGTCGGTGGAGCATCAACATCGTCACCACGCCGTCGTCTTGTGGAACTCATCCCGACACTTTGCTGGATCGAGTCCGGGATCGTCATCGAGCTGAGCGTGTGCAGAACTTCGGAGGTGCCGTCGTTCGGTGCTTGGATCGGTCGGATCGTGAAGACGTCGACTACATCAACAGCGTTGTTATAACGCTTCCGCTTTCGGTCTCACGGGTGCGTGGACAGACACTCTCCCCTCTCGTTGCTATGCCATCACCATGATCTTGCGTGATCGTAGGAAATTTTTTGAAATTACTACATAACCCAACAGTGACTTCCTCGAACTCACGTGCATTTGATGTAAGTTGTCGCCGTGGATTCGAGAAAGCTTGTTTGCCTCCTGTGGAATCATCCCAAGTCCGTCATGCATGTGCAAAGTATTCTATGGTTTGACAGACTGATCATCTTCATTCCGTATGTATCCCTAGCACACCAAGCCACTGACTGATTTGTTCAAGGAAAGGAAGTTCCTTCTTAAGAGCATGCCTTATACAAGGACTTCAATATCCTCGATTATGGTTCCCCACCTGAACTCGGTAGTGTTTTATTTTAAGACTACCATGTGGTCATGCTTGTCTGGACAATGTGTTCACAGGTTTGTAGCGGAACCGGCTCATATTTTGGAGCTTGCTACCGTAGTCCATCTCCCGAGAATCTCGCAACGTCATCTCATCGATTGTGTTGCAAACTTCCTTTTCAGACATGCTGAGTCTGAAGTATCCTATCCCCAATCGGATCTGAATCTCAGGCAGATATGATGGTTGGAACATTCCCAGTTGCATTTCGTTCCCAGCTTGAACCGTCCTCGTGCCATTCCACTATGGGCTGCCTTCTTAGTAATTCTTGTCCAGGTTCATCTTCAAAAGTGGACCTACCAGGGGTCCCCTCCACCTCCGATGATAAGCAAAAATCATCCATTGCGTTGTCTTCAACACGGTAGTCCACATCATCCATTCTAGTCCGGGTGTACCATTCCTTTGCATTCCACCAAATGATCGCTTGTGATTGCCTTAGGCTGGTATAAAGAGTTCCAATGATCTATGGATCAAAAGTAATTCTTTTTGCCACTTAAGGGAATAGTTCTTTGCGTCACCTTTCTCGAGGTGCCCCGTTATTGAATCATGGTAAATATTTTCTCGCCACCTTGACACCATCCACCATCTTTCTAAGCGTGGAATTGTTGCCACCAATCAAACCCCATCGTTTGTTCTTCCATCCCTCTCGATGTGTTTTGTGTCTCAACTCGAGATGTGTCACCGTCTCAGTCCGTGAGTCGATCATGTTTACTTGATCTTCGTGAAGATCGAATCATGTAGGGTTTTCCCCTTTCTTTCTGTTGTCGTGTCGGGTAAAGATCTCTAAAGCAAAGACGTTAAGACCAAGATGATGGAGTAAATCAACATCTTCGAGGAGGGCAAATGGACCATGAAGATTGTGATAGCTCTGTGACTCCCCTTTTCCTCTTACCTCATGTCTTGAATCTCGGGGCGAGATTCTTGTTTAGTGGGGGTGAGTTGTCACATCCCTAGTCCTGGCATGCACTAGGCTAGCCTTCATGTTTGCATCATGTTTAAAATTTTTTGAAACTTGAACTGAGGAGATTAGGAAGCCTCAAAATTTAAATAAAAGAAGGGCAAAACCCCTAAAATCTCATTCATTGTTCCCAAAATGTTCTTCTTAAATGTTTGATAATTTTTGGCAAGGGTTCTGGTCCCAAACAAAATATTGAACATTTATAAGGAATTAATCTTGGGATTTTGAATTTAAATCATTAGCTATTTGAATTTGAATTATATTCATATAATTAGAATATAATTTCAAATACCTGAAATATTTTATGAGCTTTTGGAAAAGTCCATCTAGCAAAATAAAAATATTCAGAGGAGTTTTTGGCATTGTTTGAATTGTTTTAAATTCAAAACAGTGGCAAAAGATTAAAAAACAAAACAGGAAACAATAAGAGAACAGAAACTCACCTGTAACTTACCTGGCAGCCAGCCCACCTAGCAGCCCACCGGCCGCCCAAGACTGTCTGGCCGTGCCACCACCTGCTTCCTCTCGCCAGGGCGGAGAGAGAGGAGCCAGCCCAGGCGTCTTGGCGCCACGCCACCAGGCTGCCTGCCTGCGTCGCCTGGCCACCGCGACGCCTCGCGTCATCTCCTCGGCCCGCCCCAACCCCCTGGACTCCCTCGCTCTCTCCCTCTCCCTCGTTCCCTCCTCTGTCTCTCTCCCTCGCTCATCCCCGGAGCACCCGAGACCGCCGACGTGCACCGCCGCGGCCACCGCCACCCCCTCTCCTCCCGGACATGCCCCCGAGCTCCGCCTTGGATCCAGGAAGCTCTACCACGACGCACGCGACGCCGGGTGCCCTGAAGCCACGCCATCACCGCCATCTTCATCGCCACGGCCGGCGATCGCCGCCGCTCGATTCGCGAAGACGAAGACGCCCCAGCTCGCCGTTTGCTCCAACCGACTCGCCGTGAGCTTCGCCTATCCTCCCCTCTCCGTTCGCTCTTCCGCACACCCTAGCGACCACACCGCACTCACCGGACGCGCCGCCGCCAAGATTTTCGTCGCCGGTGATGCTCCGGTGACCATTTGGTCCCGGGCATGCACCCAACGCACTCCCCGCAGCACGTAGAGCCTCCGTGGCACCTCGCCGCGCTCGTTCACGCATCGTAGCCCCATCCCCACTTGCACCCGAACTCCGGCCACCGCCGTGAGCTCGATTCCGGCGAGCTCGGCTGACCTCAGCCCCCTTGCTTGCGTAGATGGATGCGGCCAAGCACCCGCAACACGTAGAGCCTCTCCGCCGCTCGTTTGGCCGCCGGAGACGCAAACCCGAGCTGTTCCGCCGTGTCTGGCCTCGCCGGCGTCGAGTCGCCGGCGGGTTTGACTCGTTGACCGTTTTGACCGGTGAGGTTGACCCCTCTCTTTCACTGACATGTGGGCCCCGCCCTGCTAACAGCCCGGTTAGAGTTAGTTTAGCACTAACTAACTCAGTTAGTCGGCCGAGTCACTGACCAGTGGGTCCCCAGGTCAGGTTTGACCTGGACGGCGCTTTTGACTTGCTGACGTCACCCTGACGTCAGGCTGACGCAATAACTAGTTTTCTGGATTTAATTTAATTCAGGAAATTTCAGAAAATACCCCAAACTTCTAAAATTCATATAAATTCAACCGTAGCTCCAATGGAAATAATTTATATATGAAAAATGATCAGAAAAATATGAAGAATCTGTTTATGGCACTTTCATGCATGTTTGAACAAGTTAACCTCACTGAATAGGATGAATCTTGATTAGGGCAAATTATGAAATAACATTTGAAGTTGGAATTTGTTCTTGTTTGAATTCCACTTCAATTAACTTGGCTAGATATTGCACTAGGTGAATTCAGTACCTTAACATGACATGTCATTCATGTGAGTGTGCATTGCATTGATTGTGTTCTCTCTTGTTTGCCGGTAATTGCCCCCCTCTCGAGAGCGGCGTCACAAGCGATGAGTTCGATGACACCGATGAAGAACTATATTATCTTCAGAAGTGCCAGGCAAGCAAAACCCCCTTGTTCATTTCGATACAATCTCACTCTCTCGCTCCTGCTCTATTTTACTGCATTAGGACAACAACGACTCATGTGTTACTTGCCTCGGTAGCTGAACCCCTTGATCCTTTGCATGACCTGTCAATCCACAGTAATTAGATGAAACCCACTAGCATGAGTAGGAGTTGTTTGAGCCATGTTGTTCCTACTCATTTATGCTTGTTGTCATGCCTGCTACTGCTTAGAGTTGAGTCGGGTCTGATTCATCGGGAATGAATTGGAATTGTTATGAACATGTCCTACTATGTGTGTGAGCTAAGTGTGTGAACACGATTTGGTAAAGGTAGCGGTGAGAGGCCATGTAGGAGTACATGGTGGGTTGTCTCATTACAGCCGTCCTTAGGAACTGAGTTCTGTGTTTGTGATCCATGAAACAGTTACTACCACGCATTGGGATCCTTAATTGACCCTCTCGGCTTCTTAACCACCCTTGTCCTTAGTCCGGGAGTTGCAAGTAGTTTCGTGTTTGTAGCATCTTTGGGGCACATATAGCGCTGACCTTAGGGGTGGGTTGTGTTGCGGTAGGCACCGTGGTCTGTACCGAGTGCCGTTTGGTATCTCGGGAACCCTGCACACATCGTTCGGGCTGTATGGGAAACCTCGGCGGACTCCTGCGGATGGAACCCGAATAGGCGATAAACCTGGACTAGGGACTTGAGTGTTTAGGTAGGCCGTGGCCGACACCCACGTTGGGCTTCCGCTTGAAGGTTGCCGAGTACATGTCGGGTAAACGGCGGTAAGTGGTGAGAGCGTGTGTGAAGAGGTACACCCCTGCAGGGTTTGATATGATCTATTCGAATAGCCGTGTCCACGGAGAAGGACTTCTGGGTTCCCTATATCAGTTCATAGACAAGTGAAAGTGGATACACTAAAATACGCAAGATAAGCGTGAGTGCTATGGATGGCGTTCTCGTAGGGAGACGGGAGCGGGTCCATAGTGGTGTATTGATATGGTGAATATGTGGACTCGTGTGCGCCACCTCAAAAGAGTTAATTGCAATCGTAGTTCAGGATAGCCACCGAGTCAAAGCTGGCTTGCTGCAGTCAAACTCCACCACCCCCCTTTGATAATGATGCATATGTAGTTAGTTCTGATGTAAGTCTTGCTGAGTACAATTGTACTCACGTTTGTTTATTTTATGTTTTGCAGAGAGACGTCAGTCTCACTAGTAGTTCCACGTGGACTTCGACGTTTAGCTTGTTACCTCAGCTACGATCTTGTGCCCCGGCAGGATCTGGTAGATAGTCAGGCTTCTCAGCCTTTTTCATTTATAGTTGTCTGTACTCAGACATGATTAGCTTCCGCTTGTGCTTTGACTTGTATGCTCTGAGTGTTGGGTCATGAGACCCATGTTTGTAATATCTCGCTCTTCGGAGCCTAATGAATAATATTTGAGTCGTAGAGTTATGTTGTGATGCCATGTTGTATTTGCACATATTGAGCATATTGCGTGTATGTTTGAAATGCTTGGTATGTGTGGGATCCGACAAACTAGTTGTTTATCCTTGGCAGCCTCTCATATGGGGAAATGTAGTCTCGTGCTTCTGAGCGATAGTAGTCCGCTACAGCCCGGTTCGCCGGAGTCCTGCTAGCCCAGCACTACTGCTTGGACACTTGACTGGCCGGCATGTGTTTCACTTCGTTCCTATGTCTGTCCCTTCGGGGAAATGTCACGCGGTGTTATTCGGAGTCCTGCCTAGCTCGCTACAGCCGGGATACGGAGTCATGTTAGCCAGTGCTACAGCCCGAATATATACGTTGATGACCGACATGCTCGATGTGATTCATGTATGCCTGTTCCCATAGGTTAGCGCCGCTTTGGGTTCACGACTAGCCATGTCGGCCCGGGTTCTTTGTCATATGGATGCTAGCGACACTATCATATACGTGAGCCAAAAGGCGCAAACGGTCCCGGGCCATGGTAAGGCGACACCCGTGGGAATACCGTGCGTGAGGCCGCAAAGTGATATGATGTGTTACATGCTAGGTCGGTGTGACTTAGGATCGGGGTCCTGACAGTAGGGGCAGCAAGGCACGTATTGTATTGTTGCCATCGAGGATAACAAGATGGGGTTTTTATCATATTGCATGAATTTATCCCTTTACATCATGTCATCTTGCTTAAGGCGTTACTCTGTTTTCTTGAACTTAATACTCTAGATGCATGCTGGATAGCGGTTGATGAGTGGAGTAATAGTAGTAGATGCAGGCAGGAGTCGGTCTACTTGTCTCGGACGTGATGCCTATATACATGATCATACCTAGATATTCTCATAGCTATGCTCAATTCTGTCAATTTCTCAAGAGTAGTTCGTTCACCCACCGTAAAATACTTATGCTCTTGAGAGAAGCCACTAGTGAAATCTATGGCCCCCGGTCTATCTTTATCATATTAATCTCCCAATACTTTATTATTGCTTTTTGCTTTTTACTTTGCATCTTTTTACCAAAAATACCAAAAATATTATCTATCATCTCTATCAGATCTCACTCTCGTAAGTGACCGTGAAGGGATTGACAACCCCTAATCGCGTTGGTTATGTGGAGCTATTTGTTTTGTGTAGGTACGGGGGACTTGCGCGTAGCCTCCTACTGGATTAATGCATTGGTTCTCAAAACTGAGGGAAATACTTACTCTACTCTGCTGCATCACCCTTTCCTCTTTAAGAAAATCCAACGCAGTGCTCAAGAGGTAGCAGCCTGCTAGGCTAGGTCTGCTTCCGGCCGCCCTCGCAACGTGCAGGTGTGCAATGGGTGATGGGCCCAGACCCCTGCGCCATAGGATTTAGACCGGCGTGCTGACCTCTCTGTTGTGCCTAGGTGGGGCTGCGACGTGTTGATCTTCCGAGGCCGGGCATGACCCAGGAAAGTGTGTCGGCCAAATGGGATCGGCGTGTTGGGTTATGTGGTGCACCCCTGCAGGGAAGTTTATCTATTCGAATAGCCGTTATTTTCGGTAACAGGACGACTTGGAGTTGTACCTTGACCTTATGACGACTAGAACCGGATACTTAATAAAACACACCCTTCCAAGTGCTAGATATAACCCGGTGATCGCTCTCTAACAGGGCGACGAGGAGGGGATCGCCGGGTAGGATTATGCTATGCGATGATACTTGGTGAACTTACCATCTACTCTCTTCTACATGCTGCAAGATGGAGGCTTCCAGAAGCGTAGTCTTCGACAGGACTAGCTATCCCCCTCTTATTCTGGCATTCAGCAGTTCAGTCCACCGATATGGCCCCTTTACACATATACCCATGCATATGTAGTGTAGATCCTTGCTTGCGAGTACTTCGGATGAGTACTCACGGTTGCTTTTCTCCCTCTTTTCCCCCTTTCCCTTCTACCTGGTTGTCGCAACTAGATGCTGGAGCACAGGAGCCAGACGCCATCGTCGACGACGACTCCTTCTACACTGGAGGTGCCTACTACGTGCAGGCTGCTAACGATGACCAGGAGTAGTTTAGGAGGATCCCATGCAGGAGGCCTGCACCTCTTTCGATCTGTATCCCAGTTCGTGCTAGCCATCTTATGGCAACTTGTTTAACTTATGTCTGTACTCAAGTATTGTTGCTTCCGCTGACTCGTCTATGATCGAGCACTTGTATTCGAGCCCTCGAGGCCCCTGACTTGTATTATGATGCTTGTATGACTTATTTATGTTTTAGAGTTGTGTTGTGATATCTTCCCGTGAGTCCCTGATCTTGATCGTACACGTTTGCGTGCATGATTAGTGTACAATTGAATCGGGGGCGTCACACTCCGCCTCCGCCACCGCCGCCCCAAGTCTCCTCCGGCCTCACTCCGCCTCCTCCCGCCGCCTCGATCATCCTCATTGTCGTCGCCTAGCCCCGCCTCCCACGCCACCCTGACTCGCCTCCGGCCCCGCTCCGCCTCCGCCGCCCCGACTCTCCTTTGGCCTCGCTCTACCTCCCGACGCCGTCTCGACCCACTGCTGCCGCCTAATCCCCACTGCCGCCGCCAATATACATCTTCTGTTGGAGTTGCTATTTTACATCTCCAATATACATCTTCTGTTGGAGTTGCTCCTTTTTTGGAGATGTAAAAAACACCTTTTGGAGACGCAAATTTTTACATCTCCTACTTTACATCTTCAAATTTGCATTTTCTATTGGAGATGCTCTAAGCATTTTGTTTTTTAAGAAGAGAGAGGGGGGAGAATGAGAGATAGGAGACGAAAGAGTAGACCGGTCAAACAAATTCATGTGGCATTTTAATCCGTCATGCGGTGTGCTTTCTGCCAAAAGATTACGTGTTATTATCAGTCAAAATTTTATAGTAGATCCGTGTTTTTAGATAACCTTGCCTTTAAGCTTCAGAAAAAAAGATAACCTTGCCTTTAGACATTGTACAATGGAAGTTGCTTAGGGGAGGTGCTTAGAAAAATAAACCAGGCTATTTTTAAGCACTGGTGCTTATTTATACAGGATAGACGCTTAATTAAGCGTCTCTTTGATAGAAATAAACACTGATGCTTCAGAAAAACTCGATTTATTTTTCTAAGCACCTCTCTAAGTACCTCCCATTGTATAAGGCCTTAGTATGGTGGGTTGTTGCACTTAACTCACTCTGGTTGGACGAGCGAAACGCAAGGCAACAGAAGAGCATACCTCACCAAACCTGCGGCTCGGAAAGCCCCCAGGACCGATCTTTCTTCCTCGCGTAGGCACGCGCGCGGACTTGTCGTTCCTTCTCCCTGAAGGACTCGAGGCGTTGGAGATCCATCACATCGCACCTGTCTGTCTCTTGCCCGCTCACCTCTCGATCGGGACGGAGCAAGATCGACGCCGCGCGCGATGGATGAGGAGTACGACGTGATCGTGCTGGGGACGGGGCTCAAGGAGTGCATCCTCAGCGGCCTCCTCTCCGTCGACCGCCTCAAGGTGAGGCAGCAGGATCCTCTTCCCCTGCTCTCTTCTCATCTCTTTTGATTGGAGATCTCGCGTCCAGATTCTCAGTTCTTGCATGATGTTTTTGGATCTACCCATCCCGCCGATCCGAGAATGGCGGCCGCCGTGCCATCACAGCAGACATGCATCTGCACCCCATCAAGCCATGGGGTGCGCGGTCGATGAAACAATTGGGCAGCGCGGTGCCTTGCGTTCTTGCCCATTTTCTTTAGGAATCGGTAATCGATCATGTAGCTGTAGTGGTAGGCATAACTGTAACAGAAAAGGGCTTTACATTGGCTGAGAGAGATCTCGAATTCGCGTTAATTTTAATGAATTATAGAGGGTTTTCTGGAAAAATGCTAAAAAATGCCTTAATTTTGTGTGTCATCAGGTGCTTCACATGGACAGGAATGACTATTATGGTGGAGACTCCACATCGCTCAATCTCAACCAGGTGACAGGTCTTCACTCTCTTTGTTCAGTATAGTTTGTCACGCTTTTTGACCACATAAATTTTGTTAAGAGTTGGCGGTATATTTTAGCAAAGAGATGATAAACCAGGAATTACCTACCTGTGTCTTGTAATCCAATGGGATTCTCTGAAACAATTTTCCTTTATGCTCTCATTCACAGCTGTGGAAGAGGTTCAAGGGCGACGAGACACCCCCTGCAAGTATAGGAGCCAGCAGAGACTACAATGTAGACATGATTCCAAAGGTCTGTTCCTATTCCACTCTACGTAGCTCCTTTCGGAAACTCCAGGAACAGTAGGGATGCAACGCGAAGGCCCGCAAAATTGATAAGCCAACACTCTGCCTCCGCTCCAAAATTATTGTCGTGGTTTTAGTTCAATGAAATTTGAACTAAAACCAAGAAAATAATTATGGAACGGCGAACAGTGTGTTTCAGCATGTCAGGTAGAGATATCCAATACGTACTGGACATCATTTGGCTGGCAATTACTTGTTGAAACGAAAGATAATACAGTACAGTTCACTTATATCAGTAACAGTAGACGACTTGAATAACAATATTAATATTGCTCTTTTGAACCAATAAACGATGACGGTGACCTCACCTCCTTACTAACATAACAGTGTCATTTTGGCTAGTTTATGATGGCAAATGGTGCTTTGGTCCGTGTACTCATTCATACTGGTGTTACCAAGTATTTATCCTTTAAAGCTGTGGATGGAAGCTACGTTTTCAACAAGGGAAAGGTTCAGTGCTCTTTCTTATGCACGCACACTCCATCATATATATAATCAAGACATGCCATCTAAAACATTTCTTATATACCCACTATCTTGTTCCCAGATCCACAAAGTTCCCTCAACTGATATGGAAGCTCTCAAGTCTCCATTGATGGGATTGTTTGAGAAGCGAAGAGCAGGGAAATTCTTCCTTTATGTTCAAGATTACAAGGAAAATGACCCAAGTACTCACAAGGGGCTGGACCTTACAAAGATGACCAGTAAACAACTTATCTCGTGTGTACCTATCTTTACTGCTGCCATTTATATTTTCTTTTTAATTGAAGAAAAGTATAGTAGATGATATGTCTCGATTGTTGCCTCGGTTATCGGTGCCATAGGAAAAAAACATCCCTGAAAACATCATGTTTTGAAAATAAATTTTGTTTGAAGTTCTGATATCTTCTATATTTTATTATTAGGTCATTGTTTTTTTCTGCAGATCTCTATGTAGAGAGGGATAAAATTAGGATAACTTTGTTTAGAACATATAAATTGACACATTATTGTTCGCATATCATAATCTAATTTCCGTTGCCCATGTTTAAAGGTACTGTTCTGATCTTCTATTCAGAACCATTTTATATGTTTTTGGAATCTCAAGTGCTAGCCGTTGATTATGATTCAATTTAACGTGATTCATCTGTTGCAATTTCGTGTTTCAGAAAATATGGTTTGGATGATAATACAATAGACTTCATTGGTCACGCGGTCGCTCTTCATAAGGACGATAGTTATCTTTCAGAACCTGCAATTGAAATTGTGAAGCGGATGAAGGCAAGTTTTTCTGACAGCAAAAGCATTCATTGATATCTTAGATACCTTCTAAAAATAATATCAATATCAGATACAAAGCTCATAATTTTCGTGTATTTTAACTGCTGATGAGAACTTTTAAACCAGCTTAGCTGGAAATTGGCCCTGACAGTATAACGAGCTTCCAAATTCCTGCCCAGATAAGTGAACACTTTAGTGTGTACTCCCTCCGCTCCATAATTCTTGTCGTGGTTTTAGTTCTAAAACCACAACAAGAATTATGGGACATATAGATAGTACAAACTTGAAAGAACGCCAAACTGGGATGCCTACTTGCAAGGAATCACCATGCTAGTCACGTAAGTAGTCGTAGGGAATCACCACTATGGAACATATGTCAGTCACCTAAGTCACGTCTAGCCTAACAATAATTTTGAGAACTCTAGATTTGATGTTAGTTCAATATACTCCATGTTAATGTTTCATTGTATATATTAGTTTATGGTGTTAGGTCATCTCTTTGTTTCTCACAGTATATTGATTGTTACCTAAACTTACTTTATCTTTGCAGCTTTATGCAGAATCAGTGGCTCGTTTTCAAGGAGGCTCGCCATATATTTATCCTCTTTATGGTTTAGGGGAGCTGCCACAGGTCAATGCTTTATTTACTCTCTTCTCTTGTCTGATTCCAGCAATTATATATGTCCGATGTATTTGATTTTGTAATTTCTTTTGTTTGGTACAGGGTTTCGCACGGCTTAGTGCTGTATATGGCGGGACATACATGTTGAATAAGCCAGAGTGCAAGGTACACAAATATGTTACGAAAAGTAGCATTTCACATATTATTTTTCTGGTGATTTGGGCATGGTGATGGTTACACCAAATGTTGCATGAATATGGTACAACATAAAACTAAATTTTAGGGTTTTAAGGTGCACAGCACAGGAATAATGATGTTTATAGCTTCAGAATGGAAATGTTGTAACCGACCACATGGCACTGTCAAGGGTGTAAGATAACATCTTGTTGGCAGAACCAAACAAAGATCTAGTCCGTTCAAGCACTTGTACAGTACTCCCTCTGCCTCAAATTAATTGAAGTTCTAGCTTTGTCCTAAGTCAAACCTATGTATCTTTGGCTAAGTATATATAAAAATATACTAACATCTGGAACACCAAATTAGTTTCATTAGAATCTTTATAAAATATATGTTTATGTACTCTATATATTTGATGTTGTAGATCTCAACACTTTTATCTATAGACTTGGTCAAACTTAAACAAGTTTGACTAGGAAAAAAATACCCCCTCCATCCTATAATATAAGAGCGTGTTCGACACTACACTAGTGTCGAAAACGCTCTTATATTGTCGGAAGGAGGGAGTAGAACTTAAATTAAATTAGAATGGAGGGAGTAAATCGTAGTAGTTGATTCAAGAGTGTGTTTTGTGTGCGGTAACGCCCCCACCCCCATGTTATGTACATCCACCCACTAGCGAGAATGGACGGCAGGAGTTGTAGGAAGGCTGAAGCCTAGTTATTGTCAACCCCCCTCAAGCTGGATGATAGATATCTATCATTCCCATCTTGACACAAGCTTGATTGCAATCCTTAGGTAGCTAAACCCTTTGACAGGCAATTAGGAACCTGATGCCCTGTAGAGGGAGATCTTGATTGTTCCAGCATCTAGGTCGAGGGAGATCTACCTCCCCGCAGTGCTAAAGTAGAACATACAAAACGAGGCCGTCGAGCTTGGAGGGGTCCGGGCATAGTCCCTGAATACGCGCTGGACCCTCCCTCGGCATAGACCACTCGCTGATAGCCACCATCTTACCCACTGATTCCGAGATTGGCAGCCAGCAAGGTCTCCTGCCTACAGCCTGCCATCGCCGAGCTCCCTTGTAACGGGTGGCACTGAGTAGGCAGCTCCGTCCGCCCCTCTTGGACTGGGGGAAGAGGGCAATATACACCTCGATGAGGGGATAATTTTGAACTTCGGGAGAGGGCGGTGTGGAGGCGATAGGGGCTCCGGCTCCATGGCCACCTCAGGCGTCACCTCGATAGTCAGGCTATTTTCCCCATTCACCCATGCGTCCACGCCGCCGTCCTGGCACCCAGGACGCACCCCTTTTCTGGTGGCATGACGTTGCTAAGGACAAGGACACAGCTGGGTCAGACATGTAGATCGTCCCTCACTCCGATGACGCTCGACAACTTCCTTGCAATGGTCAAGAAGGTTCCTAGGCACAAGTCATGCCGACACTCCAACCAATCGCCGTACCCCGGTCCTAACCTCGAGTCGTCATGCTTGGGATCCTCTCTAGCCAAACTGTCACATCTCCGCTTCCACCCCTCCTGTGGGGTGCGAGAGGGTCACCGACGTCGGCGGTGGTGCCGACGGGCCTTGTCTACTTCCTGCGTCGCTCAGGGCTCTGCCCGCCGGACAGTGCACGCCGCGCTAGGCTGGTACACTCGTGTGTGGTGTCGCCGCTGCCATTGCAGAGGTCTATGAGGGACGCGGTGCACATCGGGGCTACCCTTGGCCATCGTGGGTCAACTGTGGCATGCGTAGCAGGTTAGCCCATATCGGACTAGCGCAGCTAGGACGTTTCCTCCTTCCGGATGTCGGCACGTGTAGTTTGTTGATCCAGCCTCCCCAGGCCCTTCTCCGTTCGTACGTCGCCGTCATGATGGTTCGGGAGGCCGACGACACAGGATTTCGGCCAAAGCGCTTGCTTGATGGCGTAGACCCTTCTCGCTCGCCCGCCCCTTCAAGTGGACCTCCCCTTCGTTTGGAGTGTGGCCATAGGGGTGAATATGACAGGCACCTTGCCCCGCTGGGTGGAGACGACCGCTGGCCGCCTACCACTTGCCATTGCACCATGCTCCATCGACCTCGCTCCTCCCCGTCCTACCTATAACCAGCCTGCATGGCCGGACCTTGCCCCCGTCTCCCCGGAGCTTGCCATTGCGCCATGCTCCAACGACCTCACTCCTCCCCGTCCTACCTATAACCAGCCTGTGTGGCCAAACCTTGCTCCCCTATCCCCGGATCCCCAGGCGTGCTTCATTGGGAATCCGAGCTCACCTAACGTGAGGGTGTGTCTCCGGTCATGAGCAGGGCTCCCTTGCTCGGGAGGGTAGCAATTTCGAGCGCTCAGACAAAGCGGTGGCTCCCTATGACCGGCGCCGTGAGGCCCCTTTTGGTCCCGGAGACTGGATCAGCCGGGATGAGTTCCACTCGGGCCGTGTGGCGCGTTCGCCTCGGGAGCTTCATTGGGGTTCCATTGACCAACATGCTTCTTATAGCGATGCCCTTGACTGGCAACCGGGGTAACCCGCGGTCTCCTGGTACTCCGCCGCATGCCGGCCCGTCTGCGCCATCCAAGAAGAAGTCGAGCGGTGGTTTGGGGGAAGCCCACAAGTTGTCCTACCTACACCCCCGCCACCGGTGAGCTCCCTTGCGGCAAGTGGCACGGAGCAGGTGGCTCCGTCCGCCCCTCTTGCTTGGGAGGCGCAGTTGTGCTTGAACCGCGACGTTGCGGGCCACTTCTGTTGTGAGTGCACGACGCTCCTGTGGTGCTCCACGGCACTGGCGGAGCTTAGGCAAGGCCGAATGGGCCATGGCCCGCCCAGCCCAGCCGAAAATGGGGAAGGATGAGATGAAATTTGGGCCTTAAGTACAAGTACTATGTGTAATTCCTTAGCCTGGCCCGCCAAGCTTTTTCCTGTAGCTCCGCCACTGCTCCATGGTCCAAGAGTTTCTGGGCTATGGGGTGGATGGCGGGTTTTATTACTTCGACATTGTGCCGGAGGTCACAACCCCCGTCTGCACCTGGCTGCTATTTCGGTGGTGCCGGACTAGTAGGACCCACCCCCCGTCGGTGGAGGTCACGACCAACGTCATCAGGACCGAGCACTGCGACTACATTACAGACATCTTTGCAAGGAAGGTTTGCAAGACCTCCCCGTCGGTGTTTGCAAGACCTCCCCGTCGGTGTTCACGATGGCCTTCCCCTCAACAAGATCAAGGTCACTGTTAGCTCCTCCACTGTTGATCCCGAGGCGACCCCCTCCCTCTTCCAAGTGTGGATCCGCACTCATGAGATTCCAGAGGAGGCCAAGCAGGGCCACGTCATGTCCCCCATTGTGTTCAGTAGAGCGGTATTTTTCTTCTCTGCTTCTTGGTGCAATCACATGTTGAGTTTCTTTCCTGGACACCTGTCCTCTGCTTCCATGCACAACAAGCAGCAAGCACCCTTTTTCTTCTAGTATACAGCAAGCAGCTCCACACCTATCCACCCAAACAGGCAGCACATCAACAAGCAGCCGGACATCCTCCTTCTATTGATGCCACTAGCGCCATTGGCGGAGGCAGAAATTTTGATTTGGGCGTACATTTTTTAAAGCTTAGTGTTTTAACTAATTAAGTATAGGAGAGTCATGAGCTCTTCTTCACCAAATAATGAGTGTACATCTGTATACCCATGTCCTTAGCCCGCTCCGCTCATGACTAGAGCACTCACAGCTCACAGCACCTGCCTGAGCTTCCGTTCCTTTGCTACAGCAGCGGCCAACTGCTCTGCTGTCGTCGCCTCCGGGCGGCTCCACACCACCACCAGCTAGGGTCCACCCATCATTATTACCAGTGCTCTGGTACCACGAAGAGCACATGGAATTCTCTTGATTCTATTTTCTTCAATTGCTAGTTACAGATATGAATACATATGTACACTAGAATGGGCTTTTGGGCCACACACTCATACAGCCCAACACCAATTAAGATGAATTTCTGTAACAATCAACCATTACATGGAAAAGTAGATTTTTTTTCTACGTGAATTTGTGTAAACTTCAAGCAAACCATTGAAGCACCACAATGAATATTTATGTCGTATGTTCACTTATGTCGTTCCAATCGTAAATATGTAACTGGTCAAACAATATGTATTTTCAGGTCGAATTTGATGATGAAGGGAAAGTTCGTGGAGTTACATCTGAAGGGGAAACAGCAAAAGGCAAGAAAGTTGTTTGTGATCCGTCTTACGTACCTGAGAAGGTAAAAGCCACTCATCTTCATTATTTGAACAAACAGATATGGAGTATTGTCCCGAAGAGATCCGATGTCACTAACATTATGCTATACTTTCCGTCAAACTGTTTCAACAGCGGTACAAATTATTTATGACAGAAATTTTATACCAATCAAAATCACTTTGCATAAATATCTTACAGTAAAGTTAAACAAAGGAAACATGGGGCGTATGAAGAAATTCTGCAACTGATGAGAATTATCTGCTCTAATAACAGGTTAAAAAGGTTGGAAAGGTTTTTCGTGCAATTGCTATCATGAGCCACCCGATCCCAAATACTGCTGAATCTCACTCAGTACAGATCATAATACCACAAAAGCAACTTGGCCGCAGATCAGACATGCAAGTATTCCATGCATTAGTGCCCTTTTTATCTAGTATTAATTAATTCGTCATGTCACCTAACTTCTATTTTTTTGAATCATCACCAGGTATGTTTTCTGTTGTTCCTATTCTCACAATGTTGCGTCCAAGGGAAAATTCATAGCGTTTGTGTCAGCACAAGCAGAGAGTGACAATCCAGAGGCAGAACTGAAGCCAGGAATCGATCTTCTTGGGCCAGTTGACGAGTTGTTTTTCGACACATACGACAGATATGAACCTACTAATGACCCTTCTTCAGACAATTGTTTTATATCAACGGTAAGTTATAGGTGAACTAACAATGGTCTGGTTTTCAATATTTAGCAAACAAAAAAGCATCTTCAAGAATATTTCAATCTATCTCAATTTAATTTTGTTCAGAGTTATGATGCCACAACACACTTTGAGTCTACCGTGATGGATGTTCTTTCGCTGTATACAAAGATCACCGGAAAGGTACATTTTTAAATGGAAACCTTAATGCAATTTCTGCATTAGAGCAGCGTATGAAATTGTATTACTCCGATCCAAATTAATTGATGCGCACTTAGTACAACTTTAGTACAAAGTTGTACTAAGTGCGCATCAATTAATTTGGATTGAAGGGAGTACTAAAAATGTTTTTATCGCACTACATAAAAATAGTATCACTGTATTATATTAAAAAATGTGTTTTTTTCTAAACTTCTATCACGATTCCTTGCTGTGCTATACAAATCTAAGGTTTCTTTTGCACTACATTTCATAGGACCGAGTTCTTTGTTTTAGCGGTTGTGGGAACTAGTTTTTTTAGGGTAGGTCATAGGAACTAGTAATTATTACTTTTGAGGAGAGGGCTCAAGTAGGCCTAAACAGCCCTAAATGATTTCCACTACCAAGGGCTCATTTGATTTGGAAGACCCAATCCGCAACATTTGGTCCAATTGGAGGCAGACTATATGGGGTTTTGATTGGTCCAATCCACATCATTTACCGGGGAAGATTTTCATGTGTCGGTAACTCGGTCGAAAATTCCTCATCTTTGGCTCTCGAGCCGTTACCCATCAATTTTACATTCCAGTCGAGTCTGCTTTGTCTCCATCCTTTTCTTTTGCACCGTTGATGTCTACACGTGCAATGTCTTCCTGGAGCAGATTATCCGTCGGCGGCTACCAGCGGCATCAGCCTACGTTCCAGGGGACAGTTCCTCCTCCGGTGTCTTCCCCAGCTGTATTTCCGTGATGTCATGTCCGGATCGGGGTGATTAGTAAGATTCCGGAGGATGTGAGGGAAGTTTCATTGGATCAGCTCCGGCGCAGGAGACTACGGCGAGCTTGGTCATGGCGACGGTGAACTGCACCATCAGGTTGGAGATGCCCACGCTTCGCCAGTTGTTGAGGACAAGCTGTCCCAGCTGGTGGTCGTCTTCTCTCTTTTGTGCGAAATGATGACATGGAATGGGTCTTTGACGTGGTTTTCTCCCCCCGGTTTCTTGAATGACCATCCCAAAAAAGAAAAGAAAAATGGTTCTTGAGTGACCAAAACAATTTTCACCCTTGGTGTGTTTGTCCTGCGTGTTATTTCCCTCACAACCAAATGAGCGTAAGTGGTGCAAAAATCAGACATATCAAATCACAACAAAGAGGAATCTTACCTTATATATATACCTTAGTAGTTGATCCCCACTTCTTCTATTTATCTTAACATGCATGTATGCAACCTCGCCAAATATGCCACATTATCAAAGACTCACCTCAACATGCATGGAATTTTTGTCTATTATTAGTTGATCTAGACTGCTTATATTTATCTCTACATGCAAGCATCCTACATCACCTCACATGCTACATCATCACTGGGACACCATAACATGCATGGAACAAGTTCTTCATTATATTATGCTTCTTATATTTAATAAGTATTTTTCAGTTATACAATAATCAGATACAATTAGTTCATATGTTATTAATCAAAATACATATATTTAATAAAACAAAATCTCATCAAAATATATTGCAACCGATCCCACAGCAGTGGGCGGGTATAATCTAGTTTAGGAAACATTTTAGTGCTAGGTAGGGTAACATTACATTTGTTTATCTCGTTCTTCATATTATATCTATACTTGCTTATTCTAATTAATATGCCATTTTTATCAGACGGTTGATCTCAGTGTGGATCTAAGTGCTGCAAGTGCCAACGAAGATGATTGACAACTCTAGGGCAGCTATATCTTGGTTTTGGAAACTATTTATGCTTTGTTTTGCAGTTCATCGTAGGTCCACCTTTGCCCTCGTTATTTTCAAATGTGATAGCTGAGCTATAGTCAGATAAAGTTGTATGATGTATATTCTAATTTCCTAAATTTTCTATTGGGAGGTCGATAGTATGTTTAGGCTTTGAAGACAGCTTCGCCTCGGCCGCTATTTTTACTTTAAATTCTGATAAGACACAACAAGACAATAGATGATGTTTTTTGGTTTGTTGATTTCAATTTGTCATCTCCTTTGTCTTTTTTTCTAGGAAACCAAAGCTTGCGCCTTGCTGCACTGCTAGATAAAGATTTACATGTACAACCGTAAGAAGCAATCAACACAAGACGACTACAAACATCCTCTAGATAAACGTTACAATTGGTGTCACTAAAAAATTCAACTATATGCAATCCACACAAATAGACATTATGCAACCACCGCCGAAGAGATAATCCAATTATTTTAACTTTTAAAGTAAGGTGAAGTTTGGCTGTGTTAGCGCTACACTTCGTGATGAGCTCATGTTCAGGTCAGTGTTGACTGCGTCCTCCCATACCACGTCCACCCAAGCGCAGCCACTGACATGGGGCCCCAGAAGAGAACACACAAGCCCTCAGGCAGGTCATAGTGGGAGTAACTTAACTTTTGGAGCCCGATAACATCTGGACGTCAGATTCTGGGGCATTTGGAACGAACGCTTCTTTCACTAGAAGGGATCCCTCCCCACAAACGAAAACGTTTGATGGGGAACCCTCCCAGCCCGAACTGGGCTACCTGGCCCGAGCAACAACATTAGTTGCATGTTGAGCTAATTAAATTAGTGGGGCATGCATCGTGGCATGATGAGTTGGCATAGTTGCATGTTAAGACAAGTGAGTTAGTGTGGATCAATTATTTGGTGGACCTACTTGATGATGTGGATATGTTGCATATAAAGATAAATAAGGTGGTGGGAATAAATCTCTTAGGTATATAGGACTTGTTTTTTGATGCAGCTTCATTCGGATTTATGTGAATATAAGTCTAGTGGAAATGCTACAAAATCATTCTAGACATGAGTATCCCGATCACACTATTGTTGGCCATCTCTTGCGATTACTTACAATGGACTTCTGATAGACCCAAGCCATGGACTCATGAAGCCCTTTCTTAAGACAAACTGAAGCACCTCACGCTAGTTTGTATTCACTTTTGGATCAATTGTAATGCACAATACATCCTAATGTTATAGCATAAGTGCATATTGATGTACATGAGTGAGACTAAGGACCAAACAAGGCAGCTGAATGTAAGGAGACAAGTTAAGTGCACACAGAAACACCTCAAACGACACCACACAGTGGCGTCCCAACCACTAGTACACATCAAGTACAACTTCAAGGGAGAGGGCCTGAATTGAAGAAATGGTTTTGACGCACATGGCAAATGTACATGAAACAAAGTATACAACCATGACATTTTACATTTACGATTTGACATGGAACATGACTAACTTTTCTTACTCACATTGCAAATTTATTTTCTACAAACTAGGAATTTTATTTAAATAACATGGCAAATTTGATATGTGTTTGCCATGACAATTTCTGCCATCGACACCACCAACGGAACATTTAATTTTTTCCATTTTGAGATGAACAAAATTATTTTACATACATGGCAAATTTCTTATACATAGCATGACAATTTTTAATAAAAATTCCATGAATAATTTTAATTTGCACCTGCCATGGCAACTTTGGCCACTTTTTGTGTTATTTCACATTCATGGCAAATTTTTTACACAAAAGATGGCAATTCAAATTAAAATACCATGCCAAATTTTAATGTGCATCTGACATGGCAATTTTTGCTCATAACTTGTGTCGTTTTGCATAGATGGAAAATGTTATAACAAACATGGCAATTTTAATATGCATATGTCATGGCAATTTTGTTCATAATTTTGTATTAATTTTTATATTATTTTTTCCATGGAAATTTCCGAACATGAGTTTTTGCCAAGACAATTCTTGAAAATCACCATGTGAGCATTCTCAGAAATGTTGTTAGAATATTTTTTGACATGCTTTTTTTAGAAATAAAAAATAAAAAGAATATGAAGTTTTCCATCAGGGAACAAAAATTCTAGATTGCCATGACATAATTTTTTCTACATTTTCCCTTGAATTAGAGATTTTTTTTTTCTTTTCATATACCATGCCAATTTCTCATTGCTAGAGCATGGCAATTTTACTTTCAAATACATGGCAGCCATGGCATCTTACTTTCATACTGGACCATGTTAAAGTTATTTCATAGACCATGGCAATTTTATTTTTCAAATATATGGCAACTTTATTTTCATAGCATGGCATCTTAATTTCTTACCGGACCATTTAAATTTATTTCCTAGACCATGGAAATTTTTATTTTCAAAGAAATGGCAACTTTATTTTCATAGCATAGAAATTTTAGTTTTTACCCGGACCCACAGGAAATTCTCGTAGACCACGACAAATCCATTAATTAGACCATGGTACTTTTATTATTTAGACCACATAGTTTATAAATCTGTCATGTGCACATGGAAAAATATTAATTTATTTGAACGGTACCATATTTTTTAAGAGAACAACTTCCCCATTTTTGTCATCCTCCCGTGGAAATTACAAAATTTCCACCTATTTATCAAAGAACAATTGCATTCTTTGTAATTTTGCAATCCTTTTTTTGTGAAAGAATAAAATCCTTTTTAAAAAGGTGAATTAGCCTATGCATAAAAAGCATAACAGAAAAATATGGATTTGCCTTGGTCCACTACCTGGTTTTGCCAGCAAAATCATGCACACAGAAAAATACATTGCCGCAAATATTAGGCCCGTTTACAAAGATATTCCATGCGCATTAGAGATAAAAAAAACACGATTTTGCTTTGTTTTTTAGCCATGACGAAGTTTTCCTTGTAGCCATGTGGCATTTTTCTTGTTATATATCGTGTCAATTTTGTGCCCGATTTGTCCCCTCACGTTTTCTTCTTTCTGAAATTAATAGTCGTATACATACTATTCATCATGGCAAAAATAATAATTCTACATGGTCTTTGCAACAACAACAGTAACAAAAAAGCCTGCAATCTGGGCTTTTTTGGCCCAGTTACTTTTTCTTATATAGCCTAGCGACAGAAAATCGTTCTTCGTCCCCACTGCCCCTGGAAGGATTCGTCTCCCCAGGGCGAAGGTCAGCGCGATATCCGCGTCAGCAGAGATAGATAGAGAGATCGACGGGAAGAAGGAAAAACAGCAGAGCTTGACTCCTTTTGGTGCCCTTGATTGCTCATATCAGTGGTGCCATGGGGCAGCTGGATCTCATGCAGCAGGAACGCCAAATCCAGATCCGTGGTAAACTGACTCTTATCCTATATATATAGTTGTGAATTGGTGTCCTTCTAGATCGATGTATGTATGTATAAGCTGGAATAAAGCTCACTTTTTAAAGGGGTTCTCCAGGTTGCATCTTTTTTAGCCCCCAAATATCACATTTGTTATTAAAAATGTATATACATATATGTGTGTTATTTGGTTTGGAATTTAGGGCGAAGGCACTACAGATGAGGAACAACACAAATATTGCCTTTATATACTTACTTACTTATTATTATTATTATTACCATAACAATTTTCTGTTGCAGATGGGTCGACTTCTTCATTGGCCATAAGAAACGGGCCACCTTGCCAAGAAGATGATGATAATTATCACGATGGCAAAATAAGGAAGTATTCAGGGACCCTACTTCCAGAGGTACATCATGGATTCCTTTGGATAATAGACATATGCTGCACAAATTGGGTTACAACCTATTGGTAGCTAACTGAATTTAACTTGTTTTTCTGCTGCAATCTCCTGCAGCCCAGCTGCATTACTAGTGCTGATGAGGGTAAACATTTGATTTTACAATTCTAATGTGTTAACTCTTCTCCCATTCTTGTGCGTGCAGGACATTTGGTGTCATATACATTCACTAATGACGCAGCGAGATGCTGCCCGTGCTGCCTGTGTGTCTCGTGCCTTTCGACGTTCGTGGAGATGCTACTATCCCAACCTCATATTTAATAGTCAAACAATAGGCCTATCACGGGATGGCATGTATTTCACCCGCAAAGTTGATCAGGTTTTGGAAAAACACTCAGGCATTGGCGTGAAGACATTCGAGATTGATTGCTCCTGTTGCGACAAGCTCAAGGGCTATGAACATCTCCATAGGTGGCTTCAGAAAGTGGTTACACCGGGCATTGAAAAACTCACCCTTGTGATGCCTGAGAATGAGCCAGCCAACTTCCCAGGCCCAGTTCTATCCAATGGGAATGGAAGCTCGATCTGGTATCTTCACCTTGTTAACTGTGTCTTCCATCCTACAGTTAGCCTTGGTTGTTTGGGAAACCTGACAGTGTTGCATCTTGAGTGTGTGCGAATTACGGGGCTCCAGTTAGGGTGCCTTCTTCCCAGCTGTGTTGTGTTGGAGCAGTTGAAACTCAGGAGATGCTACCAGATAACTCACCTAAAGATACCTTCCCGGCTGCAGCGACTCAGCTACCTGCAGGTGTTAGAATGCCACAGACTGCAGAAGATAGAGAACAAAGCTCCAAATATCAATAGGTTTCAATTTATAGGTGACCGAGTTGAGTTCTTACTTGGGGAGTCATTGCGATTGAAGAAATTAGACGTGCTATGTTACCTCTTCCTCAGATATGCACTTGATGAGCTTCCGCCCGTTGCGCCGAATCTTGAAACTCTTAGCATATATTCATGGTGTGAGGTATATTCCAAAGCCTTCTGTGATTATTATGCATAGAGCAGTAGTGATACTTTTGAATGTTATTAACATGTGGTATCTTTATGCAGGTGGTCAATACAACACTGACGCTCTCGCCTTCCAAGTTCCTCTATCTGAAATACTTGAGCATTTATATTAATGGGTTTTGCGATTGTCTTTCTCTGGTTTATTTTCTTGGTGCTGCTCCGTCCTTGGAGACATTCAAACTGCGCGTAAGTCACTGTTCACCATGCAAATGTATATTTTGATGCACTCATTCTACAAAAATATAACAAGTTTCGGTGGCCAAATCATTAGTTCAAGTATTTAAACCAATATTTCTATCTCCAGGTACCGATACAGCTAGTACAATCCATAGATGAATTGCTTTCTGAAGACCCCTCGCATCTAAGGCAGATTCCAGGATACCGCCATGACAAGCTCCGGAGAGTGAGCATCTGTAGGTTCCCCTGTTCAAAGAGTGTGGTTGAGTTGACGTCCCATATTCTGGAAAATTCAGCATCGCTCGAGTGCCTTATGTTGAGCACCACCAATGATAGTTTCAGGTGTTCTGATGATCAATCTGCTAAATGCTCCTGCTCGATCGGACCCATGGAAGCCCATAAAGCAGCCTTGGTAATCGAAAGATACATCAGGGGAAAGTTCCCTCTACAGTTAAGCTAGATGTGGTGGAGCCTTGCATGCAGCCTTTGCCATGATGTTCAATTCTGCGATGTTTATCATTGATTTATCGTGTATTTGAACGGTCTAAGTTATGTAATCTGAATATACTGGGATGTGTGTTGTTTCTTGGTGCACCATTATGTGCAGAGTTTAGCTCTGCAATACTACTTCAATGCAATCGCTTAAAGTTTGATGACCTCTCATATAGCTCTAGACATCTTTGTAATTGTTTGCTTGGTCCAATGTGTCTGAATTGAACTGATTCAGCTAGCGACCACAGGTTGGCAGCCGCGACATCCATTTTCACCGGACCGTCCAAGTTGTTCAGGTTGGCGAACGCCACAGGATTATCAGCCAGGAGCTCCTTTCTTAGAACCTCGTTTTTCCTTTGCTTGTTATAAGTTTGGAAAAGTGATCTCTGACTGAAATCTTTGAGTGCTCCATGTCCATGGACTGTGGCTAAGTGAATTTTCTTGATTCTATAAATGTACTTTAGATTGAAATGTTGTTCATGTCTTATTTTTGTTTTTATGCTAATGTTGTTCATGTCTTATTTTTGTTTTTATGCTATGGGGTTTCTAAATGGAAGAATGTGTCTGGTTTTGTTGATTAATGATGCTTAGTTTTAGGAGGGTTTTGTAGAGAGATTCAGTGCTAGTGAAACTTGGGTTATACGTTGGGAAATGTAATTACAGACATTTTCTGTTGCTTCACAGCGGACTAAGACGATTAGTTTGCCTATTTCATCGATAAATTAGGATGATATATATTGATCATGTTGCTTAGGCATCATGCTTTTGGTGGTAGAAAAAGTTTAGGCAAGTTGAAAAGGTTGCATCATGCTTGCTGCTGCCGTTTGTTAGCCCCATGGTTATCTGTTTGTTACTCCCTCTGTCCGGAATTACTTGTCTCAAATGGATACATACAATTGAGCAAGAAGTAATTTGGGACGGAGGTAGTATTTTGTACCAAGTGGATATATATTGTTTGACTACATCAATCTTTAATTTGGACAAGCATCGTGTTCACAATCTTAGAATTTTCTGAAAGAAGCCATCAGCTTTCAGAAGTCTTTCATCAATTTAAACCCCACTTTCAGAAATTAAGAAGAGGATTTTCAGAAAGAAACAATATACAATGACCTTGCACTGGTTGATATACAACCTTTTTACCAACATAGATACCTAGTACTACCTCTGTAAAGTAATACAAGACCTCTTAGATAACTATAGTTTAGTGATCTAAAAGGTTTTATGTTAGTTTACAGAGGGAGTACTACTCGCTCATCTGGTACAAAACTTCAATGTTTCTTAACAAACAAAAAACAAGGGAAACTGGGATCTAGATGTAGCAGCCCCAGCATTTCAACTTTCAAAACTTGAATCGCAACTTTCAATAACAAAAAACACTAAAATCCAAGATGGAGTAGATCTTGGTCCCCATGTTCATTACTACGGAAAAAAAAAATAGATGTCTACATAGGGTAGCTAGATGATTCGCTTATCTGTAGGATGCACAGAATGACAAGGTATATTTCTCACGAGGCAGTGAGAACAAGTTACTCTACGTGGTCATAGTCAACAAATGAAACCACTACCAAAATGTAAGCAAACAGCAGTAAAAAGCTGTTTGGAACACATAAAGAACAACTATACAGAAAGACAGTGTAAGACTTGTCTATTCATGTGGCTGGAGACGGCTTCCACTGGATTACTACTGGTTCTGTAACTGTGTCGTAGGAGCTGGAAACATCGTCCGCATCAATATGCTCTTCGACGAAAGCTCCCGCAGCCGCTCCTTGAAATCCTCCACATTCTTCACCTTCGGCTTACCCACATCCCTCTCAGTAATGATGAAGATCAAGGAGATGGCAGAGTGGATGCCCTGAGAGGTCACCATTCCACCCTCATCTTCCTCCATGCCGATATTAACCGATTCCTCAGCCTTGTCACAGATCATGTCCAGCGCCTCTAGAGATTTCGGCAGACGGTCGTGTTAGATAGATAAGAGTTTAAACATTGTAACCTCAACATCCTATCTCTATCTCTCCCTCACGTATCTCTCTATGTAACTACCGAGTCCCAGCGATCGGTATATTTCTTGTAAACCACGAAACCACACGGCTCCTCTCACGAGGAGTAGGAACGCTTCCTTCTGACATGGTATACAGAGCCATCTTCTTCCCATCTATCTAGCCAGAAGCCCCATCGATCTAGAAATCCTATCGATCGCCAGAAACCTCATCGTTCACCAGAAACCAATCGCCATGTCTTCCTCCTCGGCCCCGGTCTCCCTCAACCTCGGAGCTCCACCCGCCGAGAAGCTTACCAAGGGGAATTTCCTCCTGTTGAAGGCGCAGGTGATGCCGGCTCTGCGAGGAGCGCAGGTCACCGGCCTCCTGGATGGATCCGATGTAGCCCCCCCGAAGATGGTGGAGCAGCAGCAGACGGACAAAACGACAGTCATAGTGCCGAATCCCCTCTATGCGCCATGGCTGTCCAAGGACCGGCAAGTTCTCAGCTACCTTCTGAACTCTCTGTCAAAAGAGATTCTCGTCCAAGTTGTAAATAAAGAAAATACGTTTGATCTATGGACTGCCATTACCACTATGTTTGCCTCGCAGTCCCAATCTCGAATCACGAATTTGAGAATTGCCATCACTAACACCAAGAAGGGCTCCATGTCGAGCACCTCATACATCGTCCGGATGAAAAATATCGGGGATGAACTTGCTGCAGCAGGCCGGCTGTCTCTGATCCAGAGATGGTGGACTATGTCCTCGCTGGTCTCGATCGGGACTATGATCCGGTCGTGGCGGCCATTGGCGCCGTCAAAACCTCCATCACCATCGACGAACTCTTCGCCCAGATCGCTGCCTTTGATCAGCGGATGGAGATGCTAGGCGACGGCTCCGACGCTGGCTTCAACACCTCCGCAAACTTCACGTACAGGGGGCGTGGCCAGTCTCGCGGAAGAGGGCACGGGCGCGGCAACAGAGGCCGTGGTCGAGGGAGGTGCTCACCATCTTCTTCACCAAGCAGCGGCAACAGGAGAGGTGGTCGTCCCCAACAGCAGCAGCAGCAACGCCCACAGCACCGGGACTATCCCGAGTGCCAAATCTGCCTCAAGCACCATCGCGGGGGTGCCCGTGAGTGTTGGGATCGCTATGAGGAAGATGAGCACGAGGTGAAGGAGGCAAACTCCATCACCGACTCCTACGGCGTTGAGACGAACTGGTATGTGGATAGCGGCACTACAAACTACATCACCGGTGAATTGGACAAGCTAACGATCAGAGACAAGTACCACGGTCATGACCAAGTGCGCACCGCAAGCGGTTCTGGTATGAATATTAATCATGTTGGTCGTTCAATTATCAAAACCCCTGGAAAAAAATTGCATCTAAATAGAGTTCTTCATGTGCCTCGAACATCAAAAAGTCTTCTCTCTGTTCATAGATTTACTCTAGATAATCGTGTTCTCATTGAGTTTTATCCTTATTTCTTTTTAGTTAAGGACTTGGACACGAGGAGAATACTTCTTAGGGGCAAATGTGTGGGAGGTCTCTACCCACTCATATCTTCATCATCGTTGTTGAATAAGCAAGCTTTTGTCGCCATCAAGCCTTCATCATCAAAGTGGCATAGTAGATTAGGTCATCCCTCCTCGGTTATTGCCAAACTTGTGCTTAGTAAAAATAAGCTTCCCCATTCGCATGAGTCTAGTATTGAGTCAGTTTGTGATCCATGCCAACAGGCTAAAAGTCACCAGCTTCCATATCCTGTATCTACTAGCGTCTCTACTGCACCCTTACAACTTGTATTTTCGGATGTTTGTGAAGGAAATATGCCCTAAAGGCAATAATAAAGTTATTATTTATTTCCTTATTTCATGATAAATGTTTATTATTCATGCTAGAATTGTATTAACCGGAAACATAATACATGTGTGAATACATAGACAAACATAGTGTCACTAGTATGCCTCTACTTGACTAGCTCGTTGATCAAAGATGGTTGTGTTTCCTAGCCATAGACATGAGTTGTCATTTGATTAACGGGATCACATCATTAGGAGAATGATGTGATTGACTTGACCCATTCCGTTAGCTTAGCACTTGATCGTTTAGTATGATGCTATTGCTTTCTTCATGACTTATACATGTTCCTATGACTATGAGATTATGCAACTCCCGTTTACCGGAGGAACACTTTGTGTGCTACCAAACGTCACAACGTAACTGGGTGATTATAAAGGAGCTCTACAGGTGTCTCCGAAGGTACATGTTGAGTTGGCGTATTTTGAGATTAGGATTTGTCACTCCGATTGTCGGAGACGTGTCTCTGGGCCCTCTCGGTAATGCACATCACTATAAGCCTTGCAAGCAATGTGACTAATGAGTTAGTTGCGGGATGATGCATTACATAACGAGTAAAGAGACTTTCCGGTAACGAGATTGAACTAGGTATTGAGATACTGACGATCGAATCTCGGGCAAGTAACATACCGATGACAAAGGGAACAGCGTATGTTGTTATGCGGTTTGACCGATAAAGATCTTCGTAGAATATGTGGGAGCCAATATGAGCATCCAGGTTCCGCTATTGGTTATTGACCGGAGACGTGTCTCGGTCATGTCTACATTGTTCTCGAACCCGTAGGGTCCGCACGCTTAAGGTTTCGATGACAGTTATATTATGAGTTTATGAGTTTTGATGTACCGAAGGAGTTCGGAGTCCCGGATGAGGACATGACGAGGAGTCTCGAAATGGTCGAGACGTAAAGATCGATATATTGGACGACTATATTCGGACATCGGAAAGGTTCTGAGTGATTCGGGTATTTTTTGGAGTACCAGAGAGTTACGGGAATACGTATTGGGCCTTATTGGGCCATACGGGAAAGAAGGAAAAGGGCCTCAAGGGTGGCCGCACCCCTCCCCTTAGTCTGGTCCGAATTGGACTAGGGAAGGGGGGCGCCCCCTTCCTTCCTTCTCCTTTTCCCTTCCCTTTCCTTCCCTCCTACTCCTACTACTTGGAAGGGCTCCTAGTTCTACTAGGAAAGGGGAATCCTACTCCCGGTGGGAGTAGGACTCCCTAGGGCGCGCCATAGAGAGGGCCGCCCTCCTCCTCCACTCCTTTATATCTGAGGGGCAGGGGCACCCCATAGACACACAAGTTGATCTTCGTGATCGTTCCTTAGCCGTGTGTGGTGCCCCCCTCCACCATATTCCACCTCGGTCATATCGTTGCGGTGCTTAGGCGAAGCCCTGCGTCGGTATAACATCATCATCGTCACCACGCCGTCGTGCTGACGGAACTCATCCCCGACACCCTGCTGGATCGGAGTCCGGGGATCGTCATCGAGCTGAACATGTGCTGAACTCGGAGGTGCCGTACGTTCGGTACTTGGATCGGTCGGTTCGTGAAGACGTACGACTACATCAACCGCGTTGTCATAACGCTTCCGCTTACGGTCTACGAGGGTACGTAGACAACACTCTCCCCTCTCGTTGCTATGCATCACCATGATCTTGCGTGTGCGTAGGAATTTTTTTGAAATTACTACGTTACCCAAACAGTTTGGGGGCCAGCTCCTACTTCAGTTGGTAGATATTCATATTATGTAAGCTTTATTGATGATTATAGTAAGTTTACTTGGATCTATCTTCTCAAGAAAAGGTCTGGAGTATTTCAAGTTTTCTCAAATTTTAAAAATCTTGTTGAGAGAAAATTGAACACTCCGATCATTGCCATGCAAACTGACTGGGGGGGGGGGGTGAATACAAGAAGCTAAATTGATTTTTTCAGCAACTTGGTATCTCACACCATGTTTCATGTCCACACGCTCATCAACAGAACGGCTCTGCAGAAGAAAGCATCGCCATGTTGTTGAGGTAGGATTAGCCCTTCTTGCAAATGCATCTATGCCACTAAAATTTTGGGATGAAGCATTTTTGACTGCCACATATCTCATCAACTTGCTCCCTAGCAAAGTCAACAATTTTGAGACACCTATCACACGTCTTTTTGATACTACTCCAGATTACAAATCTTTGCGTGTTTTTGGTTGTGCATGCTGGCCCAACTTACGACCATATAATACACACAAACTTGCCTTTCGCTCCAAAAAATGTGTTTTTCTAGGATATAGTCCTATTCACAAGGGAGTAAAATGCTTAGATGTTGCTACTGGCAGAGTCTATATATCTCGTGATGTCGTGTTTGACGAATCCGTCTTTCCGTTTGCATCCCTTCACCCAAATGTCGGAGCCATTCTTAAAAAAGAAATCCTACTTCTTCCCTCCAACCTTCGGAATTTTGAGCAAGGGGGCGATGATTGTACGGACCAATATGATAATTCAACCAGTTCCAGTGGTGTGTCTATTCTTGTGCAGATCCATGGAGAAAACGCAGAAGAAAACGAAGCAGAAAATGATCAAAATTTGGCACCAAATGACCCTATATTTGATGTGCTGGAGGAAGAAGAAGCAGGCGTGGAGCACGAGGCGGATCTGGAGCAGCCTGCGACACCACAGCGTCAGGCGCCCTCGGATCGCACGCGGAGATCGACTCCGGATCGCGCGTCAACCAGGAGCCAGCACCAAACTGCCACGTCGCCGGGCATTGGGTTGGCCCCGCGTCTCACGTGCGGGCCGCCAATCGCGACCAGTCTCCAGCCTGAGACGGTCGGCTCGGGATCTGGCTCGGGATCCCGCTGGCCCACGCGCACTCAGGCGACAACGACACCTCCGAGATCTTCTGTGGCGTGCGGGTCTCCAGCAACAAATCTCATTGGTTCAGGCGCGAACACACAGGCGGCTACAAGCTCCGAGTTCGGATCAGCTGTGCAAAGCAGATCTGGAGAATCTGGTGGGTCGCCTGGATCTTCTGTGGCATGGTCGCCTGTGCCATCTCCTGTACAACAGCCTACATCTTCTGTTCAACCATCACCAGCACCGGTTTCACGAGTCATGACTAGTTTACAAAAAGGTATAAGAAATCCAAAAGTTAGAACGGATGGTACTATACCCTATGGCATGTTATGTGTTGCAGGAGAACCGACAAGGTTAGAAGATGCACTTGGAGATTTGAAGTGAAAAAATGCAATGGATGAAGAGTACTATGCACTCATGAAAAATAAAACGTGGCATCTTGTACCTGAACAACGAGGTAAAAATATCATTGACTGTAAATGGGTGTATAGAATTAAGAAAAAGGCAGATGGATCGATTGACAGGTATAAGGCACGCCTGGTTGCAAAAGGGTTCAAGCAACGCTATGGTCTAGATTATGAAGATACATTTAGTCCGGTTGTTAAAGCTGCAACTATCAGGCTAGTGCTGACTATTGCTGTTTCTAGGGGTTGGAGCTTGAGATAGCTAGACGTTCAGAACGCGTTCTTGCATGGTGTTCTGGAAGAGGAGGTTTATATGAGACAACCACCTGGGTATGCAGATAAGAAAGCACCTAACTATGTGTGCAAACTTGATAAGGCCCTATATGGTTTGAAACAGGCACCAAGAGCATGGTACTCAAGGTTAAGCTCTCAGTTGAGGTGTCTTGGGTTTGTTGCATCTAAGGCTGATATATCTCTCTTCATTTATAACAAAGCAAACACAGTCATATTTGTTCTAATTTATGCTGATGATATTATAGTTGCAAGTTCTTCACAAAGTGCTACTAATGCTCTTTTGCATGACCTGAGTTCAGAGTTTGCCTTGAAAGATCTTGGTGATCTACACTTCTTCCTTGGTATTGAAGTTAAGAAGATTCAAGATGGCATAGTGTTGAATCAAGAAAAATATGCTACTGAACTTCTAACTCGTATGGGGATGAAGGACTGCAAGCCTTCACCTACACCATTGTCCTCTTCAAAAAAACTTGCAGCATTTGAAGGGGAGCCACTCAAGGAGGAGGAAAGCACAAAATATAGGAGTGATGTGGGAGCCTTACAGTACTTGACACTGACAAGCCCAGATATATCATTTGCTGTTAACAAGGTTTGTCAGTATTTACATGCACCTACTACTGTACATTGGACACCTGTTAAAAGAATTGTACGATATATAAAGCACACTGTGAGTCTAGGACTTCAGTTCAGACGTTCTAGTTCTGCTCTTGTCAGTGCTTTTTCTGATGCTGACTGGACAGGATGCAGTGATGATAGAAGGTCAACTGGAGGATTTGCTATATTCTTTGGTTCTAACCTTATTTCTTGGAGTGCTAGGAAGCAGGCTACAGTTTCAAGATCAAGTACCGAGGCTGAGTATAAGTCACTGGCTAATGCAACTGCTGAGATCATTTGGGTGAAATCACTGCTTAATGAATTGGGTGTTAAACAGCGTCGTATCTCATGTTTGTGGTGTGACAATTTGGGAGCCACCTATCTCTCTGCTAACCCGGTCTTTCATGGCAGAACTAAACATATTGAGATTGATTTTCATTTTGTACGAGAAAGAGTTGCAGAGAAGAAGCTGGACATCAGGTTCATTCCATCCAAAGATCAGGTAGCAGATGGTTTCACTAAAGCTTTATCAGTCAGGCCATTTGAAGAATTCAAAAGAAATCTTAACATAGGATAGTTGAGATTAAGGGAGGGTGTCAGATAGATAAGAGTTTAAACATTGTAACCTCAACATCCTATCTCTATCTCTCCCTCACGTATCTCTCTCTGTAACTACCGAGTCCCAGCGATCGGTATATTTCTTGTAAACCACGACAGGGGTTCTTCCTGTCTACGATCAATATAAACCACGCGGCTCCTCTCACGAGGAGTAGGAACGCTTCCTTCTGACAGGTCGAGTAGGAGCAGGAACTCATTAGTGGCCATGAAGCATTCCAGCGGCTTATCAGGCACGTCATTAACAGCGGCTGATAACTTGGCTTCCTCATCAGCACAGAGTGCAAGGATTGACCAGTAACACGGCAGGTATTTTCCTGTGCAGCGGAATACTGTTGGCATGATTGGTCAACAGTCTGCAATCAAGCAAAGCAAAACGTGGTTACTGGGTCAATCCAAACCACGGGACAGTTCCACAAGATTAATCACCAAAGTGAATAACACTTTGAATAACAGTCCAATCACTTCTTTCAAGCAAACCGTCTGGATGTGTATAGAGATCAGCTGAGACTACTGAGTAGAAAGATCCTAGCGTAGAACCGCCTGAGATATTGCTTATACCAGGTAGTGAAAAAACTAGATTGCAGCTGATTTTTATGCTTCAAAGCCCTATATTAGAGTGCTAAGTTGAATCGGCTGATCCGTTTCATCCTCTTTCGGCAAAGGAAGTTGGACTTTAGTTAGCTAAAAATAAAGTACCAGCAGTGCTCTTTGAAGGCTACTATGCATCCTTACGAATACAAGAGTGGTTCGGGTTGATCGAAAAAAAAACACCCTAATTAAGACTTTTGTATAGTTTGTGTTAACCCCAATTCCAAACAAATTGATTGGACCGAGGTTCGTGCAGGTCGAACGGAGTGGTGCCAGAGCTCTAAAGTGGCTCTAAATATCCATTTCTTTGATTTTCCTTTTTCTACAGGTCAGGATGTCATCAAAGCCAGGGCTTCTCGCCTTTCCTTCCCCCTTTGACTTAGTTTTCGCTCTCCTCTGTTTCTAGTAGAAACGAGCTTTCCAAAAGTGTGAGCTGAAATTCCAGGAATTGAGAGAAAAGGTGTGTGACGCTTCGATTCGCAAATTTCTCGTGATTGACCTAGAGTTGATGGTTTCGGGAAAGCTAAGCTAAAGCTCTTCTCAAAAGAATTTCGTTTATAGGATTCAGTCGTCCGTTTGTTTTGGGTTGGACAACGTACGTAGTGAGCCTGCTGCTATCAGTGTGAAGATGAGCATCTATCTTTCTTTTCAGGATTTAGTGTCATGACCTGGGTTGAAGAAGGAATATATGTTCTTGGAAGCAAAGAAAGAACTCCGGTATTCCGACCTTATTTTTTTGCTCAAAGAACGGGAGAGGATTTGCCTGGGATTGTTTAAGCAATTCCCTTAATCGTCGACACCGGACGGACTGATTCTATAGTTCTATTTTAGTAGAAACTTGATTGATTCGTTCCTGTATAAACTTGCCTTGGTAGAGCGAAACTTTGACCCAACACAAGCAACTCTCCCGGTTTAGCGATATTGATGCCTAAGGCTAGGCTTGCGACTGGAGTGAAGTTGTAACAAGGTAGTCGTACTGGAAGGTGCGGCTGGATCACCTCCTTTTCAGGGAGAGCTAATGCTCATTTTGTTGGCAGAAGCAGAAACGATCCAATCCATTCGGGGCTTCGGGGAACCCCCCCTCCCGACCTGGGAAATTCACAGCAGGAAAGACTGGCGCCGATCAGCGAAAGCGAACCCTTCAATACATCGCGTTCAGCCCTCCCTCAAAATCCCATTTGTTTTATTGAGGCCATCTCCATAGACCATCGTCATTATATTTGTTTGTATATATCACGCAAGATCATCACATTTTACACATACATGAGCAAAGTATTGACACTCACAATCAGGTATAGACAAAGTCAAAATCATCAACAAGTTAAAATGGTTGAAAAAGAGAATCTACCATAAACTTAGCAAAGAAAGAAAAGTATAAAACCCTTCTCGCTTGCTTGATTACGTCGTTGGCTTCTCGGGGTCTCTTTTATAAACCACCACCGATCAGCGTCCACCCACCTCCTAATCCTGCATCGTCACTCATCGCACGCCTCGTCGGCGCAGCCCTCTCCTCTGTATATTCCTCTCCCCGTCCCTGTGATCTAGGAAGGCGGCAGTTAGGAATGGGAGGAGCTGCCCTGCTAGGAAAAATAAGCTTGGACAAAGGAAAAATAATCGTTCCTCGTTGAAGGGGCTCTTTGGTTTGCACAATCCTAAAAACCACAGAAATAATGAGAATGTAGTGCCATACTGAATTTTAGGGGATTCAAAAACATATGAATGGTTTTTTTCTCTGTAATAGTAGGTGCATGGTATAGTTGTGACAGAAACAGAGGTACGGAAATTTCCTCTGAAATTGTGCATTCAAAGTCAACCATAGGAAAAATTCCTATATTTTAATCCCAAAATTCAAACAATCTCTACATCTTACTAGAAGACACAGTTGTGCCACTGATAGATCCTGATAACCTCCTAGCCAGCACTACAAGCATATTGAATTCTGAACCAAGAAATTTGCAATGTGTAAAAGGAAACAATCGAGAGAGAAAATTGAGTGACACCTTTGCAGTCAGTCCAGAGAAACAAATTGTAGAGTTTGAAAAAGCATGAAGAGTTTCAACGGTGTGGCAGGCACCGCGAGCAATCTTTAAATCATTCAAAAAAAATCATGAAGGATTTCATTTCAAGGAACACACTATCACTGCATCAGATTTTGCTATGCAAATTGCACAGAAGATAAAAAAAAGGCAAATAGTGGGCCAATAGATTCATATATATACATATACTTACATCGGAGAAGCCAGCAATACAATGGGGGCCTACATTTTATAGAACTAACTCGTTTCTTCCTAAAGTTCTCTGGATAATTTTAGCGCATGCGGAGAAATTGTGTCAACAGCAAAACTTTCCCAATTTGCATTGAATCACCGACAATGTAATGGCACACATGGTTACCTTAGAATAGTACTCCCTCCGTCCCATAATGTAAGACGTTTTTTGACACTACGTTAATGTCAAAAAACATCTTACCGTTTTTTGACACTACGTTAATGTCAAAAAACATCTTACATTATGGGACGGAGGGAGTATTCCTCTGTCAACTAATATAAGACGTTTTACCGAAAAAGGCTTTCGCTCCGCTTTATAAATAAAGCAAACCGCCACAGAGCATACAAACTCACACAAGTCCACACACACACCCAAGTCTCACGACAAAGTACATAGGTTCTGCTGAGGGCACAGCTCAACAAGCCCAGAAGGAAAGAAAAAACAACATCATCATCATCACACAAGGCGCCTAATCAGGCTCCGGCGGAGGCGGCGGTGGCGGCGGCGACAGGCGGACGGCCATCGATCGGATGTCGGCGATGAAGGCGGAGATGGCGTCACGGTCCGGGGGGCGGCTAAGCGGCCGCCAAAGCTGCAAGAAACCCGTGAATTTGTAGAGAGCATCAGTAGCGTGACGAAGGGTAGCGTGCTGGATCACAAGCTTATTGCGAACGGTCCACAGCGTCCAGGCGAGAACCCCAACCTCAAGCCACCTAATGTGGCGAGAGGACGCGGGGGACGACTGGATTTCAGCAAATAGGTCCGGGAAGTTGGTGTGGCACCAACTACCACCGACCACCTCACGAAAGCAGTTCCAGAGAAATTGGGCGGAAACGCAGGAGAAGAAGATGTGGTTTGAGTCCTCAGGGACTCCACAGAGCGGGCAGATACCGGTGCCCGGGCCATTGCACTTGCAGACCTCCACTCCAGACGGGACCCGACCGCAAATCCACTGCCACATGAAGATGCGAATCTTCAATGGTACGCGGACGGACCAAACCATCGATAAGGGGAGGGGGCGGAGGAAGGGGCAATGGCCGAGTAAAGCGACTTGGTGGAGAACAGGCCCGACGGCTCCAGCCGCCACCGGACACGGTCCGACCTGCCATCCACCAACGGCTCGTGCAACGCGACGCAATCAAGCAACTCACGCCAGGCAGCGGATTCCGCCGGCCCAAAAGGGCGACGGAAAGCAAGGCGCCCCAGGTCAAGAAGGGCCCTATTGACCGAAATCATGGGGTCGACGGAGATAGAGAAGAGGGCGGGGAAGCGGGCCGCAAAGGGGGAGTCTCCGGCCCAACGATCAAACCAGAAGAGCGTCGAGGCGGACCCCACCGAGATGGAGGTCCCAATGCGAAGCACCGGAGAAGCTGAACAATAGACTGCCAGAACGGGAGCCGCCTGATTCTGGCGAAGGCAAGTGGCTGGCCCCTGCAGGTATTTATTCGGATAATGTCGAGCGAGAGCCGCCATGACCACAGGCGTCGCCAGAGCCAGCGGGAGAGAAGGGCTATATTCATCCTCTTGGAGCACATGATGCCCAGGCCACCTTGCTCCTCGGGCTTGCGATGTCGAATAACTGACCATGTGGTACTTCATTTATCATGCTCGCCAGCCCAAGAGAAGCGGGATGGATCTTGGCGATCTCCTTGTGGAGAGACTCATGGAGGCTATAGAAGCTTATAAGAAACAGCAATAGACTAGAGAGGGAAGAGTTGATGAGAATAGTCCGGCCGCCTTAGATAGCCATCTCCCTGCCAGGCTCATAACGGGATGGAGCTTATTAACTGCGGGCCTCGTGTCCACGGCGAGAGAGACGCAAGTCACTAATGGGGTCCCTGTAGGAGGTGGGGAAAGAGCCCAGCGGCAATTAAGTCATTGGCGATGGCTATAGACTCGGGGGAATATCCCATCACCATGACATCACTCTTATCAAAGTTGATCTTGAGGCCCGACATCTGTTGAAAGCAGAGCAGGAGGAACTTGAGGTTGGCGATGTCCCCCTCCGAGCCTTCGACCATGATGATCGTGTCGTCAGAATACTGAAGGATGGAGATCCCCGAGCCCCCAGAAAGGTGTGGGGTAATCCCACGGATATGGCCAGCGGCTTTGGCCTTATCAAGGATGGAGGCCAGAGCGTCCACAACCATATTGAAGAGGAACGGGGAGAAGGGGTCGCCTTGGCGAACCCCACAAAGGGTAGGGAAGAAAGGACCAATCTCACCGTTCATGTTGACCGCCGTGCGACCGCAAGAGACCATTTGCATGACTCTAGTGATCCATCGGTCATCGAAGCCCTTTCTAAGAAGGACTTCCCTGAGGAAGGTCCAGCTAACAGAGTCGTAGGCTTTGTGGAAATCGATCTTCAGAAAGACCGCCCTAAGGCGCTTGGTCCGGACCTCGTGAAGGACCTCATGGAGGACCAGGACTCCATCAAGGATATATCGGCCTTTAATGAAGGCCGATGGTTAGGTGGGTAATCCGATTGGCAAGCGGGTCACCCTATTGGCGTACCCTTGGCCGAATCCGGAAGATCACATTAATGACCGTGATCGGCCGGAATCGGCGGATGTCGACGCCCGAGGACCTTGGGAATGAGAGAGATGATCCCGTAGTTGAGGCGCCCCAGGTCAATAGATCCAACAAAGAATTCTTCGAAGATGGCCATGACCTCCGGTTTAATCACATTCCAGAAGGTCTGGAAGAAAATGACCGGGAGGCCATCTGGGCCCGCGCAGAAGAGGCATTCATACCCTTGATAGCCTCCCGGACCTCCCTTTCGAGAGAAGGGGCCGTCGGGGCGCGTTCTCGCGTCGGAGACTAATCAATGCCGCCCAACAATCATGGGCGAGGGAGATGCCGCTCCGAGGAGCGGCAGAGAAAAGGGACCTATAGAAGCCGTCGACATGAGTCCGGATGTCGCGAGGGTCCTGAAGAAGGGTCTCCCCATCCTAGAGGAGGGGGATGGTGTTGCGTCTACGGCGGCCGTTGGCGATAGCCTGGAAGTATGCAGTATTCGCATCACCCTTCAGACCCACTTCGGCGCCTGGCGCCAATATGCCTCCTCATCAGAGTAGATCACGGAGAGTTGGTCTTCGAGGTCATAGTGGGCCAGCCACTCGTCCGGAGACAGACCCACCATGTCGGCCCGAAGGTCAAGGGCCTGGATCGCGGAAAGCAGCGCCTTCTTGCGCTCTCTGGCATCGCGACCAAGGTTGGCCCCCCACCCCTTCATAAACTGTCTGCTACGTTTCGCACAGAAGTGCCACGTGTCAATAGCCGAGGGGGGCCGAGGGTGGGGTGCTCCCGAGCCTCGATCCATCGTGCGCAGACTGCGTCGGTGAATCCCGCCTGGGAGAGCCAGAAGGTCTCAAAGAGGAAGCGAGGAGGGATCGGCGGACGCTCGTCCGCGGAGGAGAGAAGAAGGGGGACATGATCCGAGCCAATCCTAGTGATGGCGCGGAGAGATGCAAGGGGGCAATGGAGGTCCCAATCCGGGGACACTAGGACCCTGTCCAAGACGGACTGGGTCGGGGCGGCTTGCCGATTGGTCCAGGTGAACCGGGCACCAATCCTGTCAATCTCCCGAAGGACGAGGTCAGCGATGAAGTCATTAAACATCTGCATCCGGGCAAAGCAAACATTGTCGTTGCTCTTGTCTTCCGCCACGCGCAGCAAGTTAAAGTCGCCACCCACAACCACGGGGAGGGAGGCCGCCGAGATCTTTCGGTGAAGCTCCTCGAGGAAGGCGGCCGACCGACTATGGTCGGCAGGCCCGTATACAATCATGATCTCCCACTTGAAGTTGAGAGATCTCTCGAATAATTCCATGCTGACGAAGAATTCCCCCCGGTCCATGCTCCCCACCTCGAAGGTGGCATCCTTCACTCCTAAAAGGATGCCACCCGAGTGGCCTGAGCTCCCACTAGAAGGGAGCCAGTGCCACGCAAAGAGGTGGGAGCTCAAACGGTCGAGCTCGGGGAGCGAGAAATCGCGACGCATGGTCTCCTGGACAACAACGATGTCGATGTGCTCATCTCGCATGTACTCCACAAGTTGGTGGCGACGACCATCATGGCCGAAGCCGCGGATGTTCTAGAAGAGGGCTCGCATTAAGGAGCCATCGGGGGGCTGCTTGACCCCAGGACACGAGAAGCGCTTAGCGCGCGAAGAGCCGCAGTGCGGGAGCGGGTACGGCCACGGATCTCCCCCGGAGGTGGGGGAGCCGCTAGCCGCGGCCCGGTCGGGGTGGGAGATATCCCGTCCGCGGAGGCGTCCGGGGGGGAAAGGAGGGCAGCCCGTGCCTCCGCGAGCTTCCCATCGAGGATCTCACGAGCCCGGATGGCTGCGATCTGAATAAAGGGGGGCCAGCCTCCCCCCTGAAAATGATAGCTGAGTCGGAGGCCACTTTGGCGAGGTTGCCCAAAGGAACAGACTCAAGCGTAGAAAAGGAACAAGACGGCGGAGGGGGGAACAGGAGGTGTACTGCTCCGTGTTGGGCGGCAGCAGTAGCTCCGCCCGCTCGGGGATGGGCAGAGCCGGGCAGCCCTCCGGGTGGGCAGCATCCAGCCGCGCACTCCGGCGGGAGGCCACCACCGGGGAGGAGGTCGACCTACCGCGACGGGAGTACGCAGCTGAGCGGGGGGGGGGCTGAGCCGCCATCGGAGTGAGCACGCGAGTCGCACCTTCCCCCGGCACAGGCGGCGATGGAGGGGCCAGCTGAGCCGGCCCGGCGCATCCGATGAGGAGAGGCGCAGGAGGGGCCGGCCCAGCCGGCGGAGGGGGGCGGCGGAGGAGGGCGCGGGAGGTCGCGGGACCGGGCCGGCGTCCGGCAGTAGGGGGGCGGGCTGGGCATCCTCCAGCCGAGGAGGAGACGGGGCAGTGAGGGAGCAGGTGGCCGGGGAGGGGGGGCACCCGCCCGCGGTGCCAGCCCCTCCGCGGACTCCGCCGGCTCCACCGGAGGGGCGCCGAGGGGCAGGTCCATCGAGTCTGGCTCAACGGGAGGGGACGAGGTGGGGGAGCGCGGGGAGGAGGCCAGGCAGACCACCAAGCCCACACTGGATATGTCGCTCCCCTCGGAGGACGATGCCGCAGCGAGAGAAGAGTCACCCAGCCGAGGGAGAGGGGCGGCCTGGCGGCCCTTGCCCCCGGCAGGTGGGGGGCGAGGGTGAAGGGGAGCGGGAGTCCTCGGAAGCCCCCTCCTCATCCGAGCGGTGGGAACGATGCTGGCCGTGGTAGTCCCCACCAGCCCCCGGGTTGCCACCGGGGAGGCCAGCGTCGAAGGAGCGGGGGCGCCCAACGTGGTTGGGAGGCTCGGGGGCGATCCTGAGGTAGAAGCCCTGGTCGTTGAAGAAGACGCGGACTGAGGTGCGAAGCTTGGAGGAGTCGAGGCACTTGACCTTGACCCGGACCTCCTCCTCCTTGCGTAGAGAGAGCTCATCAACCACCACCACCTTGCCCAAAAGACGGGACATCTGGCGGATGACGAGCTCGGACCGCGCAATATCGGGAAGGCCGGAGATGAGGATCCAGGCGGTGTCGAGGACGGCCGCGGCCTGAGCGTCGAGAACCGGCTCGGAGATCTCGACCACCAGCTGGTTGAGGGCGAGAGTGATCCGGCCACTACGCGTCGCGTAGCCGTAGCTGACAGAGTCGGGGAAGACGACAGAGAAGATGTGGCCAGCGGTGGGGGTGACCACCCAGTCCCACTGGTGACGGTAGAGATGGTTGAGCTCCGCCTCAATCATCTTCGGGGATGCCACGCCATCGACGACAGTGACAATTGCCTGAAGGGAAGGGGGCGACGGAGGAGCATCAGGGACCTCGAGGTGGAAGAAGCCCAACCCCTCGATCCCATGCCCATACATCATGAGCTCCGAGACCACCGGTCTATCCGGACATAGGAGGGCGGGGTGGCCGGGGTCCTTGCAGAGGTAGCAGCACTGGGGGTTGACGCAGGTGACTTGCGAGTGTCCCCTCACCCCACAGTTGAAACAGGGGGGGCGAGGGAGACCGGAGACGGGACCCGGAGCGGAGGCGGAGCCTTGGCCCGCGGGCGGGGGGACGGGCGGCGCGACGCGCACGCCGCGCCGTTTCTTCTTCTTGGCCGGACCGGGCCGACCGCGGGCGGGGCCTCCACCGGGAGCCGAGCCACACACCGGGGCCGAGGCATGGGGCGGCACATAGGCGGCGAGGCTCCGGGTGGGAGGATCCCATCCCGGCGGGGGGGGCTGAGCCGAGCTGCGGGAGGGGAGGCGATCGGCCCGGCGGAGGGGCGGCAACGGGAGCGCGTCGGGCGCGCATCGCCCGAGGAAGCCCGAGGCGAGCGGGACCGACCACGGTCCTCGCGGCGGGAGGGGGACCGGCGGCGGTCGCGGAGCTCGCGGAGCTCCCTCCGGAGCTCCTCCTCGCGCCGAATACCGTCGGGAGAGGGGCGCGCGGGCTCCCGGTGGAGCTCGCCGGCCTTGCGCTTGTCCCGGGGGGCGGGGTCATCCCACTCCCTCGTCATGGGACACAACAGCGAGGTGGGAGGGGCGAGGCGGGGGAGGGCGGGAGGGGAGGCAGCCTGGAGGCGGGAGCAGGTCCGCGGCCGGAGGGGAGGGGGCGGGGGATCACCGAGGGGAGAGGGAGTCGGGTGTTGCGAGGCGGGAGGGGAGTGGGGCGGCGCAGGAGGGAGGAGGCAGGGGAAATCCACACGGGAGCCGGATCGAGGGGTTTCCCGATCTGGCCTAGGGCAAGGAGCTGGCCGTCCAGGTTGGGCAGACGGGAGCATCGAGGCGGGCGGCCCAAGCGAGCCGCTGGGGCCCAGCAGCCAGCAGCAGGGGTCCAGCAGAGCAGGGCGGGCAGGGCCCAAGAGCCCATCCGCTCATGAGCGCCCCACGCCGAGAGGGTTCGGGAGAGGATGGAACCCTCACGGAGCCAGCCACCAAGACCACCGCCCGCCGGCCAGGTGCCAGCCAGGGAGGAGGAGGGCCACTGGCGCCCGGACAGCCCGCACCCGGAGACCGGAGGTCCCGAAATGCGCAATAAACGGCCGGTATGGGGCGGAGCGGCGCGCCTTGAGCGAGAGGGAGGGAGGGAGGGAGAGAGCCGGCGAGGAGGAGGGGGGGGGGACCCGGCGGCCGAGCCACCACCACCGGGCGGCGTCGGGAGGAGCGGGCGGCGCCCCTCTCGGAGCGCCCAGCCACGCCCAGTGCGCCCAGCGCCGGGCGGCGCTGGCCCGACCGGCCAAAGTCCCGCCTTGGGCGGCGACAGCCCGAGGAGGGCTCAGGGGAGCCGAGGGGGGGGGGCGCCCGCCTGCCGGGGGCCGAACCCCTCACGTGGGGGGCTGAGTCCCCAGGCCGGCAGGAGGAGATGGCCGGAGCCCGGAGGGGGGAGGAGCCGGGGCAGGGGATGACGAGGGGGGGGACGGGGATCCTCAGCGCAATCAGCCCAGCAAAACCGGTCCGGCGACGCGGCGGCGGAGGGGGTGGCCGCCGGAGAGGGCGGCAGCGGGGCTGCGGAGGAGGAAGGGGCGAGGCAGGGTGCCGGGCGGTGAGGGGGCGGGGCGGAGCCGCCCGCAAGGTCGCCAGGAGAGACGCCCATCTTCACCACCACAGATTTGTCAATGGGGCCAGCTTCATAAGACGTTTTAGATCACGAGGGAGTACACTTTTAGGCCAACATCCTACCCCAGAAAAACAACTGAGACATGCAACCGTGATTTGCCCCAGAAGGTTGCATCACTCACATTAGCATATTGCACTGCCAGTTTCAAGGGAATGAAAGTTGCTGCTTCGATCTGATTCACACTATGTATTCAATTCAGGAAAAGATTCACTCAATATATTCAATTCAGAAAAAGATTCACTCAACATTTCTCTTCACATAATACCCTCTATGATCAAAATTTATGAACACGAAGCAATTGCATATAAGAATTTACCTGTACAGATTTCACATACAGTGCCGTTCAGAGTGGAACGGAAATTTGATGTTAATTCCATCTTTGTTGGGTCTGCCAACCATGTCAAGAAACCATTTGTAATTGTCTCTAATTAAAATATAGCAGCTAGTGTTCACATATAAGTATTTCATACAGGTAAAACAGATTATCTCAAAAGTGATAGCCAAGAAAACTTTTATCATTCTTCACATAAGCCAGATTATAACAAAGGTGATAGCCAAGAACTCAAAGTTTTATCATTCTTCACATCAGCCAGATTATTTCAAAGCCAATAACTTAAAATTCTATCATTCTCCACATAAGCCAGCAATTAAAGTAATAACATAAAAAGGTACCTAGTGAGTTACCACAGATTCATACATACTTATATCAGACGGGATAACAATTACATTGGAGATAAACATTTTATAGAACCAACTGCTTCCTCCAGACGATCTCCGAAAACTGAAAGACATAGCAACCTCAGCTCAGGTCGCTATGTATCAAAAGTAACTAGATAGAAACTAACCCAGGCTGGGCATGCTAAATTTAGCAAGACTTAATTGCCTTCTCTGACCCAACATAAGGCATTCGCCTCCAAAGATCTTTCAAAACTGAAGGATAGCGGTAGCTCATACGAGTTTGGCATACTAAGTTTTGCGGGACCTGACTGTTCTCTCAAACACATCTACAATGAGAACAGGACAAGATCTTTTGAGGTGTGCATAGCCTTGGCTTGCGATCACATCATCCATTCTATTCGAAGAGAGCATAAATTCAATGCAAGCATCTTTGAGGTTGCTGCAATGATACTGGTCAGCTAGAGCTAATATTGTCGCCACAGTCTCAACATCAAGACTCTTGCATAGCATCCCTTCACATATCCTCTTCATCCTTTCCATTGCATACTTATCTGCAGCCACAAGCAAGTGCTTGGCCATTTCTCTTTTGTCATCATCCTCAAGATCGTCCATGGAAGGCATTGAATCAGTGTAGATGAAGTGAAGAAATGCCTTGAAAACAGCAGGCTGCATGTCGTCAATAATTATGTCCTGTACACCTTTGTCCCCCATCGGACCATAGAACTCTGCGTTGAAGACCGCCGATCGCATCGCAAGCAAATTTTTATGAGCGGAAAAGACCTCCCCTTGAACCTTGAAAGTCACGTCTGCTCCTATCTTCCCCTCTAGCAAGGTTGCAAGATTATCCAAAAGGTCAGAGGGTGGCACATGGATATCGAGTGTTTCCTTGATAACACTGAGTTCGCACTCAATCACGAGACAATCGTTCCGCACGTACACCGACTCTACTTCAGCGGTCGTCTTCATGAACTTTCCTACGCCCCAAGCTGGAAATTCATGGTCGAAAGCTCGTGGCGCTTTGCTGGAGTGCACCACAATCGACCGCCCACTAACCCGATTCACAAGCATCCACTTGTGGAGCGCCCTCGCCTCGGCGTTCTTGGTCAAGAGCTCGAGGAAGACAGATACGTAACCTTCGTTCGCCTCGTCGTAGCCGTCGGGGTAGTAGCAGATGCACCATTCGTAGCCGCCGATGGAGAATACCGGAGAATGGAGACATTCACCTCTACCGAGGCCCTTGACACGGCTGTAGCCAGCGATCTCGACCGCAACCGTCGCCCGCGCCGTGTGCGTCTCTGCTGTGCACCTCGACGGCACCATCGCTATTGAACTCTGCGATGCTGCCATGGTGGGAGTTGGGAAGATAACGGGGGTCGGCGCGGGTTGGAAATCTGGATTAAGGCCGGTGGCGATGGGAGAGGTGGTGGTGCCTCCGAGGGTGAGGTAGGGAGCAGCGGCGCGACGGAACACGGGCCGACAGGCGCAGCGGCGGCGGCCAGATCGGGGGACAAGGTTCAGGACGAGGGTCTGGACGAGGTTTCAGGACGAGGGTTTGGTGTTTTTTTTTTTCAAGTTTATGTAAAGGAAAATAATGTGCAGTGTTATAACCAAGCCACTATTTCTAATCAAGTTTTTCTAACCAGGTTTCCCCAACAGCAACCAATTTGGGCTTGACACACGTAATAATTTGGTACCTGGTGGGGTACGATCGCGTGTGAACCTAGCGTTTAACTGCCTATTTCCTAAGCATCTTCACGTGTGAACCTAGCGTTTTTGCATGCCGATTCGTTGCTGGTCAACAACCGTTTTTGAGTTGTTTTCCTTCCCACTGCTTTCTTCTCTCGATGCGGCGGCCGCCCTGCCGCCTCGATGATTCCCCTGAGCTTGATCCAGAAGTAGCGGAGGCAGAGGATGAGGCAATCGGCGCTCTGGATCATGAAAAGGACGACACAGGCGTTGGTGAGGAACTACAGGGCTGGGCCTAGGTAGGCGGCGCGTGCACGCATCCAGGATGAGTAGGCGGCGGTGAAGAGGCCCTTGAGGGCTTCCAGGTCGGGGAGCGCGGCGAGGTGCCAGCCCTAGGCGTGCGCGGCGACGTCGGCATCGAGGAGTAGCACGGAGAGGAGGAGGAAGGCGCGGAGGAAGCTGTAGAACCTGGTCCGCAGGGCTGGGCTCTCCCTTGGCGTCGCATCGGCGTCGGCATCGGAGTCGGTCCAGTCCGTCGCCACCCCCCTCCGCGCGACGGTGGCAGCCTCCATGAGCTTCCCGGCCGCGCGGTGCACCTTGAGGAGCAGCACCCAGGTGATCTAGCGCACGTTCTTGCCACAACCGTCCTTGCCCCCCGCGGCGTGCGACCCCACAGATGGCCCAGTCCGGGGTCTGCATCTTGACCACCACGAGCGTCCTCGTCACGTCAGAAACCCCTCCACGTGCCTCCTACCCCCACCATGGTGCCAATGTTGCCATGCCCTGCGACAGGTCCGGTGTCGTCAGGTGGTGCGCGTAGCAGGCCACACACAAGTTGCCCTCGTTGATGCCGGCGACTGGTCATTGATGCTTTTGTCGTGGCTTGCGGGGGCTGCAGCTACGGGTCGGTGCAGGATCAATCATGCCGCCGCAACTCCTGGCGCTCATCGGTCCTCCGGACACAGATCCATCCAAATCCGACCACCAGAGGACATGGATCTTGCAGCCGCCGCACCCCGCCTAGGCATCAACACATCGTCATGTCGCCGCACAGAGACACGTCACTGCTAAACACTTGTCGTCGTGCCACTGGGCCCCACAACGACCCCGCACTCCTGCCCAAGGAGCAGTTCCCGCGCTGGCCCTGAGGCCAAGTGAAAGGGATCAAGGCCCCACCGCGACCTACGTCGGCCAGGCTTTGCCCTGTGATGCTACATTGTGGCTACGGGGGAGGACGGGCGGGAAGCGGTACGCTAGGGTTGCCCACAGTCGGTCGCGGGAACGACGAGGGGGGTTCAAAAACACAAGATTTTTCCTTAAGAATTTGGTGCATGTCATGATTGTCACATAAAACAAAGGTTTGGAAATATTCCTCTAGAATTGCATGCAAAGTCGATCAGGGAAAAAAATCATATACTCCTACAAACTAAACAACCTCCCAAAATTCCTAAGTGCTGGAACAATTGGGAGGTGCGCACAACAAAGGATTTATCGAAAAATATCCTTTGAACCAACAAGAGGCCTAAATTTCCAGCCCTAAATCTCATAAATTTCCAGCAACAATTGAGAGGTGCGCACATTTCCTTAGTATGCTTCTACATAAGTGCATTCACCGGAAAGAGCAACAGAAAGACGATGGCACACGGGGTAACAACGATGATAATAGAACAAAACTCAAGCAGGCATGTGAATATTCTCCTAGCGATGGCCATATCCCCAACAATCCTCAAGCAAGCCACCAGAATCATTCGCGATTTCCTCTTGCATGGCCGTCGCGGCGCCAAGGCGGGTTCCTGCGTTGTGTCTTAGCCCAATGTGTGCCGCCCCACCGAGCTTGGGGGTCTCAGCATGAGCGATCTACAGCACTCAGGCATTACGCTGCAGGCCGTTGGCTTTAGCTTAAGGCCACAGATCCGACACGGCCATGTCGCCATCTTCACCTCCCCTGCCAGCCGGAGATTAAGAGCTTCTTCCAAGCAACCGCCACCTGGATTCTTGGCGACGTCAGGACCTGCCTATTCTGGGAGGACCTTTGGCTCGACGGCTAGTTCATCGCCAAGTTCGCGCCAGCATTGGCTGCTCTTGTCCCATGCAGATATCAACACAAGCGACTTGTCTGCGAGGGCATGCATCATTGCGCTTGGATTGCCGACATTCGTGGGGCCTTGGGGCCTCTAGCCACGATGGAATATGTCGACCTCTGGCGCCGCATTCAACGGATCAGTCTTGCTGACCGCCCTGACAAGATCCTGTGGTGTTGGACAAACTCTAGGACATACACCGCCATCTCTGCATACCTTGCCCTGTTCCATGGGTCCACTGGAGCCCCCTTCCGGCGCCTCATCTAGAAACATTGGGCTACTATGAACGTCAAATTCTTCCTTTGGCTCGCCTACCAGAACCGGTGTTGGACGGCTGATCGTCTGGCCAGCCGCGGCCTTCCCTACAAGCCACTCTGCATCCTCTGCTCCCAGAAACCCAAAACACAGCAACACCTCCTTGCCGGCTACGTGGTATCGCGCATTACATGGCATGAAATTCTATCTTGGGCCCGCCTCCCTCTGCAACCGCTTGAAGGCTCGCCGAGCTTCTTCGCTTGGTGGGTCTGTCATCGCTAGCTCCACCACCCATAGTCAGTGGAAAGGGTTGGGCTACCGCCTAGTTAATCTGAAAGCACAGGAACGCGTGCACTTCGACAGCGAGACCCTCCACCCACAAGATCTTCCAGTCTGTCAAGGAGGCACAGTGTTGGGCTGAGGCTCGCGCCAAAGGCTTAGACATCATTTTACCTGTAACATAATTTTCTGTACTTGGGACTGAGCATCCCCCTTCTATCTGCTCATCGGCTCCCACATCATCGCCTGCTTGTGTACGGTGTTTGTGGGCTGCCCAACTGTTGTTTCTTTTCCCTATCGATGCAATGATACACGTCTAGCGTATTCGCAAAAAAAAAGAACAAAACTGAAGAGTGAAAGAAGAGGGGAACAGAGAAACAAAAGTTAAGCTAACAAAATCATCCAATTTAAATTAAGCTAATCTCACTTGCGCATGCTGAGAAACTTTCCCCATTTGCAACAAATTACCAAACATAATGCGGCCAACATTCTATCACAGACAAACAAATCATACATGCAACCGTGATTGGCCTCAGAAGGCTGCATCACTGACATTAGCATTTTGAACTGCCTGTTTCATGGGAAATGCGAGTTACTGTTTCAATCTGGTTCACTCGATGTATCCAATTCAGAAAAAAGATTCACTCAATACTTCACCCTCTGTGGTCAAAATTCATGAACAGGAACCAGTTGCATATAAGAATTTACCTGTACAGATTTCATGTACAGTGCCTTTCAAGAGGAACATAAATCTGATTGTTAGTTCCATCATTGTTGGGCCAGCCAGCCATGTCAAGAAGTCATTTGTAGTCTCCAATTAAAATATAGCAGTTAGCATTCAAATATAAGTTTTTCATACAGGTAAAACAGATTATCTCAAAAGTGATAGGCAAGAACTCAAAATTTTACCACTATTCACATAAGAGAGAAATTAAAGTAAGCAGATGAAAAAGGCAACTAGTGAACTACCATACATTCATATCGGACAGGCCAACCGATACACTTGAGACTTACATTTGATAAAATCAACTCGCTTCCTTAAAAAATCTATGAAAACTGAAAGACATGGCAACCCCATCTCATGTGTCTATGTATCAAATAGTAATTAGATACAAGCTAACCCAGGATGGGCATGCTAGTTTAGCAAGATATAATTGTGTTCTCCAACCCAACATAAGGCTTTCGCCTCCAAAGATATATCAGAACTGAAGGATAAGCAGTAAGTAGCTCAGACTAGATTGGCGTACTAAATTTTTGCGTGACTTAACTGCTCTCTCAAATTTTGATTCGACATGATGTGAACACGGTGCCAGCTGCGAAAATAATGTTCCACAAATTTCGAACAACACCATGTTGACAAGATAGCTCATGTAGCTGTGCATGTACAAAATCTGTGTTTGCTGTTTCAATCTGATTAATTGAACATTTTCAATTCAAAAAAAATATTCACAACATTTTTTTCCCATAATGCCCTCTATGACCAAAATTCATGAACAAGAAACGATTGCATAGAATTTATCTGTACAGATTTCAGTAGTGTCTTTCAAAGTCGAACATGAATCAGATTGTTCATTCAGTCTTCGTTGGGTCAGCCAACCATGTCAAGAAACCATTTGTAACTGTCTCTAATTAAAATCTAGCAAGTTTTTCATATAGATAAAACAGATTATCTCCAAAGTGATAGCCAAGAACTCAAAGTTTTATCATTCTTCGCATAAGCTAGATATTAAAGTAAGCAGATAACAAATGCAAGTTGTGAGCTAACATAGATTCATATACTTACATCAGATGGGGCAACAAATACACTGGAGACATACATTTTATAGAACCACCTGCTTCCTCCAAAAGATCTCTGGAAACCTAAAGACATGGCAACCTCATCTAAGGTCGCTATGTATCAAAAGTAACTAGATAGAAGCTAAACCAGGATGGGCATCATAAATTTAGCAAGATATAATTGCCTTCTCCAACCCAACATAAGGCATTCGCCTCCAAAGATCAATCAGAACTGAAGGATAAGCAGTAGCTTACCAGGTCGGCGTACTAAATTTTGCGGGACTTAGCCGCTCTCTCCAATACATCTACAATGATATCAGGAGAAGATCTTTTGAGTTGCAAATACCCTTGGCTTGCGATCACATCATCCATTCTATTCGGAGAGAGCATAAATTCAACGCAAGCATCTTTGAGGTTGCTGCAACGGTACTGGTCAGCCAGAGCTAACATGGTCCCTAGTGTCTCAACATCAAGACCCCTGCATAGCATCCCTTCACATATCCTCTTCATCCTTTCCATCGCATACTAGTAAGTGCTTGACTATTTCTCTTTTGTCATCATCCTCAAGATCGTCCATGGAAGGCATTGAATCCGTGTATATGAAGTAAAGAAATGCCTTGAAAACAGCAGGCTGCATGTCATCAATAATTATGTCATGTACACCTTTGTCCCCCATCGGACCATAGAACTCTGCCTTGAAGACCGCCGATCGCATCGCAAGCAAAATCTTATGTGCGGTAAAGACCTCCCCTTGAACCTTGAAAGTCACGTCTGCTCCTATCTTCCCCTCTAGCAAGGTTGCAAGATTATCCAGAATGTCAGAGGGCGGCACATGGATATCGAGTGTTTCCTTGATAACGCTGACTTCGCACTCGATGAAGAGACAACCGTTCTGCATGAACAAAAGATTTAGCACATGAATTTCATCAAACACTTGCCAGGCGTGGTGACCCACGTAGGGGAGGATGGTACCTGCGCAGAGAACGGACAAGAGTTGTGGACCAACGGTGTAGGCTAAGCGGTGTGGCAACCAGGTGGAGCGGAGGAGGTCGTGGAGGTTCAGGAAGGGCTTGGCGAGCAACCGAGGTGTAGAACGTCGATGTTGGCGAGGGAGAAAGCAGATGTAGAGAAATAGGGAAGGGATGGAGACACGGGATCCGTGCGGGATGTCAGAGTCCTATATGGCGACGGTTGCAGCACTCTCCCTTGTGTATTCCTCTCCCTGTCGTCATGATATAGGAAGGCGACGGTTAGGAATGGGAGCAGATGTTCTGTTAGGAAAATTAAGTTTGGACAAAGGCAGAATAATCATTCCTCGTTAAAGAGCTCTCTGGTTTGCATAATCCTAAAAACTCAGAAATATGGAGAATATAGTGCCCTACTGAATTTTTGGGGATTTAGAAACACTTGAATGAATCTGGAGTAGAAGGTGTTTCATCACAGCACAAGAAAACACACATGAATTTTACTCTAGATTAGGTGCATGGTATAGTTGTCACAGAAACAGAGTATGAGAACTTCCTCTGAAATTGCATGCAAAGTCAACCATAGGAAAAAAAATCCTATAATTCGAACAATCTCCGCATCTTACTAGAATACACCGTTGTGCCACTGATAGATCCCGATAAACTCCTAGCCAGCACTACAATCATATTGAACTTTGAACCAAGAACCTTCCATAGGAAATTTTGAGTGATACCTTTGCAATCAATCTGTAGAAATAAACTTTAGATTTTGTCAATGGTGACTTTAGCTGGATATGTAGAAGTATATGGTGGCCACGAAAAAACTGAGAGGCACCTATGTTATTTTAAACCGAACAATTCAGGAAAATGAGTGGCGAAATGAGGGAAACTAGTATACCCCTTCATAATCCAGAGAGCTTTACTGAACTGCAAGAACCGAACTTTTACTGAATGGGTCACATAAAAACAATGAATAATTTCGTTTCAAAGAAAACAGTATCACTCCATCAGATTTTTGAAATTGCGAATTTCAAAGAAGGAACAGGCCGAAAAAAGATAGAGATCAATCACGTTTGGGACTGAATATTCGTAGAAAAATCGTCTGGCAGGGGCTTTTTGGGGAATAGAAATGACAGATACAAAACCAAATTGTGTACAAACTAAACGAAATCACCCATGTGAAGCTATCGCGGATACATTACCTGAATTCCTTTCTCATTAGCCTGCTAGATTCTGCCGGCAGAGCAAGATCCACGAGCTGGTGCCATCGTCGCCTTGCCAGGGCAACTCCAGCTTCGGGCGGCGCAGGAGCGGAGCTAAACAGAGGGGCGCGTCACGCACGGATCCACATTAGGCTTTGTTCAGTTGGTGGGGCTCTAATATCCTTGGGGATTTCAATCCACCCAGCAGTTGAGGGTGATCCACACTCCCTCACCCATTCACTGTAGGGATTAAACCTACAGATTCCTCACAATCCCTCTCTCAGTTTTCGTACGGTTAACACCTCCTTCAATTATATACAAAAATACAAGTACAGAAGCTTAAATAGTTGCCTATTTCTTACAGAATTGTGCTTGTGTAGCTAACATACGAAGAGGCTTCACTGAACATATGCTAGTACAATAGAAGTACTGCTAACTGAAAATTAAATCTACAATTGCTGCTCCTGATCTCAAAGTAGTTTGGTTCAAGATTTCAAGTTCATTTTCTAACTGAAATTTTCTGAATCAAAGACAAACTGCTGTGCTACCAAGGTTCATGTCAAAAAAGCATTTGTACATGTCTCTAATTAGAATCTAACAGTTGGCAGTCATAATGTAAATTTTTCATACAGGTAAAATACATTGTCTCAAAAGTGATAACCAAGAACTAAAAGTTCTATCATTCTTCACATAACCCAGAAATGAAAGAACGATCTCTGAAAACTGAAAGATATGGCAACCTCAGCTCAGGCCACTATGTATCAAAAGTAACTAGATAGAAGCTAAATTTAGCAAGACTGAATGCCTTCTCTGACCAAACATAAGGGATTCGCCTCCAAAGATCTTTCAAAACTGAAGGATAGCGGTAGCTCATACGAGTTTGGCATACTAAATTTTGCGGGACCTGACTGTTCTCTCAAACACATCTACAATGAGAACAGGACAAGATCTTTTGAGGTGTGCATAGCCTTGGCTTGCGATCACATCATCCATTCTATTCGAAGAGAGCATAAATTCAATGCAAGCATCTTTGAGGTTGCTGCAATGATACTGGTCAGCTAGAGCTAATATTGTCGCCACAGTCTCAACATCAAGACTCTTGCATAGCATCCCTTCACATATCCTCTTCATCCTTTCCATTGCATACTTATCTGCAGCCACGAGTAAGTGCTTGACCATTTCTCTTTTGTCATCATCATCAAGATCGTCCATGGAAGGCATCGAATCCGTGTAGATGAAGTGAAGAAATGCCTTGAAAACAGCAGGCTGCATGTCATTAATTATTATGTCCTGTACACCTTTGTCCCCTATCGGACCATAGAACTCCGCGTTGAAGACCACCGATCGCATCGCAAGCAAATTTTTATGAGCGGAAAAGACCTCCCCTTGAACCTTGAAAGTCACGTCTGCTCCTATCTTCCCCTCTAGCAAGGTTGCAAGATTATCCGAAAGGTCAGAGGGCGGCACATGGATATCGAGTGTTTCCTTGATAACGCTGACTTCGCACTCGATCAAGAGACAACCGTTCCGCACGAACACCGACTCTACTTCAGCGGTCGTCTTCATGAACTTTCCTACGCCCCATGATGGCATTTTAGGGTCGAACACTCGTGGCGGTTTCCCGAAGAGCACCACAGTTGACCGGCCCCTAACCGGATCCACAAGCAACAAATTGTAGATCGCCCTCACCTCGGCGTTCTTGGTCAACAGCTTGAGGAAGACAGATACGTAACCATCACTCGCCTCGTCTTGGCCGTCGGGGTAGTAGCAGATGCACCATTCGTAGCCGCCGATGGAGAATGCCGGAGAACGAAGACATTCGCCTCTACCTAGGCCCTTAAGACGGCTATAGCCAGCGATCTCGAACGCAACCTTGGCCCGCGCCGTGTGCGTCTCTGCTGTGCACCTCGACGGCACCATCGCGATTGAACTCTGGGGTGCTGTCATGGTGGGAGTTGGGAGGACCGGGGTCGGCGATGGTTTTGCCTCCGAGGGTGAGCTGGAGAGCAGCGGCAGGCCAACAGGCGCGGCGGCCGCCAGATTGAGGAACGAGGGTTTGGACGAGGGTTTGGGGAAATTTGGTTATTTGACGCAGGTTGAGTGACTTTTTTTTCAAGAAATTACTACTAGTGTAAAAAAAAAACACCTTGTATTAAGGGATGGATGAAATACTACTGTACGTAGGGCTGGGCGTTCGGTTTATATGGTTAATCAGGTTTGGTTTAGACTAACAAGGATTTGCCGGTGATTGCTAGCTCGCCGGAGTCCGGATGTTTAATTGTTTGCCAATGGCTGAAGAGGCCGGTGCCTAATTTACTTTTTGGAGAGACCTCTGCGTGATGGAGTGAACATGACTTTTACAACTAATTTTTTTAAAATAATACATTTTTTTTTATTAATTTGCACAAATATTACGCGGAAAAAATTATTTTCAAAACTAATACACCGTCGGCCCGCAGGTGGCCGACAGGCTCTAGTCGGCCCGCAGCAAGCCGAGTGGCTGCAGTCGGCCACTAGCAAGCCGACAGCTGGCCTGCTTGGCATGTGTCGGCCTCGCATTGGGCAGGCCACGTCGCGAGGGGGGGAGAGGGAGCTGTCGGCGCGGGCGCACCCCTGTCAGCCTGCCGCGGGCCGATCGGCTTGCTGCTGGCCGACAGGGTGCGGCCCCACCTCGCGCGCGCTGGCCCGGCTCCCTGCGGCGCCCTTCGCCCTTATCCTCGCGCTGCTGCTGCTCTTCTTCTGTTCTTCTTTCTTAGTTTCTCCTCTCTCTGTAAAAAAAAGGCACCAATTTCTACACCTAAATGAGCCAGTATTTTGCGGTTTTGGCACCGTGAATGGATTCAACTTAGTTAGGGCAGCCAAAAGAGGTGTCGATCTACTGATGGGGTAGCTCGTGGTGGTTGTGGTGAGCATTTTGGTGGAGGTGGTGGTGGTGAAGTTGGGGCATTGTGGTGGAGGTGAAGCTCGTCGTTCGTCGTTCGTCGTTGGAGGCGGAGCACCGGCAGTTCGTTGGCCATGCTCGTCGTTCTTCATTCGCACGCTTCAAGGGTATATTTCAGCAAACATTTTATTTTTCGTAGGTGCTCCGGTAGTATTTGTTAATATGTTTCGATGTGAAATAAATTAGGTGTGCGATTATTGTTATTTGCCCCGTAGTATACTTAAATATATTTAGATGTCAACTAATTATTTGTGTAAAAATGTGTAGTTGCTCCGGTGATATTCCGTACTATATGTGCATGTGAAGTATTTAAGACTGTCAGTATTTGGAGTAGCTCTGGTAAAATCCGTATTTATTAGTGTCAGTATTTGGAGTAGCTCCAGTAAAATCCGTAATATATTTGGAGTAGCTCCGGTAAATATTTGTAGTTGCTTCGGCAAATATTTGTAATATACTTATAGGTGTGTGAATTGTATTAGTTATACCAAATATTCTGTAATATATATATATATATATATATATATATATATATATATATATATATATATATATATATATATATATATATATAAACATGTCTAATATTTGTTAGTGAATTGTATTTCGTTGTTGAAAAAAATAGGTGAGCCGAGATGTCTGATGTAGTGAAGTTCAGATTTTACTACGGTCCTGGTAGTGTCCAAACAACTGAGATGGGAGCAGATCTGAGTGAATTTACTCACATAGAGGTGTCAATGAGCGCACCTCAAACATGGTCAGTCAATCAGTTGAAAGAATGGATTATGCAAGTTTAGGTCTTGATATCGAAACACACACCGTCGGTGTTCATGCATTATGGACACGGTCAAGTACAATAATTTACTTTTATTTGAGGCCGATAGAGCAAGACTCCGATTGGGTGCGGTGGTTACAAGGTTGTGAACGAAGGGATGCAATCCTATTGCTTTAGTGCTTCCCTGCTGAAGGAGGTCAGTGCACATGAAGGCGAGGGTGGCTACGATCCTGGTCATAGCAGTGTAGGGAGGCAGTTATCTATGTCAAATGCTGGAGATGATGGTTACGAACAAGGACAGAGCAGTCAGGTTGAAGGAGGAAATGTTTATGGTTACGAACAAGGACAGAGCAGTCGTAGAAGGAGGAAATGCCGATGGTGATTACAATGGCGAGGTGGACGCCGACGAGGTAGATGGGCACATGCAGGACATGATGGAAGAAGAAGACACCGATGTTGAAAGGGGTCATGCCGATGATTCTGACGAGTCAGATGAAGAAGAAAATGAAGTGGAGGTCCCGAATCCTGCATCGTGGAATCATGACTTCTCATCTGCAATGACCGTGAATGATGGACATGATTCAGCCTGGCAATATCACCAGAACAATATTGCGACGGGTGCTATGTATCCGACCAAACAAGCCCTGAAGGATGCAATAATTAATTGGGCAATGTCCACGCAAAGGGTTTTCACAGCTCGGTGTCCAGTAAGAAATTCCTGACAATGGTATGCAAGAACGCAGATTGTCCCGCGAGGGTGCACGGCTTTCTCCCTAAGTATGGCACAAGTTGGGTGATAAGTGACTTAGTTAATCACACTTGTCTTATTCCCTGCATCCCTCAAGATCATGCCAACCTTTCATCCACGCTTATTGCTCGGTTGTTTTACGATGAGATAGTGCAGGGCAAAGCTATGGAAGTGAAGGCAGTCCAGACAAAAGTCTTCGCCAGGTTCAAGTACAGAATTTCTTATGGCAAGGCTTGAGGGCTAAGCATGCGCGCTTGAGAGGAGATTTGGTTCTTATTTTGATGCATATGACTCTGTTGTCCAGCTCCTCCACACCCTGCAGCAGCGGAATCCGTGCACCTATATCGATATCCAAGACATGTTCATGCCGAGTTCCCAACTGTGAGGGTGTTGCATCGTCTCTTCTTCTCTTCGGTGTATGCATCAAGCTTTCGTGCATTGCCGACCGGTGATATGTGTTGACGGTACTTTTCTCACAGCAAGTACAAGGGCCGATCCCGACAGCCATAGGTCAAGACGGCCAAAATCAAGTCGTCCCACTCGCATTTGCTTTTGTGGAGAGTGAGAACATTGAAAGTTGGACATGGTTCTTCAGCAGCAGTTGAAAATATCTTGTGTGAAGGAGAAGCCCAATGTGTGCATCCTTCATGACAGCATGCAGGTATACTCGGTCACGATAAGGACACCGACAAACCCAGGCCCCGAGGAACAAGTTCCATGGCAGGACTTGCAGAGCCGTTGGTGCATGCGACATCCGGGGCTAATTTCTTCTCGCAGTTTAGAAATAAGAACCGATGAATCTGTTCAAAAACTCGCAAGCAGAATCAGTTATGGAAGTACAATTTGATACGCAACAAACTTAATGTGTGCACGCAGAGACACGTGAGGGACAGGAAAGCTGCAAGAGATGCAGCGGTGAGGGCACATGTGTTGGGGAACGTAGTAATTTCAAAAAATTTCCTACGATCACGCAAGACCATGGTGATGGCATAGCAACGAGAGGAAAGAGTGTCCGCCCACGCACCCTCGTGAGACCGAAAGCGAAGCGTTATAACAACGCTGTTGATGTAGTCGACGCGTCTTCACGATCCGACCGATCCAAGCACCGAACGTCACGGCACCTCCGAGTTCTGCACACGCTCAGCTCGATGACGATCCCGGACTCCGATCCAGCAAAGTGTCGGGATGAGTTCCACAAGACGACGGCATGGTGACGATGTTGATGCTCCACCGACGCAGGGCTTCGCCTAAGCTCCGCGACGATATGACTTCTCCGCGCAGGCTTCGCTTAAGCTCATGACGATATGACCGGTGGAATATGGTGGAAGGGGCACCGCACGGCTAAGGAAAGATCCGTAGATCAACTTGTGTGTTCTAGGGTGCCCCTGCCTCGTATATAAAGGAGCCAAGGGGAGGTGGCCGCCAAGGAGGAGGCGCACCAAGGAGTCCTACTCCTCCGGAGTAGGATTCCCCCTCCAATCCTAGTTGGATTAGGATGCCCGGAGGAGGAAAGAGAGAGAGGGGGGCCGGCCCACCTTTCCTAGTCCTAATAGGACTAGGGAAAGGGGGGGCGCGGCCACCTAGGGCTGGCCCTTTCTCCTTTCCTCCAAGGCCCACTATGGCCCATGTAGTTCCCGGGGGGTTCCGGTAACCTCCCGGTACTCCGGTAAATTCCCGATTTCACTCGGAACACTTCCGATGTCCAAATGTAGGCTTCCAATATATCAATCTTTATGTCTCGACCATTTCGAGACTCCTCGTCATGTCTGTGATCACATCCGGACTCAACAACCTTCGGTGCATCAATACTTATAAACTCATAATGAACTGTCATCGAAATGTTAAGCGTGCGGACCCTACGGGTTCGAGAACTATGTAGACATGACCTAGAACCATTCTCGGTCAATAACCAATAGCGGAACCTGGATGCCCATATTGGTTCCTACATATTCTACGAAGATCTTTATCGGTCAAACCGCATAACGACATACGTTGTTCCCTTTGTCATCGGTATGTTTACTTACCCGAGATTCGATCGTCGGTATCCTATACCTAGTTCAATCTCGCTACGGTAAGTCTCTTTACTCGTTCCGTAATACATCATCTTACAACTAACTCATTAGTTGTAATGCTTGCAAGGCTTAAGTGATGTGTATCACCGAGAAGGCCTAGAGATACCTCTCCAACAATCGGAGTGACAAAACCTAATCTCAAATACGCCAACCCAACAAGTACCTTTGGAGACACCTGTAGTACTCCTTTATAATCACCCAGCCACGTTGTGACGCTTGGTAGTACCCAAAGTGTTCCTCCGTAAACGGAGTTGCATAATCTCATAGTTACAGGAACATGTATGAGTCATGAAGAAAGCATTAGCAACATACTAAACGATCAAGTGCTAAGCTAACGGAATGGGTCATGTCAATCACATCATTCTCCTAATGAGATGATCCCATTAATCAAATGACAACACATGTCTATGGTTAGGAAACATAACCATCTTTGATTAATGAGCTAGTCCAAGAGAGGCATACTAGTGACTATCTGCTTGTCTATGTATTCACACATGTATTATGTTTCCGTTAATACAATTCTAGCATGAATAATAAACATTTATCATGGTATAAGGAAATAAATAATAACTTTATTATTGCCTCTAGGGCATATTTCCTTCAGCTCCCACTTGCACTAGAGTCAATAATCTAGATTACAAAGTAATGATCCTAACACCCATGGAGTCTTGGTGCTGATCATGTTTTGCTCGTGGAAGAGGCTTAGTCAACGGTCTGCAACATTCAAATCCGTATGTATTTTGCAAATCTCTATGTCTCCCACTTGGACTTGGTCCCGAATGGAATTGAAGCGTCTCTTGATATGCTTGGTCCTCTTGTGAAATCTGGATTCCTTTGCCAAGGCAATTGCACCAAGATTGTCACGAAGATCTTCATCGGTCCCGATGCACTAGGTATGACACCTAGATCGGAAATGAACTCTTTCATCCAGACTCCTTCATTTGCTGCTTCAAGCAGCTATGTACTCCGCTTCACATGTAGATCCCGCCACGACGCTTTGTTTAGAGCTGCACCAACCGACAGCTCCACCGCTTAATAAAAACACGATCCGGTTTGCGATTTAGAATCGTCCGGATCGTGTCAAAGCTTGCATCGACGTAACCATTTACGACTAGCTCTTTGTCACCTCCATATACGAGAAACATATCCTTAGTCCTTTTCGTATTTCAGATGTTCTTGACCGCTGTCCATGATCCACTCTGGATTACTTTGGTACCTTCCTGCCAAGCTTACAGCTAAGCATACGTCAGTCTGGTACACAGCATTGCATACATGATAGAGCCTATGGCTGAAGCATAGGAACATCTTTCATTTTCTCTATCTTCTGCTGTGGTCGGGCATTGAGTCCGACTCAATCTCACACCTTGTAATACAGGTAAAAACCTTTCTTTGCTCGATCCATTTTGAACCTTTTCAAAACTTTATCAAGGTATGTGCTTTGTGAAAGTCCAATTAAGCGCCTTGATCTATCTCTATAGATCTTGATGCCCAATATGTAAGCAGCTTCACCGAGGTCTTTCATTGAAAAACTTTTATTCAAGTATCCTTTATGCTATCCAGAAATTCTATATCATTTCCAATCAATAATATGTCGTCCACATATAATATTAGAAATGCTACAGAGCTCCCACTCACTTTCTTGTAAATACAGGCTTCTCCAAAAGTCTCAGATAAACCCATATGCTTTGATCACACTATCAAAGCGCTTATTCCAACTCCGAGAGGCTTGCACTGCACCATAAATTGATCGCTGGAGCTTGCACACTTTGTTAGTACCCTTTGGATCGACAAAACCTTCTGGTTGCATCATATACAACTCTTCTTCTAGAAATCCATTCAAGAATGCAGTTTTACATCCATTTGCCAAATTTCATAATCATAAAATGCGGCAATTGCTAACATGATTCGGACAGACTTAAGCATCGCTTCGGGTGAGAAAGTCTCATCGTAGTCAACCCCTTGAACTTGTCGAAAACCTTTTGCAACAAGTCGAGCTTTGTAGACAGTTATATTACCATCGGCGCGCCTTCTTCTTAAAGATCCATTTATTTTCAATGGCTTGCCGATCATCGGCAAGTCAACCAAAGTCCATACTTTGTTCTCATACATGGATCCCATCTCAGATTTCATGGCTTCCAGCCATTTTATGAATCTGGGCTCACCATCGCTTCTTCATAGTTTGTAGGTTCGCCATGGTCAAGTAACATGACTTCCAGAATAAGATTACCGTACCACTCTGGTGCGTATTTTACTCTGGTTGACCTACAAAGTTCAGTAGTAACTTGATCTGAAGCTTCATGATCATCATCATTAGTTTCCTCACTAATTGGTGTAGTTGTCACAGGAACCATTTCTTGTGATGAACTACTTTCCAATAAGGGAGCAGATACAGTTATCTCATCAAGTTCTACTTTCCTCCCACTCACTTCTTTCGAGAGAAACTCCTTCTCTAGAAAGGATCCGAATTTAGCAACGAAAATCTTGCCTTCAGATCTGTGATAGAAGGTGTACCCAACAGTCTCCTTTGGGTATCCTATGAAGACACATTTTCCGATTTGGGTTCGAGCTTATCTGGTTGAAGTTTCTTTACATAAGCATCGCAGCCCCAAACTTTAAGAAACGACAACTTTGGTTTCTTGCCAAACCACAGTTCATAAGGCGTCGTCTCAACGGATTTTGACGGTGTCCTATTTAACGTGAATGCGGCCGTCTCTAAAGCATAACCCCAAAACGATAGCGGTAAATCGGAAATAGACATCATAGATCGCACCATATCTAGTAAAGCACGATTCGACGCTCGACACACCATTTCTCTGTGGTGTTCCGGTGGCGTGAGTTGCTAAACTATTCCACATTGTTTCAAATGTAAACCAAACTCGTAACTCAAATATTCTCCTCCACGATCAGATCGTAGAAACTTTATTTTCTTGTTACGATGATTTTCCACTTCACTCTGAAATTCTTTGAACTTTTCAAATGTTTCAGATTTGTGTTTCATTAAGTAGATATACCCATATCTGCTCAAATCATCTGTGAAGGTGAGAAAATAACGATACCCGCCAAGTGCCTCAACATTCATTGGACCACAAACATCGGATGTATGATTTCCAACAAATCAGTTGCTCGCCCATAGTTCCGGAGAACGACGTTTTGGTCATCTTGCCCATGAGGCATGGTTCGCAAGTACCAAGTGATTCATAATCAAGTGATTCCGAAGCCCATCAAGATGGAGTTTCTTCATGCTTTTACATCGATATGACCTAAACGGCAATGCCACAAATAAGTTGCACTATCATTATCAACTCTGCATCTTTTGGCTTCAACATTATGAATGTGTGTATCACTACTGTCGAGATTCAACAAGAATAGACCATTCTTCAAGGGTGCATGACCATAAAAGATATTACTCATATAAATAGAACAACCATTATTCTCTGATTTAAATGAATAACCGCCTCGCATTAAACAAGATCCAGATATAATGTTCATGCTCAACGCTGCACCAAATAACAATTATTTAGGTCTAAAACTAATCCCGAAGGTAGATGTAGAGGTAGCGTGCCGACCGCGATCACATTGACTTTGGAACCATTTCCCACGCGCGCCGTCACCTCGCCCTTTGCCGTGCTCGTCTATTCCGTAGTCCCTGCTTTGAGTTGCAAATATTAGCAATGAACCAAGATCAAATACCAGTGTGCTACTACGAGCTCTAGTAAGGTACACATCAATAACATGTATATCACATATACCTTTGTTCACCTTGCCATCCTTTTATCCGCCAAATACTTGGGGCAGTTCCGCTTCCAAAGTCCATGCCTTGCAGTAAAACACTCGCTTTCGTGCTTAGGTCCAGACTTGGGTTTCTTCTCTTGATCAGCAACTTTCTTGCTGTTCTTTTGAAGTTTCCTTCTTCTTCCTTTGCCCTTTTCTTGAAACTAGTGGTCTTGTTGACCATCAACACTTGATGCTCTTTCTTGATTTCTACCTCCGCGGTTTTTAGCATCGCTAAGAGCTCAGAATTGTCTTAGTCATCCCTTGCATATTATAGTTCATCACGAAGTTCTTGTAGCTTGGTGGCAGTGATTGGAGAATTCATCAATGACACTATCATCCGGAAGATTAACTCCCAGCTGAATTAAGTGATTGTTATACCTGCACATTTTGAGTATGTGCTCACCGACGTAACTATTCTCCTCCATCTTGCAGCTATAGAACTTATTGGAGACTTCATATCTCTCAATCCGGCATTTGCTTGAAATATTAACTTCAACTCCTGGAACATCTCATATGCTCCATGACGCTCAAAACGCCGTTGAAGACCCGGTTCTAAGCCGTAAAGCATGGCACACTGAACTATTGAGTAGTCATCAGCTTTGCTTTGCCGACGCTCACAACTTCGGCTCAAGATCTGCAGCAGGCTCGTCACCCAAATGTGCTTCCAGGATTTAATTTTTCTGTGCAGCAATGAGGATAATCCTCAAATTACGGACCCAGTCCGTAATTGCTACCATCATCTTTCAACTTTGCTTTCTCAAGGAACGATTAAAACTCAACGGAACAACAGACGAGCCATCTATCTACAAGAAACATAGACAAGCAAAATACTATCGTACTAAGTTCATGATAAATTTAAGTTCAATTAATCATATTAAAAACTCCCACTTAGACAGACATCTCTCTAGTCATCTAAGTGATCACGTGATCCAAATCAACTAAACCATGTCCGATCATCACGTGAGATGGAGTAGTTTCAATGGTGAACATCACTATGTTGATCATATCTACTATATGATTCACGTTCGACCTTCGGTCTCCGTGTTCCGAGGCCATATCTGTTATATGCTAGGCTCGTCAAGTTTAACCTGAGTATTCCGCTGCAGCAACTGTTTTGCACCCGTTGTAGATGGACGAGAACTTATCACACCCGATCATCACGTGGTGTCCGGGTACTACTGAACTTTGGCAACGGTGCATACTCGGGAGAACACTTCTTGATAATTTTAGTGAGAGATCATCTTATAATGCTACCGTCAATCAAAGCAAGATAAGATGCATAAAGGATAAACATCACATGCAATCAATATAAGTGATATGATATGGTCATCATCATCTTGTGCTTGTGATCTCCATCGCCAAGCACCGCCATGATCACCATCGCCACCGGCGCGACACCTTGATCTCCATCGTAGCATCGTTGTCGCCTCGCCAACTATTGCTTCTACGACTATCGCTACTGCTTAGTGATAAAGTAAAGCAATTACATGGCGCTTGCATTTCATACAATAAAGCGACAACCATATGGCTCCTGCCAGCTGCCGATAACTCGGTTACAAAACATGATCATCTCATACAATAAAATATAGCATCACGCCTTGACCACATCACATCACATCATGCCCTGCAAAAACAAGTTAGACGCCCTCTACTTTGTTGTTGCAAGTTTTACGTGGCTGCTACGGGCTGAGCAAGAACCGTTTACCTACGCATCAAAACCACAACGATAGTTTGTCAAGTTGGTGCTGTTTTAACCTTCGCAAGGACCGGCGAGCCACACTCGGTTCAACTAAAGTGAGAGAGACAGACACCCGCCACCACCTTTAAGCAACGAGTGCTCGGAGCGGTGAAACCAGTCTCGCGTAAGCGTCACGCGTAATGTCGGTCCGGCCGCTTCATCTCACAATACCGCTGAACCAAAGTATGACATGCTGGTAAGCAGTATGACTTATATCGCCCACAACTCACTTGTGTTCTACTCGTGCATATGACATCAACGCATAAAACCAGGCTCGATGCCATCATTGGGGAACGAGTAATTTCAAAAAATTCCTACGATCACGCAAGACCATGGTGATGGCATAGCAACGAGAGGGAAGAGTGTCCGCCCACGCACTCGTGAGACCGAAAGCGAAGCGTTATAACAACGCTGTTGATGTAGTCGACGCCTTCACGATCCGACCGATCCAAGCACCGAACGTCACGGCACCTCCGAGTTCTGCACACGCTCAGCTCGATGACGATCCCGGACTCCGATCCAGCAAAGTGTCGGGATGAGTTCCACAAGACGACGGTGTGGTGACGATGTTGATGCTCCACCGACGCAGGGCTTCGCCTAAGCTCCGCGACGATATGACTTCTCCGGCGCAGGCTTCGCTTAAGCTCCGCGACGATATGACCAAGTGGAATATGGTGGAAGGGGCACCGACACGGCTAAGGAAAGATCCGTAGATCAACTTGTGTGTTCTAGGGTGCCCCTGCCCCAGTATATAAAGGAGCCAAGGGGAGGTGGCCGCCAAGGAGGAGGCGCACTAAGGAGTCCTACTCCTCCGGAGTAGGATTCCCCTCCAATCCTAGTTGGATTAGGATTCCCGGAGGGGAAAGAGAGAGGGGGGCGGCCCACCTTTCCTAGTCCTAATAGGACTAGGGAAAGGGGCGCGCGCCACCTAGGGCTGGCCCTTTCTCCTTTCCTCCAAGGCCCACTATGGCCCATGTAGTTCCCGGGGTTCCGTAACCTCCCTGCATCTCGCAGAATTTCGATTTCACTCGGAACACTTCCGATGTCCAAATGTAGGCTTCAATATATCAATCTTTATGTCTCGACCATTTCGAGACTCCTCGTCATGTCCGTGATCACATCCGGACTCAACAACCTTCGTGCATCAATACTTATAAACTCATAACGAACTGTCATCAAACGTTAAGCGTGCGGACCCTACGGGTTCGAGAACTATGTAGACATGACCTAGAACCATTCTCGGTCAATAACCAATAGCGGAACCTGGATGCCCATATTGGTTCCTACATATTCTACGAAGATCTTTATCGGTCAAACCGCATAACGACATAATGTTGTTCCCTTTGTCATCGGTATGTTTACTTACCCGAGATTCGATCGTCGGTATCCTATACCTAGTTCAATCTCGCTACGGTAAGTCTCTTTACTCGTTCCGTAATACATCATCTTGCAACTAACTCATTAGTTGTAATGCTTGCAAGGCTTAAGTGATGTGTATCACCGAGAAGGCCTAGAGATACCTCTCCCACAATCGGAGTGACAAAACCTAATCTCAAATACGCCAACCCAACAAGTACCTTTGGAGACACCTGTAGTACTCCTTTATAATCACCCGATTACGCTGTGACGCTTGGTAGTACCAAAGTGTTCCTCCGTAAACGGAGTTGCATAATCTCATAGTTACAGGAACATGTATGAGTCATGAAGAAAGCATTAGCAACATACTAAACGATCAAGTGCTAAGCTAACGGAATGGGTCATGTCAATCACATCATTCTCCTAATGAGATGATCCCATTAATCAAATGACAACACATGTCTATGGTTAGGAAACATAACCATCTTTGATTAATGAGCTAGTCCAAGAGAGGCATACTAGTGACTATCTGTTTGTCTATGTATTCACACATGTATTATGTTTCCGGTTAATACAATTCTAGCATGAATAATAAACATTTATCATGGTATAAGGAAATAAATAATAACTTTATTATTGCCTATAGGGCATATTTCCTTCAACATGTTGAAGCAGTAGCTGCACAGTTGGCAACAGGAACAGCGGCGGTGGAGGAGGAGCCTGTTGGGCTATGTGACCTGCCAGGCTTTGATCCACCTGGTACTAGGAGAAGGCTCGGGAGGTCGATTAAAACCTTCGAGCAAAGGGATAGAGCATGAGCCTCGAGAGGTGGTCTTTGCTACATGACACACATGGAGCAAGGTACGTGTCATGACAACGAACCTCATGAAACATACAACTTTGTCCTAAGAGGAAACCGGCATTGCCACTTACAGCCATTGTTGAGGGTATTTTCTATGGCACCGCCAAGTATTTCAGAGATAGACGCCAAAAGCAGAGCAGCATATCTTCAACAACCCAAATACATGGTACTGTGAAAGAGTCACGAAGTATATGGACAACAAGATGCAAAAAGCTAGGTCACACATCGTAGTCGCCATCGGTAATCAAGAAAGAAGGTTTGAGGTCCTCTTAGCCAACAACAAATTCGGATGTGCAAACGAGTTGAGGACGCATGAGGTGACAATTGGCAATGAAGCCTGGCCAACGTGTGAGTGCACATGCAACAAACCCAAATTGCTTCACCTACCTTGCTCACATGTACTTGCTGCTTGCGGGCAGCTTGGAATGGACGAATATCGCTTTGTGTCTCCATTTTTTTGAAAGAGTCTGTTCTCAATACATGGACAGTGAGCTGATGGGTTTTCGATCAATGGGTAATTTCAACAGCGCCAACCCCGCCGAAAGGCGCTACATTCCAAACCCGAGCATATGCGTACAAGTAGAGGCAGACGGCAAAGTGTCAACAAGATCCGGAATGATATGGACGAATCTGAAGCTGGGGGTCCGACTAGGCAATGCATTCTATGCAATGAATTTGGCCATAGGGACACTAATTGTCCCACTTTCACCACTTTGGTCGTGGACGAGGCAACCGGGAAGAAGAGGAGGTAGAGGCAGAGAGGAGTAAGGGTGAGAGGAAGAAGCTAAGCTAGCAGTAGTATGTTCTGAATTTGTATTAAGTGTGGTGTGGCACTATGTTCTGAATTTGTATTAAGTGTGGCACTATATTCTGAATTTGTATTAAGTGTGGCACTATGTTCTGAATTTGTATTAAGTGTGGCACTATATTCTGAATTTGTATTAAGTGTGGCACTATGTTATGAATTTTTATTAAGTGTGGCACTATGTTCTGAATTTGTATTAAGTGTGGCACTATGTTCTGAATTTTTATTAAGTGTAGCACTATGTTCTGAATTTTTATAAAATGTGGCACTATGTTCTGAATTTTTATTAAGTGTGGCACTACGCTCTGAATTTTATGTGCAGGAATGTCGGGAATGTGGTTGCTGGATGGGGACATTGATAGGGTCATCGTGCTGCGATATGGTATGAGCGCAAGCTTGAGCCTCCGTCACTCGCACTCCTAAGGAAAACTGGATGATACACCCAGATGGCTTCAGCGGTATGCGTGCTTTGTTAATTTGCACACCGACATGCATATTAATGGGAGACACTAACCAAATGTTCTCTCGATGAAGGTTGAAATGGGCCATCTTTTACCTTTCGCGCCTGGTTGAGTCTATCCCGGTGAGAAACGCCTCGCCATCGACGGGTCCTTGCTGAGCTGCTTAGTGGACCGTTGAGGCCAGAGACCCACACGCTTCACTTCGATGGGGAGAGATGGCTCCTACTCGGAGGACGGTCACTTTTGCTCGGACTACCGCTGGCAGGTCATGCCATAGGACCGTTGGATGCACCGCTGGTTGGGAGCAAGCTCTACACAACGCTTTCATGGTGTTTTTCCGGATGCTCCGGATCCGTATGGGAGCATCACGGACCTAAGTATGAGTGGTTCCTCAATTTCCGGTAATTTCCCCTACCTCTTATCTTCAAGTCATCGCTCATACGGTTTTACGAGAAAATAATTGCGGCTTACTAAAACTTTCACTTTACTTAATGCAGATCAAGAACTTTCAGCACCGCTGAATGCGTAACAGATCACCGGAGCCTCGAGGCCTACTTAATGTGGCTTTTCAGCAAGGTGATGTTCACCGAGAACCATGTCACCACTATTAGCGCCAAGACTACATCCCTATGGCACTCGAGATAGCGAGCGCTTCGACGGCGGATCAGATCGCACGAGGAGTTGGGGTTCGGCGGTCTTAGCGGCTACATACCGAGGTATGTGCAATGGTTGCCTGCTTACATCGAGAAAGCCAGCCCTTCTTGGATGCCCTCTATTCCTACAGCTGTGGTCGTGGGAGAGGTTCTCTATAGGGCGACCAGATGTCCGTGTTCGTGAGCCTATAGACGCCATGTTTGATGTTGACGGCATCGACATGCCTACTTTCGGTCTCGTGTTGGACACGTCGCGAGGTATGCATCGTGTTATAGTTTAATGCAACTTTTTCTGCACAAGAGATAGTTCGATGCTAGCGGCTATTAACTTTTGTTTTCTCGCAGAGACGCTTTGCTAGTAATCGCACCAGAAAGCATACACAGCATTGAACGAGCAGTTTGATTCATACACGGGGTCATCCGCAGCCCTACACGGAAGCAGCCATACAAGCGAGATACCTCGGTGGTATGTCTGTGCTATGCACAAGGGACCGAGATTACTGGATGACAAAATCAAAGATCATCTTCGATGTCTTCGCCGAGGAGATGGCACAACAGAGGGTTATGAGGCAATTTGGTCTTCTGCAGTTGGAGGTGCCTCCCTATAGAGAACCCGCTGCCAAAGACACATCCACAGTGTATTAACAAGTTTTTCAATGTTGCATTATCTTTCATAGTACTCCATTCAAACTTTAGGTAATTGTTGAACACACACCACAATTTTAGGACGACAAGGAAGGGCATGACCAGGACAATCGCGATCGGCTAGTTAGACTAGAGCCGTATGTTATAGAATGGGAGACAGCAAACACGCATCTATGGCACGTGAATGAAAATTTTGATCTCAATGCATTCAATCTCTATTTGCGGCGCTACATGACCGAACACGGTTACGCATCGTTGAGCACTCCCACCCGAGGAGATACCGGATCCTACTCAGGATATGTACCAGCTATGACACTTCGGCTCTAGGCAAGACGCGGTAAGATATATTTTCTTTAAGTAATGTTGTCATATACTTTGACGGCAAGAGATGACATTATTCATTGTCATGGAAATTTGCAGGCTACCTTGACACACGACCTCTACAACGACGTGACCACCTTTGGACGATCACCGCATCCGGACCTCTCCTTCAAAGACCGCCCAAAGCTACAACCCTTCTTGGAACGAATTCGAACAAGATACGGACTGTGTACGAGGCTATCACGCACCCGGAGAACCGACGTTGTTCATCATCAGCAGCAGCAGCCGCGCTACCCACGCACCGACATCAACCACGTGCACGCCTAGCACCGACATCAACCAGCAACCCCGCCCCGACCAACCTGGCAGTTCAACGTGGCAGCAACCACAACAAGATGGTCCCACGCCGAGCTTCGTGTTTGCTCCACAGCCACAAAGCAGCACGGTCCCTCGTCGAGCTTCATGTTTTCTCCACAGCCACAGCAGCACGGTCCCTCGCCCAGCTTCGTGTTTGAGTCGAGCAGCCGTCACAGCCAGCAGGTATGCGCCTTCATATTTATTGTTTTTATATTAATTGACGCGACCTCATTCTTCATGATGAAACATTTCATCGCGCAGAGCCTACGGATATCGGCGCCTATGTCGGCATCACATGATACGTGGGGAATTGATCAACATCCCGAGGAGAACATACAGGCTCAGATGTCGCAGCACACCCAAAGGATGAACATGTTTTCGACTCCTCCACCAGTGCCCCACACAGATACACAAGATGACCAGAAGAGTCTGAGATTCCTCCTCGTCACATTAGGGCACCCGACAGTGGGGATGGTCGCCGCTTCCAGATCCGCCTCCCCGCCAGGCCAGACGTCGTCACTGACGCTTCCATCTATCAGTAGAGACATTACCATCTATTTGTGTGTGAGACTTATGTCTATTCTATGTATGAGACAAATGACTATGTACTTATGTGTGAGACATATGCCTACTCTATTTTAGTACTATGTTATTTGAACTACAAGATCATATTTTGATAGAACATAATGCTCATACAACAAGACATTACAAACAACTAGATAGAACTAAATCTAAATTAAACGGTACGTACGACTGAACTCACAAAATACAGCATAAAAATTACATGAAGTCATCATCGCCATCCTCGATGGATGCAGAACTCTTGCCCTTCGACGATGAAGAACTCTCGCCTTCAACGATGAAGAACTCTTGCCCTTCGACGATGCAGAAACCTTGCCCTTCGACGATGCGTAAACCTTGCCCTTCGATGATGAAGAACTCTTGCCCTTCGAGTATGCAGAACCCGAAGCGGCGACATGAAGATATCATCTTCGCCCTCGCTCTCCTCAGTCCATAAACATGGATTATTTGCTGCAATCCTTCGAAAGTTTCACTCTTCGCACTACTACCTTCTCCCACCTTTCATGCAACCTAAGAAGTTCTTTACGCACTCTTCATAGGTCCTTTCAGGCCACCTGCACCTAAGTAATTGGTGAGCCAACTCATTCATTATGGTGTCACTACCGTGAGTTCGTCCCATGGAACTACCCTATTGTCCATCCTGAAATCGGTAGCTAGGCTCGTAAGAGTCCTGCTCATCCCGTGGTGAAAACTACGATCGAAAGGATAATGGGACATCTCAACTAAACTTGATCGAATGCTTATCCACCTCCGTCTGAAGGGGGTTTTATAGGTAGAGAGGAGAAAATGGCGGGAAAGAACGAAAGCATATGGCGGGAAACGAGTGGCGGGAAAGAGTTGGCGGGAACATATGGCGGGAAACGAGTGGCGGGAAAGAGTTGGCGGGAACATATGGCGGGAAACGAGTGGCGGGAAAGAGTTGGCGGGAACATATGGCGGGAAACGGGTGGATGAGAATGGGTGGCGGGAACGAGTTGGCGGGAAAATATGTCATAGTTTTGAAAGAAAAAATCGTACGGGCAAAAAAAAAATTGTTAGGGAACGTAGTAATTTCAAAAAATTTCCTACGCACACGCAAGACCATGGTGATGGCATAGCAACGAGAGGGAAGAGTGTCTGTCCACGCACTCGTGAGACCGAAAGCGGAAGCGTTATAACAACGCTGTTGATGTAGTCGACGCCTTCACGATCCGACCGATCCAAGTACCGAACGACGGCACCTCCGAGTTCTGCACACGCTCAGCTCGATGACGATCCCGGGCCCGATCCAGCAAAGCGTCGGGGATGAGTTCCACAAGACGACGGCGTGGGACGATGATGATGCTCCACCGCAGGGCTTCGCCTAAGCTCCACGACGATATGACTTTCATCGGCGCAGGGCTTCGCTTAAGCTCCGCGACGATATGACCGAAGTGGAATATGGTGGAGGGGGCACCGCACACGGCTAAGGAACGATCACGAGATCAACTTGTGTATTATGGGGTGCCCCTGCCCCGTGATATAAAGGAGCAAGGGGTGCGGCCGGTCCTAGAGAGGCGCTGCCGAGGAGTCCTACTCCCACCGAGTAGGACTCTCTCCTAGTTGGACTAGGACTTGGGGAAGGGGAAGAGGGAAGGGTGCGGCCTTCCCCTAGTCCAATTCGGACTAGGCCATGGGGCGCGCCTGCCCTAGGCAGCCCTCTCTCTTTCCCGCAGGCCCAATAAGGCCCAATACTTCTCCCGGCGAATTCCGTAACTCTCCCAGACTCAAAATACCCAATCATTCGAACCTTTCCAACTCCAATATAGTCGTCCAATATATCGATCTTTACGCCTCGACCATTTCGAGACTCCTCGTCATGTCCCCGATCTCATCCGGACTCAACTCCTTCGGTACATCAAAACTCATAAACTCATAATATAACCGCCATCGAAACCTTGTTGCATGGACCCTACGGGTTCGAGAACTATGTAGACATGACCTAGAACCATTCTCGGTCAATAACCAATAGCGGAACCTGGATGCCCATATTGGTTCCTACATATTCTACGAAGATCTTTATCGGTCAAACCGCATAACGACATACGTTGTTCCCTTTGTCATCGGTATGTTACTTACCCGAGATTCGATCGTCGGTATCCAATACCTAGTTCAATCTCGTTACCGGTAAGTCTCTTTACTCGTTCCGTAATACATCATCTCATAACTAACTTATTAGTTACAATGCTTGCAAGGCTTAGGTGATGAGTGTTACCGAGAAGGCCCAGAAATACCTCTCCGACAATCGGAGCGACAAAACCTAATCTCGAAATACGCCAACCCAACATGTACCTTTGGAGACACCTGTAGTACTCCTTTATAATCACCCAGATTACGCCAGACGCTTGGTAGTACCAAAGTGTTCCTCCGTAAACGGAGTTGCATAATCTCATAGTTACAGGAACATGTATAAGTCATGAAGAAAGCAATAGCAACATACTAAACGATCAAGTGCTAGGCCAACGGAATGGGTCATGTCAATCAGATCATTCTCCTAATGATGTGATCCCGTTAATCAAATGACAACTCATGTCTATGGTTAGGAAACATAACCATCTTCGATTAACGAGCTAGTCAAGTAGAGGCATACTAGTGACACTGTTTGTCTATGTATTCATACATGTATTATGTTTCCGTTAATACAATTCTAGCATGAATAATAAACATTTATCATGATATAAGTAAATAAATAATAACTTTATTATTGCCTCTAGGGCATATTTCCTTCAGCTCCCACTTGCACTAGAGTCAATAATCTAGTTCACATCGCCATGTGATTTAACATCAATAGTTCACATCTATATGTGGTTAACACCCATAGTTCACATCGACATGTGACCAACACCCAAAGGGTTTACTAGAGTCAGTAATCTAGTTCACATCGCTATGTGATTAACACCCAAAGAGTACTAAGGTGTGATCATGTTTTGCTTGTGAGATAATTTTAGTCAACGGTCTGTCACATTCAGAGCCGTAAGTATTTTGCAAATTTCTATGTCTACAATGCTCGCACGGAGCTACTCTAGCTAATTGCTCCCACTTTCAATATGTATCCAGATTGAGACTCGAGTCATCTAGATTAGTGTTAAAACTTGCATCGACGTAACCTTTACGACTACCTAACCTTTTTCACTTCCATAATCGAGAAACATATCCTTATTCTACTAAGGATAATTTTGACCGATGTCCATTGATCTACTCCTAGATCACTATTGCACTCCCTTGCCAGCTTAGTGGTAGGGTATGCAATAGATCCGGTACACAAGATGACATACTTTATAGAACCTATGGCTGATGCATAGGAATGACTTTCATTCTCTTTCTATCTTCTGCCGTTGTCGTGTTTTGAGTCTTACTCAATCTCACACCTTGTAACACAGTGCAAGAACTCTTTCTTTGACTGTTCCATTTTGAACTACTTCAAAATCTTGTCAAGGTATGTATTCATTGAAAAACTTATCAAGCGCCTTGATCTATCTCTATAGATCTTGATGCTCAATATCTAAGCAGCTTCACCGAGGTCTTTCTTTGAAAAACTCCTTTCAAACACTCCTTTATGCTTTGCGTAATGATTCTACATTATTTCCGATCAACAATATGTCATTCACATATACTTATCGTAAAGGCTGTAGTGCTCCCACTCACTTTCTTGTAAATACAGCCTTCCAAAAGTCTCAGATAAAACCATATGCTTTGATCAACTCATCAAAGCGTATATTCCAACTCCGAGATGCTTGTACCAGTCCATTGATGGATCGCTGAGCTTGCACATTTTGTTAGCTCCTTTAGGATTGATAAAACTTCTGGTTGCATCATATACAACTCTTCTTTAATAAATCCATTAAAGAATGTAGTTTTGACATCCATTTGCCGATTTCATAAAATGTGGCAATTGCTAACATGATTCGACAGACTTAAGAATCGCTACAGCTTGAGGAAATCTCATTGTAGTCAACACCTTGAACTTGTCGAAAACCTTTTGTGACAAGTCGAGCTTTGTAGATAGTAACACTACTATCGTTGTCCGCCTTCCTCTTGAAGATCCATTTATTTAACATGGCTTGCTGATCATCGAGCAAGTCAATCAAAGTCCATACTTTGTTCTCATACATGGATCCTATCTCAGATTTCATGGCCTCAAGCCATTTCGCTGAATCTGGGCTCATCATCGCTTCCTCATAGTTCGTAGGTTCATCATGGTCTAGTAACATGACTTCCGAACATGATTACCGCACCACTCGTGCGGATCTTACTCGAAGACCCACGAGGTTTGGTAGCAACTTGATCTGAAGTTTCATGATCATCATCATTAACTTCCTCACTAATTGGTGTAGGAATCACCGGAACTGATTTCTGTGATGAACTACTTTCCAATAAGGGAGAAGGTACAATTACCTCATCAAGTTTCTACTTTCCTCCCACTCACTTCTTTCGAGAGAAACTTCTTCTCTAGAAAGGATCCATCTTAGCAACGAATATCTTGCCTTCAGATCTGTGATAGAAGGTGTACCCAATATCTCCTTTGGGTATCCTATGAAGACACATTCTCGATTTGGGTTCGAGCTTATCTGGTTGAAACCTTTTCATATAAGCATCGCAACTCCAAGCTTTAAGAAACGACAGCTTAGGTTTACTGCTAAACCATAGTTCACATGGTGTCATCTCAACGGATTTAGATGGTGCCCTATTAAACGTGAATGCAGCTGTCTCTAATGCATAACCCCAAAACGATAGTGGTAAATCGGTAAGATACATCATAGATTGCACCATATCCAATAAAGTGCGGTTACGACGTTCGGACACACCATTAAGTTGTGGTGTTCCATGTGGCGTGAGCTGTGAAACTATTTCACTTTGTTTTAATTGAAGACCAAACTCAGAATCAAATATTTATCTCCACGATCAGATCGCAGAAACTTTATTTTCTTTTTACGATGATTTTCCACTTCACTCTGAAATTCTTTGAACTTTTCAACTATTTCAGACTTATGTTTCATCAAGAAGATATACGATATCTGCTCAAATCATCTGTGAAGGTCGAAAATAATGATACTTGCCACGGGCATCAACACTCATTGGATCGCATACATCAAGATGTATTATTTCCAACAAGTTTGTTGCTCGCTCCATTGTTCAAGAACGGAGTCTTTAGTCATCTTGCCCATAAGGCATGGTTCGCAAGCATCACGTGATTCATAATCAAGTGATTCCAAAATCCCATCAAGATGGAGTTTCTTCATGCGCTTTACACCAATATGACCTAAACTGCAATTGCCACAAATAAGTTGCACTATCATTATTAACTTTGCATCTTTTGGTTTCAATATTATGAATATGTGTATCACTACGATCGAGATCCAACGAACCATTTTCATTGGGTGTGTAACCATATAAGGTTTTATTCATGTAAATGTAACAACAATTTATTCTCTTACTTAAATGAATAACCAGATTGCAATAAACATGATCAAATCATATTCATGCTCAACGCAAACGCCAAATAACATTTATTTAGGTTTAACACTAATCCCGAAAGTATAGGGAGTGTGCGATGATGATCATATCAATCTTGGAACTACTTCCAACACTCATCGTTACTTCCCTTCAACTAGTTTCTGCTTATTCAGAACTCCTGCTTCGAGTTACTAATCTTAGCAACCTAACAAGTATAAAATACTCAGGCCTACTATAAACACTAGTAAAGCACACATCAATAACCTGTATATCAAATATACCCTTGTTCACTTTGCCATCCTTCTTATCCACCAAATATTTGGGGTATTTCCGCTTCAAAGGACCATTTCCTATGCAGTGTAAGCACTCGGTTTCAGGCTTTGGTTCAGCTTTGGGTTTCTTCGTGGGAGTGACAACTTGCTTGTCATTCTACTTGAAATTCCCTTTCTTTCCCTTTGCCCTTTTCTTGAAACTAGTGGTCTTGTCAATCATCAACACTTGATGCTCTTTCTTGATTTCTACCTTCGTCGATTTCAACATCACGAAGAGCTCGGGAATCGCTTTCGCCATCCCTCAGATACTATAGTTCATCACGAAGTTCTAGTAACTTAGTGATGGTGACTAGAGAATTCTGTCAATCACTATCTTATCCGGAAGATTAACTCCCACTTGATTCAAGCGATTGAAGTACCTGCATAATCTGAGCACATGCTCACTAGTTGAGCGATTCTCCTCCATCTTTTAGCTATAGAACTTGTTGGAGACTTCATATCTCTCAACCCGGTATTTGCTGAAATATTAACTTCAACTCCTGGAACATCTCATATGGTCCATGACGCTCAAAACGCCTTTGAAGTCCCGATTCTAAGCCGCTAAGCATGGTGCACTAAACTATCAAGTAGTCATCATATTGAGCTAGCCAAACGCTCATAACGCCCGCATCCGCTCCTGCAATTGGTCTGTCACCTAGCGGTGCATCAAGAACATAATTCTTCAGGCAGCAATGAGGATAAACCTCAGATCACGGATCCAATCCGCAACATTGCTACTAACATTTTTCAATACAATTTTCTAGGAACACATATAAAACATAGGGAAGCAACAACGCGAGCTATTGATCTACAACATAATTTGCAAAATACTACCAGACTAAGTTCATGATAAATTTAAGTTCAATTAATCATATTACTTAAGAACTCCCACTTAGATGACATCTCTAGTCATCTAAGTGATTACGTGATCCAAATCAACTAAACCATGTCCGATCATCACGTGAGATGGAGTAGTTTCAATGGTGAACATCACTATGTTGATCATATCTACTATATGATTCACGCCGACCTTTCGGTCTCCGTGTTCCGAGGCCATATCTGTTATATGCTAGGCTCGTCAAGTTTAACTCGAGTATTCCGCGTGCGCAACTGTTTTGCACCCGCTGTATTTGAACGTAGAGCCTATCACACCCGATCATCACGTGGTGTCTCAAAGACGAAGAACTTTCGCAACGGTGCATACTCGTGGAGAACACTTCTTGATAATTTTAGTGAGAGATTATCTTATAATGCTACCGCCAATCAAAGCAAGATAAGATGCATAAAGGATAAACATCACATGCAATCAATATAAGTGATATGATATGGTCATCATCATCTTGTGCTTGTGATTCCATCGCCAAGCACCGCCATGATCACCATCGCCACCGGCGCGACACCTTGATCTCCATCGTAGCATCGTTGTCGCCTCGCCAACTATTGCTTCTACGACTATCGCTATCGCTTAGTGATAAAGTAAAGCAATTACATGGCTTTTGCATTTCATACAATAAAGCGACAACCATATGGCTCCTGCCATTGCCGATAACTCGTTACAAAACATGATCATCTCATACAATAAAATATAGCATCACGCCTTGACCACATCACATCACAACATGCCCTGCAAAAACAAGTTAGACGCCCTCTACTTTGTTGTTGCAAGTTTTACGTGGCTGCTACGGGCTGAGCAAGAACCGTTTTACCTCGCATCAAAACCACAACGATAGTTTGTCAAGTTGGTGTTGTTTTAACCTTCGCAAGGACCGGCCTAGCCACACTCAGTTCAACTAAAGTGAGAGAGACAGACACCCGCCACCACCTTTAAGCAACGAGTGCTCGCAGCGGTGAAACCAGTCTCGCGTAAGCGTCTGGCGTAATGTCGGTCCGGCCGCTTCATCTCACAATACCGCCAACCAAAGTATGACATGCTGGTAAGCAGATGACTTATATCGCCCACAACTCACTTGTGTTCTACTCGCATATGACATCAACGCATAAAACCAGGCTCGGATGCCATCGTTAGGGAACGAGTAATTTCAAAAATTTCCCACGCACACGCAAGACCATGGTGATGGCATAGCAACGAGAGGGAAGAGGTCTGTCCACGATCCTCGTGAGACCGAAAGCGAAGCGTTATAACAACGTGGTTGATGTAGTCGACGCCTTCACGATCCGACCGATCCAAGTACCGAACGACGGCACCTCCGAGTTCTGCACACGCTCAGCTCGATGACGATCCCCGGCCCGATCCAGCAAAGCGTCGGGATGAGTTCCACAAGACGACGGCGCAGGACGATGATGATGCTCCACGGTGCAGGGCTTCGCTTAAGCTCCGCGACGATATGACTTTCACCGGCGCAGGGCTTCGCTTAAGCTCCGCGACGATATGACCGGGTGGAATATGGTGGAGGGGGCACCGCACACGGCTAAGGAACGATCACGAGATCAACTTGTGTATTATGGGGTGCCCCTGCCCCAGATATAAAGGAGCAAGGGGGTGCGGCCGGTCCTAGAGAGGCGCTGAGGAGTCTTACTCCCACCGAGTAGGACTCCCCCTCTCCTAGTTGGACTAGGACTTGGGAAGGGGAAGAGGGAAGGGTGCGGCCCTTCCCCTAGTCCAATTCGGACTAGGCCATGGGGCGCGCGCCTGCCCTAGGCAGCCCTCTCTCTTTCCCAGCAGGGCCCACTAAGGCCCAATACTTCTCCTCGGCGAATTCCCGTAACTCTCCAGTACTCAAAATACCGAATCATTCGAACCTTTCCGAACTCCGAATATAGTCGCCCAATATATCGATCTTTACGCCTCGACCATTTCGAGACTCCGTCATGTCCCCGATCTCATCCGGGACTCAACTCCTTCGTACATCAAAACTCATAAACTCATAATATAACCATCATCGAAACCTTGCGTGCATGGACCCTACGGGTTCGAGAACTATGTAGACATGACCTAGAACCATTCTCGGTCAATAACCAATAGCGGAACCTGGATGCCCATATTGGTTCCTACATATTCTACGAAGATCTTTATCGGTCAAACCGCATAACGACATAATGTTGTTCCCTTTGTCATCGGTATGTTACTTACCCGAGATTCGATCGTCGGTATCCAATACCTAGTTCAATCTCGCTACGTAAGTCTCTTTACTCGCTCCGTAATACATCATCTCATAACTAACTTATTAGTTACAATGCTTGCAAGGCTTAGGTGATGAGTATTACCGAGAAGGCCCAGAAATACCTCTCCGACAATCGGAGCGACAAAACCTAATCTCAAATACGCCAACCCAACATGTACCTTTGGAGACACCTGTAGTACTCCTTTATAATCACCCAGCTACGCTGTGACGCTTGGTAGTACCAAAGTGTTCCTCCGTAAACGGAGTTGCATAATCTCATAGTTACAGGAACATGTATAAGTCATGAAGAAAGCAATAGCAACATACTAAACGATCAAGTGCTAGGCCAACGGAATGGGTCATGTCAATCAGATCATTCTCCTAATGATGTGATCCCGTTAATCAAATGACAACTCATGTCTATGGTTAGGAAACATAACCATCTTCGATTAACGAGCTAGTCAAGTAGAGGCATACTAGTGACACTGCTTGTCTATGTATTCATACATGTATTATGTTTCCGTTAATACAATTCGAGCATGAATAATAAACATTTATCATGATATAAGGAAATAAATAATAACTTTATTATTGCCTCTAGGGCATATTTCCTTCAAAAATCACATGCACCAGTCGGCCTACAAGAAGTAATTAGTCCTCGCCGCCCACAAAGAGGCCGATCGAACTAATGGTGGCCGACAGCCCAATCGGCACTTGAGATGGTGGTCGACAGCCCAATCGGCCTGCAAAGAAGTCGATAGGAACCCAATCGCCTGTCAGGGGCCGATTAGGACCAATCGGCCTGCTATGGGCCGACGGGTATTATTTTTGAAAATAATTTTTACGCGTAATATTTGTGCAAATTAATAAAAAAATGTATTATTTTAAAAAAATATCCATTTTTACACGGGGCATCCTACATATCGGTTTGTTCGGTCTATTCGGTTTCTGGACACTTAAAACCGAACACAAACCAAACACCGAACAACCTTAAAATTCCCCACCGAACCAAAAACCAAACCACCTAATTAACCGACATATCGGTTAATACGGTTCGATTCGGTTTGGTTTTTCGGTTTTCGGTTTAACTGTGTCCACCCCTAACTGTACGCAGGGGCGAATCTACTCCCCCCCCCCCCCCTCCAGGATTCAATTTATATTTTTACTACTAGTATTAGTCCCAACCCAGGCAATCAACATCAGCCCATCAAAACCACACAGTCACGATCTGGCTTATATTCGATCAGAATCGTTCTTTCATTAACTTTGAGCATGCCCTCCGTTTTTTCCTAGATTCGCCACTGACTGTACGTGCTTCATTAGCAACATTTCAAAAGTACAAGACCCACAAACAGAAACATACACATTTTAAAAAAACATACACATAACACGAGAGAGGACAGAAATCCCGGCCCAAGTGCAAAGAAGACTCCCACAAAAGATACAAGAATACAATCAGATGGAAGTCCCTGGGCACACAAAGCCAAACACTTAATTCGCCCATCACTACCAGCGAGATAAATGTCGGCGAGAGATGCAGGAAAGCCACCATCACATGAGCTGAGGTCGCACCATAACCGAATTCGCTTTCTTAGTCGAAGAAGAAGCCTGCCATAACATGTCAGGCCATTGTCGTTGTGGAGCGTCGACCGGGACCTATCCTCATGCACCTCAGCCCAGAAACGGTTCCTCCGTCTGATGGAGTCGGATGAGAGTCATCGGATTCGCTGCCACAAGTCACAAACCCAGCATGGGAACACATCTTCTCGCGCACACCGTCGTATCCACCATCACGACGAACAACGTCGGCCACACATCTTCGATACAAGCGCCCATACCGAATGATGATGCCGGAGGCAGCACCACCCAGGCATAGGCATGTTTGGGGCACACAACCGCCAACACTTGGTCACCGCCGCCACCACGCCAACCAAGCAGCAAAACAGTGACACCCAGATCCGCCATTGACCACGCAAACTGCCTCGTCCAGGGAAGATCTGGAGCCTTATTCGACGACGCCGCCATAACCGTCGGCGGCACAAAAGCTAGATTGTTAGGCCCTGTACCTACAACTATATATGATCCACGCACAATGCGACCCCCGTTCACACCGCCAACCATGAAGGCCGAGAAGGGAGGGGAGTCACCGGGATCTGGCACCGGAGGAGCGTCCGCACGAGGCGAAAGACGAGGTTGCCTCTTTCTCATTGGGAAAGGGGAATACTGTTTTTGAGCGAGTTTGTGCATGCTTGTGGCGTACGTACTATTTGGGAAGCAAATGCATCCATGATGATGCGAAGCATCCCAGATCATCCCCATGCATCCACAACCGTCTCATCAAGAGCCAAGAGGACCCATGACACGAGCTAGAGCTAGAGCTCTCGAAAACGAGGTGACCTCCTTCCTTATTGATATCGCATATGATCCACTCGAGACATGGCTACTACCTAAGTCCGATATGCTATGCATGATTAGGTGTCAAGGGGAACCTCCCGAGAGTGCACGTGAAGACGGACAAGTCCCCAAGTACAAGGATGAAGGAACACGACGAGAGGAACCGGAGAAGTCTGCTCAGCCCGGACATCCGACCCCATGCCCCGGACATCCGACTCTTCCTGAAGCCCCGAAACTGCCTTCGCCTCGAAATCCGCCCTCCATCACCGAATGCACTGGAGACCAGACCAGCCCGGACATCCGCCTCCCGCCCGGACATCCGCCCGTCCAAGCCCCGGATATCCGCCACTAGCCCGAACCGCTCCCATCACCCGGTTCTGCAGAATCGGTCACCCTAGCCGGACATCCGGCTGAGAGCCCGACATCCGGCGCCAACGCGCCGGACATCCGCCCGACGCCTGACGTCCGCCTCCTCGCTCACTGCAGTGTCTCAATGCCTTGTCCCTTGTACCCCTTCGCCCCGAGACTATATATACTTGTTCCCTTTCCTCTTTCTAGGGTTAGCTTTGGATTAGCTCATATTTTGGTGTGAGAGCCTTTGCTCATCCACTTGGATACTTCTCCTCGGAGATCAGGACCTCTACGGAGAAGATCCCCCAAGCGGATTCAAGACCCCCTTCTAGGGTGGACCCCATCAAGACCTCCTCTCGGAGAAGAACGGCTACTCGTGTATCCTTACCTTTGTTGTTCTTGAATCTTGTGCCACTCGATGTGATCGATAATCTAGCACTTGTGTGATTGGTTTCTTGTCGGTTGAGTGAGTTCTCTCGTTGTCCCGTGTTTCCCTCTTGTTCTTCCGCTGTTCTTCGTGATTCCCGTGAGGATCCGCTCCCAACGTGAAAGATCGCCCACGAGGGTTCTGCCCTACATCATCTATGGTATCATGAGCCACGTTGATCACGTTATTGGAGCCCCTACCCTCTTTTTCTAGCTTGATTTTGTTGTTTTGTCCTAATTTCGAAAATTCCCCACAAAATAGCCCCAAAATTTTTTGTGATTTGTTAGTGTGATGAAGTTTTGTTGATTTGATCCGTGGATTTCGTGTGTTGCGTAGATCTAGCATTCCCCTCTTTTCACAATTTTCATCCACAAATCGCCTAAATTTGACCGGTTTTGACATCTCCCCATGGTGTTCTTCGTGCGGACGTCCGCCCGAGCAGCCCGGACATCTGGCAGCCGGACATCCGCCCGATCAGCCCGGACATCCGGCGCCTGGACATCCGCTTCTAGCCCGGATTTCCGGCCCCTGGTAGCATCCATCCCTTCCACCACCCCGATCACCGCCTAACTTTCGCCAAATTTTATCCCGTGCCCTCACACACTTCCAATTACCTCCACCACTTCCGCATAACGCCAACATAGCCTTGCCCAATACCAATTCCGACTACGCTGCCAAATTTCGCCTTTGAGAATTTGAGTTGCGGTTTTCAGATCCTTTGTGTTTCGCTATCTAGGTGCGGTTCAACATCAACATCACCACCACTCATCTTCGCCAAGGACGGTAACATCGTCGACACCTTTATCATTCCTTGCAATTGCATTGATAACCATCATAGCCATCTTTTGCGTTGCTTACCCATCGAGACTAGCCATTGAGTATTGCCGGCAACATGACTTGTGCACATTAGTGATCATACTCCATAGCATACATACCATACCAAAGTGGTGCACATCTTAGCATCAACTTGTGTGTCACAAAGTTGGTATAGCATACACAATTGCTATCTTGGTTCGTGAAGTTTTGCATGAGAAAAGAGCTCAAAAGAGAAAGAGCCAATCAAGCTTTTAAGCAAAGAGAGAAAGATAAGCAAAGAGCTTATGAGCAAGAACCATAGCATCATAAAACATTAAGATTGTCATACTTGATCATCTTGGATCAACACATCGACACACCATACATATAGCATACTTGGGATAGAAGTCGTTGCATTTTTGCTTAGTAGGTTGTGCACAAGTTCAGATCCGCCTATTGTGCAATCGTGCTAGCGTCTCTCTAGTGTTGTGCAACAAGAGCATCTTGGTGAATTCCACATTTTGGCTCATCCTTGGTTGCATAACCCCATATTATCTATTTGCGCGTGTGTTTCCGTGTACCATATCTTGCTATTGGTCTACTTGTTGCATTTACAAATTTGTGAATCATTTCCAACTTTATTGAGTCTCACTTACAATTGCATCAAATTTTGTGCCACCATCCTAACCGAGCTCCACCATAAGCTTTTATTTGTGTAGGTGTGAGAACCGACAAGAATCGGTACCAAGAGTGCTATTTCATTGTCCGCATTTGAGTGCACTTGATTCATTTTCAACATCGGTCAAAGGTACATTGGTATAAGTTCTTTTCCGTTCTACCACTCACATCTTGCTTGGAATGATGGATAGGCCAAGTTCTTCTACCAACCCGCTCTTCATCGAGCAAGACGACGACATGACTTCATACGTCACCAAGAGCCACCTCTTTGGTGCACAACGAGCGTTGCACCAAGAACAACAAGCAATGAGCGACCGCATCGACAACCTCGCCACCGACTTGCGACTTTCCGAACAACGTACAAGAGACTACTTCGACAACAAGTTCGAGGCTCACAAGCAAGAGAATCATGCAAGAATGGACGAGATCCGCGCGTTGATGAGAAACCGGCATCATTCAACTTCTTCTTCATCAAGACGGAGCCGCTCGAGTCGACATTCCGACGACACCTTCTACGACTCAAGTACACCGTCATCGAACACTCTTCGACGAGCCGCACGTCAAGACCGTCATGCATCTCGCAACCCGCTACATGACAAGCATTCACAAGAGCAAGTTGATGATCAAGTTCCTCGTCCTCAATCAAACCAAGAGGCTTTTGCTCAAGCTCAAGAACGACAACGTCTTCGTCGCCAACAAGAGGAAGAACGAGCATGCCTTCACCAAGACGAACAAGATGACAAGGCTCAACGTCTTCAACAACAACAACGTGAAGCGCAAGCTCTGGAGGCGCAACGTGCCCTTCAAGAATCAAGTAGAGCCGTCGCCAACCGCAATCGCGAACGGCGCAATCAAGAGGAAGCCCTTCGAGAAGAGATCCAAGAGAGGAACTACCAACCTCATGTACAACGTCAAGTTCCTCAAGCTCCTCCACAAGCTCGTCAAGCTCCACCTCAACCTCAAGTTCAACAAGAACAAGTTGACCATGGCCTTCCTCCGCGCCTAGAGCAACATGAAGACGAGTACATTCCACGTCAAGGACGTCATCATCAACATCGCCAACAACACAATAAAGAGCAACGCTACGGCAAGCTAAAATTCACCATGCCCAAGTTCAATGGAAGCAATGACCCCGAAGACTACCTCTCATGGGCATTGAAGGTTGACAAAATCTTCCGCTTGCACAACTACGATGAAGCGAAGAAAATCGCTATGGCATCACTTGAGTTCCAAGATTATGTGCTCGTATGGTGGGAACAAATCATTGAGCGACGACAAGCAAGAGGTGAACCTCCAATCACCACTTGGGCTCATATGAAGGATGTCATGCGAGCACGTTTTGTGCCAACCTACTACAACCGCGACCTCTTCAAGAAACTCCAACTACTCAAGCAAGGAACAAAGAGTGTTGAAGAATACTACAAGGAAATGGAGATAGCCATGATTCGAGCCAATGTCAAGGAAGATGATGAGCAAACTATGGCCCGTTTCTTGAATAGACTCAATCATCCCATCAAGAAGATCGCCGACTTCCAACCGTACTCATCCCTCATTGAACTCGTGCATCAAGCTACAAAGGCGGAACGCCAAGTGCAAGATGACTTCAAGTACGCCAAGTACTCATCCAAGACCTACGGCTTCTCCAACAACCAAGCTTCAACGACTCCTCCAACATCTACATCAACCAAGCTTTCTTCAAGAAACGACGACAAGTCCAGTTACAAGAAGACCTCGAAAAGTTCAAGTCGTCCTCCTCCTACTACAAGTAACCTCAAGCCGCGTGCTTCATCCTCTACTCCGAACGATGAGACCATCAAGACAAGCTCCTTCAAGTGTTTCACTTGCGGCGGCCGAGGCCACAAGTCATACGAATGCACCAACAAGCGCACCATGATCCTCAACGACGATGGCACATATGACTCCATGAGTGAAGAGGAGATGGAAGCCCTTGAGCAAGTGGCCATGCACCGACAAGTGAATGAAGATGAAGATGATCAAGTCTTTTGTGATGAGGATTCGAGCCCCGCTCTCGTTGTCTCCAAGGTCTTGACTCTTCAACATCAACAAGAGGAAGACCAACGATGCCACATCTTCCACACAAAAGCCGGCATCAATGGACGGTCCATCAAGGTCATCATCGATGGAGGTAGTTGCCACAACTTGGCAAGTGAAGAACTATGCTCCAAGCTACAATTGGTCAAGAGGAAGCACCCGAACCCCTACAAGGCTCAACGGCTAAGTGACTCCGGCACTATACGAGTCGAGCATACGGTCCAAGTCTCCTTCAAAATTGGTCCTTATGAAGACACGTTGGAATGTGATGTGGTCCCAATGACCGTTTTCCACCTACTTCTAGGTCGACCATGGCAATTCGACCGTGGTGTCATCCACAATGGGCGCACCAATCACTATAGTTTCAAGATGAAAGGGAAAGAATATGTGCTACGACCTATGTCTCCTAGTCATGTGATAGCCGACAAACAAGCCACCAATCATAGAGACAAGAGTGAGAAAGTGATCCACCCAAAAGTGAGTGAGAGCCACAAGCCAAATTTGAGCGACTCTTCGCCTAGAGAGAAAAACCTCATTCTATTTGCCACCAAAAGTGAGATGAGAGAAGTGTGTGAGAACCCATCTACCGTGATGCACTTTGTCCTTGTGTGCAAGGATGGAGAACCAAAAACTAACACCATTCACGAGCTACCTATGGTGTTTCAATCTCTTTTGCAGGAATTCCAAGATGTTTTCCCCGATGAGCTACCTCCGGGTCTACCTCCTCTTCGAGGCATTGAGCATCGAATCGACCTCATTCCCGGAGCGCCGCTACCAAACAAAGCTCCATACCGAGTCAATCCGGAAGAAACCAAGGAGATTCAACGGCAAGTACAACAACTAATCGACAACGGCCATGTACGTGAAAGCTTAAGCCCTTGTGCCGTTCCCATTATTCCTGTGCCTAAGCCCGATGGAAGTTTCCGCTTGTGTTCCGATTGTAGACCTATCAATGCTATTACCGTTCGATATAGGCATCCCATTCCTCGCTTAGATGACATGCTTGATGAACTTAGTGGAGCCAACTTTTTCTCAAAAATTGATCTTAAAAGTGGCTATTATCAAATTCACATACAAGAGGGTGATGAATGAAAAACTGCCTTCAAAACCAAATTTGGTTTATATGAATGGTTAGTGATGCCTATGGGTCTTTCGGAAGCTCCCGGTACTTTTGTGCATCTTATGCATCATGTGCTTCGTCCTTATATTGGAGTCTTTGTTGTGGTTTACTTTGACGATATTCTTGTGTTTAGCAAAACCATGAAAGAGCACATCAATCATGTAAAATCTGTGTTACAAACTCTTTGCAAGGAAAGCCTTTATGCAAACTTGAAAAAATGCACTTTTGGAGTTGACAAAGTGGTTTTCTTGGGTTTTGTTGTTTCCTCAAAGGGTGTCCATGTTGATGAATCTAAAATTGAAGCAATCAAAACTTGGCCCCAACCCACCAATTTGCAACAAGTGCGAAGTTTTCTTGGTCTTATGGGTTTTATCGTCGCTTTGTGAAAGATTTTAGCACAATTGCCGCTCCTTTGCATGCTTTGAGCAAGAAGAATACTCCCTTTGTTTGGGGAACTTTGCAATCAACCGCTTTTGATGAGCTCAAATCTTTGCTTACTCATGCTCTGATTCTTGCTTTGCCAAATTTTGACAAAACTTTTGAGGTTCATTGTGATGCAAGTGGTACCGGAATTGGCGGAGTTTTGATGCAAGAAAACGAGCCATTGCTTATTTTAGTGAGAAACTCTCCGGTGCTCAACTTAATTATCCCATCTATGACAAAGAATTGTATGCTTTAGTGCGTGTGCTACATGTTTGGGAACATTACCTTAGGCCTCATGAGTTTGTCATCCATACCGATCACGAAACGCTTAAGTACCTCAAAGGTCAAACTAAATTGAACAAGCGTCATGCAAAATGGAGTGAATTCATTGAATCTTTTCCTTATGTGATCAAGTACATTAAGGGTAAAGAAAATGTAGTTGCCGACGCGCTTTCACGCATATGCATGCTTGTCACTCAACTTGAATTGAATGTTATTGGTTTTGAGCATATAAAGGACTTGTATGAGCATGATCCATCTTTTGCTTCTCCTTATGCTAAGTGTTTGACGATACGCCTTGGGAACAATATTACATCAAGGATGGTTATCTTATGAGAGCTAACAAACTTTGCATTCCGAGTCTTCTCTTCGCTTGCTCCTTTTGCAAGAGGCTCATGGAGGCGGACTCATGGGACACTTTGGACGCGACAAGACATTCGCCACGCTCTCCAACAACTACTTTTGGCCCAAGATGTTCCGCGACGTCTCACGCTTCACCAACCGATGCTATACATGTCGCAAAGCTAAGTCTAAAGCTCAATCTCATGGTCTTTACATGCCTCTTCCTATACCATATCAACCATGGGAAGACATTAGTATGGATTTTGTACTTGGTTTGCCTAGGACTCAAAATGGCAAGGATTACGTCTTTGTTGTTGTGGATAGATTTTCTAAGATGGCACATTTCATTCCTTGCAACAAGATAGACGATGCTTCACATGTTGCAAATCTCTTTGTAGGGAAATCTTGCGACTCCATGGCGCATCAAAGACAATCGCTCCGATCGTGACGCCAAGTTCTTGAGTTACTTTTGAAGACCCTATGTGCAAAGCTCGAATCAAGCTCTTGTTCTCCTCGCATACCATCCTCAAACCGACGGCCAAACGGAGGTGACGAACCACACTCTATCCACTCTACTTCGTGTCTTGATCAAGAAGAACATCAAGGAATGGGAAGCATGTCTACCCATCGCCGAGTACGCCTACAATCGTGCAAGACATTCAACTACGGCAAGTCCCTCTTCGAGGTCGCTTCACGGTTTCAACCCGTTGTCCCTTTGGACATTCTACCACTTCCTCTCCAAGAGCGCACCAACATGGATGCAAGTGACCGAGCAAGCTACATCAAGAAGATGCACGAAGATACAAGGCACACCATTGAGCGCCAAGTACAACGCCAAGCAAACAAGCTCAACGCCAACAAGCAACCCATCGTCTTCAACATTGGTGATCTAGTGTGGCTACACCTTCGCAAGGACCGCGTCCCCAAAGAACGCAAGTCCAAGCTTCTCCCTCGAGCCGATGGACCTTTCAAGGTGCTAGCACGCTACAACGACAACACTTACAAGATCGACATACCTCGAGACAAGTACAACGTGAGCGACATCTTCAACGTCAAGGACCTTGCACCTTTCCATGGAGATGAAGCTTTTGATCCAAGGTCGGATCTCTCCCAAGGGGGGGAGATGATGCGGAGCATCCCACGATCATCCCCATGCATCCACAACCGTCTCATCAAGAGCCAAGAGGACCCATGACACGAGCTAGAGCTAGAGCTCTCGAGAACGAGGTGACCTCCTTCCTTATTGATATCGCATATGATCCACTCGAGACATGGCTACTACCTAAGTCCGATATGCTATGCATGATTAGGTGTCAAGGGGAACCTCCCGAGAGTGCACGTGAAGACGGACAAGTCCCCAAGTACAAGGATGAAGGAACACGACGAGAGGAACCGGAGAAGTCTGCTCAGCCCGGACATCCGACCCCATGCCCCGGACATCCGGCTCTTCCTGAAGCCCCGGAAATCCGGCTCCTTCGCCTGGAAATCCGGCCTCTCCATCACCGAATGCACCTGGGAGACCCAGACCAGCCCGGACATCCGGCCTCCCCGCCCGGACATCCGGCCCGTCCCGAAGCCCCGGATATCCGGCCACTAGCCCGGAAATCCGGCTCCCATCACCCGGTTCTGCAGAATCGGTCACCCTAGCCCGGACATCCGGGCTGAGAGCCCGGACATCCGGCGCCTCGCTAATGCCCGGACATCCGGCCCGACGCCCGGACGTCCGGCCTCCCCTGCCTGCGCGCAGTGTCTCAGGGCCTTGTCCCTTGTACCCCTTCGCCCCGAGACTATATATACTTGTTCCCTTTCCTCTTTCTAGGGTTAGCTTTGGATTAGCTCATATTTTGGTGTGAGAGCCTTTGCTCATCCACTTGGCTACTTCTCCTCGGAGATCAGGACCTCTACGGAGAAGATCCCCCAAGCGGATTCAAGACCCCCTTCTAGGGTGGACCCCATCAAGACCTCCTCTCGGAGAAGAACGGCTACTCGTGTATCCTTACCTTTGTTGTTCTTGAATCTTGTGCCACTCGATGTGATCGATAATCTAGCACTTGTGTGATTGGTTTCTTGTCGGTTGAGTGAGTTCTCTATCGTTGTCCCCATGTTTCCCTCTTGTTCTTCCGCGTGTTCTTCGTGATTCCCCGTAGGATCCGCTCCAACGTGAAAGATCGCCCACGTAGGGTTCCGCCCTACATCACATGGTTTGTGTGTGTGTGTGAGAAGTGGATTAAACTAAATTATTTCGTGATTAGCCCAAATAGTTTTCTGTAATTTGTAAAATAAACATATTTTAACATTTTTTTCTTGGTAAACACATTTGAACAAAATTATTTCGCTTTTTTTAATGAACCAAATCTATTAAAATTTTGTTCAAATTACCCAAGCAGTGACAATAATTTATCTTTTCTCTTTGCAAAAATGGCCCAAATGTATTATAGAAGTTCACCATACGTTCAAAGCACCGCACACAAAATACAACTTACATTGAGCTCTTTGGACCATCGAGCGACCACTGTCGCTGTCAGAACGAGCCATTGTCGTTGCTCCCAATGAAACCGACCTCGTCCCTTCGATGATAGTCAGAAAGCCTTCGTGCATGTGCCTCTAAGGACCAACGTTTGGAGCCTTAGCCATCGATGTTGAACTCTTGAATCGATCTAAAGTGCCTGACACCGGATCTCACCATATCGCACCCACGAGCAGAAAACTTAACCACGACGCCCCAAGGAGATGAAAAAAATCTATGACGGAGCTTCATCAATTCTATTCAGATGAACGAACTCAAGGAGGATCAAAGGCCGAAAGATCAACTCAAAGAAGAAGCATTGCAATCCGTCGGAGCCAAGACACCGGATTTCCTCTCCTCGCCACCAACTGCCGGAGCGACACACAAAGGGGATGTGAATCTGTGGGCTGACCATTGAAGAATCGAAAGGAAGAATTTGCCCTAGTCGCAACTTACACATGAAAGGGAAATAAATTGTATAACTTTTCCTCTGAAGTTGCACGGACAGTCAAACGTAGGGAAAAAAAGTTGTATATTTTCCTATCTTACAAACCAAATAGTTTTATAGCTCCTGTAAGAACCTTCACGTAAAAGTGGCTCTACGGGAAGTCTGTGTAACTTAGGATAAGTTGCCTGGTCAGGTAATTTCTCAGTTTCCGTAAGCATCTTCCCGTTATTATTTGTATTTCCCATTAAACAAGCCTAGGGCCCACAAGCCAGTGTCATGAACGATGTTGTCCGTCACATGACCGACAGTGAGCTCCTATGTGTTGTGACGTCTGGATAATTAAGCTACAGTAACCCTCTTCTAATGATGCCATGTCACCGTTATCACTGTAGTTAATCTCGTGATGGTTCAAAAACGATTCAAATTTAAAATAAAGACAAATAACAAAAGCTTTCAAACTTTAAAACTAAAATGTTTGAGTTGTGCCAAATAATGCAAAGGTAATTGTGGCGAAGAAACCCCACTTTTATAAAATCTTTAAATACTCTAAAATGAATAAAACAGTAGCAAAACAATTATTGAAATGCCTTTTATAATTAATAAAATGTTAAACTATTCTATTTAGGGACTAAACTTTATATGGTAGTGGGTTTAGTGGTAGTACTAATTTAGGAGTCATTTTTGTACTTTACAAAACTAAAATAATACGAGGAACAAAATATAATAGAAAAGAAATAAATAAATAAATAACAAAAACAAAAAAATAGAAAGAACTCCCACTCGGCCCAACTGGGCCATGGCCCAGCCAGGCCGACCCAACTCCCTTCCCCGGCCCAACCGCGCCTACAACCCACCCCACTCCCCAGGTGACCTAGATCGGTCCACCCACTCCCCCCCCCCCACTCCCACGTCGCTCGCCCCCACTCCACCTCTGCCTCCCCTCGTTCTGGATCGGGCGCAGGCGCCTCGTCGCCGCTCGCTAGGCCACCCCGCCGCGCTGACCATGCCGCCACCTCGCCGACGCCGCCCGGTGATACCTCGCCGTCACCCGCCTCCTCAACCCTCCGTCCTATGCGGATGCGGTCAGGGGCAATCGACGCCCCCGACGCCCTGCGCCCGCGATGACGCCGGACCCCGTCGTCACCATCCCCGTCCGTCGAGGGCGTTCGCCGCCTCGACCACGATCCCCTACCCCGTCTACGCGCGTCGTCCTCGTCCTCCTCCTCACTGGTCGACCCCGAGCCTCAACGCCCCTCTCCCCGTCAAATGCTGGTAAGGCACCGGCCCACCTCTTTTCTCCCGCGGTCACCGCGCCGCCGTCCCTCTCGTAGCAGCGCTCGCCGCGCCCCGTGCACGCCCCAAGGCCACACGCAGCGCCTCGGCGACCTCCTCTCGTGTGTGCCCCACAGCCTCCGCCGCTCACCCAGGCTTTCCGCTGCACCCCGTGCTCCGGCACCCCGGTCCCCCTCTGCACCACTACGGCCATCGGCCTGCGCTCGCGCATGAGCTCAAAGCGTCGGGCATGCGCCGCCAGCCTGCTTTGCCCATTCGCCGCGGCCTCACCTCGCTCCCCGCCTCCGCCGCCGCTCTATTGCCATGTGCGCCGCGCCCGCCCTGTTTCGCCCAGCGCCCGTCGCCCGTTAACCCCTCGCCCGCTATGCCCCTATGGGCCTATGACAAAATGGGCCCGCCCCTGGAACGTTTAAAAAAATGAATAAATAAATAATAATTTAAATAGTTAATCAATTAATTAGTTAAGTTAATTAATCATATTTAATTAATATAATTAACTAGTTAGTTTAATTAAACAGTAATTAGATTAGTTAAATCCTATTTAGACTAAACAGTCAATGATGAACGGGACCCACACGTTAGTTGACCAGTCAATGCCTCTGTTGACTGCTGACATCATGCTGACATCAGCGTGCACTGTTCTGGATAATGTTGGATTAAAATAATTAAATAAATGCTAAAAAGTGATTTAAATCTTTTAAAATCAATATAAAATAAATTGTAGCTCGGATGGAAAAACTTTGTACATGAAAGTTGCTCAGAAAGACGAGACGAATCCGGATACGTAGCCCGTTCTTCTGCCACACATCTCTAGCATAGCGAACACGCAACTTTCCCCCTCGGTTCATCTGTCCGAAAACGCAAAACATCGGGGATACTTTCCCAGTTGTTTTCCCCCTTTGCCGATATCACCATCCCCGCGTTAGATTACCCCTGGCACCGCATATTGCCTTGTTATATTTTGTGTGATGCTTTGTTTGCTCCGTATTTACTGTTTTTCCCCCTCTTCTTCTCCGGTAGACACCGAGATCGAAGCCGCTGCTACCCAGTACGACTACGGTGTTGATGACCCCTCCTTCTCAGCTGAGCTTCCAGGCAAGCCCCCCCCCCCCCTTGATCACCAGATATCGCATATTCTTCTCTATACTGCTTGATTAGAGTAGTGTAGCATGTTACTGCTTTCGGTTAATCCTATTCTGCTGCATATCCTGTCATTGTTGCTACAGTTGTTACCCTTACCTTTATCCTCTCGCTTAGTATAGGATGCTAGTGTTCCATCAGTGGCCCTACACTCTTGTCCGTCTGCCATGCTATACTACTGGGCCATGATCACTTCGGGAGGTGATCTTGGGCATATGCTATATACTTTATACTGTTACATTACTTATGATACTGTTCGAAGATGGGGGCTGAAGGGGCAGGTGGCTCCATCCCGGTAGAGGTGGGCATGGGTTCCCGACGGCCCCCGACTGTTACTTTGAGGCGGAGCGACAGGGCAGGTTGAGACCACCTAGGAGAGAGGTGGGCCTGGCCCTGGTCGGCGTTCGCAGATACTTAACATGCTTAACGAGATCTTGGTATTTGATCTGAGTCTGGCCACTGGCCAATACGCACTAACCAGCTACGCGGGAACAGTTATGGGCACTCGACGTCGTGGTATCAGCCGAAGCCTTCGTGACATCAGTGACTGAGCGGCGCGCGCTGGATTGGACTAGAACGCCTGCTAGGCTAGGTCTACTTCCGGCCGCCCTCGCAACGTGCAAGTGTGCAATGGGCGATGGGCCCAGACCCCTGCGCCATAGGATTTAGACCGGCGTATTGACCTCTCTGTTGTGCCTAGGTGGGGCTGCGACGTGTTGATCTTCTCAGGCCGGGCATGACCCAGGAAAGTGTGTCCGGCCAAATGGGATCGAGCGTGTTGGGTTATGTGGTGCACCCCTATATGGAAGTTTATCTATTCGAATAGCCGTGATCTTCAGTAACAGGACGACTTGGAGTTGTACCTTGACCTTATGACAACTAGAACCGGATACTTAATAAAACACACCCTTCCAAGTGCCAGATACAACCCAGTGGTCGCTCTCTAACAGGGCAACGAGGAGGGGATCGCCGGGTAGGTTTATGCTATGCGATGCTACTTGGTGAACTTACCATCTACTCTCTTCTACATGCTGCAAGATGGAGGTGGCCAGAAGCGTATAGTCTTCGACAGGATTAGTTATCCCCCTCTTATTCTGGCATTCTGCAGTTCTGTCCACCGATATGGCCCTTTACACATATACCCATGCATATGTATTGTAGCTCCTTGCTTGCGAGTACTTTAGATGAGTACTCACGGTTGCTTTTCTCCCTCTTTTCCCCCTTTCCCTTCTACCTGGTTGTCGCAACCAGATGCTGGAGCCCAGGAGCTTGACGCCACCGTCGACGATGACTCCTACTACACCGGAGGTGCCTACTACTATGTGCAGGCCGCTGACGATGACCAGGAGTAGTTTAGGAGGATCCCAGGCAGGAGGCCTGCGCCTCTTTCGATCTGTATCCCAGTTTATGCTATCTTAAGGAAAACTTGTTTAACTTATGTCGTACTCAGATTTTGTTGCTTCCACGACTCGCCTATGATCGAGCACTTGTATTCGAGCCCTCGAGGCCCTCGGCTTGTATTATGATGCTTGTATGACTTATTTATGTTTTAGAATTGTGTTGTGATATCTTCCGTGAGTCCTCGATCTTGATCGTACACGCTTTGCGTATGATTAGTGTATGATTGAATCGGGGCGCCAAGTTGGTATCGAGCCGATTGCTGTAGGAATCCCCCTTCCACACTCCTTGGCCGAAGTCGAGTCTAGACATTACAAAACTTATACTAACATGGATGTGTGCCTTATGGGCCCACGTCGCCATTGGGTGGTATTAGGATCTTTTACTCCTCGATCTTTACTCTGGGACTCTGAACTCTCTTCTATTCAGGTTAAATGATTTTGCTAAAATCTAACTTTAGGTTCTCGAAAATACTTCCTCCCGGAGAGCCCCTTCAGGCCAGATGATCGCCTGCTGCACCAGAAGATTCTGAAGACACTCTCTGATGCTTTCCCGAGACCCTTGTGCCCTTCGCCGTTGTGATCCCTACCACCGATAAATCTTTATGGATAACTACCTACTTTTGTCGTTCATACATTCATCCCCAATTGCCCTTGTTATTACAAGGTGCCCTCAAATACTCTTCGATGTTCCAAGCATCCTTTATGCTTACTACCCCGCAGTTCCTTGCTGCATGAATACCCCAACGAATAATTCTTCACCCTTATCGAGGAACTGTTCATTACTAGTTGATCATTTGATCCACAAGGTACATTGATATACTACCCGGTCTTACGGTAATTCTCTGCCAGCTGTTGCTGTGCAAATACTTGTCTGCTTGCATTATGGTTGCATTCCATATGTCTAGCAATATTCATTAGTATCCCTTTTCATTGTATTTTTCAGCCTTTGATTTGATATGTGGTGAATGCTCGCAATCCTCAGTCGAAATCCTAAAATTCATCCTTCCGGATCAGACGTCATTTTAAACATGAACTGGTTCTCGACCAACCGAATTGCCACCGGTGGTACCCCCTAAGTCTACTCAACTTATCCATCCTTAATCAGAGCGTTTGCTTCTGATCCCTTGATTTGCAAATCACAATTCCTTTGCATTTGAGATTTGAATTAGTTAGTCATTCCCATAATCTGATACCTTTGCATTCTTTCTTCCTCTAATTGAGTACTGATACTCACGTCAGCTCCGTTATGGGCCGCCAAACCCATTGCTGGGTTGCTATCCGATGGTATCATTCACATTCAAATCTTGTGAGTTCTTTTCCTGATACATAATGCTTTGACAGCCATGCTCTACTTTCGAGCTTGTGTTAATTACTCCTAAAAATTTGTGGTATATGTTCCTAAGATGCCTCGACGGGTTGAACCAATGCCTTACCTAATATATGTGAGCCCGAAGGATTCCACGGGCCATACTCATCTGGTATTTCACCAGGTAAAACTTTCAACACTAATGCCTTTATCAAAACGAGAAGTGAATGTAAGGTTGTGCTTTGGAGAAGTGGGAGTCGACCTTAAACTTTGTGTTCATGCCCATGGACACGATGTAGATCCTATCATGGAAGCTTCTTGTAATAATAACTATTTCCTTGATAAATATCATCTGGTACCTGTGAATTGATCCTTTGTAACCGTGGTTCCGACCATGATTGTTCTCCTTTGTTTCTATTTCTCGGACAAGTTAAAGTACTTCCCTTCTGCAGATCAGTACGCCTACCTGATACGTCTCCAACGTATCTATAATTTTTTATTGTTCCATGCTATTATATTATGTGTTTTGGATGTTTATGGGCTTTATTTTACACTTTTATATTATTTTTGGGACTAACCTATTGACCCAGAGCCCAGTGCCAGTTCCTGTTTTTTCCCTTGTTTTAGTGTTTCGAAGAAAAGGTATATCAAACGGAGTCGAAACGGAATGAAATCTTCTGGAGAAGTTATTTTTGGAAGGAAAGCAACCAGGGAGACTTGGAGTCCACGTCAAGGAAGCAACGAGGAAGCCACGAGGTAGGGGGAGTGCCCACCCCCCTAGGACGCGCCCTCCACCCTCGTGGGCCCCTCATGGCTCCCCTGACGTATTTCTTCCGCCTATATATATCCATATACCCTAAAAACTTCGGGGAACAGAATAGATCGGGAGTTCCGCCGCCGCAAGCCTCTGTAGCCACCAAAAGTCAATAGGGACCCTATTCCAGCACCCTGCCGGAGGGGGGAACTCTCACCGGTGGCCATCTTCATCATCTCGGCGTTCTCCATGACGAGGAGGGAGTAGTTCACCCTCGGGGCTGAGGGTATGTACCAGTAGCTATGTGTTTGATCTCTCTCTCTCTCTCTCGTGTTCTTGATTTGGCACGATCTTGATGTATCATTGATACGTCTCCAACGTATCTATAATTTCTGATTGCTCCATGCTATATTATCTATTGTTTTGGACTATATTGGGCTTTATTTTCCACTTTTATATTACTTTTGGGACTAACCTATTAACCGGAGGCCCAACCCAGAATTGTTGTTTTTTGCCTATTTCAGTGTTTCGAAGAAACGAAATATCAAACGGAGACCAAACGGAATGAAATCTTCGGGAACGTGATTTTCTCATCAGATAAGATCCAGGAGACTTGGACCCTCGGTCAAGAAAGGAGGGAGGCGGCCACGTGGGTGGAGGGCGCCCCCCCTGTATGCGCGCCCTGCCTCGTGGGCCCCAGAGCTCCACCGACGCATCCTTCCTCCTATATATACCTCACGCACTTCCCAACAGATCGATCACGGAGCCAAAAACCTAATTCCACCGCCGCAACTTTCTGTATCCACGAGATCCCATCTTGGGGCCTGTTCCGGAGCTCCACCGGAAGGGGAATCCACCACAGAGGGCTTCTACATCATCATCATCATAGCCTCTCCAATGAAGTGTGAGTAGTTTACTTTAGACCTTCGGGTCCATAGTTAGTAGCTAGATGGCTTCTTCTCTCTTTTTGGATCTCAATACAATGTTCTCCCCCTCTCTTGTGGAGTCTATTCGATGTAATCTTCTTTTTGCGGTGTGTTTGTTGAGACAGATGAATTGTGGGTTTATGATCAAGATTATCTATGAGCAATATTTGAATCTTATCTGAATTCTTTTATGTATGATTGGTTATCTTTGCAAGTCTCTTCGAATTATCCGTTTGGTTTGGCCAACTAGATTGGTAGTTCTTGCAATGGGAGAAGTGCTTAGCTTTGGGTTCAATCTTGCGGTGTCCTTTCCCAGTGAAAGTAGGGGCAGCAAGGCACGTATTGTATTGTTGCCATCGAGGATAACAAGATGGGGTTTTTATCATATTGCATGAATTTATCCCTCTACATCATGTCATCTTGCTTAAGGCGTTACTCTGTTTTCATTAACTTAATACTCTAGATGCATGCCGGATAGCGGTCGATGAGTGGAGTAATAGTAGTAGATGCAGGCAGAGTCGGTCTACTTGTCTCGGACGTGATGCCTATATACATGATCATACCTAGATACTCTCATAACTATTCTCAATTCTATCAATTGCTCAACAAGAATTGCTCACCCACCGTAAAATACTTATGCTCTTGAGAGAAGCCACTAGTGAAATCTATGGCCCCGGTCTATTCTCATCATATTAATCTTCCTACGCTTTATTATTGCTTTGCTTTTTTACTTTGCTTTTTATTTTACTTTGCATCTTTATACCAAAATACCAAAAATATTATCTATCATCTCTATCACATCTCACTCTCGTAAGTGACCGTGAAGGGATTGACAACCCCTATTCGCGTTGGTTGCGAGGAGTTATTTGCTTTGTGTAGGTACGAGGGACTTGCGCGTGGCCTCCTACTGGATTGATACCTTGGTTCTCAAAACTGAGGGAAATACTTACGCTACTCGATGCATCATCCTCTCCTCTTGAGGAAAACCAACGCAAGCTCAAGACGTAGCAAGAAGGATTTCTGGCGCCGTTGCCAGGGAGTCTACGCAAAAGTCAACATACCAAGTACCCATCACAATCCCTTATCTCTCGCATTACATTATTTGACATTTGCCTCTCGCTTTCCTCTCCCCACTTCACCCTTGCCGCTTTATTCGCCTCTCTTTTTCGCTCACCGCTTCCGTATGTATCTTTGTTTGTGTTTCCTTGTGCCTTCTATATGCTTGCATCTTTCCTTGCTAAAAATCTATTGATATGGATCCACTTAAAGTGTTCTACTTATCTTCTTCGATCCTTATGCGCTCGTGCTGAAACCCCAACTAGCCTAGTTGATGGGAAATTTTTAGATGAGCATGCTCATTTTGTGTGTCATCGTTTGTCTGAAAAAGGGAGACTCTTATGGTATCATATAAATAGTTTGCTATGCTATGCTTGGAATCTTTGTGAAATGTGTGATTTTACTTGTTGCTCTCAGAACCCTAAAAAACACCTTCCCTACCTATGTGAGTTCAATGATAATGAAATCTTATCTTCTTATGCAAGGGGTGTTTATAGTTACTATGATATCGAACAAATTGAAGAATTTCTCGTTTTTAAGGGTGCTCATGCAGTTGCTTCTTTGATTGAAAAGTATGATTTTACTCTCAACAAATCTGAAAATTCCGTCATACTTAAATATTGCAATGAAAACCTTGCTCATAATGTCTATGTCCAAGAATTTATTGAAAGAATGACCGTTGCTTTGGAAGAAAATAATGATATGCATGAATCTATAGATAATGATGATTCCGATGATTTGGTTGAAATATCCCTTGATGAACATGATGCTTGCTACTCTTGTGGCCATGATGCCAATATTTATGAAGACGAATTTGCTATAGTTCCTTATGTTAAAAATGAGATTGTTGCTATTGCACCCATGCTTGATAGTTCCCTCGATGAAAAGCATGATTTCAATGATTTTACTATAAATTCTCTTGATGACAATCGTGCTAATAATATGCAAAACCCTAAGCTTGGGGATGCTAGTTTTGCTATGTCTACTACTTGTTGCAATAATCATGATTGGGGTGATTCTTCTTATGATCTTGAAAATTTATTTAATCCCCATGATGAATATGAGATTAATAATATTTTTTGCAATAATATTGAAAGTGGGTTTGGAAGAGTGTCAACTTTAGATCCCACATATTTGGAGAATATTCAATCTTATAAAATTTTTGATAAAAGTGGGTTTGGAGAGGTCATGACTTTAGTTAATGTTAATCCCACTATTTCGGAAGAGTGTCAACTTTGCATGCATGTGGATCGTGTTGAAAATATTTTATGTGATAGATACTTTGTTGAATTTTCTTATGATCCTACATATGATTATTATGAGAGAGGAAAATGTGGTTGTAGAAATTTTCATGTTACTAAATTACCTCTCTTTATGTTGAGATTGCTATTGTTTCTTTCCGCTTCCTTGCATATGCTAGTTTTTGCTTGCCTTGATAATTTGTTTGTCTATAAGATGCCTATGCATAGGAAGTATGTTAGACTTAGATGTGTTTTTCACGTGTTTTATGATGCTCTCTTTGTGCTTCAGGTCTTGTCTTTCTTATGAGCATCATTGAAATCTCAATGCCTAGCTAAAAAGGCTTTAAAGAAAAGCGCTTGTTGGGAGGCAACCCAATTTTATTTTTAGTTTTAGTTTTAGTTTTTGTTTAGGAATAAATAATCCATATACCTTCTGTTTAGATGTGGTTTTATGTTTTAATTAGTGTTTGTGCCAAGTTAAACCTATAGGATCTTCTTGGATGATAGTTATTTGATCTTGCTGTAATTTCCAGAAACTTTCTGTTCACGAAAACAATTGTTAAAAATCACCAGAACGTGATAAAATAGTGATTCCAATTGATTCTGATAAATAAACAAATTGCCTATGTCTTCCTATTTTTGGCTGAATTTTTTGAGTTCCAGAAGTTTGCGTTAGTTACAGATTACTACAGACTATTCTGTTTTTGACAGATTCTGTTTTTCGTGTGTTGTTTGCTTATTTTGATGAATCTATGGCTAGTAAAATAGTTTATAATCTATAGAGAAGTTGGAATGCAGTAGGTTTAACACCAATATAAATAAAGAATGAGTTTATTACAGTACCTTGAAGTGGTCTTTTGTTTTCTTTCGCTAACGGAGCTTACGAGATTTCTGTTGAGTTTTGTGTTGTGAAGTTTTCAAGTTTTGGGTGAAATCTTTTGATGGATTATGGAACAAGGAGTGGCAAGAGACTAAGATTGGGTATGCCCATGGCACCCCCATGATAATCCAAGGACACCAAAAATTCAAAGCTTGGGGATGCCCCAGAAGGCATCCCCTCTTTCGTCCACTTCCATCGGTAACTTTACTTGGAGCTATATTTTTATTCACTACATGATATGTGTTTTGCTTGGAGCGTCTTGTATTATTTGCTTCTTTGATTGTTAGTTTACCACAATAATCCTTGCTGTACACACCTTTTGAGAGAGCCATACATGAATTGGAATTTGATAGAACACTCTATGTGCTTCACTTATATCTTTTGAGCTTTATAGTTTTGCTCTAGTGCTTCACTTATATCTTTTAGAGCACGGTGGTGGATTTGTTTTATAGAAACCTTTGATCTCTCATGCTTCACTTAGATTATTTTGAGAGTCTTAAATAGCATGGTAATTTGCTTAAAATAATAATATGCTTGGTATTCAAGATTTGTAAAACTTTCTTTTGAGTGCGTTGAATACTAAGAAAAGATCGATGCTTGATAATTGTTTTGAGATATGAAGGTAGTAATATTAGAGTAATGCTAGTTGATTAGTTGTGAATTTGAGAAATACTTGTGTTAAAGTTTGTGATTCCCGTAGCATGCACGTATGGTGAACCGTTATGTGATGAAGTCGGAGCATGATTTATTTATTGATTGTCTTCCTTATGAGTGGCGGTCGGGCACGAGCGATGGTCTTTTCCTACCAATATCTATCCCCCTAGGAGCATGCCATAATACTTTGCTTTGATAACTTGTAGATTTTTGCAATAAGTATATGAGTTCTTTATGACTAATGTTGAGTCCATGGATTATATGCACTTTTCTCACCCTTCCACCATTGCTAGCCTCTCTAATACCGCGCACTTTTCACCGATATCATACACCCACCATAAACCTTCCTCAAAACAGACACCATACCAAACTACATGGCATTTCCATAGCCATTCCGAGATATATTGCCATGCAACTTTCCACCGTTCCGTTTATTATGACACGCTCCATCATTGTCATATTGCTTAGCATGATCATTTAGTTGACATCGTATTTGTGGCAAAGCCACCATTCATAATTCTTTCATACATGTCACTTATGAATCATTGCATATCCCGGTACACCGCCGGAGGCATTCACATAGAGTCATATTTTGTTCTAAGTATCGAGTTGTAATTCTTGAGTTGTAAGAAAAATAAAAGTGTGATGATCATCATTTTTAGAGCATTGTCCCAAGTGAGGAAAGGATGATGGAGACTATGATTCCCCCATAAGTCGGGATGAGACTCCGGACGAAAAAAAAGGAGAAAAGAAAAGAGGCCAAAAAAAGAGAAAATTCCCAAATAAAAAAATGAGAGAAAAAGAGAGAAGGGACAATGCTACTATCCTTTTAGCACACTTGTGCTTCAAAGTAGCACCATGATCTTCATAATAGAGAGTCTCTCGTTTTGTCACTTTCATATACTTGTGGGAATTTTTCATTATAGAACTTGGCTTGTATATTCCAATGATGGGCTTCCTCAAATTGCCCTAGGTCTTCGTAAGCAAGCGAGTTGGATGCACACCCACTTAGTTTATTTTGTTGAGCTTTCATATACATATAGCTCTAGTGCATCCGTTGCATGGCAATCCCTACTCACTCACATTGATATCTATTGATGGGCATCTCCATAGCCCGTTGATACGCCTAGTTGATGTGAGACTATCTTCCCTATTTTTGTCTTATCCACAACCACCATTCTATTCCACATATAATGCTATATCCATGGCTCACGCTCATGTATTGCGTGAAGATTGAAAAAGTTTTGAGAATGTCAAAAGTACGAAACAATTGTTTGGCTTGTCATCGGGGTTGTGCATGATTTAAATACTTTGTGTGGTGAAGATAGAGCATAGCCAGACTATATGATTTTGTAGGGATAACTTTCTTTGGCCATGTTATTTTGAGAAGACATAATTGCTTTGTTAGTATGCTTGAAGTATTATTATTTTTTATGTCAATATTAAACCTTTGTCTTGGATCTTTCGGCTCTGAATATTCATACCACAATTAAGGAGATTTACACTGAAATTATGCCAAGTAGCACTCCGCATCAAAAATTCTCTTTTTGTCATTTACCTACTCGAGGACGACCAGGAATTAAGCTTGGGGATGCCTGATACGTCTCCAACGTATCTATAATTTTTTATTGCTCCAAGCTATATTATCTATTGTTTTGGACTATATTGGGCTTTATTTTCCACTTTTATATTACTTTTGGGACAAACCTATTAACCGGAGGCCCAGCCCAGAATTGCTGTTTTTTGCCTATTTCAGTGTTTCGAAGAAACGGAATATCAAACGGAGTCCAAACGGAATGAAATCTTCGTGAATGTGATTTTCTCATCAGATAAGATCCAGGAGACTTGGACCCTTGGTCAAGAAAGGAGGGAGGCGGCCACGAGGGTGGAGGGCGCCCCCCCAGGGTGCGCCCCCCTGCCTCGTGGGCCCCCTGAAGCTCCACCGACGTACTCCTTCCTCCTATATATACCTACGTACCCCCAACAGATCAGATATGGAGCCAAAAACCTAATTCCACCACCGCAAATTTCTGTATCCACGAGATCCCATCTTGGGGCATGTTCCGGAGCTCCGCCGAAAGGGGAATCCACCACGGAGGGCTTCTACATCATCATCATAGCCTCTCCAATGAAGTGTGAGTAGTTTACTTCAGACCTTCGGGTCCATAGTTAGTAGCTAGATGGCTTCTTCTCTCTTTTTTTGATCTCAATACAATGTTCTCCCCCTCTCTCGTGGAGATCTATTCGATGTAATCTTCTTTTTGCGGTGTGTTTGTTCAGACCGATGAATTGTGGGTTTATGATCAAGATTATCTATGAGCAATATTTGAATCTTCTCTGAATTCTTTTATGTATGATTGGTTATCTTTGCAAGTCTCTTCGAATTATCCGTTTGGTATGGCCAACTAGATTGGTAGTTCTTGCAATGGGAGAAGTGCTTAGCTTTGGGTTCAATCTTGCGGTGTCCTTTCCCAGTGAAAGTAGGGGCAGCAAGGCACGTATTGTATTGTTGCCATCGAGGATAACAAGATGGGGTTTTTATCATATTGCATGAATTTATCCCTCTACATCATGTCATCTTGCTTAAGGCGTTACTCTGTTTTCATTAACTTAATACTCTAGATGCATCTTTGGATAGCGGTCGATGAGTGGAGTAATAGTAGTAGATGCAGGCAGGAGTCGGTCTACTTGTCTCGGACGTGATGCCTATATACATGATCATACCTAGATACTCTCATAACTATGCTCAATTCTGTCAATTGCTCAACAGTAAGTCATTCACCCACCGTAAAATACTTATGCTCTTGAGAGAAGCCACTAGTGAAATCTATGGCCCCCGGGTCTATTCTCATCATATTAATCTTCCTACGCTTTATTATTGCTTTGCTTTTTTACTTTGCTTTTTATTTCACTTTGCATCTTTACACCAAAAATATTATCTATCATCTCTATCATATCTCACTCTCGTAAGTGACCGTGAAGGGATTGACAACCCCTATTCGCGTTGGTTGCGAGGAGTTATTTACTTTGTGTAGATACGAGGGACTTGCGCGTGGCCTCCTATTGGATTGATACCCCTTGGTTCTCAAAAACTGAGGGAAATACTTACGCTACTCTGCTGCATCATCCTCTCCTCTTCGGGGAAAACCAACGCAAGCTCAAGACGTAGCAATCACGATCTTTTCTATTATAGTTGGATCTTATGTTTCTCCACCCCCTCTACTCTCTTGTAATGGATTGAGTTTTCCCTTTGAAGTTATCTTATCGGATTGAGTCTTTAATGATTTGAGAACACTTGATGTATGTCTTGCCGTGCGTATCTGTGGTGACAATGGGATATCATGTGATTCACTTGATGTATGTTTTGGTGATCAACTTGCGGGTTCCGCCCATGAACTTATGCATAGGGGTTGGCACACATTTTCGTCTTGATTCTTTGGTAGAATCTTTGGGCACTATTTGAGGTTCTATGTGTTGGTTGAGTAGATGAATCTGAGATTGTGTGATGCATGTCGTATAATCATACCCACGGATACTTGAGGTGACATTGGAGTATCTAGGTGACATTAGGGTTTTGGTTGATTTGTGTCTTAATGTGTTATTTTACTACGAACTCTAGGGCTGTTGTGACACTTATAGGAATAGCCCAATGGATTGATCGGAAAGAATAACTTTGAGGTCGTTTCATACCCTACCATAATCTCTACGTTCGTTCTCCGCTATTAGTGACTTTGGAGTGACTCTTTGTTGCAAGTTGAGGGAATTTATATGATCCAATTGTGTTATTATTGTTGAGAGAACTTGCACTAGTGAAAGTATGAACCCTAGGCCTTGTTTCCTAGCATTGCAATACCGTTTACGCTCACTTTTATCATTAGTTACCTTGCTGTTTTTATATTTTCAGATTACAAAAACCTATATCTACCATCCATGCATATTGCACTTGTATCACCTTCTCTTCGCCGAACTAGTGCACCTATACAATTTATCATTGTATTGGGTGTGTTGGGGACACAAGAGACTCTTTGTTATTTGGTTGCAGGGTTGCTTGAGAGGGACCATCTTCATCCTACGCCTCCCACGGATTGATAAACCTTAGGTCATCCACTTGAGGGAAATTTTCTACTGTCCTACAAACCTCTGCACTTGGAGGCCCAACAACATCTACAAGGAGAAGGTTGCGTAGTAGACATCAAGCTCTTTTCTGGCGCCGTTGCCGAGGAAGGTGATGAAGGTATATTTTTACATCTTGCAATCGAATCTTTTAGTTTCTTGTTTTATCACTAGTTTAGTTTATAAAAGAAAACTACCAAAAAATGGAATTGAGTTTGTCTCATACGCTTCATCTTTTTAATATCTTTTGTGAAAATGATGGAAAGGAAAATTTGTGCTCAAGTGCTAGAATAAGAATGCATTAGAATGTTTGGCACTAAATATTTATATGATGAGCATGATTGCAATGTTGTTAGTATGAATTCCTTGAATATCCTTGATGATAATGATATGCAAAGCCACAAGCTTGGGGAAGCTATGTTTGATGAAGATGATATTTTTTGTCCCCCAAGCTTTGATGAGCAAATTTACTATGATGAAAGCATGCCTCCTATCTATGATGATTATTGTGATGACACGTATGCTTTAAAGAATAATGATAACCATGAAACTTGTCATCTTGATCTTAATTTTCAATCACATGATAGTTATTTTATTGAGTTTGCTCCCACTACTATTCATAAGAAGAAATTTGCTTATGTGGAGAGTAGTAAATTTTCTATGCTAGTAGATCATGAAAAGAATGCTTTAGGTGCTGGTTATATTGTTGAATTCATTCATGATGCTACTGAAAATTATTTATGAGTGAGTAACATATGCTTGTAGGAATTGCAATAATATCAAGTTTCCTCTCTATGTGCTTAAAATATTGAAGTTATGCTTGTTTTACCTTCCTATGCAAGTTGATTCTTGTTCCCATAAGTTGTTTACTCACAAAATCCCTATGCATAGGAAGTGGGTTAGACTTAAATGTGCTAGTCATATTCTTCATGATGCTCTCTTTATGTTTCAATTCTTATCTTTTATGCGAGCATCATTGAAGTCATCATGCCTAGCTAGGGGCGTTAAACGTTAGCGTTTGTTGGGAGGCAACCCAATTTTATTTTAGTTTCTTGCTTTTTGGTTCTGTTTAGGAATAAATAATCCATCTAGCTTCTGTTTAGATATGGTTTTATGTTTAATTAGTGTTTGTGCCAAGTAGAAACTTTGGGAAGACTTGGGTGAAGTCTTTATGATCATGCTGTAAAAAACAGAAACTTTAGCGCTCACGAGATTAGCAAAAACTTTTTACTGGAGAGTGCTATTTAGTTGATTCTTTTTGCAGATTATTACTAGAAAAATTCCTCAGGTCCACCAATTTTAGAATTTTTGGAGTTCCAGAAGTTTGCGTTAGTTACTGATTACTACAGATCGCTCTGCTTTTTTGATGATTCTGTTTTTCGTGTGTTGTTTGCTTATCTTGATGACTCTATGGCTAGTAAAATAGTTTATAAACCATAGAGAAGTTGGAATACAGTATGTTTAACACCAATATAAATAAAGAATGAGTTCATTACAGTACCTTGAAGTGGTGTTTTGTTTTCTTTCGCTAACGGAGGTCACGAGCTTTCTGTTAAGTTTTGTGTTGTGAAGTTTTCAAGTTTTGGGTAAAGATTCGATGGACTATGGAATAAGGAGTGGCAAGAGCCTAAGCTTGGGGATGCCCAAGGCACCCCAAGGTAATATTCAAGGATAACCAAGAGCCTAAGCTTGGGGATGCCCCGGAAGGCATCCCCTCTTTCGTCTTCGTTCATCGGTAACTTTACTTGGAGCTATATTTTTATTCACCACATGATATGTGTTTTGCTTGGAGCGTCATTTTATTTTCTTTTGCTTTGCTTGCTGTTGAAATAAAATACCAAGATCTTAAATCATTAAATGGGAGGGTCTTCACATAGTTGCATAATTATCCGACTACTCATTGCACTAGTAGAAAAAGGGCTATCGTTGAGGCCTGTTTTGCCCATTAGTCCGGTTCAATCCGAACCGGACTAATGTGAGCATTTATCCTGTTCGTGAGCCTGGGGGCCGGCCGAGCCACGTGGGCCATTGGTCCCGGTTCGTCCGGACCTTTTGGTCCCGGTTGGCGGGACGAACCGGACCAATGGGCCTCGCTCTGCCCACCACTATTGGTCCCGGTTGGTGGCATGAACAGGGACCAAAGGCTTCCCTTTAGTCCCGGCTCATGCCACCAACCGGGACCAATAGTGCTGCCTATATATAGCCCCTCGCGCAAGAGCAGAGCACACCGCTCTGCTTTTTTTACGCCGAGGGGAGGGGGCTTGGTGGTGCTCTAGCTCACCTCCTATGCACACAAGGTGTTCGATGGAATGCCGAGCCACACTACTTAAGCTTTCTCCTCTCAAGCTCGACCTCTAACCTCCATTTTCCTCAATATTTGTCTAGGTTTAGCGGTCCGTCACGCCCGTCCCGTCTTCACCGCCGTCGATCACCACGCCGATCTCATCGCCAAGACCACCGTGGTGAGCCTCTTGTTCTTATCTTCTTTCTCGAAAGGAAAAATATTCTTACTTGTATTATTTTCTTACTTTTATTATTGCATCTTATATAGTGCGATGGTTTTGGTATCCGCCCGTCGGCCCTCGTCCCCGCCTATGATTCGGATGTGGTATATATTATCTTTTCATAACTATTGGTTCATTTATTGTTTATGAAAATTATGCCGACCAACGTGACATAGATTTTATTTATCTAGGAGGTTGTTGAACCGAAATTCCAACCGACCCTATTGTCGAGAGGTTAAATTTAGTTGAAGAAGAAAACAATTTCTTGAAGGAAAAATAAAAACCTTGAGGAGGAGAAGATGATATTGGAGTTGCATGTTGCGGATGTAAATCGATGATCACAAGATCAAGATGGATGCAATGCGCTTGAAGATGAGAAAGATTAGAAAATATGCCATTCATAACGAGGCTTGGTATCATTATGCCGTTGGATCAGTTGTTACCTTGGTTGCGATTATGATCGTATTTGTTTTCACATTGAAATGTTTTACATAGTTTCAATGTATGGTTTAATTAATTTAGATGCTCTGCAGAGCTTTATGTTGTTAGATGAGAACTATGTATGTACTTTGGTTTTTATGTGATGATGAACTTCTATTAATTTGGTCACTTAATTATCTATTCATGATGTTCTCAGAATGATTTTGACACATTAATTATATATAATGCACGCAGATGAACCGCAATGGATGTACGGTGATGACACACCTCCGAGTACATTAAGGCGTGCATGCTTTTCTCAAGTGGCTGAGGCAAACAAGCAGAATGGTTTTATGTGTTGTCCATGTCCTATATGTGGAATACTGAAGTCTTACTCGACCGAAAATCCTTCACACCCACCGCTTTACAAGGGTTTCATGCCACACTATAATGTTTGGACGAGGCACGGAGAAATAGGGGTTATGATGGAAGGCGGCGAGGAAGAAGAGTACAATGACAACTATGTGCCCCTGAATACGGTGATGCTCTTGAACATCAAGTTGCACTGACGATGTGCACGATGGTGCTTTGCAACGGCAAAGCTGCTGAAGATCAAGATGAACCAGACGATGTGCCCCATGATGATGATCTCCGCGGGTCATTGTCGATGCAAGGACACAATGCACGAAAGTCAAAAGGAGAAGCTGAAGTTCGATCGCATGTTAGAGGATCACAAAAAGGGTTGTACCCCAATTGCGAAGATGGCAACACAAAGCTCGGTGCCGTACTCGAATTGCTGCAAAGGAAGGCAGAGAATGTTGTGCTGATAAAGGATTTGAGAAGCTACTGAAAATAATGAAGAAGAAGCTTCCAAAGGATAACGAATTGCCCGACAAGACATACGCAGCAAAGAAGGTCGATGCCCTCTAGGATTGGAGGTGGAGAAGTTACATGCATGCCCTAATGACTGCATCCTCTACCGTGGTGCCTACAAGGATCTGAACGCATGCCCGTATGCGGTGCATTCTGATATAAGATCGAGACGAGATGACCACGTGATGTTGACGGAGAGCCTCCCAGAAGAGGGTTCTGCGAAGGTGATGAGGTATGCTCCTATAATACCACGGTTGAAACGTCTGTTCAGAAACGACATTGGATGAGAACTGGCATCATAATGAACTTCCGCTTCATGCACATCCAAGGAGGAAGGTTATACATACATAGAGTCACGGGCCAGGTTTCATGTGTACCTAAGCAACCCGGCGACGACATTGATGTGTACCTAAGGCCATTAGTTGAGGAACTTTTACAGCTGTGGAATGGAAACGGTGTACGTACGTGGGATGAGCACAAAAAGGAGGAATTTGACCTAAAGGCGTTGTTGTTCGTGACAATCAACGATTAGCCCGCTCTCGAGAACCTTCGGGACGGACAAACAAGGGATACCACGCATGCACGCACTGTTTACTTGACACCGATAGTATATACCGGAAGCTGCGGGAAGAATGTGTACACAGGCCATCGTCGATTTCTTCCGACCAACCATCAATATCGAAAGAAAGGCAAGCATTTCAAAGGCGAGGCAGATCACCGAAGAAGCCCGCCATGCGTACCGGTGATCACGTACTTGCTATGGTCAATGATTTACACGTAATCTTTGGAAAGGGTCCCGCGGACTAGCTGTTCGAATGACGCCGAGAATCACGCACCCATGCGGAAGAAGAAATCTATATTTTGGGACCTACCCTCTGGAAAGACCTAGAGGTCCGCTCTTGATCGACGTGATGCACGTGACGAAGAACCTTTGCGTGAACCTGCTAGGCTTCTTGGCGTGTATGGGAAGACAAAAGATACACCGAGGCACGAGAGGACCTGCAACGCTTGCACGAAAAAGAGGGCATGCCTCCGAAGCAAGATGAAGGTCCCGCCACTACGCTCTTACGAAAGAAGAGAAAGAAATATTCTTTCAATGCCTGCTCGAGATGAAGGTCCCAACGGCTTCTCGTCGAATATAAAGGGAATAATAAATATGTCGAGAAAAGTTCCGAACCTAAAGTCTCATGATCGCCACGTGATTATGACGCAATCGCTTCCGGTTGCATTGAGAGGGCTTCTACCGAAAACGTCCGATTAGCCATTGTGAAGCTATGTGCATTCCTCAATGCAATATCTCGAGAAGGTGATCGATCCAGAAATCGTAGCAACGCTAAGGAGTGATGTGGCGCAATGTCTTGTCGGTTTGAGCTGGTGTTCCCACCATCCTTCTTCAATATCATGACGCACGTCCTAGTTCATCTAGTCGACGAGATTGTCATTCTGGGGCCCGTATTTCTACACAATATGTACCCCTTTGAGAGGTTCATGGAGTCCTAAAGAAATATGTTCAGAACCGTGCTAGGCCGAAGGAAGCATCTCCATGGGCCATCAAGCAGAGGATGTCATCGGGTTTTGTGTTGACTTCATTCCTGGCCTTAATAAGATAGGTCTCCCTAAATCGCGGTATGAGGGGAGACTGACCGAAAAAACACGCTTGGAAGAGACTCAATAATATGCGAGGGCGGATATTCTTGGTCTCAAGCACACTACAGCTTCTACGAACTCTACCTTGGTGACCCGTATGTCGATGAACACAAGAACGATCTGCGCTCCAAACACCGGAGCGGTCGACGATCGGATTACATGTGAACACATCAGACTTTCAGCAGTTGGTTGGAAACACGTCTCGGAGGTGACAACACTGTTTGTGATGAGTTGTACTTGTTGTCCAGGGACCATCTTCGATTGTAATGATTTGGAAAGGATACGAGATAAATGGGAATACATTTTACACGATTGACCAAGATGAAAAGAGCACCAACCAAAACAGCGGTGTCCGCTTTGATGCAGCAACCGACAAGGAAATGACACATATTATGGTTACATAGTAGACATATGGGAACTTGACTACGGAGTAGATTTTAAGGTCCCTTTGTTTAAGTGCAAGTGGGTCAATCACGAGGCGGGGTGCAGGTAGACCCACAATGACGGAATGACAACAAGGATCTGAAAAATCTTGGGTACACTGACGAACCGTTCGTCCTAGCCAATGATGTGGCACAGGTTATCTATGTGAAGGACATGTCTACGGACCGAGGAAAAGAAAAGATAAGGAAGCGAATACATCATACAATGAGCCAAAGCGCCACATAGCTCTTTCAGAAAAAGGGACATCCCGGAGTGGAGGGCAAGATGACATGTCTCAAGAGTATGAAAAGTTTCATGAAATTCCCCCTTCAAAGTCAAGGCTGACCCAAGCATCCCGATAAACGATGAAGATTATCCATGGTTACTGGCGCAATAAGCAAACGACACAAGCGAAGAAAAAGTGAAGACTTTCTCCCGCAACTATTATGATGATACCATGCCAACTTTGTAACACACGAGTATGATACCATTGTCCGTTTTGTTCATGAACATGCTATGCCAACTTTTTCGAGTTCATTTGAAAACTATGAATTTGAAAACCTCGCCAACCAAGGGCGCTCACACCGGTTTATAAGCCCGTCCCTCTCGCCTTGTTGAGCTCACAAACTTGTGATTCACACAAATTTCAAAGAATTCAAATTTTATAAAACTAATGGCACAAACAGAAAGTTTATAATTGTTCTAAAACAAATGGCACTAACAGAAAGTTTATAATTTTGCTGACCTAAAAGCAAAAAAGAATTAAAAATAAAGCAAAAACCAAAAGAAAATAAATAATGCAGGAAACAAAACAAAAAACTTGAAAAAATAATAATAATAGCAACAATAAGCATTTTGTTGTAAGTAGAAACAAAATAAAATAAATAAAGCAACAAAGAAAACAAAAAAGTGTTTTTGAATTTTAAAACTAATGGCACAAACAGAAAGTTTATATTTTTCTAAAACTAAAAGCACTAACAGAAAGTTTATAATTTTGCTGACCTAAAAGCAAAAAGAATTAAAAATAAAGCAAAAACCAAAAGAAAATAAATAATGCAGAAAACAAAACAAAAAACTTGAAAAAATAAAAATAGCAACAATAAGTATTTTGTTGTAAGTAGAAACAAAATAAAATAAATAAAGCAACAAAGAAAACAAAAAAGTGTTTTCAAATTTTAAAACTAATGGCACTAATAGAAAGTTTATATTTTTCTAAAACTAAAAGCAAAAAGAAATAAAATATAAAGCAAAAAAAGTGCCACCACGGCCCCCACGGCCTGAATACGACTAGAAACCCTACATGGGCCAGATTCAGGCCCCGCAGAGGCCCAATAGGCCCACATGCAGAGCAAGATTAGGCCCAGCCTGCATTAGAGAGGAGCTCGAAGGGAGGCACACCAGCTTATAAACCAGTCTGGCGCCCTTCAACTAGCGAGGTGGGACTAAATATTTGGGTTCGGGGCAACACAGGCCTTTGGTCCCGGTTGGTGGCACCAACCGGGACTAAAAGGAGGTTTAGTCCCGTTGGTGCCACCAACCGGGACCAAAGGTCGCTTGGTCCCGGTTGGTGGCACCAACCGATTAAAGAACATTAGTCCCGGTCATGGCACCAACCGGACTAATGCCCTTGCTATATAAGAAAGCACTTGGGAAATTTCAGATTCATCGCGATTTTCCCTCCCCGACGCCGCCAGCTGCCCAACGCCGCCTCGACGCTGCCGCTGTCGCCCATCGCCTGTCGTCACCATCGCCGTCGCCAGCGCCCGTTCGCCGCCGTCGCCCCGCCCCGTCGTCGCCGCCGTCGCCTTCCCCGCCGTCGCCGCCAGACCGCATCTCGCTCTAACGCCGTCGCCCTGCCTCGTCGTCGCCGTCCCGCCCCGTCGCGCGCCCTCACCGTCGCTGCCCTGCCTCCGCGACCTTGCCGACCTCGCCGACCTCGCCGTCGCCGCCCCTGCCTCCCGACCTCGCCGTCGCCTCCGCCTCCCGACCTCGCCGTCGCCTCCGCCTCCCCGCCGCCCGTCGCGCGACCTCGCCGTCGCCTCCGCCCTGATGAGCCCCAGCACGCTGCCCCTGCCCCCGCCGCCGCCATGTTTTTTTTTCATAAATGTTCATGATTTTTCATAAATGTATATATATTGATGTATGGATATATGTGATTTTTTTGTTCATAGATGATCATATGAATTTTTTTGTTCATAGATATGATCATATATATGATGTATGCATGGATCGATGTGCATGGAATATGATGTTTTTTGTTCATAGAATATGATGTTTTTTATTCATAGATTTTATTTTGTTCATTAGAGAGAGGCGGGACGTCGAGGAAGTTGTACTGTTTAGAGTTAGGGTCGCCGAGGAAGAAGGAAAATAAGGAAAAAGAATAAAAGAGGAAGAAGGAAGAAGGAGAAGAAGAGGAGAAAAAAATAAGAAGAGGAAGTAGAAGAAAAAAGGAGAAGAAGAAGGAATAGAGGAGAAGAAGAAAAAAATTCTTCTTCTCCTCTTTTCTTCTTCTTCTCTCTCTTTTTTCTATTTTTCTTCTTCTTTCTTCTTCTTCTCTTTTTTCTTCTTCTCATTTCTTCTTCTTCTTCTTCTTCTTCTTCTTCTTCTTCTTTTTATCGGGAACGAGGGTGTCGAGGATCGCTGAGGGGTCGACGGTCGGGAACTAGGCTAGAGGGTCGAGAGGGTCATAGAGGGGTCGAGGGTCGTCGAGGCCGGTCGAGGTTTCGAGGCACAAGGGTTTGAGGGTTCAAGGGTTCTAGGGTCGAGGTTCGAGGGTTCTAGGGTTCGAGGGTTCTAGGGTCGAGGGTTCGAGGGTTCTAGGATCCGAAGGAAGAAGGAAGAAGAAGAAGAAAAGAATGAGAGGAAAAGAAGAAAAGAAGAGGAGAAGAAGAAAGGAATGAGGAGAAGAAGAAAAAATAGGATTTTTTCTATTTTTCTTCTTCTCCTCTATTCTTCTTCTTCTCCTCTTTTTTTCTTCTTTTTTTCTTCTTCTTCCTTCTTCCTCTTTTCTTCCTTTTCCGATAGGGGGTGCCGATAGTGTCAAAGTATTGAAGAAATCCATTGCTTCATCATTAGCCGGAAGTAACCATGGCATGATGGTGCAAGTCCTCCAAAGTTGTTACGGAATGGAGTCCGGATAGGATAATTTGCCTTTTGCTGAACTTTGTACCAAAAGCGGGTTATCCTATCTGGGACTCCGCTCCAAAACAACTTTGGAGAGCTTCGCACCATCATGCACCACATTACTACCTAATGATGAAGACATGGTTTTGTTGAATCCTTTGACACTAGGCAACCTCACGACCCTCGGCGATCTTGACCCTTGACCTCGACCGCTCGGCGATCCACGACCCTCTACCCTACATCATGGCGTCGATGCCCACGTCACTTGTGGGACATAGATGTACTGTTCAACGTCGACCCCCTCCCGATAGCTTCAACACGTGGGGGGGGGGGTCGATATTACGTTGTCGAGGCCACCCCAAACTATAGAGAAGCAGCGTCGAGGCCACTAATATGATTCCTTATTGTGATTAGCTAGCTAGTTCTACGTTGGCACTAATATATCCATATCTGTCATGTTTGAATAATAATTGCCATGTTGTAAATATTTGTAGAAACTATGGACACCCCCGAGACGAAGCACAAGAAGCGTTGTTGAGGGACATAATCGCTGCGGAAGTGATGCCGTCTCCTCGATGATGTTTCTCAACGTCGACAACGATGGTCTGGAAGGAGAGGGTGAAGAAGCAGCTGGCTATGATTTACATGGCTCCGATGACCCAATGCCGGTGCAAGAAGGAGAGGGTGAAGAAGTAGACCGTGAGGACGGCTCCGGTGATCACCAAACCGAGAATAATCTGCCTAAGTGGGCCAAGGCTGAGAATGATCTGCTTGATAAAGGGATCGAACCCGAGACAATGAACTGGCCAGACCGTTGCCGGACTTGGTTCTTCGGGGCCGGCGGATCCTTGGACCCTATAACGGGGAAGTGCATTTGGACGGACGAACAATTGGACATACCAGTCAAGAGGCTTAAGCATTATATCGAAGCAAGCAGCAAGGGAAGTTCATTCCAGACGGGGAGAAGGACGAGCTCACAATGGCCCTCGGGAATCCGAGCACCACGGGCGGACACGAGGCACGCCAGCTCCCTTTCGTGGAAGGCTGGATTTCGGACGCAGGGGTTACAAAACCCATGAGAGGAGGAAGAAACGGAGCAGAGCCTAATGCAGGCGCTGCACGAAAGGGTAATGGGGCTAGAGGAACGAGAAGAGGAACGAGAAGCAGCCGATCACAACAAACGACCTGCGAAGCTTCCCCGGCTACCCGCCATCTCGGCGGAGAAGCGGCGTGGCTTCCACCGAGCTGCTTCACCAGAGCAACATGCCTTGACAGCTCCTGCTAGCTATCCCGTGGATGCTATCACGGATGCTAAAAGTTGCCACCTTATGGCGCAATGGAGCAATTTAAAGGTCAAGGCGGTTGTTGGCTCTGTTTATCCCACTAAAACCGACTCAACTTTTCACCGCCGCCGATTCGAGAAGGATATGCTAAGGTGATGGTCGATGAAATAACGGAGGATTTGAGGAGCTCGGCTTGACCACCCTACCGGTGAAGGGAGTATCGGCTGGGTTCTCGCTCAAGACTCCATGCCTATGGCGGAAGGATCTCATCAACCTTCCGAACTGGGCGCCTCGCCTCCTCCTCCTCCTCCGCGAGTCGGGCACTCCGCCTCCACCGCCTCCTCCTCCTCCTCCGTGAGTCAGGCACTCCGCCTCCTCCACCGCCTCCTCCTCCGTGAGTGACGATCAGGCACTCGGCGGCTCCTTCTCCGGCGTGGCGGCACTCCGTCTCCTTCTCCGCCTGCACCGGCGCGTCCGGCAGCCAGCCTCCTCCTTCTCCGCCTCGTCGGCAAGGGCGGAAGAGACCCGCCGCCGCTCCGGCTGCTCCGGGCGTCGTAGTCCTTATCCTCCGCCTCGTAAGCAAGGAAAGAAGACATCCGCTCTGTGCTCGCTTCTGCTGGCGTCTAGCAAGACAGCCAAAGGCGGGAGGAGATCTGATTCGGTCCTTCTCTAAAGACTCGGAGAAGTTACCGTCACGAGAGGAGCGAGGAGGAAAACGCGAAGATCGCGCAGACCAAGTGGATGACTGGTTTCAAGGGTTGAAAGCAAAGAGACATCCACCTCCGGAGGAGAAGGTAGATCCGGTCAAAGCGAAGCGCACTCGCTGCCCTCGACAAAACCACCCAAGTCTCCGCCAAAGGCAACTATGAGCGCATTATTGGAAAGGCATTTGCCGAGCGGAGAGATCGGGAAATCTTGTCGCTGATCAAAGGATGAAAGAACGACGAGCTGGGAAACAAATTGCCCAGCTCGGCGAACAAGCGAAGAATCGTGCCCCCGCTCAAGGTGCTCGCTAGCGACATCGTCGATCCGAGGATGGTTCCGGTTATGGCAATCCTGAAGATTACTTGCCCGACGATGTACAATTTGATTTCTTGGAGGTGCAGATACAAAGATACGATACGGGAAGCCTCTCGTCAAAGATGAAAGCTCTCTAACAACGATGATGCGAAGATTGCATGATTGGTACATGAAAACCTGCAAAGAGTCTCGAGGGAGGAATACTTTGTATTTGAGAGTTAAAAGGAGCATGACCTCCTTGGAATTGAACTGCTGCCTATTCCATTTGAGGAGTTCTATCAGTTTTTCAATCAATTGGCCCTCGATAAAGCAACGGTCACCTGCTATCGTCTGTAAGTAGTACTACTTCATCATTAAGTATCTCTATATAACTCAGCTCTTTCATTGCATGTATTTATAAATATCCTCACTATATTATGCAGATTGAAGATCGCAGAAATGAAGAAAAAACAAGTGGGTGATATTGGGTTCATTAACACATATCTCATCGATGCAAATGAGGTTAAATATCGTGCCAAGGAAACCGAGGCCAACTTACTACGATCGTTGGAAATAAATGAACACAAAAATACAATACTCTTTCCTTACAACTACACGTGAGTGTTACTTGTCTTGTGGCATATCCGGTTTCCCTTATTTAGTCCAGGTTATAGAAATGTAATATTGATGAGTTATGCATGCGCATGCAGGTTCCACTATATTCTCCTAGAGATTAAGCTTGAGCAGGAGTAGTAATTGTCTTAGACTCGAGACGAAAAGATCCCAAGGAGTATGCGGAAATGACTGAAATGCTCGAGAAGTAAGTTAAATCGATCATTATCCACCATATCAGCAACTTTGTTCATTTCGATATCAAGTAATTGTTTTCTTTGTATGGCAGGGCTTGGGAAAATTCACCAAAAAGCTCCGGACTACCGAAGAAGCTGCAATTTAGACACCCGAAAGTAAGTACTATATAGTAGCATATTCCACGCGCATCTCCTAGTGATTCAAGCACTAGTTTCATCAATACCATTTAGCATGTGCTTGCTAATTATCAGTTTGATTGACCTCTATTTCTTGTAAAGTGGTTGTGGCAGGAACAAGGGAATGATTTCTGTGGATACTACGTTTGCGAGTCCATCCGCCACACGACCTGTGAGAGGGGCTACTCCGACAAACAATTTGAAGTGCGTAAATAAAAATATTCACAATTTTATTTTATTACCATCATTTGTGTTGAGTTTCATTCATTCATATATATTGACCCCTTTCTTAAAATTAGATGTTTCGGCAGCGGGATGAACTCCTAGCACCAGATCGCATGCGGGCAATTCAAGAGGAATTGGCGGCATTCTTTCTTGACTATGTGATTGCTGAAGACGGGGAATACCATGTGGACCACGCGTCCGTATTGTAAAAGATAATTATTGTATATATGTAGCCGGTAGTGTCGGATAGATATACGAGAACTTGTTGTTCGACCAATCTCTCGGAGAAGGAGAGGTGGTCGATATCACTTCTCTCTGTATGCATATATATGTTCATGACGATCTTCTGTTTGCTTAATTACTAGCTAGCTAGCATGTCTAGTTAGTCCTCTCTATACGTATGTATAGTACGTAGCGTCGACCAAGCACGGACAAAAGAAAGAACACTTTTCTCTATTAATTAGCTAGCTATAGCACAATATATGAAACACCTAAATTAACCCCCAAAACCCCCAAACCCCCCTCTTTTGAAAAAAAAACAAAAACCAGAGCCAAAGAAATCTTGACGCGTGGATGCCTATTGGTCCCGGTTGGTGCCACCAACCGGACCAAAGGCCCTCTGTCTGGGCTCAGCGGACAGGCCACGTGGAGGCCCATCTGTCCGGTTCGGATAGAACCGGACTAAAGGGTGAGGGTATTAGTACCGACCCTTTAGTCCCGGTTCATGAACCGACTAAAGGCCCTTATGAACCGGGACTATAGGCCCTTTTTCTACTAGTGTTGATCTTCACTTATATCTTTTGAGCTATATAATTTTTGCTCTAGTGCTTCACTTATATCTTTTAGAGCACGGTGGTGGTTTTGTTTTATAGAAACTATTATTATATCATGCTTCACTTATTTTTTTGAGAGTCTTAAATAGCATGGTAATGTGCTTAATCCTAATATGCTAGGTATTCAAGACTAGTAAAAACTTTCTTATGAGTGTGTTGAATACTAAGAGAAGTTTGATGCTTGATGATTGTTTTGAGATATGGAGGTAGTGATATCAAAGTCGTGCTAGTTGAGCAGTTGTGAATTTGAGAAATACTTGTGTTGAAGTTTGCAAGTCCCGTAGCATGCACGTATGGTAAACGTTATGTAACAAATTTGAAACATGAGGTGTTCTTTGATTGTCCTCCTTATGAGTGGCGATCGGGGATGAGCGATGGTCTTTTCCTACCAATCTATCCCCCTAGGAGCATGCGCGTAGTACTTGGTTTTTGATGACTTGTAGATTTTTGCAGTAAGTATGTGAGTTCTTTATGACTAATGTTGAGTCCATGGATTATACGCCTCTCACCCTTCCATCATTGCTAGCCTCTTGGGACCGTGCATTGCCCTTTCTCACATTGAGAGTTGGTGCAAACTTCGCGGTGCATCCAAACCCCGTGATATGATACGCTCTTTCACACATAAACCTCCTTATATCTTCCTCAAAACATCCACCATACCTACCTATTATGGCATTTCCATAGCCATTCCGATATATATTGCCATGCAACTTTCCACCATTCCGTTTATCATGACATATTCATCATTGTCATATTGCTTTGCATGATCATGTAGTTGACATAGTATTTGTGGCAAATCCACCATTCATAATTCTTTCATACATGTCACTCTTGGTTTATTGCATACCCCGGTACACCGCCGGAGGCATTCATATAGAGTCATACTTTGTTCTAGTATCGAGTTGTAATCATTGAGTTGTAAATAAATAAAAGTGTGATGATCATCATTTTCTAGAGCATTGTCCCAAGTGAGGAATAAAAAATAGAGAAAGGCCATAAAAAAAGAGAAGGCCCAAAAATATGAGAGAAAAAGAGAGAAGGGACAATGCTACTATCCTTTTACCACACTTGTGCTTCAAAGTACCACCATAATCTTCATGATAGAGAGTCTCTTGTTTTGTCACTTTCATATACTAGTGGAAAATTTTCATTATAGAACTTGACTTGTATATTCCAACAATGGGCCTCCTCAAGTGCCCTAGGTCTTCGTGAGCAAGCAAGTTGGATGCACGCCCACTTAGTTTCTTTTGTTGAGCTTTCATACATTTATAGCTCTAGTGCATCCGTTGCATGGCAATCCCTACTCCTTGCATTAACATCAATCGATGGGCATCTCCATAGCTCATTGATTAGCCTCGTTGATGTGAGACTTTCTCCTTTTTTTATTCTCCACATAAACCTCCTCATCATATTCTATTCCACCCATAGTGCTATGTCCATGGCTCGCGCTCATGTATTGCGTGAAGGTTTATAAGTTTGAGATTACTAAAGTATGAAACAATTGCTTGGCTTGTCATCGGGGTTGTGCATGATGAGAGCATTCTTGTGTGACGAAAATGGAGCATGACTAAACTATATGATTTTGTAGGGATGAACTTTCTTTGGCCATGCTATTTTGAGAGGACATAATTGCTTAGTTAGTATGCTTGAAGTATTATTACTTTTATGTCAATATGAACTTTTATCTTGAATCTTTCGGATCTGAATATTCATATCACAAGTAAGAAGAATTACATTGAAATTATGCCAAGTAGCATTCCACATCAAAAATTCTGTTTTTATCATTTACCTACTCGAGTACGAGCAGGAATTAAGCTTGGGGATGTTGATACGTCTCCAATGTATCTATAATTTTTTATTGTTCCATGCTATTATATTATGTGTTTTGGATGTTTATGGGCTTTATTTTACACTTTTATATTATTTTGGGACTAACCTATTGACCCGAGCCCAGTGCCAGTTCCTGTTTTTTCCCTTGTTTCAGTGTTTCGAAGAAAAGGAATATCAAACGGAGTCGAGTCGAAACGGAAAGAAATCTTCTGGAGAAGTTATTTTTGGAAGGAAAGCAACCCGGGAGACTTGGAGTCCACGTCAAGGAAGCAACGAGGAAGCCAGGAGGTAGGGGCGCGCCCACCCCCCTAGGGCACGCCCTCCACCCTCGTGGGCCCCTCGTGGCTCCCCTAACGTATTTCTTCCGCCTATATATATCCATATACCCTGAAAACTTCGGGGAACAGAATAGATCGGGAGTTCCGCTGCTGCAAGCCTCTGTAGCCACCAAAAGTCAATTGGGACCCTGTTCCGGCACCCTGCCGGAGGGGGGAACCCTCACCGGTGGCCATCTTCATCATCCCGGTGTTCTCCATGACGAGGAGGGAGTATTTCACCCTCGGGGCTAAGGGTATGTACCAGTAGCTATGTGTTTGATCTCTCTCTCTCTCGTGTTCTTGATTTGGCACGATCTTGATGTATCGCGAGTTTTGCTATTATAGTTGGATCTTATGTTTCTTCTCCCCCTCTACTCTCTTGTAATGGATTGAGTTTTCCCTTTGAAGTTATCTTATCGGATTGAGTCTTTAATGATTTGAGAACACTTGATGTATGTATTGACGTGCGTGTCTGTGGTGACAATGGGATATCACGTGATTCACTTGATGTATGTTTTGGTGATCAACTTGCGGGTTCCGCCCATGAACTTATGCATAGGGGTTGGCACACGTTTTCGTCTTGATTCTCCGGTAGAAACTTTGGGGCACTCTTTGAGGTTCTATGTGTTGGTTGAGTAGATGAATCTGAGATTGTGTGCATATCGTATAATCATACCCACGGATACTTGAGGTGACATTGGAGTATCTAGGTGACATTAGGGTTTTGGTTGATTTGTGTCTTAAGGTGTTATTTTACTACGAACTCTAGGGATGTTTGTGACACTTATAGGAATAGCCCAATGGATTGATCGGAAAGAATAACTTTGAGGTGGTTTCGTACCCTACCATAATCTCTACGTTCGTTCTCCGCTATTAGTGACTTTGGAGTGACTCTTTATTGCAAGTTGAGGGATATTTATATGATCCAATTATGTTATTATTGTTGAGAGAACTTGCACTAGTGAAAGTATGAACCCTGGGCCTTGTTTCCTAGCATTGCAATACCGTTTACGCTCACTTTTATCATTAGTTATTACCTTGGTGTTTTTATATTTTCAGATTACAAAAACCTATATCTACCATCCATATTGCACTTGTATCACCATCTCTTCGCCGAACTAGTGCACCTATACAATTTATCATTGTATTGGGTGTGTTGGGGACACAAGAGACTCTTTGTTATTTAGTTGCAGGGTTGCTTGAGAGAGACCATCTTCATCCTACGCCTCCCACGGATTGATAAACCTTAGGTCATCCACTTGAGGGAAATTTGCTACTGTCCTACAAACCTCTGCACTTGGAGGCCCAACAACGTCTACAAAGAGAAGGTTGCGTAGTAGATATCACTACCCAACCTCTATTTTTTTCTACCTTTGAGTATTACCCCCCTTGTATCTCGAGGATATCAACCCCTTCATCTTATGAATTTCTGATGAAGTAATACCTTTCCCCATCATAGTCACTCCACGGGTTTTGGGTTGTCGTCAACCGAGAACACCGATTTGTGAATCGAATCAACACTGAGATTCGGTACTCCCAGTACTTTATTGTTGAGAAGTTTAATACTCCATCACATCACTCCTAGCCTGATCGGCTACATCATTATCATGCTAATTTTAACTGTGCTACCGGGTCCTTAATTCTGGAGCATAACTTTCGGTGATGAGCTAAGCTTACGCCGATTTCCTCGTCTTATCGTTCCACCTTGACCGACAAGCTTGAATTCGAGTTTGTGTCGTACCTATGGTTCCAATAACCTTTTGCTTCATCATTCCTTTGACTTGGTGTCGTCGTTGATTGATTACGTCTTCATGAAATCTCTCGACAAATGTGTCGTGATCATCATCAACCTTATGAGCTCTTCCATGATATCAATCGAATTCATGATGAGAAATACCATCCTTGCCCTCGATGATTTGTCTTGTCATCGGCCACTTTATTGCCTTACTTCCAACACAAACAAGATCGTGTTTTTTGTTATACCTTGAGTTCCTTGCTATCTAGCGTTTGTTCTTCTTTACCTTGGAATATTACCATCTTTTATGTCAAGTATGTTGTGAGAATTTCACCACCTCTTATGAATTATTGATACAAGTGATGCTTCTCACCATCACCATTCTTTTCATGGCCCCCGTGTGCCAACCGGAATACCGACAAATGGACTGTGATGTGAAAAATTCAAAACTTCTAGCAACCCTATTGCTTGTAAGTTAATGAACGATAGATACATTCTTTGTGTATTGGATATCGAATCACCCTTCTATCATTGATCTTGCTACCTAAGCCCATAATTCAGGTGCACCGTTCAACCAATGTTTAAATTGTGTATGTTTTCCTCGAGCATACATCATTATATCATTTGATCTGACAAATGTTATCTCCTTGTTCACATAATTGAGGGCACCCATCTTTTTGGAAATCTCAATGAATTGTCACTGAGTCCATCAACCACCTCATCATCCTCTTCTCGGTTTTAATGATGGACTCTTGTTTCGGAACTTGCTTCCATAGTCCATTTCCCGAGAATCTTACATTGTCATCTATCAATTTGTGTTGCACCTTTTCTTTTCAGGAATCTCGTGTCTGAGTTATCTTGATACCAATCAGATCTGAATCTCGGTCAGATATGATGGTTGGGACATATTTTCAAGAGTTATAACATTGATCCTCATATGACCCGGTAAGGTGATGTCATGCACACTTGACCGGAGGACCAAGTGTTATAGTTTCCTTTTTAACAAGGTTAACCATTTTTCCATGAGGAAATTGAATGCCTTGTTTAATAAGTTTATCCCGATGGATCCTTTGTGTATCCAAAGTCTGACCTTTGCTTGAAGACCATGTCAATGCTATCTCAAAGCATGTCTGTGGTACTCCGATCTTCAATAAGAAAATTTGTAGCACAATGCTAAATGTTTCTTGGTCAATTATCGAAACACCATTGTATGGGAAATGTCATGAAATTTCTCTCCCCTTACATAAATGGTTTTCTGCTTTCTATCCTGTCATGGATATCATGCTCTACTTGTCCTTTGGGAAGGATATAGCCTTGATGACATTCCGGTATCCACCGATGGACGAGAACTTTGCCTAATGGTCCGCCTCGTTCAATGAGCAGGAAAATGGTTCTCTTCGTCCCTCGCCCTTGGTACCGATGTTGTTGCCGACATACTAACAAGCTATCCTCTGGCATGCCTTGCTTACATGATCATGCAATCATCACCGCCCTTCCTACTTTTAACCCACATGGTGGGCCCATAACCCACAGTTCCACAGGAGCGAAACCTGACTCTCCTGTACACCTTGTTGACACAGTTATCCCTTGCTCTTGGTTTTGTAGGCAATTCGCGAGCCACCTTCCTAGTGATCTATTCTGGTATCAGACGCAATACTTATTCTCATTGCTCTGAACCCCCTTTCACACTCCGTTTCAGGCATCGAACAGTTGCCTACCCGCTCGAAACTTCCCATGGTACCTCCTTACTTTGCTCTTGATATTTTCTTAAGGTTCGATTCTGGAGTTACTTTCCGCCACCTTTCCTGATGTTATCTACCAGATAAGCAACATTGTAGCTGTCCGTTCTTCTGAAGTTACCCCTTGTCCTTCGTACGTACGATGGAGTTCTTGAAGAAAGGAGGACGACTTCATCATGATGGCCTGGAGCAGAGGAATGAAGGCATCAACGTACTGGATTGACCTCTTCGAGAAGAGCAACCAACACCGACAAGACCCATTAGAATTTCGTAACCAAATCCCTTCCCCCTTGCTCCCCTCTTAAATCTCGGGACGAGATTTCTTGTAGTGGAGGAGAATTGTGACACCCGGATAATTAAGCTACAGTAACCCTCTCCTAATGATGCCATGTCACCGCTATCACTGTAGTTAATCTCGCGATGGTTTCAAAAACGATTCAAATTTAAAATAAAGACAAATAACAAAAGCTTTCAAACTTCAAAACTAAAATGTTTGAGTTGTGCCAAATAATGCAAAGGTAATTGTGGTGAAGAAACCCCACTTTTATAAAATCTTTAAATACTCTGAAATGAATAAAACAGTAGCAAAACAATTATTGAAATGCCTTTTATAATTAATAAAATGTTAAACTATTCTATTTAGGGACTAAACTTTATATGGTAGTGGGTTTAGTGGTAGTACTAATTTAGGGGTCATTTTTGTACTTTACAAAACTAAAATAATAGGAGGAACAAAATATAACAGAAAACAAATAAATAAATAAATAACAAAAACAAAAAATAGAAAGAACTCCCGCTCGGCCCAACTGGGCCATGGCCCAGCCAGGCCGACCCAACTTCCTCCCCCGGCCCAACCGCGCCTACAACCCAACCCACTCCCTTGGTGACATAGATCGGTCCACCCACTCCCCCCCACTCCCACGTCCCTCGCCCCCACTCCACCTCTGCTTCCCCTCGTTCTGGATCGGGCACAGGTGCCTCGTCGCCGCTCGCTAGGCCACCCCGCCGCGCTGACCACGCCGCCACCTTGCCGACGCTGCCCGGCGATACCCCGCCGTCGCCCGCCTCCTCAACCCTCCGTCCTATGCGGATGCGGTCGGGGGCAATCGACGCCCCCGACGCCCTGCGCCCGCGATGACGCCGGACCCCGTCGTCACCATCCCCGCCCGTCGAGGGCGTTCACCGCCTCAACCACGATCCCCTACGCCGTCTACGCGCGTCGTCCTCGTCCTCCTCCTCACCGGTCGACCCCGAGCCTCAACGCCCCTCTCCCCGTCAAACGCCGGTGAGGCATCGGCCCACCTCTTTTCTCCCGCGGTCACCGCGCCGCCGTCCCTCTCGTAGCAGCACTCGCCTCACCCCGTGCGCGCCCCAAGGCCGCACGCACGCCCGCACACGCAGCGCCTCGGCGACCTCCGCTCGCATGCACCCCACAGCCTCCGCCGCTCACCCAGGCTTTCCGCTGCACCCCGTGCTCCGGCACCCCGGTCCCCCTCTGCACCACTACGGCCATCGGCCTGCGCTCGCGCATGAGCTCAAAGCGTCGGGCCTGCACCGCTAACCTGCTTTGCTCGTTCGCCGCTGCCTCGCCTCGCTCCCCGCCTCTGCCGCCGCTCTATTGCCACGTGTGCCGCGCCCGCCCCGTTTCGTCCAACGCCCGTTGCCCGTTAACCGCTCGCCCGCTATGCCCCTATGGGCCTATGACAAACGGGGCCCGCCCCTTGAACGTTTTAAAAAATGAATAAATAAATAATAATTTAAATAATTAATCAATTAATTAATTAAGTTAATTAATCCTATTTAATTAATCTAATTAACTAGTTAGTTTAATTAAACAATAATTAGATTAGTTAAATCCTATTTAGACTAAACAGTCAATGACGAACGGGACCCACACGTTAGTTGACCAGTCAACACCTCTGTTGACTGCGGACGTCATGCTGACGTCAGTGTGCACTGTTCTGGATAATGTTGGATTAAAATAATTAAATAAATGCTAAAAAGTGATTTAAATCTTTTAAAATCAATATAAAATAAACCGTAGCTCGGATGGAAAAACTTTGTACATGAAAGTTGCTCAGAACGACGAGATGGATCCGGATACGCAGCCCGTTCGTCTGCCACACATCCCTAGCATAGCGAACACGCAACTTTCCCCCTCGGTTCATCTGTCCAAAAACGCAAAACACCAGGGATACTTTCCCAGTTGTTTTCCCCCTTTGACGATATCACCATCCCCGCGTTAGATTATCCCTTGCACCGCGTATTGCCTTGTTATATTTTGTGTGATGCTTTGTTTGCTCCGTATTTACTGTTTCTTCCCCCTCTTTTTCTCCGGTAGACACCGAGACCGACGTCGCTGCTACCCAGTACGACTACGGTGTTAACGACCCCTCCTTCTCGGCTGAGCTTCCAGGCAAGCCCCCCCCCCCCTTGATCACCAGATATCGCCTATTCTTCTCTATCTTGCTTGCATTAGAGTAGTGTAGCATATTCTTGCTTTCGTTAATCCAATTCTGCTGCATAGCCTGTCATTGTTACTACTGATTGTTACCCTTACCCGCTATCCTCATCGCTTATTATAGGATGCTAGTTTTCCATCAATGGCCCTACACTCTTGTCCTTTGCCATGCTATACTCTTGGGCCGTGATCACTTCGGGAGGTGATCTCAGGCATATGCTATATACTTTATATTGTTACATTACTTATGATACTGTTTGGAGATGGGGGATGAAGGGGCAAGTGGCTCCATCCCCGTAGAGGTGGGCCTGGGTTCTCGATGGCCCCCGACTGTTACTTTGAGGCGGAGCGACAGGGCAGGTTGAGACCACCTAGGAGAGAGGTGGGCCTGGCCCTGGTCGGCGTTCGCAGATACTTAACATGCTTAATGAGATCTTGGTATTTGATCTGAGTCTGGCCACTGGCCTATACGCACTAACCAGCTATGCGAGAACAGTTATGAGCACTCGATGTCGTGGTATCAGCCGAAGCCGTCGTGACGTCAGCGACTGAGCGGCGCATGCCGGATTGGACTGGAACGCCTGCTAGGCTAGGTCTGCTTCCGGCCGCCCTCACAACGTGCAGGTGTGCAATGGGCGATGGGCCCAGACCCCTGCGCCATAGGATTTAGACCGGCGTGCTGACCTCTCTGTTGTGCCTAGGTGGGGCTGCGACATGTTGATCTTCCGAGTCCGGGCATGACCCAGGAAAGTGTGTCCGTCCAAATGGGATCGAGTGTGTTGGGTTATGTGGTGCACCCCTGCAGGGAAGTTTATCTATTCGGATAGCTGTGATCTTCGGTAACAGGACGACTTGGAGTTGTACCTTGACCTTATGACAACTAGAACCGGATACTTAATAAAACACACCCTTCCAAGTGCCAGATACAACCCGATGGTCGCTCTCTAACAGGGCAACGAGGAGGGGATCGCCGGGTAGGTTTGTGCTATGCGATGCTACTTGGTGAACTTACCATCTACTCTCTTCTACATGCTGCAAGATGGAGGTGGCGAAGCGTAGTCTTGACGGGATTAGCTATCCCCTCTTATTCGGCATTCTGCATTTCATCCACCGATATGGCCCTTTACACATATACCCATGCATATGTAGTGTAGCTCCTTGCTTGCGAGTACTTTGGATGAGTACTCACGGTTGTTTTTCTCCGTCTTTTCCCCCTTTCCCTTCTACCTGGTTGTCACAACCAGATGCTGGAGCCCAGGAGCTTGACGCCACCGTCGACGATGACTCCTACTACACCGGAGGTGCCTACTACTACGTGCAGGCCGCTGACGATGACCAGGGGTAGTTTAGGAGGATCCCAGGCAGGAGGCATGCGCCTCTTTCAATCTGTATCCCAGTTTGTGCTATCTTAAGGCAAACTTGTTTAACTTATGTCTGTACTCAGATTTTGTTGCTTCCGCTGACTCGTCTATGATCGAGCACTTGTATTCGAGCCCTCGAGGCCCCTGGCTTGTATTATGATGCTTGTATGACTTATTTATGTTTTAGAGTTGTGTTGTGATATCTTCCCGTGAGTCCCTGATCTTGATCGTACACGTTTGCGTGTATGATTAGTGTACGATTGAATCGGGGGCGTCACATGTGTGAGGGTGCAACGACGACATGGTGCGGCGCGGCGGTGTGGCCACGGGGGATGCAGGGTGACACGGGTTTGAGTCGGCATGGTCAGGCGGGGGCGGCGCGGGCCTGTAGGGGGTTGCACGAGGGTTTCTTGGGCACAGGGGTGGATTAAAAAGCTGACTGGTTCGTTATGTTTAATGGGCCAAAAAATCATGCTCGACTTCGTTTATTTAAAACTCGTTAAGCTCGTGAACACTCGCGAGGCTTCGTTAATAGACTATGATGTGTTATGGCCTATGTCATGAGAGTGTGGGTGTAATTCTTACGAAGGAATATGGTGGCTATAAGAAGAGGTGTGGTTTGTTGTCCGCTATAGGTTGGATTGAGTTGATTAGATTGAATAGATGGGTTGCATACTACAAAAATGTTGTTGCATAAAAAAATATGTGTTGTGTTATGCTAATGGGCTTAACGAGCTACTTGTGAAACTCGTTAAATTTAACAAGCTTAAATCAATGATTGACTCTGTTAATCAAGAAGCGAGCTACGAGCTTAATGACCCTCTAACTCCCATGAACTTTTACAAGGTTTCCTGTCTGCCAAATTATACGGAAAGGCATATGCTTCCGTAAATATGAGGGGAGTTGGGAGAAATTTTTACGGAATCCTGAAGGAAAAAATTTAGGTTCACATGAGCTATTGAAGTGTTGTTTCTTTCTTTTGAGACACTTTTGATCTATTTATTTTCAATTATGACAGTATAGTGAACACTAGAAATAACTAAAATTACATCTGTTACGTAGAACACCTAGCGACGACTATAAGTGCTGAAACGAGCCGAAGGCGTGCCGTCGTCATCGCCCCTCCCTCGTTGGAGCCTGGCAGAACTTGTTGTAGTAGATAGTCAGGAAATTGTCATGCTAAGGCCCCATAGGACCAACATACCAGAACAGTAACCACCATGGATGAAGAGAAGTGTAGATCGAAAGGATCCAACCTAAAGACACATGAAAGTTGCTCAGAACGACGAGATGGATCCGGATACGCAGCCCGTTCGTCTGCCACACATCCCTAGCATAGCGAACACGCAACTTTCCCCCTCGGTTCATCTGTCCAAAAACACAAAACACCAGGGATACTTTCCCAGTTGTTTTCCCCCTTTGACGATATCACCATCCCCGCGTTAGATTACCCCTGGCACCGCGTATTGCCTTGTTATATTTTGTGTGATGCTTTGTTTGCTCCATATTTACTGTTTCTTCCCCCTCTTTTTCTCTGGTAGACACCGAGACCGACGTTGCTGCTACCCAGTACGACTACGGTGTTAACGACCCCTCCTTCTCGGTGAGCTTCGTGCAAGCCCCCCCCCTTGATCACGGATATCGCCTATTCTTCTCTATCTGCTTGCATTAGAGTAGTGTAGCATATTCTTGCTTTGGTTAATCCTATTCTGCTGCATAGCTTTGTCATTGTTGCTACAGTTGTTACCCTTACTGCTATCCTCATTGCTTAGTATAGGATGCTAGTGTTCCATCGGTGGCCCTACACTCTTGTCCTTTGCCATGCTATACTCTTGGGCCGTGATCACTTGGGAGGTGATCTCGGGCATATGCTATATACTTTATCTTGTTACATTACTTATGATACTGTTTGGAGATGGGGGCTGAAGGGGCAAGTGGCTCCATCCCGGTAGAGGTGGGCCTGGGTTCTCGATGGCCCCCGACTGTTACTTTGAGGAGGAGCGACAGGGCAGGTTGAGACCACCTAGGAGAGAGGTGGGCCTGGCCCTGGTCGGCGTTCGCAGATACTTAACATGCTTAACAAGATCTTGGTATTTGATCTGAGTCTGGCCACTGGCCTATACGCACTAACCAGCTACGCGAGAACAGTTATGGGCACTCGACTTCGTGGTATCAGCCGAAGCCGTCGTGGCGTCGGCCGATCGAGCGACGCGTGCTTGATTGGACTGAACGCTGCTAGGCTAGGTCTGCTTCCGGCCGCCCTCGCAACGTGCAGGTGTGCAATGGGCGATGGGCCCAGACCCCTGCGCCATAGGATTTAGACCGGCGTGCTGACCTCTCTGTTGTGCCTAGGTGGGGCTGCGACATGTTGATCTTCCGAGTCCGGGCATGACCCAGGAAAGTGTGTCCGGCCAAATGGGATCAAGTGTGTTGGGTTATGTGGTGCACCCCTGCAGGGAAGTTTATCTATTCGAATAGCTGTGATCTTCGGTAACAGGACGACTTGGAGTTGTACCTTGACCTTATGACAACTAGAACCGGATACTTAATAAAACACACCTTCCAAGTGCGGATACAACCCGGTGGTCGCTCTCTAACAGGGCAACGAGGAGGGGATCGCCGGGTAGGTTTATGCTATGCGATGCTACTTGGTGAATTTACCATCTACTCTCTTCTACATGCTGCAAGATGGAGGTGGCCAGAAGCGTAGTCTTCAATAGGATTAGCTATCCCCCTCTTATTCTGGCATTCTGCATTTCAGTCCACCGATATGGCCCTTTACACATATACCCATGCGTATGTAGTGTAGCTCCTTGCTTGCGAGTACTTTGGATGAGTACTCACGGTTGCTTTTCTCCCTCTTTCCCCCCTTTCCCTTCTACCTGGTTGTCGCAACCAGATGCTGGAGCCCAGGAGCTTGACGCCACCGTCGACGATGACTCCTACTACACCGGAGGTGCCTACTACTACGTGCGGCGGCACGGCGACGACTGGGTAGTTTAGGAGGATCCCAGGCGGAGGCCTGCGCCTCTTCGATCTGTATCCCGTTTGTGCTATCTTAAGGCAAACTTGTTTAACTTATGTCGTACTCAGATTTTGTTGCTTCCGCTGACTCGTCTATGATCGAGCACTTGTATTCGAGCCCTCGAGGCCCCGGCTTGTATTATGATGCTTGTATGACTTATTTATGTTTTAGAGTTGTGTTGTGATATCTTCCCGTGAGTCCCTGATCTTGATCGTACACGTTTGCGTGTATGATTAGTGTACGATTGAATCGGGGGCGTCACATGTGTGATGGTGCAACGACGACATGGTGCGGCGCGGCGGTGTGGCCACGGGGGATGCAGGGTGACACGGGTTTGAGTCGGCATGGTCAGGCGGGGGCGGCGCAGGCCTGTAGGGGGTTGCACAAGGGTTTCTTGGGCACAGGGGTGGATTAAAAAGCTGACTGGGTCGTTATGTTTAATGGGCCAAAAAATCATGCTCGACTTTGTTTATTTAAAACTCGTTAAGCTTGTGAACACTCGCGAGGCTTCGTTAATAGACTATGATGTGTTATGGCCTATGTCATGAGATTGTGGGTGTAATTCTTACGAAGGAATATGGTTGTTGGGGAACATTGCAGAAAATTAAAAATTTTCCTACGGTTTCATCAAGATCCATCTATGAGTTCATCTAAGCAACGAGTCATGGGAGAGAGATTGCATCTACATACCACTTGTAGATCGTGTGCGGAAGCGTTCAAGGGAACGGTGATGATGGAGTCGTACTCGCCGTGATTCAGATCACCCATGACCAAGTGCCGAACGGACAACACCTCCGCGTTCAACACACGTACAGAACAGACGACATCTCCTCCTTCTTGATCCAGCAAGGGGGAAGGAGAGGTTGAGGAAGAAGGCTCCAGCAGCAGCACGACGACGTGATGATGGTGGAGAGGCAGTACTCGGACAGGGCTTCGCCAAGCACTCAATAGAGGAGGAGAGGTATTGGGGAGGGGAGGGGCTGTGCCTTGGAAGTGTATTGCAGCCCTCCCCTCACCCCTCTATTTATAGGGGAAGGGCCAAGGGGGGCCGGCCCCTCTAGATGAGATCTAGAGGGGGGGGGCGGCCAGGGAGGGGGGCTTGCCCCCCAAGCAAAGGGGGGCGCCCCCACTAGGGTTCCCCCCAACCCTAGGCGCGTGGGCCCAAGGGGGGGTGCCCAGCCCTCAAGGGGCTGGTTCCCTGCCCCTTGCAGCCCATGAGGCCCTCCGAGAGGGGTGGCCCCTCCCGGTGGACCCCCGGAACCTCTCCGGTGGCCCCGATACAATACCGATATGCCCCCGAAACTTTCCGGTGTCCGCATGACAACTTCCCATATATAAATCTTCACCTCCGGACCATTCCGGAACTCCTCGTGATGTCCGGGATCTCATCCGGGACTCCGAACAACATTCGGTAATCACATACAAGTCTCCCTAATAACCCTAGCGTCACCGAACCTTAAGTGTGTAGACCCTACGGGTTCGGGAGACATGCAGACATGACCGAGATGACTCTCCGGTCAATACCAACAGCGGGATCTGGATACCCATGTTGGCTCCCACATACTCCTCGATGATCTCATCGGATGAACCACGATATCGACGATTCAAGCAACCCCGTATACTATTCCCTTTGTCAGACGGTATGTTACTTGCCCGAGATTCGATCATCGGTATCCCAATACCTCGTTCAATCTCGTTACCGGCAAGTCACTTTACTCGTACCGTAATGCATGATCACGTGACCAGACACTTGGTCACTTTGAGCTCATTATGATGATGCACTACCGAGTGGGCCCAATTATACCTCTCCGTAACACGGAGTGACAAATTCTAGTCTCGATCCGTGTCAACCCAACAGACACTTTCGGAGATACCTGTAGTGCACCTTTATAGTCACCCAATTACGTTGTGACGTTTGGTACACCCAAAGCACTCCTATGGTATCCGGGAGTTACACGATCTCATGGTCTAAGGAAGAGATACTTGACATTGGAAAAGCTCTAGCAAAACGGACTACACGATCTTGTGCTATGCTTAGGATTGGGTCTTGTCCATCACATCATTCTCCTAATGATGTGATCCCGTTATCAATGACATCCAATGTCCATAGTCAGGAAACCATGACTATCTATTGATCAACGAGCTAGTCAACTAGAGGCTCACTAGGGACATATTGTGGTCTATGTATTCACACGTGTATTACGATTTCCGGATAATACAATTATAGCATGAATAAAAGACAATTATCACAAACAAGGAAATATAATAATAATCCTTTTATTATTGCCTCTAGGGCATATTTCCAACAGTCTCCCACTTGCACTAGAGTCAATAATCTAGTTACATTGTGATGAATCGAACACCCATAGAGTTACGGTGTTGATCATGTTTTGCCATGAAGAGAGTTTAGTCAGCGGATCTGCGACATTCAGATCCGTATGCACTTTGCAAATTTCTATGTCTCCATCTTCAACATTTTCACGGATGGATTTGAAGCGGCGCTTAATGTGCTGGTCTTCTTGTGAAACCTGGCTCCTTGGCAAGTGCAATAGCTCGGTGTTGTCACGAAGAGTTTGATCGGCCCCGGCGCATTGGGTATGACTCCTAGGTCGGTGATGAACTCCTTCACCCAAATTGCTTCATGCGCTGCCTCTGAGGCTGCCATGTACTCCTCTTCACACGTAGATCCCGCCATAACGCTCTGCTTGCAGCTGCACCAGCTTACTGCTCCACCATTCAACATATACACGTATTCGGTTTGTGACTTAGAGTCATCCAGATCTGTGTCGAAGCTAGCGTCAATGTAACCCTTCTACGACGAGCTCTTCGTCACCTCCATAAACGAAAACATGTCCTTTGTCCTTTTCGGTACTTCAGGATATTCTTGACCGCTGTCCGGTGTTCCTTGCGGGATTACTTTGGTACCTTCCTACCAAACTTACGGCAAGGTTTACATCAGTCCGTACACACATGGCATACATAATAGATCCTATGGCGAGGCATAGGGATGACGCTCATCTCTTCTTTATCTTTTGCCGTGGTCGGGCATTGAGCCGAGCTCAATCTCACACCTTGCAAGACAGGCAAGAACCCTTTCTTGGACTGATCCATTTTGAACTTCTTCAAAATCTTATCAAGGTATGTGCTTTTGTGAAAGACCTATGAGGCGTCTCGATCTATCTCTATAGATCTTGATGCCTAATATATAAGCAGCTTCTCCAAGGTCCTTCATTGAAAAACTTTTATTCAAGTAGGCCTTAATGATGTCCAAGAGTTCTATATCATTTCGCATCAATAGTATGTCATCTACATATAATATGAGAAATGCTACAGAGCTCCCACTCACTTTCTTGTTAACGCAGGCTTCTCCATAAGTCTGCATAAACCCAAACGCTTTGATCATCTCATCAGAGCGAATGTTCCAACTCCGAGATGCTTGCACCAGCCCATAAATGGATCGCTGGAGCTTGCATACCTTGTTAGCATTCTTAGGGTCGACAAAACCTTCCGGCTGCATCATATACAGCTCTTCCTTAAGATAACCGTTAAGGAATGCCGTTTTGGCGTCCATCGCCATATCTCATAATCATAGTATGCGGCAATTGCTAACATGATTCAGACGGACTTAAGCTTCGCTACGGAGAGAAAGTCTCATCGTAGTAAATCCCTTGAACTTGCCGATAACCCTTAGCGACAAGTCGAGCTTTATAGATGGTGACATTACCATCCGCGTCCGTCTTCTTCTTAAAGATCCATTTGTTTTCTATCGCTCGCCGATCATCGGGCAAGTCTGTCAAAGTCCATACTTTGTTTTCATACATGGATCCTATCTCGATTGCATGGCTTCAAGCCATTTGTTGGAATCTGGGCCCGCCATCGCTTCTTCATAGTTCAAGGTTCACCGTTGTCTAACAACATGATTTCCGTGACAGGGTTGCCATACCACTCTGGTGTGGAATGTGTCCTTGTGGACCTCTGAAGTTCAAGAGCAACTTGATCCAAGCACCTTGATCATCATCATTAATTTCCTCTCCAAGAGGTGTAGGCACCACAGAACATTTTCTTGAGCTGCACTACTTTCCGGTTCAAGAGGTAGTACTTCATCGAGTTCTACTTTCCTCCCACTTACTCCTTTCGAGAGAAACTCTTTTCAAGAAAGGATCCGTTCTTAACAACAAAGATCTTGCCTTCGGATCTAAGGTAGAAGGTATACCCAATGGTTTCCTTAGGGTATCCTATGAAGACGCATTTTTCCGACTTGGGTTCGAGCTTTTCAGGTTGAAGTTTCTTGACATAAGCATCGCATCCCCAAACTTTTAGAAACGACGACTTAGGTTTCTTCCCAAACCATAATTCATACGGTGTCGTCTCAGCGGATTTAGACGGTGCCCTATTTAAAGTGAATGTAGCTGTCTCTAGGCGTATCCCCAAAATGATAGCGGTAAATCTGTAAGAGACATCATAGATCGTACCATATCCAATAGAGTGCGATTCGACGTTCGGACACACCGTTCTGTTGAGGTGTTCCAGCGGCGTGAGTTGTGAAACGATTCCACATTTCCTTAAGTGTGTACCAAATTCGTGACTTAAATATTCTCCTCCACGATCGATCGTAAGAACTTTATTTTTCGGTCACGTTGATTCTCTACCTCATTCTGAAATTCCTTGAACTTTTCAAAGGTCTCGGACTTGTGTTTCATCAAGTAGACATACCCATATCTACTCAAGTCATCGGTGAGAGTGAGAACATAACGATATCCTCCATGAGCCTCAACGCTCATTGGACCGCACACATCGGTATGTATGATTTCCAATAAGTTGGTTGCTCGCTCCATTGTTCCGGAGAACGAGTCTTGGTCATTTGCCCATAAGGCATGGTTCACATGTGTCAAATGATTCATAATCGAGAGACTCTAAAAGTCCATCGAATGGAGCTTCTTCATGCGCTTGACACCAATGTGACCAAGGCGGCGATGCCACAAGTATGTGGGACTATCGTTATCAACTTTACATCTTTTGGTATTCACACTATGAATATGTGTAATACTACGTTCGAGATTCATTAAGAATAAACCATTGACCATCGGAGCATGACCATAAAACATATCTCTCATATAAATAGAACAACCATTATTCTCGGATTTAAATGAGTAGCCATCTCGCATTAAACGAGATCCTGATACAATGTTCATGCTCAAACTTGGCACTAAATAACAATTATTGAGGTTTAAAACTAATCCCGTAGGTAAATGTAGAGGTAGCGTGCCGACGGCGATCACATCGACCTTGGAACCATTCCCGACGCGCATCGTCACCTCGTCCTTCGCCAGTCTCCGTTTATTCCACAGCTCCTGCTGTGAGTTACAAATATGAGCAACGGCACCGGTATCAAATACCGGGAGTTACTACAGTCTTGGTAAGGTACACATCAATTACATGTATATCAAATATACCTTTAGTGTTGCCGGCCTTCTTGTTCGCTAAGTATTTGGGGCAGTTCCGCTTCGATGGCCCTTCCTTTGCAATAAAAGCACTCTGTCTCGGGTTTGGGTCCATTCTTTGACTTCTTCCCGCAACTTGCTTGCAGGCGGGCGCAACATCCTTGCCGTCCTTCTTGAAGTTCTTCTTACCCTTGCCCTTTTGAACTTAGTGGTTTTATTGACCATCAACACTTGATGTTCTTTCTTGATTTCAACCTCTGCGACTTCAGATTGAGAATACTTCAGAATGGTCTTCACCATCCCTGCATATTGTAGTTCATCACAAAGCTCTTGTAGCTTGGTGGGAGCGATCAAGGATTCTGTCAATGACCGCCTCGTCCGGAGGTTAATGTCCACTGGGACATGCGGTTGTGCAACCTGACATTTTGAGTATGTGCTCACCGACGTAACTGTTTTCCTCCATCTTACAACTATAGAACTTGTCGGATACTTCATATCTCTCGACCGGGCATGAGCTTGGAAAACCATTTTCAGCTCCTCGAACATCTCATATGCTCCGTGTTGCTCAAAACGCTTTTGGAGCCCGGTTCTAAGCTGTAAAGCATGCCGCACTAAACAAGGGAGTAATCATCAAGACGAGACTGCCAAGCATTCATAATGTCTTGGTTCTCGGGATGGGTGCTTCACCTAGCGGTGCTTCTAGGACATATTGTTTCTTGGCTGCTATGAGGATGATCCTCGTGTTCGGACCTAGTCCGAATAGTTGCTGCCATCGTCTTTCAGCTTGGTTTTCTCTAGGAACGTTGAAGTTCATGGTGACATGGCGTTGGCCATTTGATCTACAAGACATTTTGCAAAGATTTTAGACTAATGTTCATGATAATTAAGTTCATCTAATCAAATTATTTAATGAACTCCCACTCAGATTTGACATCCCTCTAGTCATCTAAGTGTTACATGATCCGAGTCGACTAGGCCGTGTCCGATCATCACGTGAGACGAACTAGTCATCGTCGGTGAACATCTCCATGTTGATCGTATCTTCCATATGACTCATGTTCGACCTTTCGGTCTCTTGTGTTCCGAGGCCATGTCTGTACATGCTAGGCTCGTCAAGTTAACCCTAAGTGTTTATGCATGTGTAAAACTGTCTTACACCCGTTGTATGTGAACGTAAGGATCTATCACACCGATCATCACGTGGTGCTTGAAGCATTTAACTTTAGCAACGCACGCACGTTAGGGGAACACTTTCTTGAAATTATTCTAAGGGATCATCTTATTTACTACCGTCGTTCTAAGTAAACAAGATGCATAAAACATAATAAACATCACATGCAATTATATAAAGTAGTGACATGATATGGCCAATATCATATAGCTCCTTTGATCTTCATCTTGAGGCTCCATGATCATCTTGTCACCGCATGACACCATGATCTCCATCATCATTATCTCCATCATCGTGTCTCCATGAAGTTGCTAGCCAACTATTACTTCTACTACTATGGCTAACACGTTTAGCAATAAAGTAAAGTAATTTACATGGCGTTGAATCAATGACGCGCAGGTCATACAATAATTAAGACAACTCCTATGGCTCCTGCCGGTTGTCATACTCATCGACATGCAAGTCGTGATTCCTATTACAAGAACATGATCTCATACATCACAATATATCATTCATCACAACTTCTGGCCATATCACATCACATGACAATTGCTGCAAAAACAAGTTAGACGTCCTCTAATTGTTGTTGCATCTTTTATGTGGCTGCAATTGGGTTCTAGCAAGAACGTTTTCTTACCTACGAATAACCACAACGTGATTTTGTCAACTTCTATTTACCCTTCATAAGGACCCTTTTCATCTAATCCGCTCCAACTAAAGTAGGAGAGACAGACACCCGCTAGCCACCTTATGCAACTAGTGCATGTCGATCGGTGGAACACGTCTCACGTAAGCGCATTTGTAAGGTCGGTCCGGCCGCTTCATCCCACAATACCGCTGAAGCAAGAAAAGACTAGTACCGGCAAGCAAGTTGACAAGATCTACGCCCACAACAAAATTGTGTTCTGCTCGTGCAATAGAGAACTACGCATAAACCTAGCTCATGATGCCACTGTTGGGGAACGTTGCAGAAAATTAAAATTTTTCCTACGGTTTCACCAAGATCCATCTATGAGTTCATCTAAGCAACGAGTCATGGGAGAGAGATTGCATCTACATACCACTTGTAGATCGCGTGCGGAAGCGTTCAAGGGAACGGTGATGATGGAGTCGTACTCGCCGTGATTCAGATCACCGATGACCAAGTGCCGAACGGACAGCACCTCCGCGTTCAACACACGTACAGAACGGACGACGTCTCCTCCTTCTTGATCCAGCAAGGGGGAAGGAGAGGTTGAGGAAGAAGGCTCCAGCAGCAGCACGACGGCGTGATGATGGTGGAGAGGCAAGATCTCGGCAGGGCTTCGCCAAGCACTCAACGGAGGAGGAGAGTGTTGGGGAGGGAGGGCTGCGCCTTGAAGTGTATTGCAGCCTCCCTCACCCCTCTATTTATAGGGAAGGGGCACGGGGCCGACCCCTCTAGATGAGATCTAGAGGGGGCGGTGGCCGAGGAGGGGCTTGCCCCCCAAGCAAGGGCGCCCCCCACTAGTGTTCCCCCAACCCTAGGCGCATGGGCCCAGGGGCGCCCAGCCTCCAGGGCTGGTTCCCTGCCCCTTGCAGCCCATGAGGCCCTCCGAGAGGGTGGCCCCTCCCGTGGACCCCGGAACCTCTCCGGTGGCAGCAGTACAATACCGATATGCCCCGAAACTTTCCGGTGTCCGCATGACAACTTCCCATATATAAATCTTCACCTCCGGACCATTCCGAACTCCTCGTGACGTCCGGGATCTCATCCGGACTCAACAACATCCGTAATCACATACAAGTCTTCCTAATAACCCTAGCGCCACCGAACCTTAAGTGTGTAGACCCTACGGGTTCGGAGACATCTGAACATGACCGAGACGACTCTCCGGTCAATAACCAACAACGGATCTGGATACCCATGTTGGCTCCCACATACTCTCGATGATCTCATCGGATGAACCACGATGTCGAGGATTCAAGCAACCCGTATACTATTCCCTTTGTCGACGGTATGTTACTTGCCCGAGATTCGATCGTCGGTATCCCAATACCTCGTTCAATCTCGTTATCGGCAAGTCACTTTACTCATCAGTAATGCATGATCCCGTGACCGGACACTTGGTCACTTTGAGCTCATTATGATGATGCACTACCGAGTGGGCCCAGTGATACCTCTCCGTAACACCGAGTGACAAATTCGATCTCGATCCGTGTCAACCCAATGACACTTTCGGAGATACCGTAGTGCACCTTTATAGTCACCCGATTACGTTGTGACGTTTGGTACACCCAAAGCACTCCTACGATTCGGGAGTTACACGATCTCATGGTCTAAGGAAGAGATACTTGACATTGGAAAAGCTCTAGCAAAACGAACTACACGATCTTGTGCTATGCTTAGGATTGGGTCTTGTCCATCACATCATTCTCCTAATGATGTGATCCTGTTATCAATGACATCCAATGTCCATAGTCAGGAAACCATGACTATCTATTGATCAACGAGCTAGTCAATTAGAGGCTCACTAGGGACATATTGTGGTCTATGTATTCACACGTGTATTACGATTTTCGGATAATACAATTATAGCATGAATAAAAGACAATTATCACGAACAAGGAAATATAATAATAATCCTTTTATTATTGCCTCTAGGGCATATTTCCAACAATGGTGGCTATAAGAAGAGGTGTGGTTTGTTGTCCGCTATAGGTTGGATTGAGTTGATTAGATTGAATAGATGGGTTGCATACTACAAAAATGTTGTTGCATAAAAAAATATGTGTTGTGTTATGCTAATGGGCTTAACGAGCTACTTGTGAAACTCGTTAAATTTAACAAGCTTAAATCAATGATTGACTCTGTTAATCAAGAAGCGAGCTACGAGCTTAATGACCCTCTAACTCCCATGAACTTTTACACGGTTTCCTGTCTGCCAAATTATACGGAAAGGGATATGCTTCCGTAAATATGAGGGGAATTGGGAGAAATTTTGACGGAATCCTGAAGGAAAAAATTTAGGTTCACGTGAGCTATTGAAGTGTTGTTCTTTCTTTTGAGACACTTTTGATCTATTTATTTTCAATTATGACAGTATAGTGAACACTAGAAATAACTAAAATTACATCCAGTTACGTAGAACACCTAGCGACGACTATAAGTGCTGAAACGAGCCGAAGGCGCGCCGTCGTCATCACCCCTCCCTCGTTGGAGCTGGGCACAACTTGTTATAGTAGACAGTCAGGAAATTGTCATGCTAAGGCCTCATAGGACCAACATACCAGAACAGTAACCACCACGGATGAAGAGAAGTGTAGATTGAAAGGATCCAACCTAAAGACACACGAAGAAAGAGAAATAAAGACCTGATCCAAGCAGATCCACCAAAGACACTCACCGACCGAAACCCGCGAGATCCGCTGGAGACACACCTCCACACGCCCTCCGACGATGCTAGACGCACTAACGGGACGGAGGCTAGACAGGGAGAACCTTATTCCATCTTCAAGTAGCTGCCGCCGTTTCGTCTTCCTGAGAAAGACACAAACCCTACAAAACTTGAAGAAACACCTAAAAACGGAGCCCTCCCGCGAGCAAAGGCCGGGATCTATCGCGCACCCATGGTCCTAAGGCCACAGGAGACGTGGCAAATCGGCGGCGCCGCCGACGGGAGGCAGAAACTGTAGCGGTCTTTCCTTGGAGGAGAAACAAAGATATGGAAGTGTCATTTTTGTTTTAGGGCCTCTTTGATTCATAGGATTGCAAAAACACAGGAATAGGGAAAACGTAGGATTGGAAAAACATGTCCATTGAATCCCTGTAGGATTTGAGTTTGTTTGATTGTGTCATGGGAAAAACAAAGGATTTCTTTCAAGAAATTGAAGTGGATGTTAGAATTCCTGTAAAATGTAGTATAAATGAATCCTTAGAAAAAAATCCTATAAGATTTAATCCTACGAATAAAACGATCGACGTAGGAAAAATTCCTAAAGATTCTAATCTTTCAAAGATCCTATGAAAATCCTTTGAATTAAAGAGACCCTTAACTTTTCTTGAAGTGTATTCTTTTTACGGATAGGGAACTATTGGAGTTGCTCTTATATAAATATTCTAAATGTCCATGAATTCCCTCGAACCATTTTCGCAAAAAAAAAGCCCCTCGAACCAATAGACCCAAATTCTAGTCCTAAATCCTTACAAATTTTCTAATAATACAAAATGATATTTCGTCAAAAGTTAAATACGCAAAGCGTGCAAAAGCACGGCAGATTTTGTCGAATTTCTCGAGGGCCAAAACAAATCAAATCCCTCCGCTCTCGGTGTGTCGACAGAGCAAAAAAAAAAAAAAATCCATCGTCCCCGCGGCGTCTTTTCCTCTCCACCGTATCCTCCTTCTCCCCTGCCCTATCTCAAGCTCCAATCCACCGTGCCCTAGACCTGCCGCCGAACGTGCCCTAGCCACCGCCGGCGCCTCCCCGCGCGCGGTCGCCGTCTCCGCCCCACCTCGCCGCGCCCCCGCCCCCGCCCCCGCCCCGTCCGTGGCCTTCGTCTCCGAGGTACGTACGAGTACGAGCTTTCTAGGCTTCGATCCGGTGGTTGATTAGTCGATCCCGAACTGACCTCGAGGGATTCCGGGTCTAGATCCGCCTCCGGTCTGTCTGGCGACAGGCGCTGTTGCTGTCGTTGTCGAAGGAGGGGGAGCCCTAGAGTCCTAGGGCAAGGCCGAAGCAGATGGGGGCACCGAAGCAGAAGTGGACGGCGGAGGAGGAGGCGGCGCTCAAGGCCGGGATAGGCAAGCACGGGGCCGGGAAATGGCGCACCATACTCAAGGACCCCGAGTTCAGCAACATCCTGCGCTACCGCTCCAACGTTGACCTCAAGGTTCGTTCCTGCGTCCGTTCCGTCAGCTGTCAGACCCTGCGCGCTTTAGCCGCTCTAGGTTGGAGACTCTGATGACTGTTGAGCGATTGCAGGACAAGTGGCGGAACATGAATGTCACCGTGAACGCGTCGGGCACTCGCGACAAAGTGAGGACGACGACGACGACGACTACGCCCACGGCTAAGAAGCCGAGGTCTGCACCGAAGCAGGAAACCCACTCGACGGCGATCACCACCATCACCTCTGACGGCGACGATGACGTCATTGACGTGAAGCCTATCATAAAGCCTATCGTAACGTTTACTACAGGTTCAGGGAATAAATCGCTATCCAGGTAGAGGTTCCCTGTTTGATATGCTGGTTTGGAATGCTTGTTTATGTCCTTTGTCCTACCAGTTTCTTGAACAGAAACTTGCAAGGTTTTGACTGCTTTAATATACCTCTATGGCGCCGTTCCTGCAGGCTAGAAAATATCATACTGGAGGCCGTGAAGACCTTGAATGAGCCTACAGGGTCATACAAAACAGCCGTTGCTAATTACATTGAGGTTTCTACGCTTCTTCTGTTTATGGTGTATACTTCATCACAATGAAATGTCAACAACAAACCTAATATATGATCCTTTACAAATGCCAAATCTCGTAGTCTTCATGAATAGAAAAACAGTACTCATTTATTTACGTCACCGATCACTTAATATAGTTTTGATAATTATTCAGGCAGTGATGCAGAAAATTCTGGGACAACATAGACATGCAGAAATGATTTCATGATAACCAGTGGCTATGAAATCCCATTCCATTGTGGCAGAGTTCTACCAAATCTAGTTTGTTATGTAGATTGCACCGTTCTTAACAATTTTCCATTCATGTAGGAACAATACTGGCCACCTGCTGATTTTGATCATGTACTGTCTGCAAAACTGAATGAGTTGACATCATCTGGGAAATTGATGAAGGTAGTAACGTTTCTTTCAACCGTAACTCCATTATTGTATAGATTATAAAGAGGTAGAAAAAATGCCCTGATATAGTAGCAAAGTCACACCTGTTACCATTGTTGTAGCATATAAATTAATTCTGATGATGCTCAATTGAATTGAACTAGGATGTTTTCATATTGTACGTTTACATATTATGTATGGATTTATCATTATATGGATGACTGTGCTTGATATGTTGTGCCCCCAAAATGCATTCGCCCTAGCAACACATGCGTGAGCACTCTTTGTTCCAAACATTGTTTGCCTGCTATTGGCATCTACTCCCTCCGTTCCTAAATATAAGTCTTTGTAGAGATTCCACTATGGACTACATACGGAGCAAAATGAGTGACTCTACACTCTAAAATGCATCTACATACATCCGTATGTGGTTCATAGTGAAATCTCTCCAAAGAATTATACTCCCTCCATTCCTAAATATAGGGTGTATAGTTTTTGGCACGGAAATTAAAGAACGCACATGGAGGGAAAATTTCACAAGTTTTGGACGATATTAGACCTGACTAATTGGCATGAGAAAAAAGAGGAGATTGCCTAATATAGGTAAATGTAATCAAATCCCTAAAAAAATTATCCAAACAAGTGATGCAACGCAATACACCTTATATTTTGGGTTTTTTCTCAAAAATCTATACACCTTATATCAAGGAACGGAGGGAGTATTTAGGAACGGAGGGAGTACTTATCTATTCTATTATAATTTCTTTCAGTGTCGTAACATATCTAGTAGTACAGTATTTATCTAGTTAGTAAGATTCAAAATGTCATACTATATTTCAGAAAGATACTATTATACCTTTTGCTGGATCTCTTTGGTGCCAATGATATCTTTTGTATGCGTATTTTTTTTTTGCCATGGACCACCTGGAAATTGCTCTGTTATATATATTTTTAGTTGGAATGTAAGGTCCCTAAAACCATGAACCTGGATAATCTTTCTATTTTAGCCTTGAAAATTTGTATGTTCACACCTAGATAGGATAGGTTACTCTTTTAAAGAGTATAATCCATCTGCCATGCAGCCCAGTACTGAAGTTTAACAATTTTAGGTGAATCGGAAGTACAGGATAGCCCCTAGCTCGTCTTTTTTAGAAGGGCGAAGCTCCAAAATGCTGCTGCTTGATGATATAAAAAAGGAGCCAACCAAGGTAGAGAAGGTAGAGAGGGATGGCTTTACAGCCCACACTAAATCTCAGGTAGATGCTGAACTTGCACGTATGAGAAACATGAGTGCAGAAGAGGCTGCAGCTGCAGCCGCTCGTGCGGTTGCTGAGGCAGACGCTATCATGGCGGAAGCTGAGGCCGCAGTGAGAGAAGCGGAGGCTGCAGAAGCTGATGCTGTAGCTGCACAAGCCTTCGCGGAAGCAGCAATGTTGACTTTAAAAAACAGGAGTTCGGCAAAATTGGTAATTGTTCCAAGTACTTGAACTCTATGTTCAACTGTTTTTATTTTGCATGTTTTCAGTTGACATTTTGTTGCTTTTGCACACTTACACCACGCCACTTAAATGCAAGTAAATACATTCACTTTGCTTTAATATGAATTTGTAGCCCCCTCCACAAACAGTCGCATTCATATTGATGAGTAAAACATTGAAACACATGAACACACATAATCAGAATCACTGCTTTCAAGCAATTTATATAGGAAAATGGGCACTTTAGAATCGTGAAAAAAACTATGTTATCTGCTTCAGCAAAAACTGAACGCTTTCATGCTCACATGCAGATCATTCGAGGTTGAGGCATCTCGTGGGAGCTGCGTCAGCGTCCGCTTTCCTCTGACCTTGTTGTGCGCGCGTGCATGCCTGCTGAATTCCAGCGCAAACTAACTGATGCTTTGGTGTTACTGGAGCCATCGAGCTGATGGCAATGCTGATCTGTTATTTTAATCCATGCAAGCTCATCCCAGATTCAAGCAGCGCAAACTTGCTTGGTTTTCTGACTTGCACCTTGAAGCTAGTTACCTTTCTCCCTCATGCCGGTTTGCCGAGGGATGGAGGAAGACAAACTCATATTTAACTCCCACATTGCAGAGCCGTAAATGCGATCTGCACGGGCTGTGGGATGATGAGGAGAAGTCCAATAAATATAGATGATGGCCATTCCATCTCTTGGGACCCTTGTTGCTGTCATGGTTTAGGTCACTGACATGTTGGAATTTTTTCACCGTGGTGTTGGATTACCTTACCCTCCCTTTATGGTGAATCTCCCCAGCAAAACAGTGCCTTTGTGCTCGCGGTGTGTGTGGATCTGGTCTGGCCCAGCTCAAGTTATTTGGCACCCAATAATTGTGGCATGTACAGAATTTATTCGTGTATTCAGTCTATAAGTTTGCCAAGGCAAAATAGTTGGCAATATAACATTGCTCGTCATTGATCTTGGTTTTATGTTGGTACTTGGATAAGCAGCAGTTGGATGTTCGTTGATCCAATATATACTTGCCAAAATTTGGTTTGCATTTTATGTTTGAGGCACGCATCTTTTTTTATCCAATTTTGACCGAAGGAGAAAAATGTCTGTTCTTCTGTCGGCGTGCATTGCGGTGCTCAGTTGTTTTTGCACCCGCAGTTGCAAATGACAAAGTTCTCTCTGGCGTTCCGTTCAGCTTTCTTCCTTTGTTAGCTCTTGCCGTTGTGCAGCTGCTAAAGATTTGTGTGAAGCACAACTAATTCAAGTTAAGTGAGTTCCTAGTACTAACAGTTACTGTTAGTTCCTGCATACTTACTATTGCCAAAACGTCATATATTTAGGAACGGAGGTACTCCCTCTGTCCCATAATGTAAGACGTTTTTTGACACTAGTGTAGTGTCAAAAAACGTCTTATATTATGAGACGGAGGGAGTAGTAGATAGCAATGATCCATGAAATTCCAGACAGAACAGCCAGAGTCCTGTTTGGAACGAAGGGATTTTACGTGAAACAGTTTGTTTCTATACAAATTGACAAAAAAAAAGACCAGACCTTGAAAACAGGGAAAATTGGAGTAATGATACTGATTCATTGCAAGTCCAAAACAGGCGCTAAGGTTTCTACTTTATAGTACTCCCTCCGTCCGGAAAAACTTGTCATCAAAATGGACAAAAAGGGGTGTATCTAGAACTAAAATATATCTAGATACATCTCCTCTTATTCATTTTGATGACAAGTATTTCCGGACGGAGGGAGTACAACTATTCAATTCCAGTGAAACACTACTGCCTAATGCTGTTGCTAGTGCTGCACAATAATGATTGTACATGATTTTGTGTCAGAGAACCATCCGCCTTCGTCATGGCCTTGCTATGCATCCAGAATGACCCTTGCTGGATGCGGCACGGCATGGCAAAGATCGTCGGCGACTGTATCCTGCCTCATGCCAAACATGATTAACTACACACATCTTTTTGAAGAAATTAAAACAAAGCCTGTCCTGGAAATGAGCTATCAGGTCATCAGGAGAGCATACCATATCATTTCAGGGAGATGAGATTACATAGAACATGTTGCAGCACACTGGAGAAAGGGCAGAAACATTCACATATGATAGAAGCATTTGGATGAAGCATGAATAATATGCAAGCAGAGTGAATGATGATTTAGTAAACCACCATGCAGAGTCGATACTCTGAAGAAACTTTTTTGTTCAGATCAAACACGGGATTCATAAATTCCCTGTCAAACACCTCACACAGTTACACTGTAGACATAATTTTTGATCCAATCCTTTACATTCTACATTCTCTAATTCCATGTTAAACACCCCATACACTACATTGTCAAACATATTTCATGACTTCTTTGCTTGGCTGCTTGAAAGAGACTCGTGAAATAATAATTATTTGTTTTCTTTCCAACATCATGATATGATGTATTGATGTCTCCCAATTTCAAGATGGAATAATTCAGACATGTTCTAGTTCAGCATTTTAAGGTTCCATGAAAGAAAACTAGACCAAGCTAACCAGCCAATTTTACCCTTACCTGCTTTGACGAAGCAGGCACGAAAGCACCAAATTCAAGCTCTGAGCTATACAAATTCAAGGTCTCCAGAAGCCGTGTCGCCTAATACATTCCTGTCCAGGCCTGTTCTTGGCGCTTCTTCCAATTCATTGTCAGGATTCATGCTTCCTGCGTCTTCCAGTTCATCTCTGCCAGAGTCTCTGTGTGTTACCTCTTCAGTACAATTGTCTGGATAAACCCTTATCCTTATGCGCTTGCCTTTGATGTATCGATATTCAAATTTTGGCGGTGGATATTTCCTATTTAACTTTTCGTATTTGTCCAACATCTCTAGCTTCATAAATACATCACCGAGCATCCTGACAATCGAGGTATCAGGTCGAACACCCAGCTCTTCCATATCAGCAAAAACCTGGATGAGTTGCGAGGGAAACATGAAACGGTTAAAACTGAACAACCATTGCAGTAAGCATCATTTCTGTACCCATGTTCCTTTAAGCATAGTTTTTCTACCACAGAAGAAAATGATGTGACAATCACATCCAGTGTAAGGTCAATAATATGTAGAATACAACCAACTCAAACTCCAAATCTCTTAAGGCAAGCACAAAATTAGGTGAAAATAAATAAAAGGAATACAGATTCGCATCTTACTATGTCAGCTAAGTATGCAGATAGTTCTACAGTAGTATAGTTATTGACCCTCCGTGCAAGTAGAACAAAAAGATGCAAAATCTACATTTATAAGATTTGCACACTGAAAATAAACACAATATATTGAGTTTTGTTTTCCTACCTCAAACATCTTCTCGTATGACCCCAATCTGTAATACAAGGAGATTATTTTCATGAAAAAAATACGGGGCAAACCCTCCATGTATCTTGAGAATATCTTTTGAAATAGCTCTTCTGCTTCCTCAATTCGTCCATCCTCGACTAAAGCATTTAATAAAGTTTGATAGCTTCCCATGGTCTTCCCTTGACCTTTATTGAACATCCACTTGATAACCTAAACCAGAATCGCGCAATTATTTTCTTGATACAAAAAAAGGAATATTAGTGGAAGGGTGGAGCCAATTCTAGATATTCAGTAGAGAAATAATACCCACCAGCAATTTCATTAGAAATACAAGATAGAAACACGTCATACAAAATAATCGGCACTTCCACATAAACAAGCATGAACTCCTATCTGATACCTGAATTATTCTTTTCCATTCCTTCTCATCTTCAAGCGTCTTCAGTGCTTTCTTTACCGCTATCAAGGGAAACTCCAGTTCCCATGCAACAAACGAATCAAGAGCACCATAAACCTCCTCCTTTACGTTAGACAAACCCTTAATCTGCAGGAGAAGATGAAAGGAGTCACGCAAATGCTGAAACAGAACTCTGGCTGCAACCCTTTGGTGCCAACATAAAGGAACACATAATCCCTGTCGGCCCAAAGTTATTTTTTGATAAGCAGCCTACATGTAACAATTAACAAATGACTACAGCAACTGAAAGTTGCAGAGTTCCATCAGAAAGCTGAAGCACAGAACAACTGTTTTTGTTGCAGTGCAGACATGGAGTTATGGGGTAATCTAGTGTCTCGGAGCAGGGATAAGCACAAATCTATATAGAGTACAGATTCTAGTTACAGTTACAACAAAGAAATGTAGAAGAACCTCACACATTTGACAAGCTTCTGCGACTTGGAAACGGTCCCGATTCTCTTGTCAGTTTTCCACACGCGAGGATATCTCGGCCTCGGACCCCTGGCACCACATACCTGTGCCACAAGGTTGTTTTAATCAGGATAAGCACCACCACCAACACCAAATTCTGAACGAACCCCACATGCCATGGAGGTGAATGGAGCAGCTCACTCACCACTAGAGAGCTGAACTTCCGAGGGCGCAGAACGACGGCTCTCTCGAACGCTATACCGAATGCGGGCGCCCAACACCTCAAGGAAAGCATGATGAAATCTGCAGCAGGGAAGCAGGAATCCCCCAAATTAACCCTCCAGTATCACTACCCGCAGTTCTTTGGAGGCGAAAGAGCAGGCTCGTACCTCAGAAACCGGGGTTCCGGGGACTGCGGAGGGAGGGACGCGACGAGAAGGCGAGCGGCGGCGCGCGTCAGGCGTCAGCGGCGGCGCCGGAGGAGCTCCGGGTCGGGACGGGAGGGGTACGGACGGGGTGGGTGGTGGAGAGACAAAGGTAAGTTTTCCAAGGTTGAGATAAGAGCATCTCCAGCCGCGCCCCTGCGAAGCCCCTGCGCGTTTTTTTCGCGCCGCTACCAAATAACTACCATAAGCGTCCCCGTAGTTTCGATTTTCGCCGACCTGGGCGGAAATCAGCGCCGGCGGACCCAGACCGAACCCAGCGTGCTCGGGGGCGCCGGGGCGAGTGGTTTTGGCGCGAAAAAGCCGTGGGCCAGTCGCGTCAGCGACACCGCGCCTCATCTTCCCCAAACGCCTCGGTTCCTGCGGGGAATCAATGGCAAGACTGCCGCCGCCGGTCAACCTTTCCATTGATGGCGCATCACGAGACGGCGCGCCGACGCCTCCTCCTCGCAGCAGACACGGGCGCGACAGCGGCTATATAAGCCGCCTCGCCCGCTTTAATAGCCACACACCACCACTCGTCCGCCGAAGTTATACCTCTCCCGAAGGTCGCCGAGCCTTCCTCCCCGAAGCGCCGCCCAGCCCTCCCTCCTTCCTCCCGATGCCGAAGCGTTTCCCGAGACGAGGTGGCGGCTAACGGCCGGCCGACGCCCGCCATGAGAGTCTGCTCTGTTCGGCGAATATCCGGCCCCGCGGACATGCGCGCCGGGCCGACGGCTGGAGGCTCAAGAACGGGAGTGCACATTCCCGTTGCCGACGCCGTAATAAACCCGCCTACTTCGCCGGGGAGGTCGACGTCGTCGCGCCTCCTCACCGATGCCCAACGCCTTCTCCCAAGATCGCGCCGACAACCATGCGGCTTGGCGGCGATTAACGCCGCCGTCGGCGGCGGATGGCGTCCACCAACGGCGCGGCGGTGGTCGGCGGCGTGAAGAATAGCGAGGGGCGCCACCTGTGGTGGGGCATCCCCGGCCGCACACTCGAGGGCGGCAACGACCCGCCGTTGGCGTAACCCCCGGCGAGGGCGGCCGCCCCGGCGCACCACCGACGCGACAGGTGAAAGGACATGCGGTGCCCCCATGTGTGGTTTTGGTAATTGATGACATTCTCTATGGACTAATGGTTGCATTGAGTTATATTTGAAGGATATGTCCATAGGCATTTCTTGAAGTCCATGTGTTGGTTTCAAGGAGTTTATGTGTTGACCAAGGTGCTATTAAGGAATTATCCAAAGATTGGTCATGTGAGTGTTGAGCTTATTACAAGCATGTCTTGAAGAAGAAGATTGTGTGATCATTCATGTTTACCTTCAAGACATCATCCAAACGAATAGAGTTGGAAAGATTCAAGGTTGATCAAGACTAAGTCAAGAGTGAATCAAGTTGATCAACTCACAAAGCGTAGAAGATGTACCGAGAGGGATCAAGTGATCCCATGGTATGGTAAGTATTATCCATTGCACTTTGTGTACTAACGCATGGTCTATGTGAGAGTCTATGTGGGGTTAGGTACGTGTCCATGGGCTTGCGTCAAGAGGAAGATATCATACAACCTATGGAAAGGATGACATCAAGTGGTGATCGTCATCAAGATTGCCGTGTGCAAGTTCAAGTGGAGCATCATGAAGAGATCAAGTGCTTGAAGCTTGCCATCCATTGTGGTGTCAATGGACTTGTGAAGATGTGCCGAAGAGTGGCTCACCCATAGTGGAGTATGGGGGAGCAATCATCTAGTCTCCATCGACCCAACACAATCAAGAAAGGTGGTCCATCTTGAGGAGGACAAGATCATCATCATCTAGCTCAAGTGGATCATGTGCAAGGCAAAGGTTTGCCCTTGATAGGTTTTCTATTTTACCGGTCTCATGGTGGTAGTTGGGAGACCGGGTTATAGGATCGATAGTCGTACTATCAAGGGAGGCTCTCAAGTGAGTAGCTTGATCGTATCGTTCGTCGAGAGCTCAAACCATTGCATCCTTGCATCATGTTTCTTGGTTCTTGTTTGGTTCTCTTTGTGAGTCTTAGAGCTTATGGTCATCTTTATGACAAGCTTGAGTTCATCGAAACGGAGTTTGCATCGTCTTCTATGATGTTTTCGTGTTGGAGGTTTTACCGGTCTTTTCCGAGGAAGGGTTCTCACCTTTTCTTTTGGGCCTTTTCTCATTTGCTTATTATTGGTATTTCTCTCAAGATTGTGTTAGTCCTTGTCCCTAGCTTTCCAACAAACTTGGTTTCACGAATTCGAGTCCGAATGCGAAGTTATAGTAGTTTTGGTGTTCGAAAAGGCTGCGCGGTACAACCGCGGGTAGGAGCGAAGTAATTTTTACTACCGCCCTTGGGAGCGGTACTACCGCTCTTGGGAGCGGTACTACCGCTTGGAGCAGTACTACTGGCTACTTCAGTGGCTACTTCGCTCGGGACCAAAAACTCGTCACAAGTCCAGTGGTGGTAGGCACGGATGTAATTTTTAGTACCGCTTCATAGCAGTAGTACCGTGATGCCGAGCGGTACTACTGCTCGGTGCGGGCTGTGAGCATAACGGTTGGTTTTTTCCCCACCTATAAAAGGGGGTCTTCTTCCCCATTGAACCTTATCCTTTGAGCTCGTGTTCTTCCCCCATTGTTGACCTTCTTCGAGCTTGCTAACTCTCAATCCCTCCAATGATTCTTGCTAGTTCTTGAGGGAAAAGAGAGAGGAGATCTAGATCCACGTTTCCACCAATCACTTTCTCCTCTAAGTGAGGGAACCCTTGGATCTAGATCTTGGAGTTCTTCGTGTTCTTCTTCGTTCTTCCTCTCATTTTCCTCCCTAGCATTAGTTGCTTTGGTGGGATTTAGGAGAGAAGGACTTGGGCACTCCGTGTGCCCTTGCCATTGCATTTGGTGCATCGGTTTGAGTTCTCTACGGTGATACGTGGAAGTGAAGTTTGAGAAGCTTATTACTCTTGGGTGTTTGGGCACCCTAGAGCTTGTTCCTCTTGGGTGCCTTGGCGCCCTAGACGGTTGGTGGTGTTCGGAGCTCAATCATTGTGGTGTAAAGCTCCGCAAGCGTCGGGTCTCCAATTAGGTTGTGGAGATCGCCTGAGCAATTTGATCTGCACCGTGACCGCCCCAAGGGTTGCCAAAGTGTACGGGTTTGGTGACCGCTCCCAAGGGTTGCCATTTGTACGGGTTCGGCGACCGCCCTCAAGGGTCCCTTAGTGGAATCACGGCATCTTGCATTGTGCGAGGTCGTGAGGAGATTACGGTGGCCCTAGTGGCTTCTTGGGGAGCATTGTGCCTCCACACCGCTCCAAACGGAGATTAGCATCCGCAAGGGTGTGAACTTCGGGATACATCGTCGTCTCTGCGTGCCTCGGTTATCTCTTACCCGAGCTCTTTACTTATGCACTTTACCTTGTGATAGCCATATTGGTTCTTGTCATATATCTTGCTATCACCTAGTAGTTTATCTTGCTTAGCATAAGTTGTTGGTGCACATAGGTGAGCCTAGTTGTTGTAGGTTTTGTGCTTGACAAATTAACCGCTAGGTTTATTCCGCATTTGTTCAAGCCTAAACCGTAATTATTTTAAAGCGCCTATTCACCCCCCTCTAGGCGACATCCACGATCTTTCAACGGGCCATGGGCACCAAGGAGGTTCGGCTCCTTCTCTTCTTCCTCCTCGCGCTCTTCCTTCTCCTCGTGAAGACGGAGCACGGCGAGGTCGAGCGCGACGACGACGCGGCCCTTGAATGGGCACGCCAGAACTCCCTCAAGATGGCGATGGAGCGCCAGTGCGCCGCCCTGCAGCGCTTCACGGAGCGCCGCCGGGGCCGGGACGAAGGAGGAGTCGTCGTCATCGACGACGACGACGCGCCGCCGCCGCCACCAGTCCGCCATGGCGACGCCGGGTCCAGTAGGGGCGCCCGCGTCAAGGAGGAGAAGGCCGACTACGAGGATGGCGGCGACGACGGCGACTACTCGGTGTTCAGCCAGTTTCTTTTAGATTAGTTTATTATATATTTGCTATGTAATGAAAATCGGCGAACTTCGCCGAACTATGCCGAATTTTGTCGTGTTTTAGCCGAACTTCGCCGAACTATGCCGAAATTTGGTATACATTTTTATTTTTTAAACGCGCCTGGGGCGGCCCTGGGGCCGGAGGCTGGGGACCAACTCGCCCAGGCCCATTTTTTGCGCCGGCTCACCCACAGGCGGTGATTTTAGGCGCCCCCTGGGGAGCCAACGGCTGGAGATGCCCTAAGGTTCGTGCTCTCTTCTTTGAAGCTGAACTGAACTGACCGTACAAAATTAGAAAAGAAGAAGACTGAAATATACTACTACAACTATGGTTTTGAGAGGAGTAAAGTCCTTTTTTTATGATCCACTGTGATATGAAAAAGTTTTCTAGACAAAATTTCTAGAGCAAAGCCTGGTGTGGTTGGTTGCGCCGCTCTCTCCACCCGCCTCCCTGACCCACCTCTCATTGGCTGCCACGATGCTCCACGATGAGGAGCTGCTGCCGCGGCCGTGGTAGTGGAGGAGGCGCCCGCACGCCTTCACAATTGTCGGGGCACCTCCTCCTTCACGACCATGTCGCACCGGATGTGGCTCGACGGCGACGCCGACTCATCGATGCGGGCGTAACGGTTGTGCGGCGGCGACGCTAGCTCCTCCTTCATGCGACGTCCGATTTGGACGCCACAGTTGCAACACGGGGGGTGGGGGTGTGGAGGTTCCACCTTGACGCGTTGGAGAGGTGACTCTGCCTTGATGAGGTCCATTCACTTTGGTACTATCCAAGACAAGGTTCATAGTTGTTCTCACACAATTCCTACTGTACCTTATCATTTCTACAATTTATATTGATAAACATAAGCCATAGAAACTAGAAAACAAGCAAACTATGCAATGAAAACAGAATCTGTCAGGAACAGAACAGTCTGTAATGATCTGAACAACAACCATACTTCTGCTACTCCAAAAATTATGAAATAAACTGGTGGACGTGAGGAATTTGTCTATTAATCTTATGCAAAAATAATCAACTTAAAAGCACTCTTCTGTAAAAAAAATGGCAGCTAAACTCGTGAGCGTAAAGTTTCTCTTTTTTACAGCAAGATCACATTAACTTTCACCCAAGTCTTCTCAAAGGTCTTACTTGGCACTTTATTGAAACAGAAGCTTATAAAACATGATTACTACAGTAGCTTAATCATGTAGACACACAAAAACAATAAGGGTAAATATTGGGTTGTCTCCCAACAAGCACTTTTCTTTAATGCCTTTTAGCTAGGCATGATGATTTCAATGATGCTCACATAAATGAAAGGAATTGAAACATAAAGAGAGAATCATGAAGAATATGACTAGCATATTTAAATCTAACCCACTTCCTATGCCTAGGGATTTTGTGAGCACATAATTTATAGGAACAAGAATCAACTAGCATAGGAAGGCAAAACAAGTATAACTTCAAAACTTTAAGCACATAGAGAGGACACCTGATATTATTGCAACTCCTATAAGCATATATTCTTCCATCATAATAGTTTTAAGTAACATCATGAATGAATTCAAAAATATAACCATCACATAAGGCATTCTTTTCATGATCTACAAGCATAGAAATTTTTCTACTCTCCACATAAGCAAAAATTCTTCTCATTCGGAATAGTGGGAACACTAATTCCTAAAGTTGACACTCTTCCAAACCCACTTTAGATGATAGTATTATTCATATTCCAAAAGATATAAGTGAAGTTCATGGAGAATTCTACAATTAATATAGGCTAACCAATATCCAAGCTCAAAATGTATAAGTGAAGCACACGAAGCATTCTATAAAACCATACTCAAAAGATTTAAGTGAAGCACGAAGAGCAATTCTATAAGATCATACTTAAAAGATATAAGTGAAGCACATGAAGTATTCTATAAATTTATGAAGGGACATCTCACACTAGCATGGTTCTTGAAGAAAAAGAAAAACACAAAGGACACAAATCATGTGAACAAAACAAAAACCGAGGTATAGCGATATTTGTTGAAGACGAAAGATGGGATGCCAACCGGGGCATCCCCAAGCTTAGATGCTTGAGTATCCTTTTGAAATATTTACTTGGGGTGCCTTGGGCATCCCCAAGCTTGAACTCTTTCCTCTCTTTATTCTTCTCATATTGGTAGTTCCTCGATCTTCGAACACTTCATCCACACAAAACTTTAACAAAGACTTTGTGAGATCCGTTAGTGTAATAAAGCAAACTACCACTTTAAGGTACTGTAATGAATTTATTATTTATTTATATTGGTGTTAAACCTACTGTATTCCAACTTCTCTATGGTTCATACCCCCTGATACTAGCCATAGATTCACCAAAATAAGCAAACAACACACGAAAAACAGAATCTGTCAAAAACAGGACAGTCTGTAGTAATCTGGAAGTTTAGTAAACTTATGTAACTCCCAAAATTATGAAATAAATTTGAAAATTAGAAAATTTTGTACAGAAGTAATGTTAAAAAAGTTTCAGACCCATTTGACCTTCCAGTAAAAAATGTAAAATCACGCACAACAGCCAAAGTTTCTGTTTTTGTTCTGCACATAGTAAACAAGCAATCTAATCATCCTAAAACCAAAGCTTGGCACATTATTTTTATAATACAATGGATATACACAAGGGGATAATTATTTCAGAGAAACTTCCATGAAAAATTCTACATTTTTTCCGTGAGCATGAACACAAGTGCTCAAGGTCGACCCTCACTTCTTCAATGCATAACTTTCCAATCACTTCTCTTTTTGAAAAACTTTATAGGCATCGGAGGCAAATAGTTTTTTTATTTTTGTTCTTTAATTTTTTTGTATGTTTCACCCACAACTAAACAGAAACAAAAAGGAAAAACAAAATCTACTTAGTGGAGAAATCAAACAAGCACACACGAGAATATCAACCCCACGCTATTGCTCCCCGGCAACGGCGCCAGAAAAAAGCTTGATAATCCCCAAGTGCAGGGAATCATCGTAGCAATTTCCAAAGGTGGAACTGATAAGTATGGAGTGTCGAACCCACAAGGAGCTAAAGGTAAGATCAATATTCTCTCAAGCCCTATCTGCCACTGATACGACTCTACGTACACCGAACGTTTGCTTCCAACTAGAAACGAGAAATAAAACTACGTTGTGGGTATGAAGAAAATAACTTTGCATGGTATCGGAGAGCTAAAATATAAAAGTAGGTGCTGTTATCATAAAGTTAGAATATATTACTAAATATTATAAATAGCGATTGTGGAATAATGGTGGATCGGTGTGCGGAGTTGTCCTAGGCAATTGTTAACAAGGCCGGTAGTCGTCATTGCAATTTCATATGAGGGAGAGGCATAAGCTAACATACTTTCTCTACTTGGATCATATGCACTTATGATTGGAACTCTAGCAAGCATCCGCAACTACTAAAGATCATTAAGGTAAAACCCAATCATAGCATTAGAGCATCAAGTCCTCTTTACTCCCATACGCAACAACCCCCTTACTCGGGTTTGTGTTTCAGCCACTCACCAACCCGCTATAAGCGAATCATGAACGTATTGCAACACCCTACAGCGGGAATCCCTCACACTTGCGTGACACGGAGGGCACCATAGGACAGCACCAAAATAAAACATACAACTCGTACCAATCTAGATCATCAATCAACCCAAAGACAAAGGATATCTACTCAAAGCATCATAGGATGGCAACACATCATTGGATCATAATATTGTTGGGGAACGTAGTAATTTCAAAAAATTTCCTACGCACACGCAAGATCATGGTGATGGCATAGAAACGAGAGGGGGGAGTATTGTCCACGTACCCTCGTAGACCGTAAGCGGAAGCGTTAGCACAACGCGGTTGATGTAGTCGTACGTCTTCACGGCCCGACCGATCAAGCACCGAAACTACGGCACCTGCGAGTTCTAGCACACGTTCAGCTCGATGATGTCCCTCGAACTCCGATCCAGCCGAGTGTCGAGGGAGAGTTCCGTCAGCACGACAGCGTGGTGACGATCTTGATGTTCTACCGTCGCAGGGCTTCGCCTAAGCACCGCTACGATATTATCGAGGTGGACTATAGTGGAGGGGGGCACCGCACACGGCTAAGAGATCCAAGGGATCAATTGTTGTGTCTTTGGTGCTAGCCCTGCCCTCTATTTATATGTTGAGCCCGGTCGAAACTTGGAGCAAAAGCCTCCTCAAAGTCGGTTTTGCCCGAAAGGCAAGAGTCCCACTCGGACTCCGGGACCAAACGCCACAATCCTTGGCGTCGCCCAGACGCCATGGGCCTCGGCGTCGGCCCAGGCCGATGCCGTGGTCTCCGGCGTTTGGCCCTTTGGCCTCCATAAAACTCCTTTTTGCACCGACCTAAAGCCTCATGGGCTTGACCCTTAGCCTAAACATATCATCCAATATATGAATCTTTACATCTCGACCATTTCGAGACTCCTCGTCATGTCCCCGATCTCATCCGGACTCGAACTCCTTCGGTACATCAAAACATGTAAACTCATAATATAACATCCATCGAAACCTTAAGCCTGCGGACCCTACGGGTTCGAGAACTATGTAGACATGACCTAGAACTATTCTCGTTCAATAACCAATAGCGGAACCTGGATGCCCATATTGGTTCCTACATATTCTACGAAGATCTTTATCGGTCAAACCGCATAACGACATACGTTGTTCCTTTGTCATCGGTATGTTACTTGCCCGAGATTCGATCGTCGGTATCCAATACCTAGTTCAATCTCGTTACCGGCAAGTCTCTTTACTCGTTCCGTAATACATCATCTCACAACTAACTTATTAGTTGCTATGCTTGCAAGGCTTATGTGATGTGTATTACCGAGAGGCCCAGAGATACCTCTCGACAATTGGAGTGACAAAACCTAATCTCAAATACGCCAACCCAACATGTACCTTTGGAGACACCTGTAGTACTCCTTTATAATCACCCGATTCGTTGTGACATTTGGTAGCACCCAAAGTGTTCCTCCGTAAACGGAGTTGCATAATCTCATAGTTACATGAACATGTATAAGTCATGAAGAAAGCAATAGCAACATACTAAACGATCAAGTGCTAGGCTAACGGAATGGGTCATGTCAATCACATCATTCTCCTAATGATGTGATCCCATTAATCAAATAACAATACATGTCTATGGTTAGGAAACATAACCATCTTTGATTAATGAGCTAGTCAAGTAGAGGCATACTAGTGACTATATGTTTGTCTATGTATTCACACATGTATCATGTTTCCGGTTAATACAATTCTAGCATGAATAATAAACATTTATCATGAAATAAGGAAATAAATAATAACTTTATTATTGCCTCTAGAGCATATTTCCTTCAGTTTCCCACTTGCACTAGAGTCAATAATCTAGTTCACATCATCATGTGATTCAACACTAATATTCACATCTGTATGTGATTAACACCCATAGTTCACATCGTCATGTGACCAACACCCAAAGGGTTTACTAGAGTCAATAATCTAGTTCACATCGCTATGTGATTAACACCCAAAGAGTACTAAGGTATGATCATGTTTTGCTCGTGAGAGAAGCTTTGTCAACGGGTCTGTCACATTCAGAGCCGTGTGTATTTTGCAAATATTCTATGTCTACAATGCTCTGCACGGAGCTACTCTAGCTAATTGCTCCCACTTTCAATATGTATCCAGATTGAGACTTAGAGTCATCTGGATCGGTGTAAAAAGCTTGCATCGATGTAACTCTTTACGACGGGCTCTTTTATCACCTCCATAATCGAGAAATATTTCCTTAGTCTTCACTAAGGTTGTTCTTGACCAATGTCCATGATCTACTCCTAGATCACTATTGTACTCCTTGCCAAATTCAGAGCAAGGTATACAATAGGTCTGTACATAGCATAGCATACTTTATAGAACCTATGACTGAGGCATAGGGAATGACTTTCATTCTCTTTTCTATTTTCTGCCGTGGTCGGGATTTGAGTCTTACTCAATTTCACACGTTTGCAACACAGACAAGAACTTTTCTTTGACTGTTCCATTTTGAACTACTTCAAAATCTTGACAATGTATATACTTATTGAAAAACTTATCAAGCGTCTTGATCTATCTCAATAGATCTTGATGCTCAATATGTAAGCAGCTTCACCGAGGTCCTTCTTTGAAAAACTCCTTTCAAACACTCCTTTATGCTTTGCAGAATAATTCTACATTATTTCCGATCAACAATATGTCATTCACATATACTTATCGAAAAGGCTGTAGTGCGCCCACTCACTTTCTTGTAAATACAGCCTTTCCAAAAGTCTCAGATAAAACCATATGCTTTGATCAACTCATCAAAGCGTATATTCCAACTCCGAGATGCTTGCACCAGTCCATTGATGGATCGCTGGAGCTTGCACATTTTGTTAGCACCTTTAGGATTGACAAAATCTTCTGGTTGCATCATATACAACTCTTCTTTAAGAAAACCATTAAGGAATGCAGTTTTGACATCCATTTGCCAGATTTCATAAAATGTGGCAATTGCTAACATGATTCGGACAGACTTTTAAGCATCGATACGAGTGAGAAAATCTCATTGTATTCAACATCTTGAACTTTGTCAAAAACCTTTTCGACAAGTCTAGCTTTGTAGATAGTAACACTACTATCAGCATCTGTCTTCCTCTTGAAGATCCATTTATTTAACATGGCTTGCTGATCATCGAACAAGTCAACCAAAGTCCATACTTTGTTCTCATACATGGATCATATCTCAGATTTTATGGCCTCAAGCTATTTCATGAATCTGGGCTCATCATCGCTTCCTCATAGTTCGTAGGTTTATCATGGTCTAGTAACATGACTTCTAGAATAGGATTACCGTACCACTCAGTGCGGATCTTACTCTGGTTGACCTCGAGGTTTTGGTAGTAACTTGATCTTGAAGTTTCATGATCATCATCATTAGCTTCCTCACTAATTGGTGTAGGCATCACTGGAACTGATTTCAGTGATGAACTAGTTTCCAATTCGGGAGAAGGTACAAATTACCTTATTAAGCTCTACTTTCCTCCCACTCACTTCTTTTGAGAGAAACTCCTTCTCTAGAAAGGATCCATTCTTAGCAATGAATGTTTTGCCTTTGGATCTGTGATAGAAGGAGTACCCAACAGTTTCCTTTGGGTATTCTATGAAGACGCACTTTTCCGATTTGGGTTCGAGCTTATCAGGTTGAAAACCTTTTTCACATAAGCATCGCAACTCCAAACTTTAAGAAACGACGGCTTAGGTTTACTGCTAAACCATAGTTCATACGGTGTCGTCTCAACGGATTTAATGGTGCCCTATTTAACGTGAATGCAGCTGTCTCTAATGCATAACCCCAAAACGATATTGGTAAATCGGTAAGAGACATCATTGATCGCACCATATTAAATAAAATGCGGTTATGACGTTCGGACACACCATTACGTTATGGTGTTCCATGTGGCGTGAGCTGTGAAACTATTCCACATTGTTTTATATGAAGGCCAAACTCGTAACTCAAATATTCTCCTCCACGATCAGATTGTAGAAACTTTATTTTCTTGTTACAATGATTTTCCACTTCACTCTGAAATTCTTTGAACTTTTCAAATGTTTCAGACTTGTGCTTCATTAAGTAGATATACTCATATCTGCTCAAATCATCTTGTGAAGGTCAGAAAATAACGATACCTACCACGAGCATCAACACTCATTGGACCGCATACATCGATATGTATTATTTCCAACAAGTCAGTATCTCGTTCCATTGTTCCGAACAACGGAGTTTCAGTCATCTTGCCCAAAAGGCACGGTTCGAAGCATCAAATGATTCATAATCAAGTGATTCCAAAACCCATCAAGATGGAGTTTCTTCATGCGCTTTACACCGATATGACCCAAACGAGCGGTGCCACAAATTAGTTGCACTATCATTATTAACTTTGCATCTTTTGGCATCAATATTATGTATATGTGTATTACTATGATCGAGATCCAAAAACTATTTTCATTGGGTGTATGACCATTGAAGGTTTTATTCATGTAAATGAAACAACAATTATTCTTTGACTTTAAATGAATAATCAGTATTGCAATAAACATGATCAAATCATATTCATGCTCAACGCAAACGCCAAATAACATTTATTTAGGTTTAACACTAATCCCGAAAGTATAGGGAGTGTGCGATGATGATCATATCAATCTTGGAACTACTTCCAACACTCATCGTCACTTCCCTTCAACTAGTCTTTGTTTATTCAGAACTCCTGTTTGAATTACTAATCTTAGCAACCGAACAAGTATCAAATACTCGGGGCTACTATAAACACTAGTAAGGCACACATCAATAACTCTGTATATCAAATATGCCCTTGTTCACTTTGCCATCCTTCTTATCCACCAAATATTCAGGGTATTTCGCTTCCAAAGACCATTTCCTTTGCGATTAAAGCACTCGGTTTCAGCTTTGGTCCAGCTTTGGGCTTCTTCAGGAGCGACAACTTGCTTGTCATTCTACTTGAAGTTCCCTTTCTTTCCCTTTGCCCTTTTCTTGAAACTAGTGGTCTTGTCAATCATCAACACTTGATGCTCTTTTCTTGATTTCTACCTTCGTCGATTTCAGCATCACGAAGAGCTTGGGAATTACTTTTTTTCATCCCTTGCATATTATAGTTCATCACGAAGTTCTACGAACTTGGTGATGGTGACTCGAGAATTCTGTCAATCACTATCTTATCTGGAAGATTAACTCCCACTTGATTCAAGCGATTGAAGTACCCGGACAATCTGAGCACATGCTCACTAGTTGAGCGATTCTCCTCCATCTTTTAGCTATAGAACTTGTTGGAGACTTCATATCTCTCAACTCGGGTATTTTCTTGAAATATTAACTTCAATTCCTGGAACATCTCATATGGTCCGTGACGTTCAAAACGTCTTTGAAGTCCCGATTCTAAGCCGTTAAGCATGGTGCACTAAACTATCAAGTAGTCATCATATTGAGCTAGCCAAACGTTCATAACGTCTGCATCTGCTCCTGCAATAGGTCTGTCACCTAGCGGTGCATCAAGGACATAATTCTTCTGTGCAGCAATGAGGATAAACCTCAGATCACGGATCCAATCCGCATCATTGCTACTAACATCTTTCAACACAGTTTCTCTAGGAACATATCAAAACAAACATATGAAAGCAACACACATAGGGAAGCAACAACGCGAGCTATTGATCTACAACATAATTTGCAAAATACTACCAGGACTAAGTTCATGATAAATTTAAGTTCAATTAATCATATTACTTAAGAACTCCCACTTAGACAGACATCTCTCTAGTCATCTAAGTGATCACGTGATCCAAATCAACTAAACCATAACCGATCATCACGTGAGATGGAGTAGTTTTCAATGGTGAACATCACTATGTTGATCATATCTACTATATGATTCACGCCGACCTTTCGGTCTCCGTGTTCCGAGGCCATATCTGCATATGCTAGGCTCGTCAAGTTTAACCTGAGTATTCGCGTGTGCAAAACTGGCTTGCACCCGTTGTAGATGGACGAGAGCTTATCACACCCGATCATCACGTGGTGTCCGGGCACGACGAACTTTGGCAACGGTGCGTACTCGTGGAGAACACGTCTTGATAATTTTAGTGAGAGATCATCTTAAAAATGCTACCGTCAATCAAAGCAAGATAAGATGCATAAAGGATAAACATCACATGCAATCAATATAAGTGATATGATATGGCCATCATCATCTTGTGCTTGTGATCTCCATCTCGAAGCACCGTCGTGATCACCATCGCCACCGGCGCGACACCTTGATCTCCATCGTAGCATCGTTGTCGCCTCGCCAACTATTGCTTCTCGACTATCGCTACCGCTTAGTGATAAAGTAAAGCAATTACATGGCTTTTGCATTTCATACAATAAAGCGACAACCATATGGCTCTCGCCATTGCCGATAACTCGGTTACAAAACATGATCATCTCATACAATAAAATATAGCATCACGTCTTGATCATATCACATCACAACATGCCCTGCAAAAACAAGTTAGGCGTCCTCTACTTTGTTGTTGCAAGTTTTACGTGGCTGCTACGGGCTGAGCAAGAACCGTTCTTACCTCGCATCAAAACCACAATGATAGTTTGTCAAGTTGGTGCTGTTTTAACCTTCGCAAGGACCGGGCGTAGCCACACTCAGTTCAACTAAAGTGAGAGAGACAGACACCCGCCACCACCTTTAAGCAACGAGTGCTCGCGGCGGTGAAACCAGTCTCGCGTAAGCGTCTGGCGTAATGTCGGTCCGGCCGCTTCATCTCACAATACCGCCGAACCAAAGTATGACATGCTGGTAAGCAGTATGACTTGTATCGCCCACAACTCACTTGTGTTCTACTCGTGCATATAACATCAATGCATAAAACCTGGCTCGGATGCCACTGTTGGGGAACGTAGTAATTTCAAAAAAATTCCTACGCACACGCAAGATCATGGTGATGGCATAGCAACGAGAGGGGAGAGTATTGTCCACGTACCCTCGTAGACCGTAAGCGGAAGCGTTAGCACAACGCGGTTGATGTAGTCGTACGTCTTCACGGCCCGACCGATCAAGCACCGAAACTACGGCACCTCCGAGTTCTAGCACACGTTCAGCTCGATGACGTCCCTCGAACTCCGATCCTGCCGAGTGTCGAGGGAGAGTTCCGTCGAGACGGCGTGGTGACGATCTTGATGTTCTACCGTCACAGGGCTTCGCCTAAGCACCGCTACGATATTATCGAGGTGGACTATAGTGGAGGGCGGCACCGCACACGGCTAAGAGATCCAAGGGATCAATTGTTGTGTCTTTGGTGCTAGCCCTGCCCCTCTATTTATATGTTGAGCCCCGGGGTCGAAACTTGGAGCAAAAGCCTCCTCAAAGTCGGTTTTGCCCGAAAGGCAAGAGTCCCACTCGGACTCCAAGACCTAACGCCACAATCCTTGGCGTCTGGCCCAGGGCCAGACGCCAGGGTCTCCGGCGTTTGGCCCCTTGGCCTCCGCAAAACTCCTTTTTGCACCGACCTAAAGCCTCATGGGCTTGACCCCTTGGCCTAAACATATCATCCAATATATGAATCTTTACGTCTCGACCATTTCGAGACTCCTCGTCATGTCCCCGATCTCATCCGGGACTCCGAACTCCTTCGGTACATCAAAACATGTAAACTCATAATATAACTGTCATCAAAACCTTAAGCGTGCGGACCCTACGGGTTCGAGAACTATGTAGACATGACCTAGAACTATTCTCGTCCAATAACCAATAGCGGAACCTGGATGCCCATATTGGTTCCTACATATTCTACGAAGATCTTTATCGGTTAAACCGCATAACGACATACGTTGTTCCCTTTGTCATCGGTATGTTACTTGCCCGAGATTCGATCGTCGGTATCCAATACCTAGTTCAATCTCGTTACCGGCAAGTCTCTTTACTCGTTCCGTAATACATCATCTCGCAACTAACTTATTAGTTGCTATGCTTGCAAGGCTTATGTGATGTGTATTACCGAGAGGGCCCAGAGATACCTCTCCGACAATTGGAGTGACAAAACCTAATATCGAAATACGCCAACCCAACATGTACCTTTGGAGACACCTGTAGTACTCCTTTATAATCACCTAGTTACGTTGTGACGTTTGGTAGCACCCAAAGTGTTCCTCCGGTAAACGGGAGTTGCATAATCTCATAGTTACAGGAACATGTATAAGTCATGAAGAAAGCAATAGCAACATACTAAATGATCAAGTGCTAGGCTAACGGAATGGGTCATGTCAATCACATCATTCTCCTAATGATGTGATCCCATTAATCAAATAACAATACATGTCTATGGTTAGGAAACATAACCATCTTTGATTAATGAGCTAGTCAAGTAGAGGCATACTTGTGACTATATGTTTGTCTATGTATTCACACATGTATCATGTTTCCGGTTAATACAATTCTAGCATGAATAATAAACATTTATCATGAAATAAGGAAATAAATAATAACTTTATTATTGCCTCTAGGGCATATTTCCTTCAAATATGTGGCATAAAGCACCATGTTCAAGTAGGGATTACAGCGGGGTGCGGGAGAGTGGACCGCGTAAAATAGATGAGGATGGTGACGATGATGGTGATGTTGATGAAGACGATCACCGCGGCGATGGTTCCCCTCCCGATGGCACTCCTACGCCACCAAGAGAGAGGAGGAGAGGTTCTCCCTCTTGTGCTTCCTCCTCCATGGCCTTCCCCCTAGATGGGGAGAGGTTCTCCCTCTGGTCCTTGGCCTTCATGGCGATGACGGCCCCTCCTTGATCCTCCTCCATGGCCTCCGGTGATGATGGCCCCCTCCGGCAGGGTGCCAGAGAGGGCCTAGATTGATTTCTCGTGGCTACAGAGGCTTGCGGCGGTGGAACTTCCGATCTAGGTTATTTTCTGGGGGTTTCTGTATTTATAGGCATTTCTGGCGTTGGTTTTAGTCAATGAGGTTCCCGAGTCGTCCACGAGGCAGGCCCACGCGCCCAGGGGGGTGGGCGTGCCCCCCACCCTCGTGGACGGCCCGGGACTCTTCTAGCCCAACTCTTTTACTCCGGGGTCTTCTTTTAGTCCATAAAACATCATCAAACATTGGTACGTCAATTGGACTCCGTTTGGTATTCCTTTTCTGTAAAACTCAAAAACAAGGAAAAAACAGAAACTGGCACTGGGCTCTAGGTTAATAGGTTAGTCCCAAAAATCATATAAAATAGCATATAAATGCATACAAAACATCTAAGATGGATAATATAATAGCATAAATACTTCATAAATTATAGATACGTTGGAGACGTATCAGTGGGTCTCTTGATCTGTAATCTTGGCGACCCACATCCCCGCCGCCGCTGCCGGACCCCGAGGTAGGACTTCGTCGATTGCCGGGTCCAGGGGAGGACAGGGAAGTCCTCGAACCCGCGTAGGGGCACGACGGCGGGCGGATCGGGGGACCGGCGACGGCAGATCGGGCCCGCGGAGGACGACGGGGACACCTCAGTGGCCACCTCACCGGCGCCGGGCGGAAAGGCTGCGATAAACCTCTTTTTGGCCATTGGCTACTCGAGCTCCCCGGCACACAGGCAGAGGTTGAGGATGGAGGCGTCGGCGATGGCGGCGACCTACCAATGGTTTCGAGGGTTGTGTGTGTCTGTGTGAGCGGAGGTTGTGTTTGAGGAAATACTGCGGCAACTGAAAATTTTACTAGGCGGGAGTAACAAGGCGGGGCTACTGAAAATTTGGATCAAGGGCGAGCAGATATTTTTGAGATTGCGAGGGATGCAGAGGCGAGAGTAAATTGCCGGGGCTACTGAAAATTTGAATCAAGGGACTGAAGCAGAGAGGGATGCAGAGGCGGGAGTTTTAGGGGAGCGAGCTAGTGTGCTTGACACACCGGCTATGGACTGTAGCCGATGCACCTTCTCGCGTAAGCCATAGGCGTACTATATACCGATGGTGCTCCAATATATTTTGTACTACATCTCACATGGTTGGTGAGAATAAACTGTGTGGGATCTACTTGATTTGAATTACAAAATGGGGTCACAGCGGCAATGGACAGTGTTTGAATTGCTAGACCTTTTATCTGCACTGAACATGCAACTGTATGTGTGTCGTAAAAGAATTGGAATTATTCAGGGTTCATTTGGACATTTCATACATTAAACTGGTTTTCTAGCCATTTCAGGTGCACAATTCAAAATTAAACTACATGCACATGTTCCGGTGTATACAAATTCGTTGAAAAATCAAATCTGTGTCCTTCAGTGCATGCTTAGGTCCCATGGAAGAAATGGGAATGAATTTGTCGGGGTTCGTTTGGCGTTTTTTATACATTAACTGGGTTTTCTAGGCATTTTATGTGCATAATTCAAATTTGAACTACAAACACATGCTCCAATGCACTAAAGTTGGTTGAAAAATCACATGTGTGTCCTTGGGTGAATTACTAGGTCCCATGCAAGAGATGTGAATGAATTTCAAACACCAGGGCATTGTTGATTGCCGGCAAAACGTTGAGATACCTGTTTTTTAAATTCCAGTAAATCCAAAACTCGTCTGAAATTCATGAAACTTGGCATGCTACCATGGAGCGGCATCAACATGTCGTGGTGAAAATTTTGTCCCATTTGGGGCAGGTTTGGGTATAAGCTTGTCACAAACCATCACATGGCATACAGTTCAGTTCAATTAACTGTTTGCGATGAGGAGGAACAAAAGAAACGAGCAACCAGATGAAGGTGTGTGCGATATACAACATACGGTTCACTCGGATGAACTGTTTGTGATTAGGCAACACAAAAGAAACAGTCAGCCAGATCAAGGTGTGTGCGATATACGGCATACGGTTCACTTGGATGAACTGTCTGCATTGAGCCAAGAGAACAGAAACGGTTCAACTTAAGAAGCTGTGTGTGATACGTGGCAAACATATCTGTAATCGAAAACATGTGGGAAGACCGATAACAACACCGACGATTCTTGTTAACAAGCCGTGTGTGTTTTCAGCAAATGATTGCTGGTATACAATTGTCAATGATTGATGAAATCATCATCGATGTGTTCCATTTTTTAGTCCATGTGCGATGCGATTTGCTCTGTGTATAGAGCATCAACATATATATACTTAAAAAGACAGCATTGCAAAACCAAATTAAGCATACAATTACACAAGTGACTACACACATAACATTTCCACACACCAAAGTAAGCAATTATATGCATACTAATCTAGGAGAAACGAGGATTTAATCATGTACTTATTGTTGCGACGACGCTTGCCATTACTCTGCTTTCGGCTAGATTCCTGGCCGTTTTGGGGAAGGAGGCACTTCCTCATGTCAACGATCCTCCTGTACATGTCGTAGCTCGTGTACGCCTCCTTGGCCGCGTACACGACATGAGATTTGTCGAGTTTCTCCATCCAGGCCGAGTGCCAAGCACGCTTGTCCTTGTTGCAGGAATCCTTCATGTCTCTATAGTAGGGGTCGATGATGGCCTCGGCGAGGTGAACCAGTGAGTCCTTCTCACGCTCCTTGCTGCCCCAGATCTTGTATTGGCCCGGGATGTCGACAAGATTCTGGCAGGCGATGCCCGAATTCTCGAGCGCCTTTACATCGTTGGTGATGTCCACCGTAGCGAACATGTAGTGGGGGCTCTTGACAAACTTGGCGAAACGCTCGCAAGGCCTTGTGGCCAGGCAGTAGTGGTAGACGAGGACATGGTGGCACACACACATTTGGGCAACGACGACTGTCGGTGTCAAAACCGGCGGATCTCGGGTAGGGGGTCCCGAACTGTGCGTCTAGGCGGATGGTAACAGGAGACAAGGGACACGATGTTTTTACCCAGGTTCGGGCCCTCTCGATGGAGGTAAAACCCTACTCCTGCTTGATTAATATTGATGATATGGGTAGTACAAGAGTAGATCTACCACGAGATCAGAGAGGCTAAACCCTAGAAGCTAGCCTATGGTATGATTGTTGTATATCTCTATCGACTAGCCTGGCCTCGGTTTATATAATGCACCAGAGGCCTAGGATAACAAGAGTCCTAGCCGAATACGCCGGTGGGGGAGGAGTCCTTATCTTGATCGCCAAGTCTTGCGGAATCTTCCTTGTATGCGGTAGCTGTCCGGACTGGCCCATGAATATACGGCCATGGGGGTCCTCGGCCCAATTTAACAGATCGGGAGATGACATGGTGAGTACCCCCTAGTCCAGGACACCGTCAATAGCCCCCTAAACTGGTCTTCAAGTTAGGGACGCTCCTCGATCCTTCCGAACCGTTCTTCATCTTCAGTCGTCGGTCTTGAAAACTGGTTCAACAAATCTTATCATCTTCGATCTTGAGGATCACCGAAATGCATTCGACGAGTTTACACGTCGGGTATCCGAGGAGCCCCTTTAAGTTTCCGGCCTTTATCAATGCATTGTTATTTTTATGCCACACCTCGGGTTTGAAGTTGTTCCCGGGCGGCAGCGTCCTCTTGCGTCCGAGCTCCAACGCCGGACTGCATTCGAGGCATCTTTTGCAGCCGAACACCAACGCCGGACCGCTTCCCAGCTCTAACGCCGGAATGTATCCGAGCTCCAATGCCGGACTATGTATCCGAGCTGTAACGCCGAACTGTATCCGAGCTCCAACGCCGGACTATGTATCCGATCTCCAACGTCGGACTGTATCCAAGGTGTCGTAAATCACCTTGGTTCAAATAAGTTTGAAGGAGTTTAGCCGAGCTTAATGCCGAAAATGCCCTCTATGGAGCCAGCCACTAGCGCTCGAGCTTTATGTCGGATGCTTCGAGGTGGTGCACCACCCGAATGTGGGCGATTTTTGTCAATATTTTGATTGGTGCAATTCATTGTCTGCCGAGATACATAGCCAGAGCCCTCAAGGTGGGTATCGGTCTAAAACCGAGATGCACATGAAGGATGACATAAGACCGCTGATCCCGTGGCACTGAGACTCAAAGTTGATTTGCAAAATCGGTCCGAGGATCAAGTCCTAGCTCGCAGAATACTTGGGACACAAAAAGCGGCGCTCAGTCCTCAAGACTCGGGTTGGGTGCGGCCGACCAACCCGAGGATCAAAATCTCCTCGAGATATTACACTTAAATTTTACGCATTGGACAGGCAATGCAAGAGCCCCGAGACATTGGTCGGGTGGCAACACCACATCAGGGGATCGATGTGCCCCTTTAATATTTGTAAATAATAAGCCCGAAGCCCAGTAGCCCCCGAGCCTTAATGCGGGCACGGGTGGCCGAATTAAGGATTGATATCCATAGTAAAATCACAAATTATGTGTAATGACTCTATGTATCCAAGTACTTTACGTCATTAATGCTCGGATCCGCATTGTACAAAACTTTGTTGACCGACCATCGGCTTCCACCTCCTCGGCCAATAGCCGAGGAGTGTTTGTCCTACTTTATAAAGCCTTTATGAGGCAAAGATTTACAACAAACAAGGCAATCTAGCCATACGGTTTTATAAACAAAGGCACACAGAGAGATATGTTATATTACTGTTTAACAGAAGAAATGTCTTCCAAAGAAAATATTCCCGCTATCGGTTCCTTTCTTTGGGTTGTCATGCTAAGCATGATCATGAAACCTCAGCTCCAATGTAAGAGCAAAATATCGAAGATTTAGTTTGGGAGGCCAGTTAATAGCCCCCGGTAGTGTTCGGCGACAGTCGAGGTCAAGCCGTAAACACTTCGGCCGTTGTTATGAATGGCCCATCGTTTAACACCGTCATCGGATCGCTGACCAGTTTACGCTCATTGTGATAGTCAGTTTTCGGCTTTCTCCACCGAGGTGCTTAACCATGTGAGCTGGAAGCACAATCGCAGTGATTCTCCCTTTGCACACCTAGCCGAACAAAGCGGAAGTAGGAGGCAAGCTCAGGAGCCGGGCAACCCAACTATTGACCGAAGACACAATTGGCTGATGCATATATAGCAATATCCAAGAATGTTTTTGCCGAATCTCTAAAGGTGTCCGGCGTTGCACTGCGAGACTTGTGCTGAAAACACACAAATAGTTTAAAAAGTGCCATAAGCTTGGAAAACCAAAAAACGTGAGTAAAAACTTGACATCCGAACGAGATCAAGTGTTCGGTGCTAATCCGAAAATTGGCCTTAGTAAAGAAGGGCTTCTGTCGTGCTTTAACATGATACATCCTATCTCAAGACTTCAAGCGGGTCAGCCTACGGCTTCAACCTCCTATCCCGAGGGCGGAGTACTTCTCATTAGGCCAGTTTAGCAAACTAAACTCTAGCGGCTTTGAGAGAGAAATTAGGCTCCCCGGCTAGTGACCACACGCTCGTGTCGAAAAAAGGAGTGATAGATAATAATAATAATAATAATAAAACTTTGCAACGACTAAGAAGAAGAACACTTATCATAAAACGGCTCATATAAATTTAAGAGCCCCCAAGTGACTTGGGTAAAAGAATGATTGCATGTACCGAAGTATTTATATCATATCTATGTTCAACCGAACTTTAAACGCGTCTTAACCGACCGTCGGCTTCTCCCTCTTCATCAAGGACCAAAAATGTTATGTACTCCATCCGTCGAGAATATCGACGGTGTTTCCAATAACCAGGCCATAAGGTCATAATGACAAAGTGCGCCAGGAACTTATGCTATATTACTGCGAAGTGTAAGAAGCATCTTCGAAGAAAATAGTACCCCTACCGATACCTTTCTTCGGTGCTCATTGTTATTATGAGACTTGTGCAATAGATTTTTTGTAGTCATGAGTTCCGTTGTGTGCCGACCATCATTGAAAACTATAAGAGCGCTAGCTTTCGGCTTCACTTCACCAGTCGAGGTCCGCTCGGATGACCCGATCATGACAATCGCAGAGGTGCTCCCTTTACTCCCTAGCCGAACAATCGGGAACGTAGGGGTAAACACAGGAGCGAGGCAACCCAGTTTGCAAATCGCTTAAGTCAATATGGTGCATATTGTGGCGTAATACACGAACAAGGAACGAAGCCGTACAAGTATAGAGGGCGACACCGCCCTTGAGCAACCGCTTGAGGAGGAGTTCCAGGTGCGCCTGGTAATCCTCATCCGTCGTAGCGACCTCCGCGAGGAGGCCGATTGATGCAGCTCCTGCCCCCCCCCCCCCCTCGGCGCCGGAGCATAGGATGATCTCCACTTGCCTGCGCGGAGACCTAGGACTTGGTCATCATCAACAGCAATGAGCAGAGACGAAGAGGAGCAAATAGGAAAGGATATGAGGTATGGTGTGGACGGTGCCGGAGCGATGCTTAAATAGCCGCAACCAGGCAAACGAGCGGCCCACCAACCGGACTAGGCTTCTCGGTCACCGCGTTAGCATTGAAGCGAGCCGACCACTCGTTCGGACGCATTATTATGACCCGCATCAATGTCGTGGCTGGAGCAACATGAATGCTCGACAACCGCTTCACGTGAAGAGGGGTTTTCGGGCAAAGAAAGAGTTTGAGTTTTATGTGAGACATAGCTATCAGGCCTGTACGTGGAGGATGTCCGAACTTCCACAAAATCTTGTTCTGATTTGCTGAAATTCGAACACGTAGACGCGTCCGCAGATCGGTGAGGTATCACGTTGGATGACTTGCATCATTCAAATATGTCACTAGAACGTTTGCGGACGATTGGAGGGTCTCCCTAAAGTCCTTCTATCTTACCCTAAAGCCCTTCTATCTTTCTCTCCGAAAAAAAGAGAGTCCCTCTCAAGTCTCATAGAAGACGAGACAAAGTCAAGGAGAGTCCTTCAAAGTTTACACGGAAGCAACATATACATGGCTTGGCGGCTACTCAAAAATATTTACGCCTGTCGTGGACCATCGGATTTACACGGAACGGCCAGGATCGCCTCCCTCCTCGGAGAAAACACCTAGCGGATTCAGCACACTATAAATAAAAGAATATAAGAGAAATTCGTGCCGGTGCCGGTGCCGCCACCTCCATCGACCATCACGCTCCGAAGTTCACCGGCGGCGACGAGTCCTTCGCCCCCACCTTCTCCGCTCCGTTCGAGGTGAGGTCCTCGCTTACTCGATCGAGCCCCAGTCTTCTTCCAGCGATCCTCGCCGGTGCGGCCCCCAGCTTTCTGAACTCAACTTTCTGAACCTGACAGAGTTGATTCGTGCCGGTGTCGGTGCCGGCTAGCCCCCGCCCGGCCGCCCCGTCCTCCCCGGCGCAAGGCCGCCGCCCCCATCAGGTAAAGCATTCTGCAGCTCGTTCGTTCTAGCAAGAGATCGATTCGAGCCCTCTAGCCAACTCTTCAGTTTCAGCCTTAGTGACAGGGTATCTACTAAACGTTTGGTGTGTCTAGGCGATTAATTTACTTCTATATACTTCCTCCATCCCAAAATAAGTTTCTCAATTTTGTACGAACTCTAATACAAAGTTGTACTAAGGTCAAGACACTTATTTTGGGACGGAGAGAGTATAATACAAGTATCTTCATCTGTTAAATAAATCATGTTGTGTTGCACTAACCACGTAGTGAATAGAGTTAAAAGTTGTCTGTTTCTGCATCATTAAAGTTACCCCTGCTCAGAGGCATGGTACAGTACTTCACACAAGGAGAAGAGAAGGAGATGAATGTGTTCGTTTTATAATGATATCAAATCATTCGGTTTAATGCTATAATCTCAAACCAGGAGCTTCAACATTAAATTCAACCAATAAATATCTGCAAATAGTAGCCAAATACACATGTGGCATCAACTTGCCCTCAGCTGTTGTTCACGTTGGCTTCCCAACTTATTAGGTTCTGCACTCAGTGCTGCTAGTTGTCATTGTTAAGAGATTTGATTCATCATCAGGAAGCCCATGTGTTGTAATGTAATGTTTTTCACAACATGTCTGTGGCGTCATCATGTTTTGCCGATGCAAAATTAACTATTCTGAGATCTTTTATTTTGGTGAAAAAATAGAACTCCAGACTTTTTCACATGGCGTCACTGTCTAAAACGGTCCACGCGTACGATAGATTACACCTCATATTCAGTGAGCTGTCTCTGAAATTTGCAATCGTTAAATGGCATGCTGGTCTCTAAGCCATCATCTAAATTGCCAAATGATGCTAGCTCTGTGGTAGTAGTGTTTTAAAATCTGGATCCTTAACTCTGTTTGCACCTTGTTGTCTTCACTGTTCAGGAAAATGTCGTCAACTCATGAAAAAGGCAAGAGCAAGGCGCGGACAAAGCTTCTGATCGATATCCAAAATGCTGTCCAGGAGTGCTGGGAGGAACACAGGGTTTTTGAGGCCGAGCCTGGGGACAAACCTCCGGCGCCCGGCGAAAAATTCTTTGGCACGTTTCCCTACCCATACATGAATGGTTTACTGCATTTGGGCCATGCCTTCTCACTGTCCAAGCTTGAGTTCGGTGCTGCATACCACAGGCTTCGTGGGTCCAATGTCCTTTTACCCTTTGCTTTCCATTGTACTGGGATGCCAATAAAGGCCTCGGCGGACAAGCTTGCCCGAGAGATTGCACAATATGGGAATCCTCCAGTATTTCCTGTGGCAGACGAGAAGTTAAGTGCTGAGGTGTCAGAGGCTGATCAGGTCGCCGTTGTTCCGGGTAAGTTTAAGAGCAAGAAAGGTAAGGCTGCCGCAAAGTCTGGTGTGCAGAAGTTTCAATGGGAGATTATGGAGAGCTATGCACTGTCAGATCAAGAAATCGCCAGATTTCAGGATCCTTATCATTGGATGACTTACTTCCCTCAGTTGGCCAAGGACCATCTCAAGGATTTTGGCCTGGGTTGTGATTGGAGGCGTTCTTTCGTAACCACTGACATCAACCCGTTCTATGATTCTTTTGTCCGATGGCAAATGAGGAAGTTGAAGAAACTGCACAGGATTGTTAAAGATATGAGGTACACAATCTATTCTCCGTTGGATGGCCAACCTTGCGCCGACCATGATCGAGCAACAGGTGAAGGTGTGCAGCCACAGGAGTATGTGTTGATCAAAATGGAGGTGCTCTCGCCTTTTCCTCCCAAGCTGAAGGCCTTAGAAGGGAGGAAAGTCTATTTGGCAGCAGCGACATTGAGACCCGAGACTATGTATGGGCAGACAAACTGTTGGGTATTGCCAGATGGAAACTACGGGGCATTCGAGGTTAATGACATTGATGTCTTCATCATGACAGCAAGGGCTGCTCTTAATCTTGCATATCAACATCTATCCAGGGTCCCAGAAAAGCCAACCTGCTTAGCCGAACTGTCTGGCAGTGATCTGATTGGTCTGCGGTTAAGATCTCCTCTTGCTTTGAGTGAAACCATATATGCACTGCCTATGCTCACCATCTTAACAGATAAAGGCACCGGCATCGTGACTAGTGTTCCGAGTGATTCGCCGGATGATTTCATGGCACTGCAAGATTTGGTCACCAAGCCTGCTTTGAGAGCTAAGTATGGAGTCAAGGACGAGTGGGTTCTTCCCCTCAAAGTTATCCCAGTAATCAACATTCCTGAATTTGGAGATAAGTCAGCTGAGAAGGTGTGCTTCAGTCTAAAGATTAAGAGCCAGAATGACAAGGAGAAGCTTGCCGAAGCAAAAAGAATGACATACCTGAAAGGATTTACTGATGGGACAATGATTGTAGGGGAGTTCAGTGGAAGAAAGGTACAAGAGGCAAAGCCACTGGTAAGGAAAAAACTGTTGGAAGAAGCCACGGCAGTACTGTACAGTGAGCCCGAGAAGAAGGTTATGTCGAGGTCCGGCGACGAGTGCGTGGTTGCGCTCACAGATCAGTGGTACATCACTTACGGTGAAGATGAGTGGAAGCAGAAGGCGGTGCAGTGTTTGGACAATATGAATACTTTCTCAGCAGAAACCCGAAATGGTTTCGAGCACACGTTGGGCTGGCTCAACCAATGGGCATGTTCACGTTCTTTTGGCCTAGGTACTCGCATCCCTTGGGATGAGCAGTTCCTTGTGGAGTCTCTTTCCGATTCAACCCTATACATGGCGTACTACACAGTTGCGCATTATCTGCAAAACGGCAACATGTATGGAAAGGAAATTTCATCCATCATGCCAGAACAGATGACGGATGAAGTATGGGACTATGTGTTCTGTGATGGCCCAGCACCCAAGAGTGACATCCCTTCTGCCCTCCTGTGCAAAATGAAGCAAGAATTCGAATATTGGTATCCCTTGGATATTCGGGTGTCTGGTAAGGATCTTATCCAGAACCATCTGACATTCAGCATCTACAACCACACGGCACTTCTTCCGGAGCACTACTGGCCTCGCGGATTTCGTTGCAACGGGCATCTTATGCTTAACTCTGAGAAGATGTCCAAGTCCACAGGGAACTTTCTAACTCTCAAGGAGGCCACTGCACAATACTCGTCCGACGCAACCAGGTTTGCCCTTGCCGATGCCGGTGACGGCATGGATGATGCCAACTTTGTCACTGAAACAGCAGAATCTGCTGTTCTGAGGCTCACGAAAGAGCTCGCGTGGATGGAAGAGATCATAGCTTCTGAATCTTCTCTAAGGTCTGGGCCTCCCTCTACTTTTGCTGACCGGGTGTTTGAGAATGAGATGAACATTGCTGTGAAAGAAACTGAGAAGAGCTATGACGCCTTCATGTTCAGAGATGCCCTCAAGTCTGGGTTCTATGACCTCCAGTTGGCGAGGGATGAGTACAGACTCTGTTGCAGAATGGCAGGCATGAACCGCGATCTTTTGTGGCGATTTATGGATGTCCAGACCAGGCTCATCACCCCCATCTGTCCGCACTACGCCGAGCATGTCTGGCGAAAGCTCCTGAGAAAGGATGGTTTTGCGATCAAAGCTGGGTGGCCAGTCGCAGGCGCTCCGGATCCCACTCTAAGATCTGCAAACAAATATCTACAGGACTCCATAGTTTTGATGAGGAAGCTGCTAAAGGCGCAGGAATCTGGTTCCAAGAAACCCAAGAAGGGAGCGGCACCTCTGCCACCATCGTCGGAGGGAAACAAGCTGACCGTGGGTCTGATATACGTCAATGAGCACTATTATGGGTGGAAAGCGCAGTGTCTGAAGGTGCTCCGGTCAAAGTTTGATAGCCAGACATGTTCCTTTGCCACCGACGAGGAGATCAATGAGGCACTGAAGAACTGCTTTGTTGGGCAGGAAGGAACAGACTTCAGACAAGTTCAGAAACAGTGCATGCCTTTCATCAAGCTGAAGAAAGTCGAAACAAGCAACTTTGGTCCCAATGCTCTGGAGCTGAAGCTCCCTTTCAGTGAAATTGATGTTCTTGAGCAAAATCTGGAGCTGATCAAAAGGCAGTTGGGCCTTGAGCACGTGGAGGTGTTGTCGACGTTTGATGAAGCCACTGTTGCCAAAGCTGGCAGCTATGTTTCTGTGCTGAACAAGACCCCGCCTTCCCCTGGTGAACCGGTTGCCGTATTCATGACCAGGCAGGCGTTTGAAGCCCCCCAAAACTGAGATCAATCAAGGTACACTATTATTATTAGCTTGCAACATCCCATTGTTGGTTGGGCTTAATAATTTATATACGCTTTTCTCTTATTTCTGCGGACATATAGAAATTACATTAGATATGAAAAAAAGGTACTACTACTTATTTCACCCTGTTACACAGCAGTGGTGCTTTGCACAGGGACTGCTATGTTAAACTGATGCTGCTCTATGTCAAAAAGACCCATGGAGTATGCATTTATCTTATTGCTCCGAAGCACGATGTTTAGAAAGTCCCACAAAGTTTGTATCCGTCTTAATTTTTCTTCTTCGCTGTCGCAAAATTCTGGTCATGCATAGACACAATACTGTAGCAAAAGATGCTGCAACTAATTGTTTCTTGAGAAAAATAGCAGTCTTTCTGCTCATGCATTTAAGAAGGGACTATGAAACTGAAACCCCATAGCAGCTTAGGATAGTAGCCCTAATCTGTTCTCATGGTACCAGTTTCAGCTGCTGCGCAGAGACTAAAGTCATGTGATGATGATTCCTTGATGAAACTACCAAGTTTAATAATTAATTAAACAGCATTTGCTGTTATCCAAGTATAAGTATAGTACTCTTGTTTGAACACCATTGGCCTCCTATAAAGTGTTGTATGACACGCACCTTGAAAGAAACACATTCCTCTGCGTTGCGTGTGGATCATGATCTGAACCATTCTTATGCAAGCGATTCTTGTAGTCGGGGCGATGTGTCCACTCACCCTAGATGATTTCCTTGGCCCCTGTTGTTATTCTGCCGCTTGCTAGCTAGCCTGTAACCAAAGCGTGGATCTGAATTTTGTACAAGCAACAAACAACATAGCATTAGCTGCTGCTGGTTGCATTCCCAGATTCGGAACACATGTCAAATTCAGGAAATCGTATGCTTTTGTTTTGAATTCAGAAATCAAAGCAGCAGCGTGTACTTTGAAGCATTCCGTCTGTATGATATCATCTTATAGACATGTTCTTGTGTTCCTCTTTCAGGTGCATATGCAATGAAGGCTTGTTAATCCATCCAGCTCCAAGATGTGAAGAACCACCAATTATTAGAAGAAATACATTGCTGTTGCAGAATCTTGCATGCAGTTTTTTTTTTAGAGGGCGAAGCAGAAGGCAAAAGATGCAGTGGTAACCAGAATGAAAGCTGCAAATTTGTGTAGACAAGCAAAAGGTGTATTTTCTAGTAGTTTGTCCTTTCAGGATTTTTAAACCCATTATTTTACAAGTCTTCTCCACTTAAATATTCCACTTTGGAAATGTTATATGGCTGAAACGGTGAAACCCATTCAAAGAAACAACCCATTTTTCGGTCTGTGCATTTTATCCTTTATCTACAGCCGGTTGATTTTAAGTTTGCCAGGTAAACAAATGCTCTTCCTAGTGCGTCGTGTGTGTCGCAGCTCCGTCAAACCCTGTAATCCGGATGCTTTGCCGACATAACGGCCAATAAAAATGTTCATGTGGGTTTTTCGCCCCCACCGGTGACCTTTCAAAAAGTGCTTTTCATTGATACCAGAAAAATTCAGAAAACATTATAATGAAGTTTTGTGTGCAGAAGGAATCATGGGGCGAAAGGCGGGACGGAGGCGGTGCCCAGGGCCACCACATGCCCCTGACCCCCGGCCAGGAGGTAGGCCACATGGGCCCCACATGGTTTTGTTATTTTACCGATGCTCCTTATTTTTATTAAAATTGCCAAAAATAGTGTTGGGGGATTTTTCGAAGATGATTTGCATACTTTGGAGGTGTTCAAAATTATTTTTGATAAATTCTTCTGGGGTACTTGTATTACATCGGTGTCCACTCTGAGGTTGTTTCCGACAATATTTGTGCTTAAAACCTCTGACCATTCATCACTCTTGGTCTAGTGCCCCATGCTATCATTGATCTTGATTGCTCCTGCCAGTAAACTTCCTGGATGATATATGTGCCTTCCCATTTGGATAGAAATTTACCCGCAAGATGTCTTAAAGAGACTTGTACAAAAGGACTTTATCTCCTATTTTGAATTCGCATTTTTATTTTCTCTTGTCATGCCAATTTTTAACCTTTTCTTTAAATATATTAGCATTTTCATAAGCTTCATGTCACCATTGATCTAAAGCACTCATATCAAGCAACAATTTCTCTCCAGCTAACTTGAATTTGCATTCATAATTCAGTTGGTTAACAACCCTATAAATGGAGGGTGCGGGATTGGGTAGGTCCGGTCTATCGGATTTCGACATGGCGGACGTTTGGATTCCGGAATCCCCTATTGAGCCCCTCGATTTGGGATCGGCCTGTGGAATTATGGACATCCAAACATGTCAGGCGTAATATAGGGATCAATGACGAACAATACGGCTCTAACAATTTAGGCCCGAATGAGATCTGCATTGGAGATGCCTAATATAATCAGCAAGGCAATCCTAGTCGGAAGAAAAAATTGTATGCATTTATGCTTAGGGCATCTCCAACGCTGACCCCTAAAATGGGTATATTATTTGTCCGGTCTGGTTCAGAACAGTCCATAAACGGGATTGAAGAGAGAGAAGAAGCCCAAATGTCCGACATGATGGCTTTTGGTTGGCTAGACGGATGTTTGAACTCTCCCAAAGCAACCCCCCTAGTTTGCTGAATTTGGACGCCCGGACTCTTCCATGATGCTTGGAGGATAACATTGGATGGCAAAACGCGTCGACTCGTGCAATGGATATATAGGGGAGATTTGAGGGTCCGCTTTTTTTTTTGCAGGAAAAACTTCCAATTTATTCATCTTCATTTATGGTAGTACAACGAACACTAGAAATAATAAAAATTACATCTAGATCCGTAGACCACCTAGCGACGACTACAAGCACTGAAGCGAGCTGAAGACGCACTGCTGTCATCGTCTCTCCCTCGCCGGAGCCGGACTAACCTTGTTGTAGTAGATAGTCAGGAAGTCGTCGTGCTAAGGCCCCATAGAACCAACGCACCAGAACAGCAACTGCCGCAGATGAAGAGTATAGATCAAAAGGATCCAACCTGAAGACACACGAATGAAGACAAATGACGAACATATCCGAGCAAGAAATGCCCTTACGGAAATGTATGATTGGTGTACATCGTCTATTTTGAAGGACTTTTATTTGAAAGGAGACTTGTACAAAAGGACTTTTATCTTCTATTTTGTATGATGGTTGGTACATCGACAAGGAAATGTTAGTAGAAGTTGTTACTCCCTGAGGTGACCGGTGTTGGTCGAGATGCGGCTTGACGATCTGTTTATGGCAAGCCTCTTTCCGTTGTGTATGTATTGATAGGCGTAGCCAGGTTGGGAGCACGCCCGGGCTAACGGCCTAACTACAGTAGTAAATAGTCCCAAATAGTGTTTTGATTGTTATAATGAACAAACAGACAAACCGCTATGCCCCAGGCCATGGCCCTAATAGCCTGGGGCGGGCTACGCCATTTTTTAATAAGCTTGGTGTGGAGTTCCAACTATATTTGTTGTTATCAACAAATTGTAGTTTTTTATATTTGTTCACAATTGATACAGTGTCTCACGTGATAGTATAAGTATCCATTTTTTTTTAATATAAGTACCTACTTCTTTTAGGAAAATATTTTTTGAGGGAAATATAAGTAAACCCTGTTAAAGCCGATCAATTTCCCGCAAAAAAAAAAGTTAAAGCCGATCAAGGAAGGAAAAATAAGTTCTAATTTAATCTGATTTCGAACCTAAAAAAATCTTATTTCAAAAAAAGAGTTCTGATTAATCCTGGACGTGACAACTGACAACATGCACAATTAGGAAAGTTTTTTTCTTGAGAATCACAATTAGCAAAGTTTGACAGAACATTAGATGTTCCTCAATAGTACAAACTATACTAGTACAAGAGATCGGCGCTTGGCCGCCGGCGACGTGCATGACTCTGTCTCTGCACGTACTAGGTACGGTGCAAGACTACAATAAGTACCCCACTTTTGGTAGTACAATTCTACTATCAACGATCGATTCCTATGGCGTCGTCGTGGGCGGACCTCCCACCGGAGCTCCTAGACCTCGTTGTCGCCGGCCTCCCTAACCCTGCCGACCGCGCCCGCTCCTGCGCCCTGTGCCGTTCATGGCACTCCGCCGTGCGACGCCATGGACCCCAGGCAGCCCAGCTACCATGGATGGTCTTCACTGATGGTGAAGTCGTCACTGTAAAATAGGTTGGAAGCATTGAACCCTTTGTCTCGGGTCGCATTGATATATATTGGGTATAAGCCTTGGCGTACAAGTGTTGGAGAGATCGATCTGATAGATCGTTACAGGAGACAGAGAAGAATCGCTACGGGAGAGAGAAGAAGAGATAGAATAGGATTACAAGTTTAAACACAAGTCTTATATCTATCCAACTATTCTAACACTCCCCCTCAATCTGAACCTCAAGGAGCTTTGCCGAGGTTAAGATTGTATGTGAATTTTTTCAATCCTCTCCTAGTAAGTGGTTTTGTAAACCCATCTGCGAGGAATGAACTTGATCTCAAGTAGCTTCCGAGCCACTCTTTCTCTGACAAAATGAAAATCGACCTCAATGTGTTTTGTTCGTGCATGAAAAACATGATTGGCTGAGAGATATGTTGCTCCAATGTTATCACACCATAATCTCGCAGCCTGAGGAGCTTTAATACCAAGTTCATAAAGAAGTGTCTGAATCCACATTACTTCAGCTGTAGCATTAGCCAAGGCTTTATATTCAGCCTCTGTACTTGACCTTGAAACAGTGGCCTGTTTTCTTGCGCTCCATGACACAAGATTAGATCCCAAGAATACAGCAAAACCACCTGTAGATCTTCTATCATCAGCACATCCTGCCCAGTCTGCATCTGAATAAGCAGTTACAAGAAGAGATGGGGACTTGGTAATCTGAAGTCCAAGGCCTCCTGAGTACTTAAGATACCTTAGAATTCTCTTAACTGCAGTCCAATGAGTAGTTCTAGGTGCATGCAAATATTGACATACCTTGTTCACTGAGTAGGAAATATCAGGACGTGTAAGAGTTAAATATTGCAAGGCACCTACAACATTCCTATAGTTTGTTGCATCTGCTGGTGAAAGAGCATCTCCATTTTCTACCGTGAGTATTTCTGAGGTAGGAATTGATGTACTAACCGGCTTGCAATTCTCCAAACCCACTCTTCTGAGAATATCAGTGGTGTATTTTTCCTGTGAGAGAAGTATGCCATCTTTAATTTTCTTTACTTCTATTCCAAGGAAATAATGGAGATCACCCAAATCCTTGAGAGCAAACTCCAACTTTAAATCCTTAAGCAAGCAGGTAGTAGCTTCTGCACTTGAACTAGGAACAATTATATCATCAACATAGACAAGCACAAAGATAGTAATACTGTCTTTCCTGAAGAAGAACAACGATGTATCTGCCTTGGATGGTATGAACCCAACGTGTTGTAACTGCATGCTCAATCTGGAATACCAAGCCCTTGGTGCTTGTTTCAGACCATATAATGCTTTATCCAACTTACAGACATACTGTGGTGTGCTGTGATCCTCATAACCCGGTGGTTGCCTCATGAACACTTCTTCCTCAAGAACACCATAAAGAAACGCGTTCTGAACATCTAGCTGTCTTAAGCTCCAACCTTTGGAAATAGCAATAGACAAGACAAGTCGAATAGTGGCAGATTTAATAACAGGACTAAATGTGTCTTTATAATCAATTCCAAACCTTTGTTTAAATCCTTTGGCAACTAATCTGGCCTTATACATGTCTATGCTTCCATCAGATTTTCTTTTTATCTTGTACACCCACTTACAATCAATAATATTGTCTCCATGTTTTGGTGGTACCAAGTGCCAAGTTTTGTTTTTCATAAGTGCATTATATTCACTGTCCATAGCTTCCTTCCAATCCTTATTAGCAAGGGCATCATGCAAATGAATTGGTTCACCAGTGGTGGTAAGAAAAGCACGTTTTATTTTCTCATACCTAATTGTACCATCATTATACTGTTTTTCCTTCACAATACTTGACCGTGCCCTTGTTTGCCGAGGAGGGGGCGTAGAATGCACAGGAACAACCGTTGTAGATGGTGGTACAGAAAATCCCGCCGGCTCCCGATCCGATGCAGGGAACGAATCGGCCAGTTCCCGATCCGAGGCGGATCCTGGCGTGGATCCTGGCGACTGGTCGGCCGCTGATGAGGCCCGTGCAGAGGTGGGACCGGCCACGCGCCCGCGGTCGGCCGCTGCTGAGGCCCGCGACGACGTGGCAGTAGGGGACTCGCTCTCTCCCGCACATGCGCTGGCGTGCGAATCGAAGTGAGGAGGCGTGGCGTGAGGCGATACGACGAGGCCAGTGGGCTCCACCCTGGCAGCGCGGTCGGCCACAGGCCCGCGCGAGTCCAGGCCCACGGGCGAATCAGCCTAGGATCATGCGCCGACAGCAGCAGCAGGCTGAGCGTGTGGATCCGCCTGGGATGCGTGCTGTCAGCCGGATCAGCAGCGTATTCCGTGCCTGCTTTGTCTGCTTCTTCACACATAAAACGACAATTCAAATTAGCACAAATATCAAGCCGAATCAGAATTTCCTTGGGATTTTTGCACATGATCAACCTTAGTTAATTCGCCCCGTGATCACAAGGTGCAGAAAGATCAGGTAGAAGTGCTATTTTAGCACCAAGTAAGGCTCCCGCATTTGGATGTAGTTTGGCAAAAGGAAAAAGAGTCTCATAAAAAACAACATCTCGTGAAATATAGATGCGTCCAGTGGATATTTCAAGACATTTATACCCTTTATGGAGATTGCTATAACCAAGAAAAACACACTGAGTGGATCGAAATTCAAGTTTGTGATGATTGTATGGACGCAAATTGGGGTAGCAAGCACACCCAAATTTTTTGAGATAGTTGTAGTCAGGTTTTTGATGATACAGACGTTCTAATGGAGTGGAATTGCCAATGACTTTGCTGGGAAGCCTATTGATGAGATAAGTGGCAGTGATGAAAGCTTCATCCCAATATTTGAGAGGCATAGAGGTATGAGCTAAGAGAGAAAGGCCAACTTCAACTATGTGGCGATGTTTGCGTTCAGCAGAGCCGTTCTGCTGGTGGGCATGAGGACATGACACATGATGCTCAATCCCAATGCTACGGAAGAAAGAGTTGAGTTTCTCATACTCCCCTCCCCAGTCACTTTGGATTGACAGAATCTTTCGATCAAATTGTCGTTCAACGAGTTTTTGAAACTCTTGGAAGATTGAAAAAACTTCAGATTTATATTTAAGCAAATAAATCCAGGTGAACTTGCTGTAATCATCCATGAAACTGACATAATATTTTTTTCGTCCAAAAGAATCACGGGCATGGCCCCATACATCACTAAAAATAAGCTCTAAAGGAGCATGAGATACACTATAAGACTTAGGATAGGGAAGCTGATGACTCTTGGCACATTGGCAAGCTTCACAAACAGACTCACTAATGGAACTATGTGACAAAGGAAGATTATCTTTATTGACTACTTGTTGCACAATGACCGATGATGGATGTCCTTCGTTGATGCCATCTTTCCAAAGAGGGTTTGACGGCGGAGTAGATTTGACGACGCCGGCGACTAAGTGCTCCGGATGTGATGGGGTAGAGACCCCCAATGCATCTACCGTGATGGAGAAGTTCCGTCGTTGCCTGATCCTTAATGAAAAAATAACGAGGGTGAGTTTCAAAGAAGATATTATTATCGGTGGCTAAACGAGACATGGATACAAGATTTTTGTCAGCTGTGGAACATGAAGGACATCCTTAAGAAGTAGATCACGTTTAAGATTAGGGGAATTAACTGAGGCTTGACCAATGTGGCAAATATCCATACCTCCTCCACTTGCGGTGTGGATCTGATCAGCGCCATGGTACCTCTCGCGGAGAGCTAGTTGCTCGAGTTCATTGGTAACGTGGTCGGTGGCGCCAGAATCAACATACCAGATCCCATCACCTCCTTGTTCACGCATGGCAGCAGCAACATGGCGAGCATCAGGGACGAAGTTCTCGTCGAAGCGATGCCAGCAATCCATAACCTCATGGCCAAACTTCTTGCAGAGCTGGCAGCGCGGGCGAGGACGGGTGGCAGGGGGACGGCGGCCATTGTTGGAGTTGAACCGCCGTCGTTGGTGAAGTTGCCGCCGTTGTTGTTGGTGTAGCCGCCCCCGTTGTGGTAGCCGTAGGTGCCACCAGAGCGAGCGCCGTCGCCCTGAGGAGCACCGCGTCCGCGGCCACCGCCACGACTCGCCCACAGTGACCGTGCCCGGCGGCCGCGCCACGGACGCGGAGTTAGCAGATGACTGCCGAAGATCGCCACCATGGAGGAGGGTGAGGCGGGCATCAAAACAACCGGATTGTACTCCATGTCCAAACCAGCGAGGATCTTGGAGACGATTTCCGGATCGGAGAGAGCCGCGGCAGTACATGCGACTTCATCAGTAAGGCTCTTGATCCTGCCAAGATAGTCAGCCATGGTCATGTTACCTTTTTTGAGATTGGTGAGCTCGATGCGGGTGTTGATGGCCTGGGCTTGACTCGGGCAGCGAACATGGCATGGATGGCGCTCAAACTTCGCCGGCGCAGTGGCGTCGCGACCGAGCAAGGATATCGCGGAAAGAGATCCCATCAAATACCCTTGAAGCTGTTGCTGTTGTGCGTACCAGAGGGATCGGGCGTAGTTGAAGACTTGTTCTTCCTTGCCGTCCTTGGTAACGGTGAGGGTGTCCGGCGGTGGCGGGCTCGTCCCGTCGAGGTGGTGTTCCATCTGAGCGTCTTTGATCTGAGGCAGCACGATGGCCTTCCATAGAAGGAAGTTTCCCCTCGTAAGCTTCTCCTGTGGTGGCGATCCGAGAGACCCCGCGGTGGTGGTGGAGGAAGACATCACGAAGGCAGAAGATGACGAGGTGATGAGCGCGCCAGCGGTGCTGGACAACGATGCGGCAGCGGTGGTCGACATGCTCTCGGTCGAAGGAGGAAGATAGGTATAGTTTTCGGAGGTAGCTAGATGCGATCTATGATCTTTGAGGAAGAGGCTCTGACTACCATGTAAAATAGGTTGGAAGCGTTGAACCCTTTGTCTCGGGCCGCATTGATATATATTGGGCATAAGCCTTGGCGTACAAGTTTTGGAGAGATCGATCTGATAGATCCTTACAGGAGATAGAGAAGAATCGCTACGGGAGAGAGAAGAAGAGATAGAATAGGATTACAGGTTTAAACACAAGTCCTATATCTATCCAACTATTCTAACAGTCACACCCACCAACGGTCCCTCGGAACACCCCACCTTCATCCCCGAGAATTCACATCTCTCCGGCTCCGCCGACGAGTGGCTACTCTTCGGCGTCTACCACCGGACCCCCAAACTCATCGACAACTATGTTCTACACAATATATTCTCCGGAGAGCATGTTTCTGTAGGATCTTGAGAAGAGGTGTCTAGAGGGGAGGGGGTGATTACTGATTAGACACTGAGTACCAAAGTTGCAGTTTTTAACCTTATTAAGGTTTAAGTGGAGTTTAGGCACAAGTTTAACTTTCTCAATACATAACAAGCAAGCATGCAAAGAGTATATGAGCAGCGGAAAGTAAAGCATGCAACTTGCAAGAAAGTAAAGGGAAGGGTTTGGAGAAATCAAACGCAATTGGAGACATAGATGTTTTTCTCGTGGTTCCGATAGGTGGTGCTATCGTACTTCCACGTTGGTGGAGACTTCAACCCACGTGGGTAGCGGTTCTTGCTGAGTCCACGGAGGGCTCCACCCACGAAGGGTCCACAAGTAGCAACCTTGTCTATCCCACCATGGCCGTCGCCCACGAAGGACTTGCCTCACTAGCGGTAAATCTTCACTAAGTAGGCGATCTCCTTGCCCTTACAAACTCCTTGGTTCAACTCCACAATCTTGTCGGAGGCTCCCAAGTGACACCTAGCCAATCTAGGAGACACCACTCTCCAAGAAGTAACAAATGGTGTGTTGATGATGAACTCCTTGCTCTTGTGCTTCAAATGATAGTCTCCCCAACAGTCAACTCTCTCTCATAGGATTTGGATCTGGTGGAAAGAAGATTTGAGTGGAAAGCAACTTGGGAAAGGCTAGAGATCAAGATTCATATGGTAGGAATGGAGTATCTTGGCCTCAACATATGAGTAGGTAGTTCTCTCTCAGAAATAGGATGCTGGAAGTGTAGGTTTGTTCTGATGGCTCTCTCCATGAATGAAGAGGAGGTGGAGGGATATATATAGCCTCCACACAAAATCTAACCGTTACACACAATTTACCAATCTCGGTGGGACCGAATCAACAAACTCGGTCAGACCGATTTTAGTAAACCTAGTGATCGTTAGGATTTTCGGTGGGACTGACTTGCATCTCGGTAGGACCGATATGGTTAGGGTTAGGGCATAACGTAATCTCGGTGAGAACGATTGCACAAACTCGGTGAGACCGATTTTGGTAATTAGCTAACCAGAGAGTTGGTCAGGCAAACTCGGTTGGACCGATTACTCAAACTCGGTGGGACCGATTTTGATAATGAGTCAACCAGAAAGTTTGCATTGTAATCTCGGTAGTACCGATTCTCAAACTCGGTGAGACCGATTTTGATAATGGACATACACAGAGAGATTACAATCCCATCTCGGTAAGACCGAGATCCCTATCGGTGAGACCGATTTGCCTAGGGTTTGTGGCAGTGGCTAAGACATCAAAACTCGGTGGCGCCGGATAGAAAGAATCAGTGGGGCCGAGTTTGACTTTAGGTTTAGGACATTTGTGTGGAAGTGGGAAAGTAGTTGAGGGTAATTGGAGCATATCACTAAGCACATGAAGCAAGAGGCTCATTAAGCAACACCTCATCCCTCCTTGATAGTATTGGCTTTTCCTATAGACTCAATGTGATCTTGGATCACTAAAATTTAAAATGAAGAGTCTTGAGCTTGAAGCTTGAGCCAATCCTTTGTCCTTAGCATCTTGAAGGAGTTCCCACATCCTTTAGTCCATGCCACTCCATTGTTGAACTTATCTGAAACATACTAGATAAAAGTGTTAGTCCAACAAGAGATATGTTGACATTAATTACCAAAACCACCTAGGGAGCACTTGTGCTTTCAGTTTCTCTGACCGAGTTGGACGCAGCCCTCCACCACGCTTACCGTGTCAGCAAGTTCCGAATGTAGTCCACCGCCCATGACTTCATGGCCGTCGTCACCACCAACAAGAATCATCCGCTCATCGTGATCCTGCCAGGAAAGGGTGTGTGGGTGCCTGAACCACAGGCAGTTCCATATGTTTATATCATTGACATTGCCTTCCATGGAGAGAAGCTCTATGGCATCAGCAAGGCGGAGGACCTTATCCCTTTTGACCTAGGGTTGGATGAAGATGGAAGGCCCACGGTCACCATTGCAAGGCGTGTAATCCGACGGCCAATTGATTACGATGGTTGGGATGATGATTACAGTAGCAACGACGAAGATGATGATGATCAGGACGGCGGCGATGAAGACGAGAACGGCGAGGAAGATGACGATGATGACCATGACGATGACGATGAGGACGACGACAACGAAGATGATGTTGATGATGACGATGACCAGGATGAGGAAGTGATAGATATTGATGTCGCTGCAGATGATGGGGATGAGGGCGAGGAGGGGGAGGAGGAGGAGGAAGAAGAAGAGGCTGCGGTGGACATGATAGCCGTGGCTGGTAATGTGGTGGTCAATGATTTTCATGAGAAGGGGCCAACAGTGCCAAATGATGATGATGGCCGAAGTAACTTCAATTATCGGAATGTCTCACATCATGGATTTTTGCGCGATAAAGAATACACTTGCTGGCACCTAGTCCAGTCACACGGGGAGCTACTCATCGTGAAGCCACACACCCATATCTTTCCATACTATTCCTCGTCCATTCGCCAGGTTGCTGTTTTCATGGCTGATGGTAAGACACGCAAATGGGTGCGCATGGCTAATAGGCTCGGTGGCGGCCGAGCACTATTCATCAGCCAACACTTCTCCAATTTTGTTTCTACACCTTGTGGAGATATCAAGGAGGATGCCATCTATTTTCTTGAGTCGGGTGAGGTGTTCAATACGAAAACTCATAATGCTAAACCGATGAGGTTTACCGAAAAAGGCTTTTGCCCCGCTTTATATTATAAAGCACATGCCCAAGCCAACAATCCACAAAGGTACACACACACGCAAGCACACACACACCAAGTTCACACACAAACAGGATCCACAAGGGTTAATGCTGAGGGCACAGCTCAACAAGCCCTAGAACAGAAAAGAAATACATCATCTAGTCGGGCTCGGGGCGGTGGAAGCGGTGGCGCCAGGGCGGAAGGCGGCGATCAAGGTCGGCGAGGAGGTGTTGATGATGTCCCGATCCCGAGGCGGCTAAGCGGCCGCCAAAGCTGCAAGTACCCACACATTTTAAAAATGGCGTCGATGGCGCGACGTAGAGGACTTTTGGATGACAAGCTTGTTGCGGACGGTCCACAGCGTCGGCGAGACCCCAATGCATAACCAACGGATATGTCGGTAGCGAGGGGAGGCATGGATCTCCGCGAGAAGGTCGGGAAGTTGGAGTTGCACCACCGCCCACCAACCGCCTCGCGGAAATCGGACCAAAGAAACGGGCCGCAGGACACGTGAAGAAGATGTGATTAGCATCCTCCGCCGTGCCGCACAGAGGGCAAAGCCCATCTCCGGGTCCGTTGCGCTTGCGGACTTCGACTCCGGAGGGGAGGCGGCCACGAATCCATTGCCAAAGGAAGATCCTAATCTTCAGAGGCAAGCGAATGTCCCAGATCAAACCGAAGGGCTCGGGAGCGGGCGAAGGCGCGATGGCCGCGTACAGGGACCTAGTAGAGAAGCGACCGGAAGACTCTAGGCGCCACGAGACGGCGTCCGGGGCGTCGGTGACGCTCATCGGGAGAAGGGCGATGTCCTGGAGGAGGGTATCCCAGGCTGCCACTTCGAGAGGACCGAAAGGGCGACGAAACGCGAGGCACCCTAAGTCAATAAGGGCCGTCTCAACAGAGACCCGAGGGTTGACTGCAATGGCGAAGAGATTGGGAAAGCGGGCGGCCAGAGGGGTGTCGCCGAGCCACCGATCAAACCAGAACAGTGTCGCGGACCCAGTACCAACCGAAATGGACGTGCCAATGCGAAGCACGTGAAGCGATTACACGACGGCCTGCCAAAACTGTGATCCGCCTGAACGCCGACGAAAGCCGAGAGGCTGTCCACGGAGGTATTTGTTGCGGATGATGGTGAGCCACAATCCTCCGTCTCCATTGGCAATACGCCATAACCACCGGGTCAGGAGGGCGATGTTCATGCGGCGGGAGGACAAAATCCCAAGACCCCCCTGGTCTTTGGGTTTACAAATGTCCGGCCAACTAACCATGTGGTACTTCTGTTTGTCATCGTCACCAGCCCAATAGAACCTGGATTGGTACTTGGCAATTTCCGTGTGAAGCGTTTCATGGAGGCTATAAAAGCTCACGAGGAACCAAAGGAGGCTGGCGAGTGAGGAGTTGATGAGGATCACACGCGCCGCCTTCGATAGCCAACACCCTTTCCAAGGCTCGACGCGGTGTTGCATACGGGTCACCGTAGGGCGGAGGTCCGCCACGGTGAGGTGCGAATCACTAACGGGGATCCCCAGGTAGGTCGTGGGGAAAGACCCCAGCCGACAGTTCAGGCGGTCAGCAATAGCCTGAGCCTCCTCCGGAGGGTAGCCAAGGACCATCACCTCGCTCTTATCGAAGTTAATCGTTAGGCCCGACATCTGCTGGAAGCACGGGAGGAGGAACTTCAGGTTAGCCACGTCCCGAGTGGAACCTTCCACCATAATAATGGTGTCGTCCGCGTAGGCGGGAGGAGACCCTCCCTCCGACTAGGTGGGGGACAATGCCGTGGATATGTCCAGCACCCTTAGCCTTATCCAGGATGGCGGCCAGAGCATCGACCACCATGTTGAACAGGAACGGCGAGAATGGGTCTCCCTGACGGACCCCACAGAGGGTGGGGAAGTATGGCCCAATCTCGCCGTTGATGTTCATCGCAGTCCGCCCACAAGAAACTAATTGCATCATGCGGGTCACCCAGCGGTCATCAAAGCCCTTACGCAGCAGCACTTCCCGAAGGAAAGGCCAGTGGATAGTATCATAGGCTTTATGGAAGTCAAGCTTCAGGAAAACAACACGAAGATGTTTCACCCGAACTTCGTGGAGGACTTCATGGAAGACCAACACGCCATCAAGAATAAACCGGCCTTGGATGAAGGCCGATTGGTTCGGGTGAGTGCTCGAGTTAGCCAGCAAGGTCACCCTATTGCCGTACCCTTTGGCCAGGATCCGGAAAATCACGTTAATCACAGTGATGGGGCGGAACTGGCGAATATCAGAGGCGCCCGACTGTTGGGGAACGTTGCAGAAAATTAAAATTTTCCTACGGTTTCACCAAGATCTATCTATGAGTTCATCTAAGCAACGAGTCAAGAGAGAGAGTTTGCATCTACATACCACTTGTAGATCGAGTATGGAAGCGTTCGAGGGAGTGGTGATGATGGAGTCGTTCCCAACGTGATTCCGATCACCGATGACCAAGCGCTGAAAGGACAGCACCTCCGTGTTCAACACACGTACGGGACGATGGCGTCTCCTCCGTCTTGATCCAGCAAGGATGAAGGAGAGGTTGAGGAAGACAACTCCAATGGCAGCACGACGGCGTGGTGCAGCTGGTACAGCAGTTCTCCGGCAGGGCTTCGCCAAGCTCGCAGGGAGAAAGAGAGGTGTTGGGGAGGGGAGGGGCTGCACCTTCAATCGTGTGTGTAGCCCTCCCCCCCACCCCTCTATTTATAGGAGGAGAGGGCAAGGGGGGCCGGCCATCTAGGGGAAACCCTAGATGGGGCGGCGGCCAAAGGGAGGAGGAGAGGGTGGCTTGCCCCCAAGCTAGGGGGCGCCTTTGGGTTTCCCTCCCCATGCCCTAGCCGCATGGGCCTAGGTGGGGCGGCGCCCAGCCACCAGGGGCTGGCTCCTCTCCCACACAGCCCATGTGGCCCCCGGAGGGGTGGCCCCTCCCGTGGACCTCCGGAACCCTCCCGTGGCCCCGTACATTACAGTATACCCCAAACTTTCCGAGTCCGTTTAACCACTTTCCATATATAAATCTTTACCTCTGGACCATTCCAGAACTCCTCGTGACGTCCGGGATCTCATCCGGACTCGAACAACATTCGTAGTCACATACTTGTCTTCCTAATAACCCTAGCGTCACCGAACCTTATGTGTAGACCCTACGGGTTCGGGAGACATGTAGACATGACCGAGACGATCTCAGTCAATAACCAACAGCGGGATCTGGATACCCATGTTGGCTCCCACATGTTCCTCGATGTTGTCATCGGATGAACCATGATGTCAAGGGTTCAAGCAACCCGTATTCTATTCCCTTTGTCGACGGTATGTTACTTGCCCGAGACTCGATCGTCGGTATCCCAATACCTCGTTTAGTCTCGTTACGGCAAGTCACTTTACTCGATACCGTAATGCATGATCCGTGACCGACACTTGATCACTTTGAGCTCAATATGATGATGCACTACCGAGTGGGCCCAGTGATACCTCTCCGTCATACGGAGTGACAAATCCTCGCTCGATCCGTGTCAACCCAATGACACTTTCGGAGATACCTGTAGTGCACCTTTATAGTCACCCGATTCGTTGTGACGCTTTGATACACCAAAGCACTCCTACGGTATCCGGGAGTTACACGATCTCAAGGTCTAAGGAAGAGATACTTGACATTGGAAAAGCTCTAGCAAAACGAACTACGATCTTGTGCTATGCTTAGGATTGGGTCTTGTCCATCACGTCATTCTCCTAATGGCGTGATCCGTTATCAATGACATCGATGTCCATAGTCAGAAACCATGACTATCTGTTGACCAACGAGCTAGTCTACTAGAGGCTTACTAGGGGCGTATTGTAGTCTATGTATTCACACGTGTATTACGATTTCCGGATAATACAGTTATAGCATGAATAAAAGACAATTATCATGAACAAGGAAATATAATAATAATGCTTTTATTATTGCCTCTAGGGCATATTTCCAACAGTCTCCCACTTGCACTAGAGTCAATAATCTAGTTACATTGTGATGAATCGAACACCCATAGAGTTCTGGTGTTGATCATGTTTTGCCCGCGAGAGAGGTTTAGTCAACGGATCTGCGACATTCAGATCCGTGTGCACTTTACAAATTTCTATGTCTCCATCCTGAACATTTTCACGGATGGAGTTGAAGCGACGCTTGATGTGCCTGGTCTTCTTGTGAAACCTGGGCTCCTTTGCAAGTGCAATAGCTCCAGTGTTGTCACAGAAGAGTTTGATCGGCCCCGACGCATTGGGTATGACTCCTAGGTCGGTGATGAACTCCTTCACCCAAATTGCTTCATGCGCTGCCTCCGAGGCTGCCATGTACTCCGCTTCACATGTAGATCCCGCCACGGCGCTCGCTTGCAGCTGCACCAGCTTCTTGCTCCACCATTCAACATATACACGTATCCGGTTTGTGACTTAGAGTCATCGGATCTGTGTCGAAGCTAGCGTCGGCGTAACCCGTTCTGACGAGCTCTTCGTCACCTCCATAAACGAGAAACATGTCCTTTGTCCTTTTCGGTACTTCAGGATATTCTTGACCGCTGTCCGGTGTTCCTTGCGGGATTACTTTGGTACCTTCCTACCAAACTTACGACAAGGTTTACATCAGGTCCAGTACACAGCATGGCATACATAATAGATCCTATGGCTGAGGCATAGGGGATGACACTCATCTCTTCTTTATCTTTTGTCGTGGTCGGGCATTGAGCTGAGCTCAATTTCACACCTTGCAATACAGCAAGAACCCTTTCTTGGACTGATCCATTTTGAACTTCTTGAAAATCTTATCAAGGTATGTGCTTTGTGAAAGACCTATGAGGCGTCTCGATCTATCTCTATAGATCTTGATGCCTAATATATAAGCAGCTTCTCCAAGGTCCTTCATTGAAAACACTTATTCAAGTAGGCCTTAATGTTGTCCAAGAATTCTATATCATTTCCCATCAAAAGTATGTCATCTACATATAATATGAGAAATGCTACAGAGCTCCCACTCACTTTCTTGTAAACGCAGAGCTTCTCCATAAGTCTGCATAAACTAAACGCTTTGATCATTTCATCAAAGCGAATGTTCCAACTCGAGATGCTTGCACCAGCCCATAAATGGATCGCTGGAGCTTGCATACTTTGTCGACATTCTTAGGATCGACAAAACCTCCGGCTGCATCATATACAGCTCTTCCTTAAGATATCCGTTAAGGAACGCTGTTTTGACGTCCATCTGCCATATCTCATAATCATAGTATGCGGCAATTGCTAACATGATTGGACGGACTTAAGCTTCGCTACGGGAAAAAAGTCTCATCGTAGTGAATCCCTTGAACTTGCCGATAACCCTTAGCGACAAGTCGAGCTTTATAGATGGTGACATTACCATCCGCGTCATCTTCTTCTTAAAGATCCATTTGTTTTCTATCGCTCGCCGATCATCGGGCAAGTCACCAAAGTCCACACTTTGTTTTCATACATGGATTCTATCTCGGACTTCATGGCTTCTAGCCATTTGTTGGAATCTGGGCCGCCATCGCTTCTTCATAGTTCAAGGTTCACCGTTGTCTAACAACATGATTTCCGTGACAGGGTTGCCGTACCACTCAGTGCGGGCGTGTCCTAGTGAACCTCGGTTCAGAGCAACTTGATCCGAAGTACCTTCATCATCATGAATTTCCTCTTGAGTTGGTGTAGGCATCACAGAACATTTTCTGAGCTGCACTACTATCCTGTTCAAGAGGTAGTACTTCATCGAGTTCTACTTTCCTCCCACTTACTTCTTTCGAGAGAAACTCCTTTTCCAGAAAGGATCCGTTCTTGGCAATAAAGATCTTGCCCTCGGATCTTAAGTAGAAGGTATACCCTATGGTTTCCTTAGGGTATCCTATGAAGACGCATTTTCCGACTTGGGTTCGAGCTTTTCAGGTTGAAGTTTCTTGACATAAGCATCGCATCCCCAAACTTTTAGAAACGACAGCTTAGGTTTCTTCCCAAAACATAATTCATACGGTGTCGTCTCAACGGACTTAGGCGGTGCCCTATTTAAAGTGAATGTAGCTGTCTCTAGAGCTTATCCCCAAAATGATAGCGGTAAATCGGTAAGAGACATCATAGACCGCACCATATCCAATAGAGTGCGATTCGACGTTCGGACACACCGTTACGCTGAGGTGTTCGGTAGCGTTAGTTGTGAAACGATTCCACATTTTCTTAAGTGTGTACCAAATTCGTGACTTAAATATTCTCCTCCACGATCCGATCGTAAGAATTTTATCTTTCGGTCACGTTGATTCTCTACTTCATTCTGAAATTCCTTGAACCTTTCAAAGGTCTCAGACTTGTGTTTCATCAAGTAGACATACCCATATCTACTCAAGTCATCTGTGAGAGTGAGAACATAACGATATCCTCCGCGAGCCTCAACGCTCATTGGACCGCATACATCGGTATGTATGATTTCCAACAAGTTGGTTGCTCGCTCCATTGTTCGGAGAACGGAGTCTTGGTCATCTTGCCCATGAGGCATGGTTACTTGTGTCAAATGATTCATAATCTAAAGACTCCAAAAGTCCATCAGCATGGAGCTTCTTCATGCGCTTGACACCAATGTGACCAAGGCGGCGATGCCACAAGTATGTGGGACTATCGTTATCAAATTTACATCTTTTGGTATTCACGCTATGAACATGTGTAATACTACGCTCGAGATTCATTAAGAATAAACCATTGACCATCGGACATGACCATAAAACATATCTCTCATATAAATAGAACAACCATTATTCTCGGATTTAAATGAGTAGCCATCTCGCATTAAACGAGATCCGGATACAATATTCATGCTCAAACTTGGCACCAAATAACAATTATTAAGGTTCATAACTAATCCGTAGGTAAATGAAGAGGTAGCGTGCGACGGCGATCACATCGACTCTGGAACCATTCCCGACGCCAGCATCGTCACCTCGTCCTTCGCCATCTCGCTTATTCCGCAGCTCTGCTGTGAGTTACAAATATGAGCAACGACACGGTATCAAATACCCAGGAGTTACTACGATCTTGGTAAGGTACACATCAATTACATGTATATCAAATATACCTTTGGTGTTGCCGGCCTTCTTGTCCGCTAAGTATTTGGGGCAGTTCCGCTTCGATGACCCTTCCCTTGCAATAAAAGCACTCGGTCTCGGGCTTGGGTCCATTCTTTGACTTCTTCCGGCAACTTGCTTGCAGGCGCGCGGCAACCTCCTTGCCGTCCTTCTTGAAGTTCTTCTTACCCTTGCCCTTCTTGAACTTAGTGGTCTTATTGACCATCAACACTTGATGTTCTTTCTTGATTTCAACCTCGGCTGACTTCAGCATAGAGAATACTTCAGGAATGGTCTTTACCATCCCCTGCATATTGTAGTTCATCACAAAGCTCTTGTAGCTTGGTGGGAGCGACTGGAGGATTCTGTCAATGACCGCCTCATCAGGGAGGTTAATATTCAACTGGGTCATACGGTTGTGCAACCCAGACATCTTGAGAATGTGCTCACTGACAGAACTATTTTCCTCCATCTTACAACTATAGAACTTGTCGGAGATGTCATATCTCTCCACCCGGGCGTGAGCTTGGAAAACCAGTTTCAGCTCTTCGAACATCTCATATGCTCCGTGATGCTCAAAACGCTTTTGGAGCCCCGGTTCTAAGCTGTAAAGCATGTCGCACTGAACGAGGGAGTAATCATCAGCACGAGACTGCCAAGCATTCATAATGTCTTGGTTCTCTGGGACGGGAGCGTCACCTAGCGGTCCTTCTAGGACATATTGTTTCCTGGCAGCTATGAGGATGATCCTCAAGTTCCGGACCCAGTCCGTATAGTTGCTGCCGTCATCTTTCAGCTTGGTTTTCCCCATGAACGCGTTGAAGTTCAAGTTGACATGAGCGTTGGCCATTTGATCTACAAGACATATCATTCAAAAGTTTTAGACTAAGTTCATGATAATTAAGTTCATATAATCAAATTATTTAAATGAACTCCCACTCAGATTAGACATCCCTCTAGTCATCTAAGTGATACACGATCCGAGTCGACTAGGCCGTGTCCGATCATCACGTGAGACGGACTAGTCATCGTCGGTGAACATTCTCATGTTGATCGTATCTTCTATACGACTCGTGTTCGACCTTTCGGTCTCCGTGTTCGAGGCCATGTCTGTACATGCTAGGCTCGTCAAGTTAACCCTAAGTGTTTTGCGTGTGTAAATCTGTCTTACACCGTTGTATGTGAACGTAAGAATCCATCACACCGATCATCACGTGGTGCTTAGAAGCGACGAACTTTAGCAGCGGTGCACGTTAGGGAGAACACTTCTTGAAATTGTTGTAAGGATCATCTTATTTACTACCGTCGTTCTAAGTAAACAAGATGTATAAACATAATAAACATCACATGCAATTATATAGTAGTGACATGATATGGCCAATATCATAAAACTCCATTGATCTCCATCTTCGGGGCTCCATGATCATCTTGTCACCGACATGGCACCATGATCTCCATCATCATGATCTCCATCATCGTGCCTCCATGAAGTTGTCACGCCAACGACTACTTCTACTACTATGGCTAAACGTGTTTTAGCAATAAAGTAAAGTAAGTTACATGGCTTTCTTCAATGACACGCAGGTCATACAAAATAAAGACAACTCCTATGGCTCCTGCCGTTGTCATACTCATCGACATGCAAGTCGTGATTCCTATTACAAGAACATGATCTCATACATCACAATATGTCATTCATCATTCATCACAACTTGGCCATATCACATCACATGTCAATTGCTGCATAAACAAGTTAGACGTCCTCTAATTGTTGTTGCATCTTTTACGTGGCTGCAATTGGGTTCTAGCAAGAACGTTTTCTTACCTACGAATAACCACAACGTGATCTTGTCAACTTCTATTTACCCTTCATAAGGACCCTTTTCATCGAATCCGCTCCAACTAAAGTAGGAGAGCAGACACCCGCCAGCCACCTTATGCAACTAGTGCATGTTAGTCGGTGGAACCGGTCTCACGTAAGCGTCACGTAAGGTTGGTCCGGGCCGCTTCATCCCACAATACCGCGGAAGCAAGATAAGATTAGTAGCGGCAAGTAAGTTGACAAGATCCACGCCCACAACTAAATTGTGTTCTACTCGTGCAAAGAGAACTACGCATAGACCTAGCTCATGATGCCACTGTTGGGGAACGTTGCAGAAAATTAAAATTTTCCTACGGTTTCACCAAGATCTATCTATGAGTTCATCTAAGCAACGAGTCAAGAGAGAGAGTTTGCATCTACATACCACTTGTAGATCGAGTATGGAAGCGTTCGAGGGAGTGGTGATGATGGAGTCGTTCCCAACGTGATTCCGATCACCGATGACCAAGCGCTGAAAGGACAGCACCTCCGTGTTCAACACACGTATGGGACGATGGTGTCTCCTCCGTCTTGATCCAGCAAGGATGAAGGAGAGGTTGAGGAAGACAACTCCAATGGCAGCACGACAGCGTGGTGCAGTTGGTACAGCAGTTCTCCGGCAGGGCTTCGCCAAGCTCGCAGGGAGAAAGAGAGGTGTTGGGGAGGTGAGGGGCTGCGCCTTCAATCGTGTGTGCAGCCCTCCCCCCCCCACCCCTCTATTTATAGGAGGAGAGGGCAAGGGGGGCCGGCCATCTAGGGGAAACCCTAGATGGGGCGGCGGCCAAAGGGGAGGAGGAGAGGGTGGCTTGCCCCCAAGCTGAGGGCCCCCTTTAGGTTTCCTCCCCATGCCCTAGCCGCATGGGCCTAGGTGGGGAGGCGCGCCCAGCCCACCAGGGGCTGGCTCCCTCTCCCACACAGCCCATGTGGCCCCCCGGGAGGGGTGGCCCCTCCCGGTGGACCTCCGGAACCCTCCCGGTGGCCTCGGTACATTACCGGTATACCCCCGAAACTTTCCGGAGTCCGTTTAACCACTTTCCATATATAAATCTTTACCTCCGGACCATTCCGAAACTCCTCGTGACGTCCGGGATCTCATCCGGGACTCCGAACAACATTCGGTAGTCACATACTTGTCTTCCTAATAACCCTAGCGTCATCGAACCTTAAGTGTGTAGACCCTACGGGTTCGGGAGACATGTAGACATGACCGAGACGATCTCAGGTCAATAACCAACAGCGGGATCTGGATACCCATGTTGGCTCCCACATGTTCCTCGATGTTGTCATCGGATGAACCACGATGTCAAGGGTTCAAGCAACCCCGTATTCTATTCCCTTTGTCAGACGGTATGTTACTTGCCCGAGACTCGATCGTCGGTATCCCAATACCTCGTTTAGTCTCGTTACGGCAAGTCACTTTACTCGTACCGTAATGCATGATCCGTGACGGACACTTGATCACTTTGAGCTCAATATGATGATGCACTACCGAGTGGGCCCGAGTGATACCTCTCCGTCATACGGAGTGACAAATCCTGTCTCGATCCGTGTCAACCCAATGACACTTTCGGAGATACCTGTAGTGCACCTTTATAGTCACCCGATTCGTTGTGACGTTTGAGACACCCAAAGCACTCCTACGGTATCCGGGAGTTACACGATCTCACGGTCTAAGGAAGAGATACTTGACATTGGAAAAGCTCTAGCAAAACGAACTACGATCTTGTGCTATGCTTAGGATTGGGTCTTGTCCATCACGTCATTCTCCTAATGGCGTGATCCCGTTATCAATGACATCGATGTCCATAGTCAGAAACCATGACTATCTGTTGACCAACGAGCTAGTCTACTAGAGGCTTACTAGGGACGTATTGTAGTCTATGTATTCACACGTGTATTACGATTTCCGGATAATACAGTTATAGCATGAATAAAAGACAATTATATGAACAAGGAAATATAATAATAATGCTTTTATTATTGCCTCTAGGGCATATTTCCAACACCGACACCTTTGGGATGAGGGTAATGATCCCATAGTTGAGGCGTCCCAGGTCCATAGAACCCGAATAGAACTCCTCGAATAATGCCATGACCTCCGGTTTGACCGCCTGCCAGAATGTTTTAAAGAAGGCAACAGGCAAGCCATCCGGGCCCGGGGCCGAGGCGGGGTTCATGCCTTTAATAGCCGCGAGAACCTCGTCCTCGGCGAAGGGAGCAACCAGGGCCGCGTTGGCCTCGTCGGAAACCAACTGCGCCCCCGTCCAAGTGTCGGGGGCGAGACTAGCCCCACCCCGAGGGGTGGGGGTGAAGAGGGCTTTGTAGAAGCCGTCAACATGAGCCCGAATGGCCGCGGGACGGACAAGGGGGACATCATCCTCCCATAAACAGTGGATGGAGTTTCTACGGCGGCGGCCATTCGCAATAGCCTGGAAATAAGCGGTGTTTGCATCGCCGCGGAGCACCCACCGCTGGGTACCGCGCACCCTCCAATAGGCCTCCTCATCGGTGTAGATGGAGGATAGCTGGTCCTCAAGATCATATCTCAGCATCCACTCATCAGGAGAAAGCCCAGAGGAATCGGCCCGAGCGTCCAGGGCTTGAATAGCCAGCAGGAGAGATCTTTTACGCTCGCGGAGGTCACGGCCAAGATTGGCACCCCAACCCTTCATGAATTGGCGGGCAAGCTTGGCGCAGAAGTGCCACGAGTCGACAACGGACATGGAGCGATGAGGGGAGGCGCGAGCAAGCGTCCAACGAGCCGAAACCGCGTCCCGAAAGCCGGCCTGATTGAGCCAATAGGACTCGAACCGAAACCGCGGCGGGCAGGTGGGGCGCTCGTCCATGGAGGAGAGGAGGAGAGGGATGTGGTCCGACCCAATGTGGGTAATCGCCCGCAGCGAGGTCAGGGGGCACCTCAATTCTCACTCCGGGGAAACTAGGACACGATCCAGCACTGATCGTGTCGGGTCGGCCTGGCGGTTAGTCCAGGTAAATCTCGCCCCCGTTCTCTCGATTTCACGGAGGCCGAGCTCCGCGATCCAGTCGTTGAACAGCTGCATCCGGGGGAGGTTAATCCTATCATTATTCTTCTCATCCGGAGAACGGATGAGGTTAAAATCTCCGCCCACAACCACAGGGAGGAGGGAGGCGGAGATATTTTAGTGGAGCTCCGCAAGGAAGGCCGGGGACCGGCGGTGATCCGCCGGACCATGCACAATGACGACCTCCCACTTGAAGTTCAGGGCCCGCTCAAAGATCTCCATACTAACGAAGAATTCGCCCCGATCCATGCCGCCCACTTCGAAGGTGGCATCCTTAACCCCTAAAAGGATGCCATGGGAGTGGCCTGAGTTCCCACTAGAAGGGAGCCAGTGCCAGGCGAAAAGGTGAGAGCTGAGGCAATCAAGCTCATGAAGGGAGAACTCAGTGCGCATGGTTTCCTGGATCGCAATGATGTCAATGTGTTCGTCGCGCACGTACTCAACAAGTTGGCGGCGACGGCCATCATGGCCGAAGCCGCGGATATTCCAAAAAGGGCACGCATCTAAACCCCCATCGGGGGGCTGCTTGACCCCAGAACACGGGAAGCGCTTTGAGCGACGGTGCAGGAACGAGTGCGCCCACGAATGGCCCCGTCGACCACCGGAGGGGGCTGACCAGCAATACGTGCAGTCTGTCCCTCAAGGGTCCTATGCAGGCGAGCCCGAGTCTCAGCCAACTTGCCATCCAGGATCTCGCGAGCCCTAATGGCCGCGATCTGTTCTAAGGGGGGACCCACTTCCCCCCTGAAGACAATGGCCGAGTCAGTGGCCACCTTGGCTAGGTGTCGAAGAGGAACGGCCTCAAGTGCAGAAAAGGAACAACTGGAAGAACTGGGAAGGGCGGGATCCACACCTGACTCGAGGTTCCGTGCAGCCGCCCGGATCTCAGCCCGCTCGGCGATGGACGGGACCGACGCGTCGGCCGGGCGAGCCGCATCGAGGCGGGCGCTGCGGCGAGACGCAGTCACCGGCGTCGAGGAGGAGCGGGGCCGCCTGGCGTACGCGACCGTCGGAGGAGGAACCGCGGATCCTGGCGTGGTGACGACCACAGCCACTGCCGAAACCGGGGAGGCCGGGGAGGTGGGGTGGGCGTCGGAGACCACCAGCGGGGAGAACGGGGGGACAAGCTCCAGGGTGTCGCCCGACGCTTCCTCCGCGGGCGGGGGCACCGGAGAGGGCTCGCCGAGGGGTGGGGTGTCGCCGTCACCACCCGTGAGGACCGGAGGGGTCGGCGCTGGGGGGGGGGGGGACGGAGGATCCGGGCCCACCGGAGAGGGGCAGCGAGCAGAGTCGGCGTACGAAGAACGGGGCGAAGACAGGGGGGCGACGAGCAGGCCCACACTCGAGATGTCGCTGACCGACTCCGAGGCAGGGGGAGAGGGCACCACGGGGGGTGCGGCCAGCTGGAGGGCCACTGCAAGGTCCGCAGCGAAAACCCGGGTGCGGCCCTGACCAGAGCCGCCGCGGCCCAAGGGGGGTTGGCCGGCTCACGTGACGGAGCGCGGGAGCGCTCCGAGAGGTCGTCCTCCTCCTCCTGGTCGTCGAAGCGGGAGTGGCGGGGTCGGCGGTGATGGGAGCCATCGGCATCCTCGGGCCCGCCCCCCTGAAGGCTATCGGCGGAGAGGCGGGGACGACCGATATGGTTCGGCGGCTCGGGGCAGATGGTGAGGTCGTAGCCGTCGTCGTTGAACAAGACCCGAAGCGTGGTGTGTAGCTTGGAGGCGTCGAGGCACTTCACCTTGACCCACACCTCCTCCTCCTTGCGCAGAGTGAGCTCGTCGACCACCACCACCTTGCCCAGGATCTTGGACATCTGCGAATGACCCGCCAGACCGGGCCACGCCAGAAGGCGGCGATGAGGAGCCAAGCCGTGTCCAGGACCGCCACGCCTTGGGATCCCACCTCGGCTCGGAGATGTTCACCACAATCCCGTTGAGGGCCAAGGTGATGTTGTCGCTCATGGTCAGAAGCCCATGCTCATGGCGCCGGGAAGATCACCGAGAAGGCGTTGGGCGCGGCGGAGGTCACCTGCCAATCCCACTTGCACCGGCAGAGGTGGTTGAGCTCGGCCTCGATCAGAGCCGGAGTGGCGACGCCCTCCCCCACGACCGTCACAAGGGCCAGGAGCGAGGGAGGGGGGGGGGGCAGCTCCGGCACCTCGATGTGGAAGAAGCCCATGTCCTTGATGCCGTGGCCGTACATCATGATCTCCTCGGTGACCGGGCATTCCGGACAGAGAACCGCGGGATGCCCGACCTTCTTGCGGAGGTAACAGGTCGGAGGGTTGGGACACGCCACCTGAAAGTGGCCAGACAAGCCGCAGTTGAAGCATGGGGAGCCCTCGGCGGCGGCACCCGAGGACGGAGTCACCATGGCGGTGGAGGGTGCGGCAGGAGGGAGGCGAGGTGGCCCCTTCTTCTTCTTCTTCTTAGCGCCCGGGCGCCCACGGTTCCCGTTGCCGCCGTTGGAGGGCGGGAAGGCAGCCTGGGCGCGCGGAGGCTGGTAGCGGCGGTTGTCAGGGGCGATGGACTCGGAGGCGGGGGGCGCCTGACGCGGGGAGGACCGACGGTAGTCCCGACCATCACGGGCAGGCGAGCGCCGGGTCGGAGACCGGTCGCGGGCGGGGGAGCGCCGGCCCGGCGAGGCGGCACGGTCCAGAGAACCCCCGCGAGGAGGATCCCGACGAGCCGGCGAGAGGGAGCAGTCCTCCCGCAGCGGGGAACGGCGAGCATGGCGGGGAGGGGAGCACCGGGAGTCCCGATGAGGTTTTACGAGCCTGGCTACCTAGGATGGAATGTCATGTGGCTCTTCCCCCCGGAGTTGGTGCTTTAACAATATTTAGATAGTATTAATAGATTTTTTTTGTTCTTCCTACATATTAATTCGTATATGACAGTGGATTTAGTTATTCATACCTGATTTTACTTGCGTCACTTTGGAAACTAGAGTTCAACTATTCCTCCACCGTCAATCCCAGCTGCTTGTTGGGTCTACTTGTGTACTGCATGGACTCCTTTGGCAGGCCTTATCCAGGAACAAATCAATCACATTTATCTCCTTTTGAAAGCCAGTTTTTGCTTGAGATTATCATTCTTGTCACTGGCTATTTGACGCAGGTGGCTACGGAGGTTTTTATCCAATATGGATGGCAGCATAATCTCCGGATTGGTTCACCAACCGTTTTGACATAGGCATAGTGTCGGTCTATAGGACTCTACTGTTGCCGAATCGTCGTTTTCTTTCCTTTTTATCAGATTTTTTGTGTTTGGCTGTGTGCATCCTAATTATGCAGAGGCCGGGTGATACTCTAAATGCTTTGTATCGGCTTGATGCTACAATTTTGAGATAATAAAAGCGTCCTTTATCGAAAAAGACTAATTTATTTATACGCTAGTTGCGCAATGTTCGAAAAAGAAATCAAATGGCTTATTCAGGGAGCTATTTAAGGGGGAATGGTATAATTCCTTTGAGGCTTGGGTTCTTTCTTTCCGATAGTCCGTGCGGCATCTGTTGTTGTAATTTCTTTGTAACTGTACTAGTGGTGTAGCTTAGCTCTAGAGTTTCTTCTTTGTAACTGTACAACTGAAGCGAGCTTGCTCCAAAAGATCAAAACAAAAATGTCGAAACGTTCCAAAAACATTGCTGTTAACTGATGTTTTAGCTTATTCCAACAGGCATGTCACACACTTGCTGTCTCAGATCGGATCGGAAGGGAAGGGGATGAGATTTGGGCTTGGGAAACTAGCTTGCTTTCCAAGGGGAGGAGAGATACAGAGATTAGGTGAGGGTTCAGATCCAGGTTCAACTCACACACCCCTCCACAGCTAGCCATCGCTGGCTTATAACCCCACGCCACACACACCCAACGCCACCCTTACAAGTGGACCGTGCCAAATGGCAGCGGGTCCCAACTCACTCGTCCACCGCATCCACCATTGGTGATGCAGAGCCACTTTTCCCCACCGGATTTTGCTCCGCCGCGCCTTCTTCCCCGTTCCTTTCATCGGCCGTAACATCCACCGCGTGGGGTGTGGTCCGCTCCGGCGAGATCCACACGAAATCTCCCGTGGGGTTGGCCGGCGTTAGAGCGAGGCGACGGCTCCTTCGTCCAAGCCTTCGGCTCAAACGCGCCACGTCCTCACCGCCATGGCAGAATCATCCAACGAGCTCAAATCCATGATCCAGGCCCTCCTGACGCGGTTCGACGACACCAAGCGCGCGGGCGAGAAGCAGCCCGAGGCGCAGCTGGCGTCCAACACGCAAGTCTCGTCCGATCTGGCGCATCTTCGCAAGCAGCTAGATCTCACGCAGGCGGACGTCGATGACGTGCGGCAACAACGCGATCCACCGCCATCTCCGACCGCGGGGACGCGCCCTCGACAACCAGCTCACGGCGCACAAGACGGCGAGCCGCAGGGGTCGTCGGTCACGTCGCTGGAGCAGCCGCAGCACGGGCCCCTCCCGCACGCTACTCCGCCTCGTCTCAGCAATGGGGGGCCGCCGCTGCTGCCCACGCGGGGCGTTCCATTGTTCGTGGGCACGGGCCAGACCGCGGCGCACGGACCAGCGCGCGGCGTCCACTACGACCAGGGGCAGGAGTACGCCGTCAAGCCGCCCAAGCACGATTTTCCGCGCTTCGACGGCAACGCGCCCAGCCTTTGGATCGACCGATGCCTCGCCTACTTCGACCTGTACCGCATCCCGCCGCACACCTGGGTCACCACGGCGTCACTCTACATCGAGGGCCATGCCGCGCACTGGCTGCAGGCGTTCCGGCACGGCCACCGGTCCTCTACTTGGGGGGAGTTCACCGCAACGCTGATCAGTGAATTCGGTCCAGACGAATTCGAGGTGGAGATGCACAAGCTCCTGCAGCTTCGACAGACCGGTAGTGTGGCAGAATATCGGACGAAATTTGAAGCTCACATGTATCACTTGCTCGCCCTCGACGCGACACTCAACCCGAAGATCTTTGTCACTCATTTCCTGTTGGGATTGCGCGATGATCTACGAGCTGCAGTTCGCCTTCAGGAACCCTCGAGCATCACTCGTGCTGCCGTCCTTGCAAGGATTGTGAAAGAAGAAGCTGGTCATCAACGCCCGCGCCCGCGCATCGTCCCAGCGGGTTGCCCACCGCCTCCCCCCCTACCACCACCACGAGTCGGGGGAGCACCACGGGCAGGCGGCGTCGTGCAACCCAATGACGAGCTGGCCCACGAACGCCAGTTGCGCGACCACCGGCGTGCAAATGGCCTCTGCTTCAAGTGTGGAGACCGGTACTCACGCGAGCACAGATGCAAGCCAGCAACGCAATTGCTCACCATTCATGTCGGGGATTTTGGTGAAGTACTCAGCGACGAGGCCGTTCACGCCCTGGATTTGTTGGACGCGCCTGAACCACAAGAACCAGGGCCGGAATGCTGCGTGCTCTCCATGCACGCTGTGGCAGGGACGGAGTGGCCACGCACCATTCGTCTCAGAGCGCTCGTCGGCAACCAGGTCATGTTGCTGCTCGTGGACTCGGGGAGCACACATAGCTTCGTCTCCACCGCGTTCGTGGAGCGTGTCAAGGCCGCAACAGTCACCGTGCCGGCGGTGGATGTACGCGTCGCAAACGGCGAGAAGATGGTCTGCAACAGTATGGTCAAAGGGCTGCAGTGGTGGATCGACGGCCACACGTTTCACACAGACATGCGGCAACTGGACCTTGGGGCGTACGATGGCGTGCTCGGCATGGACTGGCTGGAGCAGTTCAGCCCGATGAGCTGCCACTGGGTTGAGAAATCCTTGACATTCGTGCTCCAGGGCGACACGATCACCCTGCAAGGTGTTCGACCCAAGGACCAGCAAGCGTTGGAGGAAATCGAGCCTGATCAACTGCGCAAATGGCAAGCCGGCAATGACATATGGTATATGGCCGTACTCGACCTGCCCCGCACCAAGGAGCCCCAGCCGACCAAGGTGCCACCGAGCGTGCAAGGTGTTCTGGACAGCTTTGTCGACGTGTTCGCCGAGCCCAAGGGTCTGCCGCCTCATCGCCGCTATGACCATGCCATCACCCTGGTCGAGGACGCGCAACCGGCAAATTCCAGACCGTATCGTTACTCGCCACTACAGAAAGACGAGATCGAACGCCAAGTCCAAGAGATGCTCGACTCAGGCGTCATCGAGCACAGCATGAGCCCCTACGCCGCGCCGGTGCTCCTCGTCAAGAAAAAGGATGGCACCTGCCGCTTTTGCGTCGACTACAGACGGCTCAACGAGGCTACGGTGAAGAACAAATTTCCGCTTCCGATCGTGGATGAGCTGCTCGACGAGCTGGCCGGAGCGGCATTCTTCTCCAAGCTGGACTTGTGCGCCGGCTATCATCAGATCCGCATGCGTGTGGGCGACGAGGAGAAGACGGCGTTCAAGACGCATCACGGCCACTTCCACTTCAAAGTGATGCCGTTCGGCTTGACGAACGCCCCGGCCACCTTCCAGTGCCTGATGAACGCCATCTTCGCCAAGTACGTGCGTAAATTTGTGATCATTTTCCTTGACGACATCTTAATCTTCAGTGAGACCCTGGAGGAACATCTGGAGCATCTCCGCATCGTCCTCGACCTGCTGCGGGCACATCAGTTGTACGCCAAGGAATCCAAATGCTCCTTTGCGCAAGACAGCATCTCCTACCTCGGCCACATCATTTCCAAGGACGGCGTGGCCACAGATCCGGAGAAGACACATGCCATGCTGGCATGGCCTACCCGACCTTAGCCACCGAGCTCCGCGGCTTCCTCGGCCTCACGGGCTACTACCGCAAGTTCATCGCGCATTATGGCATCATTGCCAAGCCTCTGACTAACCTTCTAACCAAGAAAGGTTTTGAATGGACAGAGCGGGCGCAGGTGGCTTTCGACTTGCTCAAGCGCGCCATGGTGACCGCGCCCGTGCTGGCTCTCCCTGATTTTGCTCGCCCGTTCTCCATCGAGACGGATGCGTGCGACACCGGCGTGGGCGCGGTGCTGGCGCAGGAGGGCCACCCGGTGGCGTTTCTCAGCAAGGCGTTAGGCGTGAGAAATCAAAAGTTATCGGCCTATGAGAAGGAGTTCATCGCCGTCATGATGGCCGTTGATAAATGGCGCGCATACCTTCAGCGGGGGCCGTTCACCATTGTAACTGACCACAAGAGCTTGTGCAACCTTCAGGATCAGCAACTCGCCACCGACCTGCAGCGCAAGGCAATGGCCAAACTGGTTGGCCTCCAGTTCAAGTTCTGCTATCGCCGCGGCTGTGACAACGGCGCGGCTGATGCTCTGTCTCGCGTGGGGGCAGCTCTGAACCTGGACGCGCTCTCCATTTGCCAGCCGGCCTGGGTGCAGGAGGTGGCCAACTCTTATGCCACAGACGCTGACGCACAAGAGCGCTTGTCGCGCCTGGCTATCCGCAGCCCGGACGAAGAGGCATTCGAGCTCTACAAAGGGTTGATCCGCAAGCAAGAACGACTCTGGCTCGGCAAGAACACAGCTCTCCGCACCAAAGTCATCAGTGCATTGCACGACAGCGCGGTCGGGGCCACTCCGGCGCTACGGCCACCTACCAGCGCGTCAAGAAGCTATTCGTCTGGGATGGGTTAAAGGCAGATGTCGCGATTACGTGCGGCAATGCCCGGTCTGTCAGCATGCCAAGCACGAGCAGTCCAAGCCCGCGGGCAAGCTGGCGCCGCTGCTGTACCAACTGCGCCATGGCGTGACCTCACGATGGACTTTGTGGAGGGCTTGCCGGCATCCGAGGGTTTTGACTCGATCATGGTGGTGGTGGACCGGCTCACCAAGTTTGCGCACTTCATCCTACTCCGGCATCCCTTCAAGGCTCCGCAAGTGGCCAAGGTGTTTTGGGATCACGTCGTCAAGCTCCACGACATCCCCAACTCCATCGTCTCCGACCGCGACCGCGTCTTCACCAGCGCTCTTTGGCGGGAGCTCTTCGCCAGCGCGGGCACAAAATTGCTCTACTCGACGGCATACCACCCCCAGACGGACGGGCAAAGCGAGCGGGTCAACCAGTCCATGGAGATGTACCTGCGGTGCGCGGTGCACGACGCACCTCGCCAATGGCGCCGTTGGTTACCAACCGCCGAATTCTGGTACAATTCTTCCTTTCATTCATGCATCAAGTGCTCTCCCTTCAAGGCGCTTTATGGAGTGGAGCCGAACCTGGGCGCGATGGCGCTCTGGGACGACAAGACGGCGCCAATCATCGACGGCGAACCCTGGGACTGGGGCGTGCACACGGCACGGCTGAGTGGCCGTGATGCGTCTTGAACGCCGTCTTCTCCTCGTCGCCCACACGCATGCGGATCTGATGATAGCCGGCGCGCAAGTCCAGCTTGGAGAAGAATGCCGCTCCAGCCAGCTCGTCGAGCAGCTCATCCACGATCGGAAGCGGAAATTTGTTCTTAACCGTAGCCTCGTTGAGCCGTCTGTAGTCGACGCAAAAGCGGCAGGTGCCGTCCTTTTTCTTGACGAGGAGCACCAGCGCGGCGTAGGGGCTCATGCTGTGCTCGATGACGCCTGAGTCGAGCATCTCTTGGACTTGGCGTTCGATCTCGTCTTTCTATAGTGGCGAGTAACGATACGGTCTGGAATTTGCCGGTTGCGCGTCCTCGACCAGGGTGATGGCATGGTCATAGCGGCGATGAGGCGGCAAACCCTTGGGCTCGGCGAACACGTCGACAAAGCTGTCCAGAACACCTTGCACGCTCGGTGTCACCTTGGTCGGCTGGGGCTCCTTGGTGCGGGACAGGTCGAGTACGGCCATATACCATATGTCATTGCCGACTTGCCATTTGCCAGTTGATCAGGCTCGATTTCCTCCAACGCTTGCTGGTCCTTGGGTCGAACACCTTGCAGGGTGATCGTGTCGCCCTGGAGCACGAATGTCAAGGATTTCTCAACCCAGTGGCAGCTCATCGGGCTGAACTGCTCCAGCCAGTCCATGCCGAGCACGCCATCGTACGCCCCAAGGTCCAGCTGCCGCATGTCTGTGTGAAACGTGTGGCCGTCGATCCACCACTGCAGCCCTTTGACCATACTGTTGCAGACCATCTTCTCGCCGTTTGCGACGCGTACATCCACCGCCGGCACGGCGACTGTTGCGGCCTTGACACGCTCCACGAACGCGGTGGAGACGAAGCTATGTGTGCTCCCCGAGTCCACGAGCAGCAACATGACCTGGTTGCCGACGAGCGCTCTGAGACGAATGGTGCGTGGCGACTCCGTCCCTGCCACAGCGTGCGTGGAGAGCACGCAGCATTCCGGCCCTGGTTCTTGTGGTTCAGGCGCGTCCAACAAATCCAGGGCGTGAACGGCCTCGTCGCTGAGTACTTCACCAAAATCCCCGACATGAATGGTGAGCAATTGCGTTGCTGGCTTGCATTTGTGCTCGCGTGAGTACCGGTCTCCACACTTGAAGCAGAGGCCATTTGCACGCCGGTGGTCGCGCAACTGGCGTTCGCGGGCCAGCTCGTCATTGGGTTGCACGACGCCGCCTGCCCGTGGTGCTCCCCGACTCGTGGTGGTGGTAGGGGGGGAGGCGGTGGGCGACCCGCTGGGACGATGCGCGGGCGCGGGCGTTGATGACCAGCTTCTTCTTCCACAATCCTTGCAAGGCGGCAGCACGAGTGATGCTCGAGGGTTCCTGAAGGCGAACTGCAGCTCGTAGATCATCGCGCAATCCCAACAAGAACTGAGTGACAAAGATCTTCGGGTTGAGTGTCGCGTCGAGGGCGAGCAAGTGATACATGTGAGCTTCAAATTCCGTCCGATATTCTGCCACACTACCGGTCTGTCGAAGCTGCAGGAGCTTGTGCATCTCCACCTCGAATTCGGACCGAATTCACTGATCAGCGCTGCGGTGAACTCCCCCCAAGTAGAGGACCGGTGGCCGTGCCGGAACGCCTGCAGCCAGTGCGCGGCATGGCCCTCGATGTAGAGTGACGCCGTGGTGACCCAGGTGTGCGGCGGGATGCGGTACAGGTCGAAGTAGGCGAGGCATCGGTCGATCCAAAGGTTGGGCGCGTTGCCGTCGGCGCGGAAAATCGTGCTTAGGCGGCTTGACGGCGCATTCCTGCCCTGGTCGTAGTGGACGCCGCGCGCTGGTCCGTGCGCCGCGGTCTGGCCCGTGCCCGTGAACAACGGAACGCCCCGCGTGGGCAGCAGCGGCGGCCCCCCATTGCTGAGACGAGGCGGAGGAGCGTGCGGAAGGGGCCCGTGCTGCGGCTGCTCCAGCGACGTGACCGACGACCCCTGCGGCTCGCCGTCTTGTGCGCCGTGAGCTGGTTGTCGAGGGCGCGTCCCCGCGGTCGGAGATGGCGGCGGATCGCGTTGTTGCCGCACGTCATCGACGTCCGCCTGCGTGAGATCCAGCTGCTTGCGAAGATGCGCCAGATCGGACGAGACTTGTGTGTTGAACGCCAGCTGTGCCTCGAGCTGCTTCTCGCCCGCGCGCTTGGTGTCGTCGAACCGCGTCAGGAGGGCCTGGATCATTGATTTGAGCTCGTTGGATGATTCCGCCATGGCGGTGAGGACGTGGCGCGTTTGAGCCGAAGGCCTGGACGAAGGAGCCGTCGCCTCGCTCTAACGCCGGCCAACCCCACGGGGGATTTCGTGTGGATCTCGCCGGAGCGGACCACACCCCACGCGGTGGATGTTACGGCCGATGAAAGGAACGGGGAAGAAGGCGCGGCAGAGCAAAATCCGGTGGGGAAAAGTGGCTCTGAGTACCAAATTTTCACGCACTCGCTGTCTCAGATCGGATCGGAAGGGAAGGGGATGAGATTTGGGCTTGGGAAACTAGCTTGCTTTCCAAGGGGAGGAGAGATACAGAGATTAGGTGAGGGTTCAGATCCAGGTTCAACTCACATACCCCTCCACAGCTAGCCATCGCTGGCTTATAACCCCACGGCACACACACCCAACGCCACCCTTACAAGTGGACCCGTGCCAACTGGCAGCGGGTCCCAACTCACTCGTCCACCGCATCCACCATTGGTGATGCAGGTGTGACAAGGCATGACTTGTAAAGTGTCCGGGGATAACTGAAGGAGATAGCACGGCTACCACTAAATTACGGCTACCACTATATGTTTCATCATTGCGTAACCATGAGCATGATGAGGAAGATAATGGGAATGACAAGAATAACAGGCTAAGAATGGCAGTTCAAGTGTTTTAGGTGCAAATAAATCGGCATCATCTTGTGGAGGCATGGCACCCAATATAAGCAGATGGTGTCGGCAGCGCTCCCTTCCTCTCCTGTGATGCCACAAAATATGCAGTCTACGGGTGAGGGCAGTACCTTCATCCTGGTGACGCCATTCAACTTGAGGCCGAGGTTTTCCTAACACTACCAACACCAAAGAGTAAATGTTCAATTGTAATAGGATTTTTTTTCTCAGTTCAGTTTGCTCAGAAAGACTATGACATTTCTTAAACAGAAATCTACATCATGATATACTAAAACAAGTAAGAACTAGATAAAATCCATCCTGACAAGAAATACCTTGAGTACTTCTCCTCCTCAAAACAGGCTTACGCCCCACTATATTAATATATATAGCAACCACACACAACATCTGCTAGGGTAAACAACACATCAAGCCAAAAAGAAAAAAAAAACAAAAGAGAAACTAATGCCAACAACGGCAGCTCGACGAAACGCGGATGACCCGCCACCGCTGCGCCCTCCGGATTCGACCCACCACACTCTGAGTGCTTCGGACCGCCGCGTACCAAGCAACACCTTCAAGAAGGATAGCGGCGACGACGACACTAGTGCCCGGACATGTCCTGGGTTTCCCCCGGCACGCGGAGGAACATGGGGAATGGGTACACCCGACGACCTTCAGGAAGGAATGGCGGCACCCACAGGCATCACCGCGTCGTTGCCAGGAGAGCCAGCAGGGATTTCTCCAAACCCCAAAACACTACTACCCACCCGATCTGTAGTCTTCCATCCAACTTGTCGCCCACCAACATGCACCACCACGGTCTTGACGCCACCCTCGCCGTCTCACTGAGGTCACCATCACGAGGCCTAGGGGACAAAAAATGGGATCGCAAGGAATCTGGGACGTCAGAACCGAGGCCGCGCGGGAGGAAACTGCCTCCACCGCCATTGCGCGGGAGGTCACTGCCTCGAGCGTCGTTGTAGTAGCGGACCGGGCGTGGCAGCAGAGGCCCAACAGGCTTCCCGGGCACGGCCGGACCCAAATCAGGCCCGCAAAGCCTCCTCCGCCGTGCTGCAGCTAGCGGCGACAGCGCCACCATCACTCATACTACCTACTCGCCATATCCACCTCCAGGGGGCTTCGGCGTCAACAGAGGAGCCGTCGGCTCACCCAGGCCCAGATGGGGCCAAGATCTGGGCCGAGCGGGTGCCGCCAGCCAGCGCCGCCGCGAAGCCCCACTGCAAATGGCCGCGTCGCCGTGCAGCCGACCTCCCTCGTCCGTGCCGGGATGCCCTGCCGCCTAAGCGCACAACTAGGAGACGCATCGCTCCGCGCAGGAGCGCCTTCGGGAGGGGAAAAGCAAGGGCCGCTGTCCGGGACAGGCCCAACCACGCATGTCGGCGACGGCGGGGGAAAGGGGTGGAGGAGGGCCTATGGGGAAGGGGGGGCGGAGGCACGGCCGGTCGCCCACGGGGGGGGGGGAGGACGCTGTCGCGAGAGCTGAAGGGTTTTCCCACCTTGAGTACTTCCTCAGAAGAATTCTAAATCCTCCGTTCACTTTTGTAAGTCGTTTTAGACAACTCAAAATAGCCTATTTTGCACATTGTCTGAAATGTCTTCAAGATCTTATAAAAATGAACAGAGGGAGTAGCTAAAATGGTGATGGTGATAGCCTAATGACCATTTTGAAGTCATGGAGAGGATTCCTACATTGGGAGAAAAGGAGGTTTTGCCTCTTGACTATAACTCTATAAACATTGAATAAACTCCTATTACCCCAGAAAAAAAGAAGAGAAAACAACAGCCTAATAGCGAATCAACCTGTGGTTGAGTTGGTTAGGTGGAGAGTGATATCCCCAACCCACCAAGGTTCAAATCCTGGTGCTCGCATTATTCCTGGATTTATTTCAGGATTTCCGGCGATGCGCTTTCAGTGGGAGGAGACGTTCCTGTCGATGACGAGGCGCCTACGGTGACTCGGCTCAGTCTCTCGGAGGCGCTCATAGGGGTAGGGTGTGCATGTGTGCGTTCATAGAGATGAATGTATGCGCGTGTATATGAGCGCTTATGTCTGTACTGATGCTAAAAAAAAACAGCTTAATAGTATTTTTTTGCTGTACAATTTTTTTTTGGTCATGGAAAAAACAGTTACCAACTGGGATCTGGCGAACGATTCGTTTTGGAGTCCATGTATAATTGGTACATTGTCTCACGTGATACTATAAGTCTCCAGCTAAAGTCGATGAGCGAAGGGAAATTGAATTCTAATTTCTAATTTTACTAATCCTGGACATGATAACATCCACAGTCTCCAAGAGATTGTCGGCAGGCGACGTGCATGCCTGTGTTTATGCAGGTGCAAGACTACATGCGAAAATAAGTACGTACTAAAACCCTAAAAAAAAGAAACGGAAATGTTAACACCCACACATGTGGGTGTTGACCATCTCGATCACATGCATCCATCACCGTCCAATACTATACTCCCTCCGTCCTTTGAAGAGTGTACTTCCAAATTTGTTGGAAAGTCAAACCTTTTTATGTTTGACCGTAGTTATACAATAATGTATCAACACTTATGTTATCAAATTAGTAGCATTAGATTCATGATAAAATATATTTTCATCGTATACCTATTTGGTTTCACAAACATTGATGTATTTTTGTATAAACTCGGTCAAACATTAAGATAGTTTGACCCTCCAACAAAGTTGGAAGTACACTCTTTAAAGGACGGAGGGAGTATGCATGAATCTTGGCACAATCTGGCTGATTTTCTATGCCACGTAGGACAAGACGTGTGTGGTGTGTGACATAGTTCGCCCACACATCCGTCTTACCACACGGAGGGGCCGATGTGTGGGCATTTAGCAGTTCACCCACACACCAGTTTTCAGTCACGCACAAGGGCTGGTGTGTGGGCATTTGCCATCTCGCCCACACGCCCGTCTCCTCTCCCACACCCAAGCTGCTAGTTGCCATGTGTTTTTGCAACGCACATGGTAACTGCCCCTAGTGTGCTTTATAAGCAAGTGACAACTCTCTTTTTTTACCCGAGTTGCCATGTGTTTTTGCAGGGTACACGACAACTGCCTAGTGTGCACGTAAGCAGATGGCAACTCTCTTTTACCGAGTTGCCATGTGTTTTTGCATGGTACATGGCAACGGATCCGGCTTGCCTGCTCCCTCCCCATGCTCCCATCCGTGCTCCCATTTCATCCTATGGCTGTCTTTTTTTCCTTTTTCCTTTCTAATCTAATCATCTCCCCCTGATTTTAAGGGGGTGGGATCGGGCCTTATTTTGTTCCAATCAAATCAAGCCACGTACGCGGGAGCACGGATGGGCGCACGCTCGGGGAGCAGGCAAGTCTCGTCACATGGCAACTGCCCCAACGTGCACGTACATGGCAACTGCCCTAACGTGCATGTAAGCAGATGGCAACTCTTCCTTTTTACATGGCAACTGCCCTAGCATGCTTGTGAGCACATGGCAACTCTCTCAACTGCCTAGTGTTAGTATGTGGCAACTCCTAAAGTTATGAAATCATGGCAACTACATTAGATCAGACCATACATGGCAACTGCAGTTGAGCAACCATGGCAACTGCGGTTGTCCGACATGGCAACCGTAGTTCAGCGACATGGCAACTGCAGTTAAGCGAACATGGACGAGGGCCTGGACCATGGCAACTGCGGGCGCGCGGTGGGCGTCACGCGTCGCGTGCGAGACCGGGAGGGTACGAGGCCTGACATACATGCGTGTGGGCGTTATCAACTTCGCCCACACGCACGAGTGTGAGAGGGTTCGGGAGGGGAAAAAAGATGAGTGTGGGCATTAGTTGTTTTGCCCAGACGTAGGTGTGTGGGCTGGTTGCTGTCCATGCCACATGAGGCGTGTGGCACAACTACCCGATACACCACACGTGTGGCAGTTATCGGGACCCAAAATAAAAGGTACTTACTCACGCTTTTGGCAATTAACTCCATCGCAGAATCCATCGGCTCTCATGGCGGCGTCCTGGGCAGAACTCCCACGGGATCTGCTAGACCTCGTTCTCGCCGGCCTCCCTAGCCCGGCCGACCGCGCCCGCTGCCGCGCCATGTGCCGTTCATGGCACTCCGCCGTGCGACGCCACGGCCCTCAGGCGGCCCAGCTACCATGGATCGTCCTCCCTCATGCCCGAGTCATCGCTCCCCCTGATAGAAGCTGGGAATACCCAGCCTCCGTCCCTCACAATGCAACTTGTCGTGGCTCCGCCAACGAGTGGCTACTCTTCGGCATCCACCACCCGGTCCCCAAGCGCGGAAAACCTTATTGCGCCGACAACTATGTCCTACACAATATTTTCTCTGGAGATCGTGTTCCTCTCACCGAGCTGGACGCAACCCTCCCCCGCGCTTACAACGTCCGCAGTTTTCAGATGCGGTCCACCGCCCATGATTTCATTGCCGTCATCACCACCAACAAGAACTGTCCGCTCATCGTGATCCTGCCAGGAAAGGGGGTGTGGCTGCCAGAACCACACGCAGTTCCATATGTTTATATCATCGGCATTGCCTTCTCTGGAGACAAGCTCTATGGCATCACCAAGGCGGAGGACCTCATCCCCTTTGATCTAGGGTTGGATGAGGATGGAAGGCCCAGAGTCACCATTGCAAGACGTGTAATCCGACGACCACTTGATTACAATGGTTGGGATGATGATTACAATAGCGACACTGGTGATGGTGATGGTGATGGTGATGGTGATGGTGAGGGGAACGATGATGAGGACGAGGTAGATATTGATGTGGCCGTAGATGATGAGGATGAGGCCGAGAAGATGGAGGAGGAGGAGGAGGAGGAGGGGGAGGAGGAGGAGGAGGAGGGAAAAGAGGCGACGGTGGACGTGGCAGCCGTGGCTCATAATGTGGTGGTCAATGACTTTCATGAGGAGGTGGGGCCAACAGTTCCAGATGATGATGATGATGATGACAATGACGTGGCTGCAGATGACGAGGACAAGGGCGAGGAGAAGATGGAGGACGAGGAGGAGGAGGAGGGGCCAACAGTTCCAGATGATGATGATGATGATGATGACGTGGCTGGAGATGATGAGGACAAGGGCGAGGAGAAGATGGAGGACGAGGAGGAGGAGGGGCCAACAGTTCCAGATGATGATGATGATGATGATGATGACGTGGCTGGAGATGATGAGGACAAGGGCGAGGAGAAGATGGAGGAGGAGGAGGGAGAAGAGGCGGCGGTGGACGTGCCAACTGCGACTGATAATGTGGTGGTCAATGATTTTCATGAGGAGGGGCCAACGGTGCCAGATGATGATGATGATGACGATGGCGATGATGATGATGATGATGAGAACGACGACGACGATGATAGTGAGGATGATGATGATGATGATGATGGTCGAAGTAACCTCAATTATCACAATATCTCACATGAAGGAATAAGCAACAAAGAATACACTCGTTGACACCTAGTCCAGTCACGAAGGGAGCTGCTCATGGTGAAGCCACACACTCATATCCTTTCAGACTATTCCTTTTCCATACGAGAGGTTGATGTTTTCATGGCCGATGTTGACACACGCAAATGGGTGCCAATGGCTAATGGGCTCGGTGGTGGCCGGCACTATTCATCGGCCAAGACTTCACCAAGTTTGTCTCTGTGCCTTGTGGAGATATCAAGGAGGATGCCATTTATTTTGTCGAGTCGGGGGAGGTGTTCAATATGAAAACTCAGAATACTAACCCGAAAAGGTTTCACGAGCCTTGCTACTGGGGACAGTGTGGCATGTGGCTCTTCCCCCCAGAGTTGGTGCTTTAACAATATATTAGCTAGGATTAATAGAATGTTTTAGTTCTCTCAAGGTCAGGACCCTTCAAGGAGAGTCCCGTGGAGAGCCCCGTGTCGCTCCCCGCGAGCGGCCCGGGCGTTAACCCTAGCCGTCGGGCACCGCCGCCACCCATCCCCCCCTCCTCCCCCGCCGCCGCCGGCGAGCGCCGCCGGGCAAAGCCCGTGTGGTGTCGGCGGCGGCGGGCTCTTCCACTCCCGCTCGCGAGGTGGGCTGCGCGGGCAGCTGCGCCAAGCAGAGGAGGCAGCGCGCGCGGCTGGCGTGTGGCTGTCTGGCGCTGGCCAGCGCTGCTCGGCACGCGATGGTCGCGGCGTAGGAGCCGTGGCGCCACGAGGTCTCCAAAGACGCGCTGCTCTGGCGTCGGGGCGCGACTGTGGCGGGGTGTCCGCGTCCGGAGGAGCGGCTTGGCTGTCTTTGGGAGGCGCCGTGCTTTCGCGCGCCGGCTCTCGGATCTGGCGCTGGATGCCGCGCCGTGGCTCTGGCGGCCCAGATCTGGTGTGCCCATGGGCCCCGCAGTGGCGGCCCGCTGCGGCTCGGATCCATGGCGGCGGCCATGGCTGGTGGCACGCGGCGCCGGCGTGGACAGGTGGACCACTTCCCTAGCCATGTGGATGGCGGGGAGGTGGTGGGCTTCGGCTGCGGCGGCGGTTCCTCGCTGGATGTTGGTGGCCATGTTGATGTTCGTCCTCGACCCGACCTACTCCGATCTGCAGCGGATCCGGCCCTTGGTGGCTTCGGTCACCGTTCTTGGGTGCTGGCCTTGCAGATCCGGTGGCTGGAAGGGTTCCGAGGGAATCTCTTGGCCGGCGTGGCGGCCACTCCGATGGCAGTGCCTTTGGGTGTTGCTTCCCTCGTTGGAGGCTTCGGAGAGGACCTCCTTCCTTCCACCCCTCCCAGGAGCTCAGGTGAAAACCTCAGAACCCCCTGTTCCAAGCGATGACGACACCACGGTGCCGTGCTCCTTCCTGAAGGCGTTGCTCGGGGGCTGCTCAAGTGGCGGCGGTTCGGTGCGACACATGCATTCTGGTCGCTTCATCTTGGAGGCTGCGGCGGCGTGGCGGCGCTCGTCGGTGGAGCTACTGCCGATGGTCGAGGCATCGTCGGCGTCTGCGCCATCAGTTCGGGTGCTCGGGGAAACCCAGATCTGGGTCATCCGGATCGGATGATGATGGCGTTCTATCGCTTACCCTTCTGGGGGCATCGTCTTGGAGCAAGTGCTGGCTGGAGGGATGGTGGAGCGGTGTTTCATCTCACACTTTGATGGCGGCGGAGATCGATGGCATGGCGCTGTGGAGACTCGGCGTCCGATGTGCGGAGATGGGCTCGCGTAGGAGGAGGTTGCTGTCTGGCGTCATGGTGACGTCGATGGCTGAGTGGCGGACAAGGTAGAAGCCTCAATATGATCTGAAGACACATGGAAGATGGCGCCGACGACACACGAGTCGTCGACGGATTGTGCCCCAGACCGGTATGTGGCTCGGCTGGGGCCTCCGAATGAGTTTCGGCTTCCGGCTTTTGATGTTAGGCTTAGGTGAGTGGTTTGGGTAGTGACCCAGCTAGCACCCCTTCATCATTTTGGATAGGAGTAGCGGCATTTGTTGCCAAGATAGTGGATTCAGGCACATTGTTGTAATACTTTGTAAGGTCCTCGAGAATAATCAATAAAGTGGCCGTATGCATCTCCCAGATGCAGAGGCCGGGGTAATCCTCCTTTTCTAAAAAAAAAAAGTTCTTCCTACATATTCATTCATTTATGACGGTGGATCAAGTTATTCATTCCTGGTTTTACTTGCGTCAGTTTGGAAACTAAAGTTCAACTATTATTTCAATGTCAATGTGCAGCTGCTTGTTGGGTCTACCTGTGTACTGCATGGACTCCTTTGGCAGGGTCTATCCAGGAACAAATCAATCACATTTATCTCTTTCTGAAAGCCACTTTTTAGCTTGAATTGCGATGCTTGTGACATGGCTATTTGGAGCACAAGGAACGAATACATCTTCAAAGCCATCCAGCCTAATTTTTAGAGTTTTCAAGCAAAGTGGAAAGAAGAGATCAGGTAGCTTATTGAGGAAACTAATTAAGAGGGACTAGTAGAATCTATAATTCCTTTGAGGCTTGGGTTCTTTCTTTCCGTTAGTCCCTGCACTGCGACATCTGTTGTTGGGACCTCATCCCCTTTGATTTAGGGTTGGATGAGGATGGAAGGCCCAGAGTCACCATTGCAAGACGTGTAATCCGACGACCACTTGATTACAATGGTTGGAATGATGATTACAATAGCGACACTGGTGATGGTGATGGTGATGGTGATGGTGAGGGGAACGATGATGAGGAAGAGGTAGATATTGATGTGGCCGTAGATGATGAGGATGAGGCCGAGAAGATGGAGGAGGAGGAGGAGGAGGAGGAGGGAAAAGAGGCGACGGTGGACGTGGCAGCCGTGGCTCATAATGTGGTGGTCAATGACTTTCATGAGGAGGAGGGGCCAACAGTTCCAGATGATGATGATGATGACGATGACGTGGCTGCAGATGATGAGGACAAGGGCGAGGAGAAGATGGAGGACGAGGAGGAGGAGGAGGGGCCAACAGTTCCAGATGATGATGATGATGACGTGGCTGGAGATGATGAGGACAAGGGCGAGGAGAAGATGGAGGACGAGGAGGAGGAGGAGGGGCCAACAGTTCCAGATGATGATGATGATGATGATGATGATGATGATGATGATGATGATGACGTGGCTGGAGATGATGAGGACAAGGGCGAGGAGAAGATGGAGGAGGAGGAGGGAGAAGAGGCGGCGGTGGACGTGCCAACTGCGACTGATAATGTGGTGGTCAATGATTTTCATGAGGAGGGGCCAACGGTGCCAGATGATGATGATGATGAAGATGGCGATGATGATGATGATGATGAGAACGACGACGACGATGATAGTGAGGATGATGATGATGATGATAATGGTCGAAGTAACCTCAATTATCACAATATCTCACATGAAGGAATAAGCAACAAAGAATACACTCGTTGGCACCTAGTCCAGTCACGCGGGGAGCTGCTCATGGTGAAGCCACACACGCATATCCTTTCAGACTATTCCTTTTCCATACGAGAGGTTGATGTTTTCATGACCGATGTTGACACACGCAAATGGGTGCCAATGGCTAATGGGCTCGGTGGTGGCCGAGCACTATTCATCGGCCAAGACTTCTCCAAGTTTGTCTCTGTGCCTTGTGGAGATATCAAGGAGGAGGCCATTTATTTTGTCGAGTCGGGGGAGGTGTTCAATATGAAAACTCAGAATACTAACCTGAAAAGGTTTCGCGAGCCTTGCTACTGGGGACAGTGTGGCATGTGGCTCTTCCCCCAGAGTTGGTGCTTTAACAATATATTAGCTAGGATTAATAGAATGTTTTAGCTCTTCCTACATATTCATTCATATATGACGGTGGATCAAGTTATTCATTCCTGGTTTTACTTGCGTCAGTTTGGAAACTAAAGTTCAACTATTATTTCAATGTCAATGTGCAGCTGCTTGTTGGGTCTACCTGTGTACTGCATCTGCATGGACTCCTTTGGCAGGGTCTATCCAGGAACAAATCAATCACATTTATCTCTTTCTGAAAGCCACTTTTTAGCTTGAATTGCGATGCTTGTGACATGGCTATTTGGAGCACAAGGAACGAATACATCTTCAAAGCCATCCAGCCTAATTTTTAGAGTTTTCAAGCAAAGTGGAAAGAAGAAATCAAGTAGCTTATTGAGGGAACTAATTACAGGTTTCAGCAGTAGAGCTAGAAGCAAAGCTCGCTCCAAAAGATCGAAACAAGAACGTCGATGCGTTCCAAAAGCGCCGGAAGTCTTGCTGTTAACTGATGTTCTAGCTTCTTCCTACAGGCTACAGCCACGACCTGTCAAGTGTCCAGGGATAGATAACTGAAGAAGATTGCACCGCTACCTCTAAACTGCAGCTAACTACTCTAGGGAAATTACTTAGTTGATGCTTTTCTTTCTCACCGCTTCATCACCGACAGTACGGCTTATATATATAGCCAGTTGCATCACCAAGTTGTAAAATACGTTATGAGAACAACTAAGTTGCATTGGCAAGATAATGACGACTAAACGTAGACTTCTCCGTTGGATAACTGAATGTGCTCCCGGGCTAAGCAAAATCAGCAGATACCTACATAAGTATCAGCAAGAAGATATCATCAGTGACAAACTATTAAGCCTCACAGTGCATTCAGTGAGAACACACAGAATCAATCAAAAGACGTTTATGTAAAGCTAGCAGTGAATCGATCAATTACCCGAGCAATATACACACCGCAAATGGACCTCTTGGAACAAATGGCTTAAAAAACACCAGCTGCATGCAGGCCCAAGAAATGGGAAACGCTTTTCCTTTTTTATCGTTCTAATGGATGTACTAGAACAATGTAAAGCTATTGTACTTGAGTCTGTGTTTGCATCTTCGCATGTATTCTTTGTCCTCTATATGTTGCACTGTTGCCCCTTTTGGGACTAGGAGCAGTTCCACGGGAACCATGAACTTGATGAGCGAAGAATAAGCATGCCAAGAATGGTAGTTCAAGTGTTTCAGATGCAAATACATCGGCATCGTCTTCCAGAGGTATGGCACCTATGCAAAGGGCGTCGCTCCTCTATTGTACTGCAAAATACGCGGTCTACGGTTGGGGGCAGGACCATCATCATGGTGACGCCATTTAGTGGCGAAGCCACATATGAGCTGTAGTCACTTTTGACTACACGCCTGCCGTTCAACCCTAGGCCGAGGTCTTCTTAACACTCTTCAACTTCAACACTACCAACACCAAAGAGTAAATATTCATTGGTGATAGGATTATTATTTTCATTTTAGCATGCTCTTGAAGACTGTGACATTTTTCAAACAGAAACGCTACATCATGATATAGTAAAAGGAGGAAAAAACTACATCAAAATCTACCCTGACAAGATATACCTTGAGTACTTCCTCAGAAGAACTCTAGCTAAAAGAGTGTGGTTTTTCATAGATCGAGCTACATGGCACCCTATATCAGGACCGTTCAGACTGGTGGCTGTTCTGCCTCGAGATCCAAACCCTGCCTGCTAACCACATTATGATTTGCAGGGCTACATCTGTCCGCACCGGAGTATTGTGTAGACCCATCACATATGAACAATGTATCAAACAGAGTCAGGTTCTTCGCCTTTGCATGCGCTATATAAAAATAATCTGCATGCAGCGCACATCCCTCTCCCCTCCTGAGCTTTACATGCATCTCTTTCTCTCTCTTTTTCTTCTCTCTGTCGATCTATAAGCTCTCGCTCCTAATTTTTGCATGCATGCAACATATACACTGTCGCTCCTAATTTTTGCATGCATGCATGCAACACACACTCTCGTTTTCTTTATTTCAATTCCTCGCACCTTCACAACCCACAGAACACTCGTGGTACTATTGTCATAGGAACATAGTAGAAAAGGTCTCTTCCTTGAATCCCAAAAATCTCAACCAAAATAATAATCTAAAAAGTCTCTTCCTTGAATCTGGCATTAGTGCTAGTACTATTTCATAGCATGGGATGGCCATTGATTCTTCAATGCACATGGGACAAAGGGGTAAAGATTAAAAAAAATGTTCATGCAAACCAACTGGACAAGGAACAACGAAAATAAACAAAACCACTGTACATGCCTGCAAGCCACGGTACAGGCTGAAGACAGTACATAAGTAAATGTGAGGGGCGACCGAGTACTCCAGAAACGGGAGGACCCACGTGGACTAGCTTGCAGGCCTATGTCTACTTGATATTACTGTTTAGCTTGACAGGACAAAACATGCTAATGACACTGCTGCCAAAAGCTGCAGGGCTTGTGAAGCGTCTTCACCGCACAAATCTTAAAGCAAACCAACAGTACAGATAGTAGGTACCATGTAGCTCGAGCTAGGAGGGAACTTCGCCTAGCTAAAATGGCGTTGACGATGGCCCAGTGACCATTTTGAAGTCATGGAGAGGGTTCCTACAATGGGAGAAAACATCAGCCTAACTTTAAGTTGCAACTCTGCATTCGGTTTGGGCAATTAGATATATCAACATAATTATGAAAAAGAAGCATGGGTGCTGCCTTCGACTGGTTATTTCTTTACTAGTAGTAACAAAGTTCAGAAATAATACCGGTAGCATATGTCCAGACCATGCACCATACCGCAACATTAAATTGCTAGAACTATCATAACATTAATATGATTTGCATCTTTTGTCAAAGTGGGATTAATTGTTTTACTTGAGATGCCCTTCCTTACTAAAGAAAAGACCCAGAACTGAAACATCACAGCTTCATGGTTTACGTACAGTATGAATTGCTGATAACGATTGTGACAGGGAAGCATGAAGAGTTCATCACAGGTAACACATAGCCTGTGACCAGCCAGGGGATTTAATTTATTCAGAGGACAAAACTTGGGTGGTCAGTTAACTAAATAATTGCACAGGAGTGTTTATATATGTAAAAACAACAGCCTTTCTGGTACCTTTCTGAACAAGATTATTGAGAGATGGATTCATGAATATATAATGTAGTTGTAGAACATTGTACATTTTGAAATACATGATTGAAATAATATGCATAGATATGTCGTTCTATGAATGAACATAGTTCCTGGGCGCACATACATTTTTTAAACTGTTTATCAATTTCAGGCAATGAAATTGGGAGCTTTGAGCTCCTTCAGTCGAAAAAAAACATACATTATTTAACCCTAAATTAAAGAAGATAATGTGCCATTGTGATAATCTAGAATTGAAAACGATCTGCGAAAATAAGAACAGGAGCAAGCACAAATGACAGAAAGAAAGATGATGTGCACTTGCTTGAGTGAACGCCACTACCAAACAGAGAACTGTAAATCTACAGTAAGACGGTGTAAGCAGATCAATAGCACCAATCCTACAAACAATCGGCACTCCCAGAGAAATTTTCTACTCTATCTGAAATGCACAAGCCTCAATCGATCAGAACAAGGAGGTGATCGATTACCTGCCGTAGGTAGGGATCCGGCTTGATCCGAGCGAGGGTGGAAGCACACATGGTACAAGCGAATGGTGTCCGTCTTGAAGCGGAGAGCTCCCGATCACCTTGCCTTGGTAAATGTCCACGGCGACGATGTGCTTCTGCTCGCCGACGGTGATGTAGATGTTATCGGCGTTGAGCGGGTCGATGACGGCGATCTGCGGCGGCCTCTTCCCCTCTTCGCACGGGTGGCCTCCATCCTCCAACACCTGCCCGAGCTCCACCTGGCGCTCCAGCGTCCAGCTCCTGCCCTCGTCGTCGAGCACGAAGGAGCTGAGCAGGAACGGGGCGTGAAGAGAAGCCTCGATGTAGCGCAGCCTCCCCTCGCTGACGCCGATGCGCCGGTACTTGCCCACCTCCTTCATGAACGTCGCGGCGGGGGCATCTTTGAACTGTGCGAGGAAGTCCGTGAGGCTGCTGCCCTCCGGCAGCTCGACGAAGCGGAACTCCGGCCGGTGGCTGAAGGGGTCGACGGAGATGGCGCCGCGGGTGAGGTCGACCCACCAGAGGCGGTCGCGGAAGGCCACCGTCTCCTGGTTCATCTCCATCTCCCACTTGAGCGGCGAGTGGCACGGCAGGCCAAGCACCAGCTCCCACCTGCCAACCTCTGGGAGATACCGGTCGATGACGCGGTCACGCTGGTGAACGATTTCGGCGACGGCGAACCGGTGAGGCGCGTCCCCGCCGACGCCGCCACCTGCTTTGGTGAGGAGGCCCATGTGGTGGTACTCCAGCCTCTTCCTGGACCCATCGGGGTACGGGAGGCGGAGCAGCTGGCCGGTGATGGGGTTGCAGATGCAGCGCTCGGCCTCCATGTCGGCGGTGAGGTTCCAGGACTCGCGGGGATCCTCGGGCCCGAGGATGTCGTAGTAGGTGAGGAGGAGGTGGCCGTCGGCGCTGGCGGCGTCGACGCTGCCGCCGAGGACTTGGACGACGTTGCTGTCGGCGGCGGGGCGTTCCCTGGCGTTGATGAGGTGCGCCGGGACGGAGATGCTGGAGACGCGCGGAGGGTCGACGGGGCGGAAGAGTGCGCCCGGCGCCGACGACGATTCGTCGACGGGCGACCTGCTGTCGATGATGACCCATGGTGGGAGCGTGGAGGCGGCGGTGGAGATGGTGCGGCGCCGCGGCGGGTTCGAGCAGGCGGCGTCGGTGGAGAGGGCGGGGCACGGTGAGTCCGAGGAGGCGGCGGTGGAGAGGGTGTGGTGGCACGGTGGGTGCGAGGAGGCGACGGTGGAAAGGGGGCGGCGGAGGCGGCCGGAGAGGCCTAGGAGGCGCCGGAGGGGCATGGCGGCGGCGTCCTCGAGCTTGGTGCGGTCCGTTGGAGCGTAGCCTGTACGCTGCAGTGTGCAGGGGTGTAGAGGTTGCGTGCTCATTGGCTCCTGGAGACTGTACACCTGTCTGCGACTTTGCGTGCCCGCTCATTGGTCTTTTCCCTCCTTTTTGACCAGGCTGTGTGTGTGTGTGTGTGTGTGTGTGTGTGTGTGTGTGTGTGTGACTTGTGTCAATTTGAAATTTTGAGTCCAAAACCGTTCCCCATTTTCCAATTTGAAAACAAGTCGATGCAAGCCATGAATGTATTCTTGTGCCACTCCTCGTTGTTGGTGGACAGCTCGAGCTCGTCCAAATCCACGCCGTCAGGGGAAGGCGGCGACGCACGCGCTCAATCCGCCCCTAGGAGCTGGGCGAGAGTGTGTGGTGTTGTGGTTGAAAGCGCGCCGCGCCGGGGTGGGGCAAAATTTCGTGTTTTGATCCTTTTAGCCAAGAAAATCGAGATCTGACCCTAGTTGTGATTTTTTTTGAGATCTGATCCCTTTTCTTACCGTCAGGTGCAACGGCGGTAACCCTGAACAACAGCCCTGGTCGGTCGCCGCCCCTCCGTCCCCCTACCTCCACTATCCCTGGCGGTAGGCTGTATAACCTTACCGCCAGGGACCCTGGCGGTAGGGTGCGAGCAGTTATACAGGCCGACGCTCCCACCCCAGCCCCATCTCCCCCATTCCCCTCTTCTCCCAGCCGCCAAGAACAGAGGGAGTTCCTCTCTCTCGCCCTCTCTACTCCTCCCCTTGGATCTTCACCGTTTCTACACCATTTTTGCGGATCGAGATGGCTCCGAAGAAAGAAAAATAAGCTCCTCCAATCCCTCCAATGACTTTTACGCTCTGTTTGGATGTCTGTATTGAAGGGCTCCGTATTGAATTGGCTGGAATATCAATTCAGCAATGAAATTGAAATGGACACGGATACGAGTTCACTTGTTTGGTTGTCAATGAATTGGGTCATTGAATCTCAGTGAGGTTTCAATACCAAATCGTGTTTGGATGACAAACTCTTGAATTTGTATATTTACATGAATTAGAAGATTATGCTTTGTTCTACATACCTCAAAACAAAATCTGTACAATATATGACTATTATTCAGAGCATATGAAGGCAGGGAGAAAAGGTAGCAGGGAAGGGGAAGTGCTTCAGGCTCAACGCTTACTGCTGACCAAGATTTCATCCCCTAATTAAGTCATCGACCTATTTTACCCAGAAATAGTGCTTCAGACTTAAACACCAGCAACCAAATAATTAACAAAAAGAGCTTCATATTAACATTGAAAGTGTGTATTGTGTAGCCAGCAGGACACGCATCGAAGGAGCTAGCAACGGCGCTTACAGCTTAGCGCGCCGTCAGCGTGGTGCTCGTGGAGGGGCTGGTAGTGGCAGCTGGGGAGGGGTCTTGGAGGCCGGCGAGCGTGAGGGATGACCGGATAAGGGTGGCAGCAGAGATCCCTGCTCCTCTCCATCTCCATGGGTAGCGAGGGGTTCCTTTGAAGCCGACGAGAGCGGGGGACGAGGGCAGCGGCGGAGCTCCCTGCTCCTCTCCTCCATGGGCGGCGGGGAGGCTTAGCGGGATGAGCGCGGCGACAGATCTCCCTGCTCCTCGGCGGCAGCGGCGGCGGGTCCAGCGAGCGTGAGGGACGAGGGCGGAGCTCCACGGGCGGAGGCGGGGGACCTCCACGGACATCTGTTTTCTGGGCGAGACGAAGGGGTACATTTTGCGGGAGCGAGCGTTTCCGAGCAAATCGGAGGCCTCAGGCTCGGTATTCGCGAGCGATGTGCACAAGTGGGGAAAATCACGCTCTGTATTGATGTACGTTTCGACCTGCCAATACAAAGGCCATCCAAACAGCTGAATTGGAACTTCCCAATACCAATTCACAATTCGGAGCCTGAATACATACATCCAAACGCAGTGTTAGTCAAATAGCTTCCGATTCGACGCATTTTTTGCTTCAAATCACCCCTATTTTTTTACCTAAGATTGATTTTTTTAAACCTAGGATTGTTTTAGGTTGCTTTTAGATGTTCTCTAATCACTAGTGGTGTTGAATATGAACCCTGCTCACTAGTTCGAATGATACTGTGAAGATGAACCCTAGTTCATAATTTTTTTGTTTAAAAAAATTATGATATGATGCATGTTGGAGGAATTTGTTTTGATATATGATGCAAGTAGTGGATGTTGTTGGAGAAAAATGGTGAACCCTCAAGATGAACCCTAGTTCATAATTTTTTTTTGTTAAACAAAATTATGATATGATGCATTGTTGAATGATGTTGAATGAAAGACGTTGGTTGTATATGATTCATTCGCATTGATGAATGTTGGTTGAATAAGTGATAACTGATGAAAATGATATGATTCATGTCGGTTAATATGATTCGTTTATACTTGGACTTGATATGTTTCATGTTTGTTCAAATTGATGAAAATGATATGATTCATGTCGATTGAATATGATTCATTTATTTTTGGAGTTGATATGTTTCATGTTTGTTTAAAATTATACAAGTTGGTTGAAAATGACATCATTTCCAATTGTTATAGCCCCCCTTGCGCCAAAAATCGGCGTGAAGTACACCATGCTTGATCATGCTTTCGACAACGGTCACCGCGCCCGTTTTATGGAGAACGGAGTGGTAATGTCTAACATCAATTTGTTGTATTGTTTGTTATGAAAGAATAAGTCACTAACAATTCCGTTAACATTTCGAAAGATACTCCCCCATTGCGAATGAGGGGCCACACGAATGCCGTGGAGATGCAGTACGACGAGTGCTACACTCCGTACTTTAGGAGAGCACGGATGTTGGGTTTCGTTCTTCAGTTTAAAAGGCACCCGTCGACGCTCGTCCACTCGGTGCTCACGACATTGATCGACCGGTGGCGCCCCGAGACGCACAGTTTCCATCTTCCCTGTGGTGACATGACAGTGAACCCTCAAGATGAACCCTAGTTCATAATTTTTTTTGTTAAACAAAATTATGATATGATGCATTGTTGAATGTTGTTGAATGAAAGACGTTGGTTGAATATGATTCATTCGCATAGATGAATGTTGGTTGAATAAGTGATAACTAATGAAAATGATATGATTCATTTATACTTGGACTTGACATGTTTCATGTTTGTTCAAAATGATGAAAATGATATGATTCATGTCGATTGAATATGATTCATTTATTTTTGGAGTTGATATGTTTCATGTTTGTTTAAAATGATACAAGGTAGTTGAAAATGACATCATTTCCAATTGTTATAGGCGCCCCCCTTGCGCCAGAAATTGGCGTGAAGTACACCATGCTTGATCATGCTTTCGACAACGGTCACCGCGCCTGTTTTATGGAGAATGAAGTGGTAATGTCTAACATCAATTTGTTGTACTGTTTGTTATGAAAGATTAAGTCACTAACAATTCCGTTAACATTTCAAAAGATACTCCCCCCATTGCGGATGAGGGCCACACGAAGGCCGTGGAGATGCAGTACGACGAGCACTACACTCCGTACTTTAGGAGAGCACGGGTGTTGGGTTTCGTTCTTCAGTTTAAAAGACACCCATCGACGCTCGTCCACTCGGCGCTCACGACATTGATCGACCGGTGGCGCCCCCGAGACGCACAGTTTCCATCTTCCCTGTGGTGAGATGACAGTGACTCTCGAGGACTTCGACATGATCACGGACCTGCCAATCCAGGGCCGTGCTCTCACTGGGCGAGTGGAGAGGACCAATTGGCAGGAGAGGGTGATCACCCTCATCAGCGACTGCCCTCCCATGAAGGGGAATAGAACATCTGGTGTGCGAATCAAGTGGCTCCTCGAGAACCGTCCGTATGCCCGCAGGGTGCCGATGAGCAGACCGTGGAGCAGTACACGAGGGCCTATTTCTTGTACCTTCTGATGGAGGTTGTCTTTACAGACTGCACGGGGGATAGCGCCCTATGGATGTATCCCGGCTTCCTGGATGACTGGGATGCGGAGTACAACTAGGGGTCCGCCGACCTAGCTTACCTATACCGCTCGGTAAGATAATAATCTCAGTACTCATTTTTCGACCTATGTATGTTGTTTGATATTGTGCTATCTGATCATCACTACTTCATGTTTGCAGCTGGATGACGCGACGTAGAGGACCGAAGAGACCTCCAGCGTGTGTGGATTTGTTTAGGCCCTTTCAATTTGGATGTGGGGGTGGTTGCTGGTCGGCCGTCCAGAGAGAGTTCGCTCGCGTGCATGGATAGATTATGGCGAAGAAGGGGACAGTGCTCGGTACCCGGCGGTCGCGTACACCTAGGACAAGGTGAAGGTCTACACGGGCAAGGCCAGTATGCTGTACAATCTCTTCACCAACGAGTTGGACAACCTAACAGAATTTCAGGTATACCAAGTAGCTTATCAATCGTTTCGTAGCAACTTTCATTGTTCTTAACAATCCTTCTGTAGGTTAACTGGAGGCCATACCACAACCGAGAATGGGCCTCGAGCTCAACTCGATGTGCGAGGAGGATCGGCTTGCCTGGCGGTGCATTGTGCCCTTGATATGTGTGTATGCCGTCGAGTGGCACTTACCACAGCGTGTGGCCACACAGTTTGGGATCTTCCAACATACCCCACCAGGTCAACCCACCGACATTGGCGGCTCCGCCCTTCACTGGGGAGGGCATTGTTCTCTACTTGTTGTATCTTTGTTTATGTTTGACGTTGTCATGACGTCCGCTGCTTCCTATGCCTTGCAGGAAGAGTAGAAAGAATTGTCAGTCCATCACAGACTAGAGGCACGAGCACAAGGACCACGTGCAAGCATTGGACGAGAGGAGGTATCACAAAGACGACGAGAGGAGAGTGGCTGAGATGAACTCCTATTGTGAAGACCACATGAAGTGGTATGACGATGGTGTCAAGTACGGTACACGCCTGAGGCCGTAGTGGATGGAAGACGATATCGCTGAATTGGAGGAGGATGACAGCGAGGACGAAGCATACCATGGGCGGCTCAGAGATCTCGAAGGTGACTTCAGGGAGTATGCACCCCTGATGAATAGAGTGGTAAGTGGTGTTCTCATTTAATTTTAGCTATGAGCGGTTGAGTGAAAACTTGGCCTTTAACACAATGCTTACATGTGCAGGCTTTGGAGCTCAACAGAAGCATTATTGAAGGCTCGAACGCGCTTTCGTATGAAGCCGGAACCTTGGAATCCAACACCAAGATGAGGGATACGATGAAGGTAACATCGAGCTTCCTTAGCCATGTTATACCATTGCAAAAGCTTGACGCCGTGATGTTGGGGAACGCAGTAATTTCAAAAAAAAAATCCTATGCACAAGTAAGATCTACCATGGTTATGCATAGCAACGAGAGGGGAGAGTGTTGTCCATGTACCCTCGTAGACCGAAAGCGGAAGCGTTATGACAACGCGGTTGATGTAGTCGTACGTCTTCACGATCTGACAGATCCTAGTACCGAAAGTACCGCACCTCCGTGATCTGCACACGTTCAGCTCGGTGACGTCCCACGAACTCTTGATCCAGCTGACTGTCGAGGGAGAGCTTCGTCAGCACGACGGCGTGATGATGGTGATGATGAAACTACCGACGCAGGGCTTCGCCTAAGCACTGCAACGATATGACCGAGGTGGATTATGATGGAGGGGGCACAACACACGGCTAAGACAATGTTGTTGTTGTGTCTATGGGGTGCTCCCCGCTCCCGTATATAAAGGAGCAAGGGGGTAGGCCGGCCGGCCCTAGGGCGCACCAAGGAGGGGAAGAGTCCTCCTCCTAGTAGGAGTAGGACTCCCCCTTTCCTAGTCCAACTAGGAGGGGGAAGGGGGGAGGAAGGAGGGGAAGGGGGAGGAAGGAGAGGGGAGGAGAGGAAAGAGGGCGCGCCCCTCCCTAGTCCACCGGACTCCTTGGGGGGCAACCTCCGGCTGCTCCCTAAAGCCCACTAAGGGCCCAATAACTTCTCGGGGGGGGGGGGGGGGTTCCGATACCCTCCGGCACTCCGATTTTATCCTAAACCTCCCGGAACACTTCCGGTGTCTGAATATAGCCGTCCAATATATCAATCTTTATGTCTCGACCATTTCGAGACTCCTCGTCATGTCCGTGATCATCTCCGGGACTCCGAACTACCTTCAGTACATCAAAACACATAAATTCATAATACCGATCGTCACCGAACGTTAAGCGTGCGGACCCTACGGGTTCGAGAACTATGTAGACATGACCGAGACATGTCTCCGGTCAATAACCAATAGCGGAACCTGGATGTTCATATTGGCTCCCACATATTCTACGAAGATCTTTATCTGTCAAACCGCATAACAACATACGTTGTTCCATTTGTCATCGGTATGTTACTTGCCCGAGATTCGATCGTCGGTATCTCAATACCTAGTTCAATCTCGTCATCGGCAAGTCTATTTACTCGTTCCGTAAAGCATCATCCCGCAACTAACTCATTAGTCACATTGCTTGCAAGGCTTATAGTGATGTGCATTACCGAGAGGGCCCAGAGATACCTCTCCGACAATCGAAGTGACAAATCCTAATCTCGATCTATGCCAACTCAACAAACACCATCGGAGACACGTGTAGAGCACCTTTATAATCACCCAGTTATGTTGTGACGTTTGGTAGCACATAAAGTGTTCCTCCGGTATTCGGGGGTTGCATAATCTCATAGTCATAGGAACATGTATAAGTCATGAAGAAAGCAATAGCAACATACTAAACGATCAAGTGCTAAGCTAACAGAATGGGTCAAGTCAATCACATCATTCTGTAATGATGTGATCTCGTTAATCAAATGACAACTCATGTCTATGGCTAGGAAACTTAACCATCCTTGATACAACGAGCTAGTCAATTAGAGGCATAATAGCGACACTCTGTTTGTCTATGTATTCACACATGTACTAAGTTTCCGGTTAATACAATTCTAGCATGAATAATAAACATTTATCATGATATAAGGAAATATAAATAACAACTTTATTATTACCTCTAGGGCATATTTCCTTCAGTCTCCCACTTGCACTAGAGTCAATAATCTAGATTACACTGTAATGATTCCAACACCCATGGTGTCTTGGCGCTGATCATGTTTTGCTCCTGAGACAGGCTTAGTCAATGGGTCTGCAACATTCAGATCCGTATGTATCTTGCAAATCTCTATGTCTCCCTCCTTGACTTGATCGCGGATGGAATTGAAGCTTCTCTTGATGTGCTTGGTTCTCTTGTGAAATCTGGATTCCTTTGCCAGGGCAATTGCACCAGTATTGTCACAAAAGATTTTCACTGGACCCGATGCACTAGGTATGACACCTAGATCAGATATTAACTCCTTCATCCAGACTCCTTCATTTGCTGCTTCCGAAGAAGCTATGTACTCCGCTTCACACGTAGATCCCGCCACGACGCTTTGCTTAGAACTACACCAACTGACGGCTCCACCGTTCAATATAAATATGTATCCAGTTTGTGACTTAGAGTCATCCAGATCAGTGTCAAAACTTGCATCGACGTAACCATTTATGACGAGCTCTTTGTCACCTCCATAAACGAGAAACATATCCTTAGTCCTTTTCAGGCATTTCGGGATGTTCTTGACCGTTGTCCAGTGATCCACTCTTGGATTACTTTGGTACCTCCCTGCTAAACTAATAGCAAGGCACACATCAGGTCTGGTATACAGCATTGCATAAATGATAGAACCTATGGCTGAAGCATAGGGAATGACCTTCATTTTCTCTCTATCTTCTGCAGTGGTCGGGCATTGAGTCTGACTCAACTTCACACCTTGTAACACAGGCAAGAACCCTTTCTTTGCTTGATCCATTTTGAACTTCTTCAAAACTTTATCAAGGTATGTGCTTTGTGAAAGTCCAATTAAGCATCTTGATCTATCTCTATAGATCTTGATGCCCAATATATAAGCAGCTTCACCGAGGTCTTTCACTGAAAAACTCTTATTCAAGTATCCTTTTATGCTATCTAGAAATTATATATCATTTCCAATCAAAAATATGTCATCCACATATAATATTAGAAATGCTACAGAGCTCCCACTCACTTTCGTGTAAATACAGGCTTATTCAAAAGTCTGTACAAAACCATATGCTTTGATCACACTATCAAAGCATTTATTCCAACTCCGAGAGGCTTGTACCAGTCCATAAATGGATCGCTGGAGCTTGCACACTTTGTTACCATCCTTTGGGTCGATAAAACCTTCAGGTTGCATCATATACAACTCTTCTTCCAGAAATCCATTCAGGAATGCAGTCTTTATATCCATTTGCCAAATTTCATAATCATAAAATGCAGCAATTGCTAACATGATTCAGACGGACTTAAGCATCGCTACGGGTGAGAATGTCTCATTGTAGTCAACTCCTTAAACTTGTCAAAAACCTTTCGCAACAAGTCAAGCTTTGTAGACAGTACCATTACCATCAGTGTCAGTCTTCTTCTTGAAGATCCATTTATTCTCGATGGCTTGCCGATCATCGGGCAAGTCAACCAAAGTCCATACTTTGTTCTCATACATGGATCCCATCTCATATTTCATGGCCTCAAGCCATTTCGCGGAATCTGGGCTCATCATCGCTTCCTCATAGTTCGTAGGTTCGTCATGGTCAAGTAACATGACCTCCAGAACCGGATTACCGTACCACTCTGGTGCGGATCTTACTCTGGTTGACCTACGAGGTTCAGTAGTAACTTGATCTGAAGTCATATGATCATCATCATTAGCATCCTCACTAATTGGTGTAGGAGTCACATGAACATATTTCTATGATGAACTACTTTAATGGAGTAGGTACAGTTACCTCATCAAGTTCTACTTTCCTCCCACTCACTTCTTTCGAGAGAAACTCCTTCTCTAGAAAGGATCCATTCTTAGCAACGAATGTCTTTCCTTTGGATCTGTGATAGAAGGTTTACCCAACAGTCTCCTTTGGGTATCCTATGAAGACACATTTTTCTGATTTGGGTCCGAGCTTATCAGGTTGAAGCTTTTTCACATAAGCATCGCAACCCCAAACTTTCAGAAACGACAACTTGGGTTTCTTGCCAAACCACATTTCGTAAGGTGTCATCTCAACGGATTTAGATGGTGCCCTATTTAACGTGAATGCAGTCGTCTCTAAAGCATAACCCCAAAATGATAGTGATAAATCAGTAAGAGACATCATAGATCGCACCATATCTAATAAAGCGCGGTTACGACTTTCAGACACACCACTACACTGTGGTGTTCCGGGTGGCGTGAGTTGTGAAACTATTCCGCATTGTTTCAAATGAAGACCAAACTCATAACTCAAATATTCTCCTCCACGATCAGATCGTAGAAACTTTATTTTCTTGTTATGATGATTTTGTACTTCACTCTGAAATTCTTTGAACTTTTCAAATGTTTCAGACTTATGTTTCATCCAGTAGATATACCCATATCTGCTCAAATCATCTGTGAAGGTGAGAAAATAACGATACCCGCCGTGAGCCTCAATATTCATCGGACCATATACATCAGTATGTATGATTTCCAAAAAATCTGCTGCTCGCTCCGTTGTTCCGGAGAACGGAGTCATCTTCCCCATGAGGCATGGTTCGCAAGTACCAAGTGATTCATAATCAAGTGATTCCAAAAGTCCATCGGAATGGAGTTTCTTCATGCGCTTTACACCAATATGACCCAAACGGCAGTGCCACAAATATGTTGCACTATCATTATCAACTCTTCATCTTTTGGCTTCAATATTATGAATATGTGTGTCACTACTATCGAGATTCAACAAAAATAGACCACTCTTGAGGGGTGCATGACCATAAAAGATATTACTCATACAAATAGAACAACCATTATTCTCTGATTTAAATGAATAACCGTCTCGCATCAAACAAGATCCAGATATAATGTTCATGCTTAACTGTGACGCCCGGATAGTTAAGCTACAGTAATCCCCTTCTAATGGTGCCATGTCATCACATTACTGTTGCTAATCCCCACTTGATCCAAATCACTGTTCAGATTCAAATTAAAATTTAAAGTAAAAAAATTCAAGTTTGTCAAACATGAAAACTAAAATGTTCAAAGTGTGGCAAATAATCCTTGGATATTTTTCATGTTGGAACCAACCTATTTTGAGTTCCCAAAATGCCCCTGGGATTTTATTTTATGGTCCAGCAACATTTATCTTGCCTTAATTAATTTCTAAAAATACCTAGTCACTTCCAAATTCCTTGAAACATTTTTTTGTGGCAGTTTCATAATTCACAGAGTATTTATGTGGCCTAGTTCCACATTTATCAAAAGTGTTTTGGCAACCCTATTTTTTCTAGACAACTTCTGTTAATAAAGAAAAGAAAAACAACCCCCCCCCCCACTGGGCCAACCGTGGCCCAGCTGACCAGCCCAACTGGGCATCCAGGCCACCAGGCCGGCCCACCTCTTCCTCCTTATCCCCACCCCGACCTAACCCTAGACGACCGAACCCCCACTCCCCAGATCCACTTCTCCACCCCCACGTTCCCCTCGCTCCCTCTGCCCCTACCCCGAAGCAAATCGAGGGGCAGGGACCCCAGCGACCACGCCGCCCCGCGCCCTGACGTCGGCGATCGTCCCAGACGCCGTCCCATCCCGTCGCCATTGCTGCCTCGCCTCATCCCCTCCGCCCTGGAACTAGGGCTCGGCCTCGACACCGCCGCCGCCGGACCCCCCCCCGGACCACCTCCCCGCCAAGCGCCTCCCCGTCCTTGACCTCCTCCCCAACGATGCTCCGACGCCAACGTCGTTCGCCGTCGCTACCCCCTCGCCCCGCGGTCGCGTTCCCCCTGCATCGGGCCTCCCCTTCAATGCGGGTGAGCAACCCCGGTCGTCCTCCTCTCTCCCCGAAGCAGCCACCGCATCCCGCGCCTCACCCCGCCGTGGCCACGCCCTGGCTGCGCTCGTGCCGCGCCGGGCCGTGCCACAGCAGCAGCTGCGATGGCCTCCCTCCCGGCGCGCCACCGCGCCTGTCCACCCACCGCAGCCACTACCTCCCTCGCGCCGTCGCTTGCCCGTGGTGGCGCCCGCCACCGCATCGTTCCTCCGCCGCCTTCCTTGGCTTGGCATGGCGCCAGCAGGCGCCCAGCACCCTCGGGTTGCGCCGCACCCCACTGACGCGGGCGCCTGCTTTGCAACTGCTCGGGCAAGCGCCCGCACCCAAGCGCCCATGCCCGCTAAGGCCATTGGCCCTATGACAAGCAAGCCCCACCCCAGAATGAAAACAAAAAAGGCTTTAAAAAAAGTAAATAAATAAATAATTAAAATAATTAAGATATTAATTAATTAATTAAAGAATTAATTAACTTAATTAATCCTGATTAGTTAACCTAATTAATTGTAGTTAATAAACCTAATCATTTTAGTTAGACTAACTAAACCTGATTAGTTAGTCTTAGACAATGACAACCGGGTCCCACCATCAGATTGACCCAGTCAACCCCTGTTGACTGCTGAGGTCAGCATGACATCATGCTGATGTCATAATTCCATTTTTGAATTAAATTAAATAATTAATTAAATTCTAGAAATTAATAAAATCTTTAGAAAATCATATCTTTTAATCCGTAACTCGGATTAAATTATTTTCAACATGAAAGTTGCTCAGAACGACGAGACGATTCCGGTTACGCAACCCGTTCGTCCGCCACACTCCCCTAACCTTTCGAACTCGCAACTTTCCCCCTCTGGCTCCTCTGCCCGAAAACGCGAAACACCGGAAATACTTTCCTGGATGCTTCCCCCCTTCACCGGTATCACCTCATACCGCGTTAGGGCACCCCTAGCACCGTTACTTGTCTTGTCTTGCATCGTTATGCATCTGTTTGCATTGTATTCATTGTTTCTTCCCCCTCTTCTTCCGCTAGACTCCGAGACCGACGCCGCTGCTACCCAAGACGACTACGGAGTTGACGACCCTCTCTTGCCGTGAGCAACCAGGCAAGCCCCCCCCTTGATCACCAGATATCGCCTATTCTACTCTATAATGCTTGCATTAGAGTAGTGTAACATGTTACTTGCTTTCGTTATACCTATCTGATGCATATCCTGTCCTTGCTACTCTTCATTGTTACCTTTACCGCAATCCTACATGCTTAGTATAGGATGCTAGTATTCCATCTGTGGCCCAACATTCTTGTCCGTCTGCCGTGCTATACTATCGGGCCGTGATCACTCGGGAGGTGATCATGGGTATATACTTATACTTATACATGATACATGTGGTGACTAAAGACGGTCGGCTCGTAGGAGCGCCCGCGAGTGGATCTTTGTGGCGGAGCGACAGGGCAGGTTGAGACCGCCTAGGAGAGAGGTGGGCCTGGCCCTGTTCGGCGTTCATGGATACTTAACATGCTTAACGAGTTCTTGGTATTTGATCTGAGTCCGCCATTTGGTCTATACGCACTAACCAACTACGTGGGAAAGATATGGGCACTTTCGACGTCGTGGTATCACCGAAACTTCGTGACGCTTGTGGCGAGCGCCCGCGCCGGATTGGAACGTAAGCCTGCTCTTGTATTAAGGGGTAGTTACGCTTCGGCCGTTATAACGCGTGCGCAGGTGTGCTAAGGGCGATGGGCCCAGACCCCTGTGCGCTTAGGTTTAGACCGGCGTGCTGGCCTCTCTGTTGTGCCTAGGTGGGGCTGCGACGTGTTGATCTTCCGCGGCCGGGCATGACCCAGAAAAGTGTGTCCGGCCAAATGGGATCAAGCGTGTTGGGTTTTGTGGTGCACCCCTGCAGGGAAGTTAATCTATTGAATAGCCGTGATCTTGATAACAGGATGACTTGGAGTTGTACCTTGACCTTATGACAACTAGAACCGGATACTTAATAAAACACACCCTTCCAAGTGCGGATACAACCCGGTGGTCGCTCTCTCGGGATTACGAGGAGGGATCGCGGGTAGGATTATGCTATGCGATGCTACTTGGAGGACTTCATCTACTCTCTTCTACATGTTGCAAGACGGAGGCTGCGAGCGTAGTCTTCGACATGATTAGCTATCCCGCTCTTATTCTGGCATTCTGCAGTTCAGTCCACTGATATGGCCCTTTACACATATATCCATGCATATGTAGTGTAGCTCCTTGCTTGTGAGTACTTTGGATGAGTACTCACGGTTGCCTTGTTCCCCCTTTGCCCCTATCTCTACTCGATTGCTGCGACCAGACGATGGAGCCCAGGAGCCAGACGCCACCGTCGATGACGACTACTACCCCGGAGGTGCCTACTACTACGTGCAACCCGCTGACGACGACCAGGAGTAGTTAGGAGGATCCCAGGCAGGAGGCCTGCGCCTCTTTCGATCTGTATCCCAGTTTGTGCTAGCCTTCTTAAGGCAAACTTGTTTAACTTATGTCTGTACTCAGATATTTTTGCTTCCGCTGACTCGTCTATGATCGAGCACTTGTATTCGAGCCCTTGAGGCCCCTGGCTTGTATTATGATGCTTGTATGACTTATTTTATCTTTAGAGTTGTGTTGTGATATCTTCCCGTGAGTCCCTGATCTTGATCGTACACGTTTCCGTGTATGATTAGTGTACGATTGAATCGGGGGCGTCACAAGTTGGTATCAGAGCCGACTGCCTGTAGGAATCCCCTTTCAACTCCTTGGCGAAGTCGAGTCTAGACGTTGCAAAAACTTTTACTAACATGGTTATGCGCCCATGGGCCCACGCCGCCATTGGGTGGTATTAGGATCTTTTACTCCTCGACCTTTACTCTGGGAGTCTGATCTCTCCTCTATTCGGGTTAAATGAATTTTACTAAATCTAACATTAGGATCTCGTTATCACTTTCACCCGGAGAGCCCTTATTATCGATGATCGCCCGCTGCACCAGAAGACCCTGAAGATGCTCTCCGCTGTTAACTCGAGAACTTGTGTTCGTCGCGTTTGCAATTCCCCTTCCACCGTAAACCCTTATGGATAACTACTTGCAGTTGTTATTCTTACCTTCATCCCCAGTTGGTCTTGTTATTACAAGATACCCTGGAAAACTCGTCGTTGTTTTGATAATCCTTTGAGCTTACTGCCTTGCTGCTCTTTGTCACCTGAATACCCCTACGGTTAATTCTCGCACTTATCGAGTATCCGCTCATCCCCGATTGTTCATGTGTTACACAAAAGTCTTGAAATACCATTCGATATTCGAAAATCCTCAACAACCTATTGCTCTGAATTTCTTGTTTGCTTTCATTATGATTAATCCCATAAGTATAGTAATCATATTGGCATCCTTTGTCACCATCATTTTGAGTCCGTTGATTCAATACGTGCGAATGCACGCAATCATCGATTGATCCTTTTAAATTATCTTTCCGCTCTCGATGAGCTGGTTCTCAACCAATCCAATTGCGTCGATTGTACCCTAAGGCTATTCAACTTATCCATCCCTAATCATAACATTGCTTCTGAACCCTTGATTTGAAAATCATAAGTCCTTTGTTATCTAAGCATCAAATTATTCTGATGTTCTCTAATCCGATGCATTTGCATTATTTCTTCCTCTTATTGAGTACCGATACTCACATCATATCCCTTATGGACCACCAGATCCTTTGTTGGATTTTATCTGACAATGCCCTTCATATTCAATAACCTTGTGAGCCTTTCCTCGGATACATAATGCCTTTGGTAAATTGTATCCTCTGCTTTCTCAACCATGCTCTGCCTTCGAGTTTGAGTTAATTACTCCTAAAGATTGTGGTATATGTTTCTAAGATGCCCCGATGGGTTGAACATATACCTTCCTTAAATTTTGTGAACCCAAAAGTCTTCATGGGTCATAACCTCCTGGTATTCCGTCAGTTAAACTTTCAAACTTTAAACATTCTTAAACAAGAGCAGTAAATGAGAAGTTGTGTATTGGAGAAGTGGGAGTCGACCTTGAACTTTGTGTTCATGCCATGGACCCGAGGTGGAACTTATCATGGAAGCTTCTCGTAGTAATAATAATCCCCTTGTTATAACTTCTTCTCTTAGCTATGCTTGGTATTTTGCGACCGTGGTTCCGGCCATGATTGTTCTTCTTTGTTCCGTTTCTCGGACAAGTTAAAGCACTTGTCTTCTATAGATCAATATGCATGCCCAACCTCTATTATGATCTACCTTCGAGTATTACCCCTGGTATCTCGAGGATATCATGCCATTGTAATACATTTTGCAAACTTTTGATGAAGTACTACCTTTCCCTGTCAATGTCACTTCATGGGTTCTGGGTTGTTGGTCAACCGAGAACACCGATAAGTGAATCGATTCCGCACTCCGATTCAATAACTCTAAGTAATTCTTCTTGCTTACGAGTTTAATAATCCTTCAAGTCATTCCTAGCCTGATTGGCTATATCATTATCGTGCTAAATTTTAACCGTGCTACCTGGTCCTTCCTGGAGCATAATTTTCGACGATGAGGTAAGCTTACATCGATATTCCTCGTCATATCATTACAACTTGGACAACAAGCTTGATTCCGTGTTTGTCCCATACCCGTGGTTCCAATAACCTTTTGCTTTATCATTCCTTTGACTTGATGTCATCGTCGATCGATTACATCTTGAAATCTCTCGACTGCTATGTCGTGATCATCATCAGCATTCCGAGCTCTTCCAAGATATCAATTGAATTTATGTTGAGAAAGACCATCCTCGCCCTCGATGATTAGTGTTATCATCGACCACTCTACTGCCTTCCCTCCAACACAAACTTGTTTGTGTTTTGTGTTATACCTTGAGTTCCTTGCTATCCAGCAATTGCTCTTCTTTACCTTGGAGTATTACCATCCTTTATGTCAAGAATGTCGTGAGAATTTCACCACCTCCTGAGAATTCTTGGTATTGTGATACTTCTCACCATCACCATTTTTCTTGGTCCCTGTCTTGAATCCAACAAGTGGACGGTGTCGTTTGGATGCTTTCCTTCTAGCAACCCTATTGCTTTGAAGTTAATGGTCGACATTTCATTATTAGACCATTGGTTACCGAATCACTATTATAGCATTGGTCGTGCAACCCAACCCATATTTCGGGCGCACCTTTCCACCAATGTTTAATTGAGTATGTTTTCCTCGAGCATACCTCATTATATCATTTGATCTGACAAATGCTATCTCCCTGTTCACATAATTGTGGAAATCCATCTTTTGGAAATCCCAATGAATTTTCGCTGAGTTCATCAGTCCACCTCCTCATTCTCTCCTTGGTTTAATGATGAACTCATGATTCGGAAATTGCTTCCATAGTTTATTCCCGAGAAGCTTGCAACTCCATCACGTCAAATTGAGTTGCACCCTTCCTTCTCAGGCATCATGAGTCTGGGGTATCCTGACACCAATCAGATCTAAATCTCGGGTCAGATATGATGGTTTGAACATATTTTCAGGAGTTATAACATTGGTCTTTATATGGCCCGGTAAGGTGATGTCATGCCTAGCACACCTGGCTGGGGAACCCAATGTTATAATAGCCCCTCTTTTCAGCAAGGTTAGCCATTCTTCCATAAGGAAATTGTAAGACTTATTCTATAAGATGTTCCTGATGGATCCTTTGTGAATACAAAGTCTGACCTTTGCTTGAAGACCATGTCAATGCTATCTCGAAGCATGTCTATGGTACCCCGATTTTCAACAAGATCATTTGAAGCCCAATGCTAAATGTTTCCTGCTCAATTATCCAAGCACCGTTGTATGGGTAATGTCATGAAAAATTCTCTCCCCTACCTAAAGAGTTTTCTACATTATATCCTGACATGGATATCATGCTCTGCTTGTCCTTGGGAAGGATATACCCTTGAAATATGTGTTTAAACATATTTTCCTTTCCATTGTTCTGTTTAATCTGATGATCATATTTTCCTTCCATTGTTGGTTTAACCTTTCTTGTGATCTATATGATCTAAGCAGTAATATTCTCCTGCTTATGTAAACACCTCGTTGTACAATTCTGTCAGTAAGACCCTGTTTCTACTGTTGATGACATTTCGGTAGCCACCGACGGACGGGAGCTTTGCCTATTGGTCCGCCTCGTTCAACGAGCAGGAAAATGGTTCTCTTCGTCCCTCGCCCTTGGTATCGACGTTGTTGCCAACATAATCGACAGGCTACCCTCTGACATGCCTTGCTTGCATGATCACGCAAGACGTCTCCGCCCTTCCTACTTCTAACCCACATGGTGGGCCCATAACCCACAGGTCCACTGGATCGAAACCTGACTCTCCTGTACAACCCTGTTTCTAGTGGTTATTCCCCACGCTTGGCTTCGTATTTAATTCATGGGCCACCTTCCTAGTGCTCTATTATGGTATCATACGCAATACTTACTGTCGCTACTCTGAACCCCTTTCTCACTCTGGTTCGGACTTCGAGCAACTACCTATCCGCTTGGAACCTCTTATTGTACCTTCGTACCTTACTCTCGATGTATTTTATATGTTCAACTCGAGAGATAATCTTATGCTCATTCATGGGTTAACCCTAGATTGTTTCCCTCATAAGCATTATGTCGTAGCCGAGCTGCCCCTTACCTATTCGTAAGTACGTTGGAGTTCCCGAAGAAAAGGACGACTTCACCATGATGACCTGAAGCAGAGTAATGAAGACGTCAATGTAAGGGATCGACCTCTTCGAGAAGAGCAACCAAGGCCGAGAAGATCCGTTAGAATTTCGTAACCAGATCCCTTCCCCCTTACTCCTGCTCCTATAATGTTCATGCTTAACGCTGGCACCAAATAACAATTATTCAGGTCTAAAACTAATCCCGAGGGTAGATGTAGAGGTAGCGTGCCGACTGCGATCACATCGACTTTGGAACCATTTCCCACACGCATCGTCACCTCGTCCTTAGCCAATCTTTGCTTAATCCGTAGTCCCTGTTTCGAGTTGCAAATATGAGCAACAGAACCAGTATCAAATACCCAGGCACTACTGCGAGCATTAGTAAGGTACACATCAATAACATGTATATCATATATACCTTTGTTCACTTTGCCATCCTTCTTATCCGCCAAATACTTAGGGCAGTTCCGCTTCCAGTGACCAGTCCCTTTGCAGTAGAAGCACTCAGTCTCAGGCTTAGGTCCAGACTCGGGCTTCTTCACTTGAGCAGCAACTTGCTTGCCGATCTTCTTGAAGTTCCCCTTCTTCCCTTTATCCTTCTTCTTGAAGCTGGTGGTCTTGTTGACCATCAACACTTGATGCTCCTTCTTGATTTCTACCTCCACAACCTTTAGCATTGCGAAGAGCTCGGGAATTGTCTTATCCATCCCTTGCATATTATAGTTCATCACGAAGCTTTTGTAGCTTGGTGGCAGTGATTGAAGAACTGTGTCAATGACACTACCAACTGGAAGATTAACTCCCAGCTAAGTCAAGTGATTGTTATACCCAAACATTTTGAGTATATGCTCACAGACAGAACTATTCTCCTCCATTTTGTAGCTGTAGAACTTATTGGAGACTTCATATCTCTCAATCCGGGCATTTGCTTGAAATATTAACTTCAACTCCGAGAACATCTCATATGCTCCATGACGTTCAAAACATCGTCGAAGTCCCGGTTCTAAGCCGTAAATCATGCACACTGAACTATCGAGTAGTCATCAGCTTTGCTCTTCCAGACGTTCATAACATCTGGTGTTTCTCCCGCATCAGGTTTGGCACCTAGCGGTGCTTCCAGGACGTAATTCTTCTGTGCAGCAATGAGGATAATTCTCAAGATACGGACCCAGTCCGTGTAGTTGCTACCATCATCTTTCAACTTAGCTTTCTCTAGGAATGCATTAAAATTCAACGGAACAACAACACGGGCCATCTATCTACAACAACATAGACATGTAAAATACTATGAGGTACTAAGTTCATGATAAATTAAAGTTCAATTAATGAAATTACTTAATAACTCCCACCTAGATAGACATCCCTCTAATCATCTAAGTGATCACGTGATCCAAATCAACTAAACCATGTCCAATCATCATGTGAGATGGAGTAGTTTTCAATGGTGAAAATCACTATGCTGATCATATCTACTATATGATTCACGCTCGACCTTTCGGTTTTAGTGTTCCGAGGCCATATCTGCATACGCTAGGCTCGTCAAGTTTAACCCGAGTATTCTGCGTGTGCAAAACTGGCTTGCACCCGTTGTATGTGAACGTAGAGCTTATCACACCCGATCATCATGTGGTGTCTCGGCACGACGAACTTTCGCAATGGTGCATACTTAGGGAGGACACTTGTACCTTGAAATTTAGTGAGGGATCATCTTATAATGCTACCACCGAACTAAGAAAAATAAGATGCATAAAGGATAAACATCACATGCAATCAATATAAGTGATATGATATGGCCATCATCATCTTGTGCCTTTGATCTCCATCTCGAAAGCACCGCCATGATCACCATCATCACCGGCTTGACACCTTGATCTCCATCGAAGCATCGTTGTCGTCTCGCCAACTATTGCTTCTACGACTATCGCTACCGCTTAGTGATAAAGTAAATCAATTACATGGCAATTGCATTTCATACAATAAAGCGACAACCATATGGCTCCTGCCAGTTGCCGATAACTGTGTTACAAAACATGATCATCTCATACAAAAAATTTAGCATAATGTCTTGACCATATCACATCACAACATGCCCTGCAAAAGCAAGTTAGACGTCCTCTACTTTGTTGTTTCAAGTTTTACGTGGCTGCTATGGGCTGAGCAAGAACCATTCTTACCTATGCATCAAAACCACAATGATTTTTTGTTAGGTGTGTTGTTTTAACCTTCAACAAGGACCGGGAGTAGCCACACTCGGTTCAACTAAAGTTGGAGAACTGACACCCGCCAGCCACATGTGTGCGAAGCACGTTGGTAGAACCAGTCTCGCGTAAGCGTACGCGTAATGTAGGTCCGGGCCGTTTCATCCAACAATACCGCCGAATCAAAGTACGACATGCTGGTAAGTAGTATGACTATTATCGCCCACAACTCATTTGTGTTCTACTCGTGCATATAACATCTACGCATAGACCTGGCTCGGATGCCACTGTTGGGGAACGCAGTAATTTCAAAAAAAAATCCTACGCATACGTAAGATCTATCATGGTGATGCATAGCAACGAGAGGGGAGAGTGTTGTCCACGTACCCTCGTAGACCGAAAGCGGAAGCATTATGACAACACGGTCGATGTAGTCGTACGTCTTCACGATCCGACCGATCCTAGTACCGAAAGTACAAGTAGTTTAGAGTTTAGGGATTTGTTCAAAATAGCTAATAACTGGATTCCTAATAATGGAATTAACTCTTTATTGTCTATTCAACAAATAAATGGAAGTTCTATCTATCAATATCTATGGTCTTGGACCGTCAATAATGATTTTTCTTTAGAATTTGGATACTTGATTGACCCGCACCTCCGCGATCTGCACACGTTCAGCTCGGTGACATCCCAACTCTTGATCCAGCTGAGTGTCGAGGGAGAGCTTCATCAGCACGACGGCGTGATGACGGTGATGATGAAGCTACCTGTGCAGGGCTTCGCCTAAGCACTGCAACGATATGACCGAGGTGGATTATGGTGGAGGGGGGCACCGCACACGGCTAAGACAATGTCTGTTGTTGTGTCTATGGGGTGCCCCCCGCCCCTGTATATAAAGTAGCAAGGGGGAGGCCGGCCAGCCCTAGGGCGTGCCAAGGAGGGGAGGAGTCCTCCTCCTAGTAGGAGTAGGGCTCCCCCTTTCCTAGTCCAACTAGGAGGGGGAAGGGGGAAGGAAGGAGAGGGGGAGGGAGAGGGAAAGAGGGGTCGCGCCCCCCTCCCCTAGTCCAATTCGGGCTCCCTTGGGGGGGGGGCACCTCCTAGCTGCTGCCCTCTCTCTCTCCCTTAAAGCCCACTAAGGTCCTAATAACTTCCCGAGGGGTTCCGATAACCCTCCGGCACTCCGGTTTCCGAAACCTCCCGAACACTTCTGGTGTCCGAATATAGCCGTCCAATATATCAATCTTTATGTCTCGACCATTTAGAGACTCCTCGTCATGTCCGTGATCATCTCCGGGACTCCGAATTACCTTCGGTACATCAAAACACATAAACTCATAATATCAATCGTCACCGAACGTTAAGCGTGCGGACCCTACGGGTTCGAGAACTATGTAGACATGACCGAGACATGTCTCCGGTCAATAACCAATAGCGGAACCTGGATGTTCATATTGGCTCCCACATATTCTATGAAGATCTTTATCGATCAAACCGCATAACAACATACGTTGTTCCCTTTGACATCGGTATGTTACTTGCCCGAGATTCGATCGTCGGTATCTCAATACCTAGTTCAATCTCGTTACCGGCAAGTCTCCTTACTCGTTCCGTAATGCATCATCCCGCAACTAACTCATTAGTCAAATTGCTTGCAAGGCTTATAGTGATGTGCATTACCGAGAGGGCCCAGAGATACCTCTTCGACAATCGGAGTGACAAATCCTAATCTCGATCTATGCCAACTCAACAAACACCATCGGAGACACCTGTAGAGCACCTTTATAATCAACCAGTTACGTTGTGACGTTTGGTAGCACACAAAGTGTTCCTTCGGTATTCGGGAGTTGCATAATCTCATAGTCATATGAACATGTATAAGTCATGAAGAAAGCAATAGCAACATACTAAACGATCAAGTGCTAAGCTAATGGAATGGGTCAAGTCAATCACATTATTCTGTAATGCTGTGATCTCGTTAATCAAATGACAGCTCATGTCTATGGATAGGAAACTTAACCATCTTTGATTCAACGAGCTAGTCAATTAGAGGCATACTAGTGACACTCTGTTTGTCTATGTATTCACACATGTACTAAGTTTCCGGTTAATACAATTCTTGCATGAATAATAAACATTTATCATGATATAAGGAAATATAAATAACAACTTCATTATTTCCTCTAGGGCATATTTCCTTCACGTGAACCCTGGGCACGCTTGAGTTGATCCTTGTTATGTTTTCGGTTGTCTACTTTTGCAGAAATTGCTGACCCGTTGTCGTAAGCTAGTGGGTATGCTTGGGTGCGCTCGTGCAACCAACGTCCATGGTCCTGCTCATGAAGGGTCGATGCGTGCCATTGCATCATCAAGCCACGCTGGCGGAGCTTCATTGAGCCACGCCTATGGAGCCTCGTCATCTCGTGTTGTTGAGCAGCAAGATGAAGGAGATCATGAGGAAGACGAAGAAGAAATGGAGGAGGAAGAGGAAGAGGAGACCGCAGAGGAAGAGGAGGAGTATGACGACGACGGTCCTCCACCGACACAGCCAAGCCAGGGGAAGAGGGTATCTCATCCAAAGTAGGATGTTTTGAGCCCATCCCCATTTCAGAAACCGGTTCCTCGTCGTCGCACGAAGAAGCCGGACGAAGCCTGCTCGAAGGGAAATGAGGAGTGTACCGCTAAGAGGGGGAGAAGCAAGTGATAGGTCGTCTTGGTGATGTCATTTAGAGCAAGAACTTGTATGCTATGTTAATGATGTCTATTTGGTACCTTTAAGCTTTGTTGGCAATGTCGTTTTGCTACTTTCATATTATGTTGAACCTGTTTGCTATCTACAATGTGTGAGACCATCATAATTTGCTATCTACAATGTTGTGTTGTTTATATTTTTGCTACTGAAAGGACCAAATAATTGTGCAGGAAATAAGTGGCAAACATCCTATCGCCAGGAAGCTCGGCGGTAGGTTCGGCCATGCTACTGCCAAGCACTATGGCGGTAGGATGTGGTACCCTACCGCCAGGGGAAACACATTTCTCGTCACAAAAAGGAGTGCATGGGCGCGACCCTACCGCCGTGGGGCTCGGCGGTAGGGTGTGGTACCCTACCACCAGGAAAAAAGAATTCCTCGTCACAACACCCGATGCTTTGCGCGATCCTACCGCCGCCGACCGTGGTGGTAGCCGTAGCTATCCTACCACCATGACCTATGGCGGTAGGACCGTTACGCCAGGCGGACTGACATCAGCTGGCTGACGACATATGCCGTTATCCTACCGCCACTCCAGGTGGCGTAGCTTGCATATACCTACCGCCACGGCCCCTGGCGGTAGCAAAAGGGTCAGATCCCGATTTTTTTTCCAACTAGGGTCAGATCTCGATTTTCTTCGCTAAAAGGGTGAAAACACGAAATTTTGCCCTAGGGAGGGGAGGGGGGACGTGGATGTAGTCAGGGATGATGCCGTACTAGCCTGTAGAGCATGGGGGGCCTCGGCACGGGTTGGGAGGAGTAGGATTTGGGCATGGGCCGTCTCCAGGAAATCGGGGCCTCGGTGCAAAGCGTAAAATGAGGCCCTAAAATTTCTAGAATAGATGATTTGTTTATAAAATAAATATGGATGAATTCAAACACTCCATGAGTTATAGGTTTATCAAGATAACAAAAGGAAAAAAAGCATTGAACCCTGAATTTTGAACGAGCAGCTAGCTTGGGAATTTTGGTGTGCGACAACTTAATCAACAAGCCTATTATTTATATTCCCTCGAAAAACTGGATTGGTGAATTGATGCATATGCACAAAATATATTCACTAATATAATTATTCATATCGGTTATTCAGTTTGAGCACCTCAATCAGTTCATTTACGTGATGAAAAAATAGTCTAAATTAATTAGGGATCCAGTTTGAGCGCACCTTGTGGATAGATCGGTGATGCTCACACCCTGTCTCGGCCACCGGTGGCCAACAGAATCATGGAATGAATTATCCGTGCCGACAGGGCTGTGGCTCGTTTCTCTGGGCAACGCCGCTACCCTCTGCCTTCGGACGCCGCCGCACTGCAGTCAGTTAATCTCCGTGAGGGCCTTTTCCTTTCGCGAGCAGATTGCATGGAGCTAGATCGATAGATGCTTGTTTTTCAGCAGATAGATCGATAGATTTATGTTCTTTTTTAGCAAAGATTGATAGATTTAGATTTACCGATCCATCAGCAGGGTGTGTGGATCGGGACTAAGGGCATCTCCAGCCGTTGGAGACCCCCAGGAGAATCACTGGACCAAAAATAGCACGTCCTGGGGGCAAAATGCTTCCGCCGGCGCCTCCAAGAACCCGTGTTCCCATTCGTTGGCGTCCTCAGAAGAATTGCTGGGCAAAAAGTGATTTGGTGGGCCAGGAAAGAATGCATGGAGGAGTAGGATTGGCCGTTGCCTGCGCTGGCGCCCCCAAGAGCCCCCCTGCGCGCTGGGTTTGGGCTGGGTTTGCTGGTGCTAGTACGTGATCTTGGGGGCGCTTGGGGGCATGGTTGGTGAAAGATGGTGGATGTCGCCTAGAGGGGGGGGGGGGTGAATAGGCGCTTTAAAATAATTACATTTAGGCTTGAACAAATGCGGAATAAAACTAGCGATTAGTTTGTCAAGCACAGAACCTAAAATGACTAGGCTCACCTATGTGCACCAACAACGTATGCTAAGTAAGATAAAAAACTAGGTGATAGCAGGATATATAAAAAGAAACAATATGGCTATCACAAAGTAAAGTTCATAAGTAAAGGGCTCGGGTAAGAGATAACCGAGGCACGCGGAGACGACGATGTATCCCGAAGTTCACACCCTTGCGGATGCTAATCTCCGTTTGGAGCGGTGTGGAGGCACAATGCTCCCCAAGAAGCCACTAGGGCCACCATAATCTTCTCACGCCCTCGCACAATGCAAGATGTCGTGATTACACTAAGGGACCCTTGAGGGCGATCACCGAACCCATACAAATGACAACCCTTGGGGGCGTTCACCGAACCCGTACACTTTGGCAACCCTTGGGGGCGGTCGCCGGAACCCATCAAATTACTCAGGGTGATCTCCACAACCTAATTGGAGACCCTGACGCTTGCCCGGAGCTTTACACCAAAATGATTGCGCTCTGAACACCACCAACCGTCTAGGGCACCCAAGCACCCAAGAGGAACAAGCTCAAGGGTACCAAGCACCCAAGAGCAATATGCTTCTCAACTTGTAACTTCCATGTATCACCGTGGAGAACTCAAACCGATGCACCAAATTGAAGGAAATATGCCCTAGAGGCAATAATAAAGTTATTATTTATTTCCTTATATCATGATAAATGTTTATTATTCATGCTAGAATTGTATTAACCAGAAACTTAGTACATGTGTGTATACATAGACAAACAGAGTGTCACTAGTATGCCTCTACTTGACTAGCTCGTTGATCAAAGATGGTTAAGTTTCCTAGCCATAGACATGAGTTGTCATTTTATTAACGGGATAACATCATTAGAGAATGATGTGATTGACAAGACTCATCCATTAGCTTAGCACCATGATCGTTTAGTTTATTGCTATTGCTTTCTTCGTGACTTATACATGTTCCTATAACAATGAGATTATGCAACTCCCGATTACCGGAGGAACACTTTGCGTGCTACCAAACGTCACAACGTAAATGGGTGATTATAAAGGTGCTCTTCAGGTGTCTCCGATGGTACTTCTTGAGTTGGCATAGATCGAGATTAGGATTTGTCACTCCGACTGCCGGAGAGGTATCTCTGGGCCCTCTCGGTAATACACATCACTATAAGCCTTGCAAGCAATGTGACTAATGAGTTAGTTGCGGGATGATGCATTACGGAACGAGTAAAGAGACTTGCCGGTAACGAGATTGAGCTAGGTATTGAGATACCGACGATCGAATCTCGGGCAAGTAACATACCGATGACAAAGGGAACAATGTATGTTGTTATGCGGTTTGACCGATAAAGATCTTCATAGAATATGTAGGAACCAATATGAGCATCCAGGTTCTGCTATGGTTATTGAACAGAGACGTGTCTCGGTCATGTCTACATAGTTCTCGAACCCGTAGGGTCCGCACGCTTAACGCTCGATGACGATCGGTATTATGAGTTTATGTGTTTTGATGTACCGAAGATAGTTCGGAGTCCTAGATGTGATCACGAACATGACGAGGAGCCTCAAAATGGTTGAGACATAAAGATTGATATATTGGACGGCTATATTCGGACAGCGGAAGTGTTCCGGGTAGTTTCGGAGAAAACCGGAGTGCCAGAGGGTTACCGGAACACCCCCCTCCCCGGGAGAACAAATGGGCCACATGGGCCTTAGTGGAGAGAGAGTGGGCCGGCCAGGGCAAGCCGCGCGCCCCCTCCCCCTCTGGTCCGAATTGGACTAGGGAAGGGGGGGCGGCGCCCCCTTTCCTTCTCCCTCTCCTCCTTCCTTTCCCCCTCCTAGTGGAGTAGGAAAGGGGAGTCCTACTCCTACTAGGAGGAGGACTCCTCCTCTCCTGGCACGCCCCAAGGGTCGGCCGGCCTCCCCCTTGCTCCTTTATATATGGGGGCAGGGGGCACCCTAGAACACAGAAGTTGATTGTTCCAAGCCGTGTGTGGTGCCCCCCTCCACCACAATCCACCTCGGCCATATCATAGCGGTGCTTAGGCGAAGCCCTGCGTTGGTAACTTCATCATCACCGTCATCACGCTGTCGTGCCGACGAAGCTCTCCCTCGAAGCTCTACTGGATCATGAATTCGTGGGACGTCACCGAGCTGAATGTGTGCAGTCCGCGAAGGTGCCGTACTTCCGGTGCTAGGATCGGTCGATCGTGAATATGTACGACTACATCAACCGCGTTGTCATAACGCTTTCGCTTACGGTCTACGATGGTACGTAGACAACACTCTCCCCTCTCGTTGCTATGCATCACCATGATCTTGCGTGTGCGTAGGATTTTTTTTGAAATTACTACGTTCCCTAACAGTGGCATCCGAGCTTTATGCGTAGATGTTATATGCCCGAGTAGAACACAAGGAGTTGAGGGAGATACAAGTCATACTGCTTACCAGCATGTCATACTTTGATTCGGCGGTATTGTTGAATGAAGCGGCCATTACCGATATTACGCATACGCTTATGCGAGACTGGTTCTACCGACATGCTTCGCACACAGGTGGCTGGCGGGTGTCAGTTTCTCCAACTTTAGTAGAATCGAGTGTGGCTACGCTCGGTCCTTGTGAAGGTTAAAACGACACTAACTTGATGAAATGTCGTTGTGGTTTTGGTGCGTAGGTAAGAACGGTTCTTGCTCAGCCCGTATCAGCCACGTAAAATTTGCAACAACAAAGTAGAGGACGTCTAACTTGTTTTTGCAGGGCATGTTTTGATGTGATATGGTCAAGACATGATGCTAAATTTTATTGTATGAGATGATCATGTTTTGTAACGAAGTTATCGGCAACTGGCAGGAGCCATATGGTTGTCGCTTTATTGTATGCAATGCAATCGCCCTGTAATTGCTTTACTTTATCACTAAGCGGTAGCGATAGTCGTAGTAGCAATAGTTGGCGAGACGACAATGATGCTTCAATGAAGATCAAGGTGTCAAGCCGGTGACGATGGTGATCATGACGGTGCTTTGGAGATGGAGATCAAAGGCACAAGATGATGATGGCCATATCATATCACTTATATTGATTGCATGTGATGTTTATCTTTTATGCATCTTATTCTGCTTTGATTGAGGGTAGCATTATAAGATGATCTCTCACTAACTTTCAAGGTACAAGTGTTCTCCCTGTGTATGCACCCTTGCCAAAGTTCGTCGTGCCAAGACACCACGTGATGATTGGGTGTGATAAGCTCTGCGCTCACATACAACGGGTGCAAGCCAGTTTTGCACACGCAGAAATACTCGGGTTAAACTTGACGAGCCTAGCATATGCAGATATGGCCTCGGAACACTGAGACCGAAAGGTCGAGCGTGAATCATATAGTAGATATGATCAACATAGTGATGTTCACCATTGAAAACTACTCCATCTCACGTGATGATCGGACATGGTTTAGTTGATTTCGATCACGTGATCACTTAGATGATTAGAGGGATGTCGATCTTAGTGGGAGTTCTTAAGTAATATGATTAATTGAACTTTAATTTATCATGAACTTAGTACCTGATAGTATTTTGCATGTCTATGTTGTTTCAGATATATGGCCCGTGCTGTTGTTCCGTTGAATTTAATGCGTTCCTTGAGAAAGCAAAGTTGAAAGATGATGGTAGCAATTACACGGACTGGTCCGTAACTTGAGGATTATCCTCATTGCTGCACAGAAGAATTACGTCCTCGAAGCACCACTGGGTGCCAGGCCTGCTGCAGATGCAACTGACGACGTTAAGAACGTCTGGCAGAGCAAAGCTGACGACTACTCGATAGTTCAGTGTGCCATGCTCTACGGCTTAGAATGGGACTTCAACGACGTTTTGAACGTCATGGAGCATATGAGATGTTCCAGGAGTTGAAGTTAATATTTCAAGCAAATGCCCGGATTGAGAGATATGAAGTCTCCAATAAGTTCTACAGCTGTAAGATGAAGGAGAATAGTTCTGTCAGTGAACATATACTCCAAATTTCTGGGTATAATAATCACTTGATTGAACTGGGAATTAATCTTCCTGATGATAGTGTCATTGACAGAATTCTTCAATCACTGCCACCAAGCTACAAGAGCTTCGTGATGAACTATAACATGCAAGGGATGGATAACACAATTCTCGAGCTCTTCGCGATGCTAAAAGCTGCAGAGGTAGAAATCAAGAAGGAGCATCAAGTGTTGATGGTCAACAAGACCACCAGTTTCAAGAAAAAGGGTAAAGGGAAGAAGAAGGGGAACTTCAAGAAGAACGGCAAACAAGTTGCTGCTTAGGAGAAAAAACCCAAGTCTGGACCTAAGCCTGAGACTGAATGCTTCTACTGCAAACAGACTGGTCACTGGAAGTGGAACTGCCCCAAGTATTTGGCGGATAGGAAGGATGGCAAGGTGAACAAAGGTATATGTGATATACATGTTATGGATGTGTACCTTACTAAAGCTCGTAGTAGCACCTGGGTATTTGATACTCGTTCTGTTGCTCATATTTGCAACTCGAAACAGGGACTACGGATTAAGCGAATATTGGCTAAGGACGAGGTGACGATGCGCGTGGGAAATGGTTCCAAAGTCGATGTGATCGCCGTCGGCACGCTACCTCTACATCTACCTTCGGGATTAGTTTTAGACTTGAATAATTGTTATTTGGTGCCAGCTTTGAGCATGAACATTATATCTGGATCTTGTTTAATGCGAGATGGTTATTCATTTAAATCTGAGAATAATGGTTGTTCTATTTATATGAGTAATATCTTTTATGGTCATGCACCCTTGAAGAGTGGTCTATTTTTTTTGAATCTCGATAGTAGTGATACACATATTCATAATGTTGAAGCCAAAAGATACAGAGTTGATAATGATAGTGCAACTTATTTGTGGCACTGCCATTTGGGTCATATTGGTGTAAAGCGCATGAAGAAACTCCATACTGATGGACTTTTGGAATCACTTGATTATGAATCACTTGGTACTTGCGAACCATGCCTCATGGGCAAGATGACTAAAACGCCGTTCTCCGGAACAATGGAGCGAGCAACAGATTTGTTGGAAATCATACATACTGATGTATGTGGTCCGATGAATATTGAGGCTCGCGGCGGGTATCGTTATTTTCTCACCTTCACAGATGATTTGAGTAGATATGGGTATATCTACTTAATGAAACATAAGTCTGAAACATTTGAAAAGTTCAAAGAATTTCAGAGTGAAGTGGAAAATCATCGTAACAAGAAAATAAAGTTTCTATGTTCTGATCGTGGAGGAGAATATTTGAGTTACGAGTTTGGTCTTCATTTGAAACAATGCGGAATAGTTTCGCAACTCACGCCACCCGGAACACCACAGCGTAATGGTGTGTCCGAACGTCGTAATCATACTTTACTAAATATGGTGCGATCTATGATGTCTCTTACCGATTTACCGCTATCGTTTTGGTGTTATGCTTTAGAGACGGCTGCATTCACGTTAAATAGGGCACCATCTAAATCCGTTGATACAACGCCTTATGAACTGTGGTTTGGCAAGAAACCAAAGTTGTCGTTTCTTAAAGCTTGGGGCTGCGATGCTTATGTGAAAAAGCTTCAACCTGATAAGCTCGAACCCAAATCGGAGAAATGTGTCTTCATAGGATACCCAAAGGAGACTGTTGGGTACACCTTCTATCATAGATCCGAAGGCAAGACATTTGTTGCTAAAAATGGCTCCTTTCTAGAGAAGGAGTTTCTCTCGAAAGAAGTGAGTGGGAGGAAAGTAGAACTTGATGAGGTAACTGTACCTGTTTCCTTATTGGAAAGTAGTTCATCACAGAAACCGGTTCCTGTGACACCTACATCAATTAATGATATTGATCAAGAAACTTCAGATCAAGTTACTAACGAACCTCGTAGGTCAACCAGAGTAAGATCCGCACAAGAGTGGTATGGTAATCCTATTCTGGAGGTCATGTTACTTGACCATGGAGAACCTACGAACTATGAAGAAGCGATGGTGAGCCCAGATTCCACAAAATGGCTTGAGGCCATGAAATATGAGATGGGATCCATGTAAGAGAACAATGTGTGGGCTTTGGTTGACTTGCCCGATGATCGGCAAGCCATAGAGAATAAATGGATCTTCAAGAAGAAGACTGACGCTGACAGTAATGTTACTGTCTACAAAGCTCGACTTGTTGCGAAAGGTTTTCGACAAGTTCAAGGGGTTGACTGCGATGAGACTTTCTCACCCGTAGCGATGCTTAAGTCTGTCCGAATCATGTTAGCAATTTCCGCATTTTATGATTATGAAATTTGGCAAATGGATGTCAAAACTGCATTCCTGATTGGATTTCTAGAAGAAGAGTTGTATATGATGCAAACAGATGGTTTTGTCGATCCAAAAGGTGCTAACAAAGTGTGCAAGCTCCAGCGAACCATTTATGGATTGGTGCAAGCCTCTCGGAGTTGGAATAAACGTTTTGATAGTGTGATCAAAGCATATGGTTTTATACAGACTTTTGGAGAAGCCTGTATTTACAAGAAAGTGAGTGGGAGCTCTGTAGCATTTCTAATACTTTATGTGGATGACATATTGTTGATTGGAAATGATATAGAATTTCTGGATAGCATAAAGGGATACTTGAATAAGAGTTTTTCAATGAAAGACCTCGGTGAAGCTGCTTATATATTGGGCATCAAGATCTATAGAGATAGATCAAGACGCTTAATTGGACTTTCACAAAGCACATACCTTGATAAAGTTTTGAAAAAAATTCAAAATGGATCAAGCAAAGAAAGGGTTCTTGCCTGTGTTACAAGGTGTGAAGTTGAGTCAGACTCAATGCCCGACCACAATAGAAGATAAAGAGAAAATGAAAAGTGTTCCCTATGCTTCAGCCATAGGCTCTATCATGTATGCAATGCTGTGTACTAGACCTGATGTGTGCCTTGCTATTATTTTAACAGGGAGGTACCAAAGTAATCCAGGAGTGGATCACTAGACAGCGGTCAAGAACATCCTGAAACACCTGAAAAGGACTATGGATATGTTTCTCGTTTATGGAGGTGACAAAGAGCTCGTTGTAAATGGTTACGTCGATGCAAGCTTTGACACTAATCCAGATGATTCTAAATCGCAAACCGGATACGTGTTTATATTGAACGATGGAGCTGTCAGTTGGTGCAGTTCTAAACAAAGCGTCGTGGCGGGATCTACGTGTGAAGCGGAGTACATAGTTGCTTCAGAAGCAGCAAATGAAGGAGTTCATATCTGATCTAGGTGGCATACCTAGTGCATCGGGTCCAATGAAAATCTTTTGTGACAATACTGGTGCAATTGCCTTGGCAAAGGAATCCAGATTTCACAAGAGGACCAAGCACATCAAGAGACGCTTCAATTCCATCTGTGATCAAGTCCAGCTGGGAGACATAGAAATTTGCAAGATACATATGGATCTGAATGTTGCAGACCCGTTGACTAAGCCTCTCTCACGAGCAAAACATGATCAGCACCAAGACTCCATGGGTGTTAGAATCATTACTGTGTAATCTAAATTATTGACTCTAGTGCAAGTGGGAGACTGAAGGAAATATGCCCTAGAGGGAATAAAAAAGTTATTATTTATTTCCTTATTTCATGATAAATGATTATTATTCATGCTAGAATTGTATTAACCAGAAACATAATACATGTGTGAATACATAGAGAAAACAGAGTGTCACTAGTATGCCTCTACTTGACTAGCTCGTTGATCAAAGATGGTTAAGTTTCCTAGCCATATACATGAGTTGTCATTTGATAAACGGGATCACATCATTAGGAGAATGATGCGATTGACTTGACCCATTCCATTAGCTTAGCACTTGATCGTTTTAGTTTACTGCTATTTCTTTCTTCATGACTTATACATGTTCCTATAACTATGAGATTATGCAACTCCCGATTACCGGAGTTGTGTGCTACCAAACGTCACAATGTAACTGGGTGATTATTAAGGTGTTCTACAGGTGTCTCCGATGGTACTTGTTGAGTTGGCATAGATCGAGATTAGGATCTGTCACTCCGATTGTCGGAGAGGTCTCTCTAGGCCCTCTAGGTAATGCACATCACTATAAGCCTTGCAAGCAATGTGACTAATGAGTTAGTTGCGGGATGATGCATTACGGAACGAGTAAAGAGACTTGCCGGTAACGAGATTGAGCTAGGTATTGAGATACCGACGATCGAATCTCGGGCAAGTAACATACCGATGACAAAGGGAACAATGTATGTTGTTATGCGGTTTGACAGATAAAGATCTTCGTAGAATATGTAGGAACTAATATGAGCATCCAGGTTCTGCTATTGGTTATTGACCGGAGACGTGTCTCGGTCATGTCTACATAGTTCCCGAACCCGTAGGGTCCGCACGCTTAACATTCGGTGACGATCGATATTATGAGTTTATGTGTTTTGATGTACCGAAGATAGTTCGGAGTCCCGGATGTGATCACGGAGATGACGAGGAGTATCAAAATGGTCGAGATATAAAGATTGATGTATTGGACGGCTATATTCGGACACCGGACGTGTTCGGGGTAGTTTCGGAGAAAACCGGAGTGCCGGAGGGTTATCGGAACCCCCCCGGGAGAACTAATGGGCCACATGGGCCTTAGTGGAGAGAGAGAGGGCCGGCCAGGGCAGGCCGCGCGCCCCCTCCCCCTCTGATCCTAATTGGACTAGGGAAGGGGGGCGGCGCCCCCCTTTCCTTCTCCGTCTCCTCCTTCCTTTCCCCCTCCTAGTAGGAGTTGGAAAGGGGAGTCCTACTCCTACTAGGAGGAGGACTCCTCCTCTCCTGGCGCGCCGCAAGGGCCGGCCGGCCTTCCCCCTTGCTCCTTTATATACAGGGGCAGGGGCACCCTAGAACACACAAGTTGATTGTTCCAAGCTGTTTGCGGTGTCCCCCCTCCACCATAATCCACCTCGGTCATATCGTAGCGGTGCTTAGGCGAAGCCCTGCGTCGGTAACTTCATCATCACCGTCATCAGCCGTCGTGCTGATGAAGCTCTCCCTCGAAGCTCTACTGGATCGTGAGTTCGTGGGATGTCGCCGAGCTGAACGTGTGTAGTCCGCGGAGGTGTCGTACTTTCGGTGCTAGGATCGGTCGATCGTGAAGATGTACGACTACGTCAACCGCGTTGTCATAACGCTTCCGCTTACGGTCTACGAGGGTACGTAAACAACACTCTCCCCTCTCGTTGCTATGCATCACCATGATCTTACGTGTGCGTAGGAATTTTTTTGAAATTACTACGTTCCATAACATTTTTAGGGAAACAATGGATACTGATGCTTCGTCGGACGAGGAATATGGACCGACGGAGCTTGATCAAATGATTCAAGATGAGTTCTTCAATTCCTCGGATTCGGACGAAGAAGTGGACATGATCATGCTTATGGGCATGCAAGAGGAAATGGACTGGCAAGTGGAGCATATTCTCAACTTTAAGGGTTCAATCAAAGGGAGAAGAGTGATCAACCGGGATAGGGTGTCCGGAGCAAAGCTACTGCACAGGGACTACTTTACTCCGAAGCCTACTTTCCCAGATGATCTATGGTTTTGTCGGGGTCTTCGCATGCGGAACGAAGCTCTCCCTCAAGCTCTACTGGATCGTGAGTTCGTGGGACATCGCCGAGCTGAACGTGTGCGGTCCGCGGAGGTGTCGTACTTTTGTTGCTAGGATCGGTCGATCGTGAAGATGTACGACTACATCAACCGCGTTGTCATAGCTCTTCCGCTTACGGTCTACGAGGGTACGTAGACAACACTCTCCCCTCTCGTTGCTATGCATCACCATGATCTTGCGTGTGCGTAGGAATTTTTTGAAATTACTACGTTCCCTAACATTTATTAGGGAAACAATGGATACCGATGCTTCGTTGGACGAGGAATATGGACCGACGGAGCTTGATCAAATGATTCAAGATGAGTTCTTCAATTCCTCGGATTCGGACGAAGAAGTGGACATGATCATGCTTATGGGCATGCAAGAGGAAATGGACCGGCAAGTGGAGCATATTCTCAACTTTAAGGGCTCAATCAAAGGGAGAAGAGCGATCAACCGGGATAGGGTGTCCGGAGCAAAGCTACTGCACAGGGACTACTTTACTCGCAAGCCTACTTTCCCAGATGATCCATGGTTTTGTCGGGGTCTTCGCATGCGGAAAGCATTGTTTTTGTGCATTATGAAGGGAGTGGAGGCACACGACAACTACTTCAAGCTCATAAGGGATTGTTGTGGACAACTCTCTTTCTCTGTCAAGCAGAAATGCACGACTTCTCTAAGGATGCTTGCACTTTTTACTACTGCAGATGTCGTTGGTGAGATGGTCAGGATAGGGGAGAGCATGTGCCTGAAGACTACTCTTGATGCAGGAAGACCATATCCGAACCGCATGGCAATAAACAGAGTCACTTTGCAACAATGCAGGAAGCGGCTAGGAAGGATGTGGAGAGGGCATTTGGTGCGCTTGAAGCTAGTTGGGGAATTCTGCTTAGCCCTGCAATGATGTGGGAATCAGAAACTTTATTGCAGTTTATGACATGTTGTGTTTTTTTGCACAGTATGATTGTCGAAGATGAGGGTGGTGGTGTAGCCCAAAGTAATGATTTTGAAGCACTTGAAGAACAAGTTAAAATCCGGAAGATCAAGATGCAGCTTCCCTTATGAACTTTCTACAGATGCATCCGAATCTTCGAGATCATTAGGTGTACACGCAGCTACTCAATAATTTTATGAAGCACATGTGGACATACAATGAAAACTACAGAGCTGATGTTCGAGTTGTGCATTTAAAATAAATTTTATGTAAACATTATTTATGTTCGGTACCAACATTTGTTATTTACATGCGACATTGATTTGTATGATCAACGTGCATGGATTTAAGAGTTCGGATTTGAGATATGTGAATGTCGGGAGCGAAATATAAGGGCCCGCCAAACACGTCCGTGGACGTATAGGCGCCGGATTTGCCAAGTCTAATTGTAGATGCTCTTAGGTGGCTACATCTTGTAGCATCACTGGGCATCTACATGGATGCATCTACACGAGGCTTTTGATCAGCTACACAAGGCAGCGTGTGCAGCGATTTTCGTACTTGACTGCATACAGCTCACGCCCCTAGCTAAACATCTCGCTCCGTTGGATGTTAATCCAAGGGCACAAAAGGAGTGTCTGAAAGTTCAATAAAATTCAGGCAACTTACACATAATTGGTCACTTTGTTTTGTTTTACGCATGGTCGAAATCCAGAACGACGAAAAAAAAGGGTGTGCTACTCCAGGTGTTTAAGAAATGGTGTCGCGTTGGGCACTTGGGTTGTGGGTAGTGAACGTGAGCATCTCTAGCAGCATGTCCAAAGCATTTGGCGAACCGAAATTGCGGGGAATACTAGTATAGGATCTCATATTAGATAAGATTAATGAGATCAACCATAAAATTTATATAGACATTCTGAAATTATTTGACAATGCATATACGGGGTGTGTCTACAATTCAAAAAAAGAAAATCAGCTCGATGTACAGGTGGAGATTCAAAAAAGATAAATTTGAATGTGAATAGCGACAACTTTGGATGAATAGTATTTTAACATTGTTCATATTTGATTTTGTCCTTTTTTTGTTTCTATTTGAGTAGGTCGAATTAGGAGCTGAATTTTTTTAAGATTGTACATCAAACATTGATGTGTGTCTACAAATTTTTTGAGAATGCTTGAACATGCTTTGTATCCCCCCTCGACGAAATTGCTATGGGCCTCCTCAAGCGATGATATTAAAAAGAATACTAATCAAAATCAACCTTTTTAGTTGTAAAAATTCTGAAGAAAATACACATGTACATAGGGATGTGTACTGAATGTTTGTAAAAATTGATACTGAAACACATTTTGATGTGAGCTACACACATAAAAATCTGGACATTCATCATGAAAATTTACACAAATGCAATATACACCACTTCTGTACGTGTGTACTTTTTTCATATATTTTTTTAAGAAAATGTGATTCCAATTATTATTTTTCAAATTTTCAGGCTCCATGGAAGAAGCAAAAAAAAGAATCGCTCACATACCCACATATTATGTTATAGGTGGGTGTTTGTGTAATTCCATTTAAACAACCAAAGGGCAAAAATCGTCGCCAAGCAGCTTGCACACAACATTGTCTAAATTTGGACGTCTCCCAAAAACTACTCAATCAAGGTAAAAGTATGAACTCATTGAAATATGCGTGGTTACGTGATAACCATGAATCCCCCCTCCAAAACCAACAGAATGTCCATTTAGCAATCTTCAATGTGACTGCTGAAACAACTGCCAGATTTCTCTCTAAACAAGATAGTAACTCATCAACAAACTACAATAAACCCAAACATGTCCAGATTTCCCCCAAATTGAGCGTTTGACAAACTACGGCCAGCTTCCCTCATAATACAGCACAACCCCTCCATCTATCACTTCCAGGAAACCTGAAAAATAATGGAAAGAATTCAGGGACAATCGACTCAACATGGAAAGAGTTATATGGAAAATCGAAAAAGCAAGTAAACACAAGTGCTGTTATAGTCCATCTATCTCACCTCCAAAAGTGAAATATAAAGTGAGTGATCATCCAGACAACGTTTAATTTATATCTCTGAATTATATCGTTAGCATTTGTTTGGAAATGGGAATAACAAGCTTCAGTTTTGGACTTTTATCAATTTGCTATAACATTTCATGAAAAATAAACGATCCTGAGTCCTGACAATGCAAAGGGACGACTGATAGTGGATCAACAAAAAAGCATTAGATGAAAGAGTAGTACCCAGAGATACATAAGCTGTCTGGCAGATTGATACTTATTCACCATTTCAGATACAACTAACCTGATCATCTGTCGCTTCCATGTCATCGCTCTTTCCTGAAGAAAAGGTTTTCTGTCAAGGTACTTGAACTTGAATAACAGACACAATGGTAACTGAGAACAATTTGTAACAGTATGAACTACTCCCTCCGTTCCTAAATATTTGTCTTTCTAGCCATCTCAAATGGACTACAATATACGGATGTATGTAGACATGTTTTAAAGTGTAGATTCACTCATTTTGCTCCGTATGTAGTCACTTGTTGAAATCTCTAGAAAGACAATTATTTAGGAACGGAGGGAGTATTTGTTACTTGTAGGAAACGTGTTGACGGACACGACTGATTCATACGACATGTTATCAAGAATTCAGAACAGCTAAGTGCTCACATAGGAGGAACAAAATTTATTTAGAAGCCAAGAGTCGACTGGTCAGTTGAATAAAGAAGTGTACAAGAGTCATTAAGTGAAGACAACATCCTTAAAGTATCTTCTGAACCAAATTATACAGATGTAGAAATAACATGTTGTGCAAATTACAAATTCAGAGAAACCAAATGGTTGTATGCGTGTTTAGAAATCGTCCTCAACTGCAACAGATGACCAAAGGAGATTGCAAGATCTAAATGACATATGCATGCCGAGATTTGTGAACATATATAGTAGTATAGTACCCGGCCTGTGCAAACACACATCATATCATGTTTAGAGAATTGTACCACTATGATCACCTAATCAGGCACGATTGGAGAGATAACAGGAGAATGCATACTCCCTCCGTTTCTAAATAATTGTTTTTCTAGAGATTTCAACAAATGACTACATACGGAGCAAAATGAGTGAACCTACACTCTAAAATATGTCTACATACATCCGTATGTTGTAGTCCATTTGAAATCTCTAGAAAGACAAATATTTAGGAACGGAGGAAGTAGATTACAATTGCTAATGTGAACACCACCGCTGCCTAACAAAGAACACACATACATGTTCTAACAAACTGTGAGGTACAACAAGTCGGTCTGCCTAGATCAATAGCACCAATTAGTCCTAGTCCAATTGCAATCTATATGTTTGGAATATTAGCGGCAACGATCTATTCATAACCACGATCTATGACACGGGTCACAAAATAGTTTCCAGTCACAAATTCATCCATTTGTATGTTTTCACATTATGATGAACAAATCACAAAATTATGTCTAAACACACAACCACTCAAGCAAAACTGAAGCATAATGGGAAATTGGCAGTCTTGATTGCATACCTGGGGACTGGGGTAGGGATCCGGCTTGATCCAAGCCATGGTGGAAGCACACATGGCACAAGAGAAAGGTACAGGTACTCCTCTTCAAGCAGAGAGGCCCCAATCACCTTCCCATTGTTCATGTCCACGGACCACGACGACGATGTGCTCGCCGACCTTGAGGTAAATGACATTGGCGTTGAGCGGGTCAAGCACGGCGATCTGTGGCGCCGCCTGCGTCGAGTTCTCCTGCCATGGGTAGCCTCCATCCGCCAAGACCCTGCCTGAGCGCCACATGGTGCTCCAGCGTCCAGCCGCTGCCCTCGTCGCCGTCGAGCGCAAATGAACTGAGCAGGAACGGGTCGTGAGGAGAGACCTCGGCGTAGCGCAGCCGCCCCTCGCTTACGCCGATGCGCCGGTGCTTGGCCACCTCCTCCTTGAACATCACCTTGTCCTCGAGCTCCCTAGAATCTCCGTCATTTGTACTTGCGCGCGCAGGGAGCACGCTGCCGCTGGGCAGCTCGACGAAGCGGGTCTCCGGCCAGTCGGCGAAGGGGTCAACGGAGATGGCGCCAAAGGTGAGGTCGACCCACCACAGGCGGCCGCCGAAGGCAACCGTCTCCTGGTTCACCTCCATCTGGCGCCGGAGCAGCGGTCCGCGCGGTACGCCCATCACCGTCCTCCACTCCCCTTCATCCGAGAGAAACCGCTCGAAGGCGGCGCCATCGAAGATGAGCTCGGCGACGGCGAACCTGTCAGGCCTCCCGTTCCCGAGCCCGGCGTCGGCCTGCGTGAGGAGACCCATGTGGTGGAAGACGAGGGTCCTCCTGGAGCCGCCGATGTCGGGCAGGCGGAGCATCTGGCCGGTGATGGGGTTGCAGACGAAGCGGTGAATTTCGGGGTCCCCCGTCAGGTCCCAGGTGGTGCAGGGGCCCTCGGCTCGGTGGTCGTGGTAGCTGAGGAGGAGGTGGCCGTCGCCGCTGGCGGCGTCGACGGTGCCGAAGAGGAGCTGGACGACGTTGCCGCCGAGGCGATGGAGGACGTTGCTGCCGCCCGCGCTGGGGCGTTGGCTGGGGTCGATGAGGTGCGCCGGGGCGGACACGCGGGAGACGGCCGGGGGCTCGACGGGGCGGAAGCACGCGCCCGGGGCCGACGACGACCTGTCGACCCTTGTCGTGCAGTCGATGACGGCCCATGGCGGGTGCGAGGAGGCGGCAGCGGTGGAGAGGGTGTGGCGGAGGCGGCCGGAGACGGCGGCGGAGGAGATGCCGATGAGGCGCCGGAGCGACATGGCGGTGGCGTCGGCACAGAGCTCGGTGTGGCCCGTCCGTCGTCGGACTGGTGGATGTTTGTGTACTGTAGCAGTCTCCTCATGTGACGGTTGGTATGTGGCTACTGTAGACGGCAGCAGGTCTGCCTGACAAAGGCCAAAAGCAAAAGGTTTGCGTGCTCAACTGCTCACAGACTACAAGCAAATTTGAAGTTTTTAAAAAAGAAAATCCTCCCTAGTTTTGAATTTGAAAACACAAACTACAAACAAACAACTAGTGCAAGCTTAGAAAATACATACTACAAACGAACTCCTAAAATCAAACTCTCCATGTCCTCATTTGCATAGCATTTACAAATACTCGGCCTCTATTTATTTGTGTGCTCTCCCGAATTCTCGAATCTTGCTCTCCAAACTAGTACTCCCTCTGTCCCATAATATAAGAGCGTTTTGACGCTCTTATATTATGGGACAGAGGGAGTATATGATAAATACATAGTGTGTTGCCGCGAATATTTATAGCAATAAATTTATAAAGAGTAAAGTTAGTTATGTACTGTATTAAAAAAATAGTACTACCTCTGTCTCGGTGAATAAGTCATTCGCGTAGTTCTAGGTCGACGATTTAACTATCTAAATATGTATTATATGTGACAAAAATATATATTTAAAAACTATATCCGTATAGAAATCTAGTGATATATACTTTTCATGACATATAACACATATTTAATTGCTCAAATCGATGACCTAGAACTACGTTAATGACTTATTCACCTAGACGGAGGTAGTAGTTGCGCATTATACTCTCCTGGCCTTCTCACTTCCGTGAAATGATTTGTTGCTAAAAATAAAAAATAAGTATTGATGATGCCAAGAGTGTGCACGTTCTACAAAAATAGGTAGTCGGTTACAACTATTTAAGAATAGATGACATTTGTTTAGCTACCAAACATATCTCTCTCCCGGAAGAAACATAATCAAAACATCAATGATAAATCCTACTCAAATCTCGTTGTCGATTTTTTTCTGCTCCCACTCTCAAATACAGTTGTTAGAGGGGAAAAAATCTCAATCACAGTTGTTAGAGAATTCGACTTACCTGACACAAGGTCGGGATGTGTTTCGTTGGGACCTGACTACAATTGGGCCATTCATAGTCGACTCTTTGTACCGTGCGCTCATACATTCAGAGGTCCCAGTGAATAAGAATAAGATAATTTATAAGTCAAACATTCCACTAAAAATTAAATTTTTTATGTGGTATCTTTGAAGGGGAATTGTGCTAACCAAAGACAACCACGTACGCCGCAACTGATTAAGAAGTAAGAAGTGTAGCTTTTGTAGTCATGACGAGACAATCAAACACCTCGTTTCTCAATGCAACCATGCATGTTCTACGTCGTCAGCCATCCAAATAGTGTCAAATCTATACTTGTCCGCAAGTCCTGCCAATATTTTTGGTCATTGGTTGGACGGTATCTCAAATAGGTTTAGAACACTAATAAGCATGGGAGCGTATGCCCTACTATGATCGCTTTGGCTTTGTAGGAATGTTTCGGTTTTTAATGACATAAATTGTTCTCCTTTGTAGGTTATTTTCCGTTCTACGCACCGTTACATACGTGGTCTACGCTACAACGAGCAAAGTATCAACCGATGTTCAAGACAATGTGTATGCGGTTGAAGGAGGTGACCAAGGAGGTTTTTATCCAACATGGGTGATTGCATATGGATTGGTCCACCATCTCCTTCGACATAGGCATAATGTCGGTCTTATAGGACTCTACTGTTGCCGATATGTCGATTTTATTTACTCTTATTTGTCGGACTTTAGATATTTGGCTGTGTGCATCCTTGTTATGCAGAGGCCGGGTGTTACTCATCATGATATGTATCTGCTTGATGCTACATTTGAGATAATAAATGTTGTCTTTATTAGGAAAAACCCAGAGTGAAGGTGCGCAATTTTTTGTTGGTTATCTTGTGAGCTACTTGATGGATCCATATGTGATCCTTACCGCAAGATGTGGAAAGTACCGGAGTTTATGGTCTCTGAGTGTGTGACGCCCGGATAATAAAGCTACAGTGAACCTTTGCTAATGATGCCACGTCACCCCGATTACTATTGCTAATCTCGCGTTAGTTCGAAACCGATTCAAATTCAAATTCGAAATAAAGGCAAACATCAAAAGTTTTCAAATATTAAAAACAAAATGTTCGGGTTGTGCCAGTTAATGCATAGATGACTATGATGTAGAATCCACATTTTTATATAATGAATAAATGCACCTAATAAGATTTAAACAGTAGCAAAGACACTATTTCAATGCCTTTGGTATTTTATAAAACACTAAAATATTTTATTTTGGTTAAAACCTTTTGTGGTTGAGGGTTATTTTGAAACGTTATTTTAGGAGCTATAGTCATATTTTACTAAGTAGAAATAATGTGGAATTGAAATTAAAACAGAAAAGAATAAGTAAATGAAAAAGAAAAATAAATGGGAACCAAACAAGGGAAACCTAATCTACTGGGCACTTTGGCCCATTGGGCAAAATGACCCAGCCCAGCCCAGCCGAGCCCCTCCTCCCTCCTGTTCATGGGAGGGCGTGGCGCTCATCCACCGGCGCCATAGCCGGCGATGTGCACGCGTCGGCGATCCCTCGGTCGCGTGGATGGATAAGGCCACCCAACCCCCCCTGGAGAACCCTAGCCTCACCACTTTTCCTCCCGCTCGCTGCCTCCTTCTTCCTCGCGCACTGCCGAGCCATCGACGTCATGGTTCTAATCGTCCGCATGCTCTCTGTCGTCCCCGCGGGCTGGGACCTTTCCAGCAGCGCCTTCGCTGTCCGCCGCGTCGACTACGCCGCCGGATTGAGGCCGGGAGGCCACCACATCGACCGGATCGACGCCATCTTCTTCCTCGGTCGTCGCCGCTGCTCTTCATCGATCCGTCGCCTCTACAGCTCCTAAGCCACCAACGGGCCTCCGTGTGCCTCCGCGGTGAGCTCCTCGTCTGATTCCCCCTCTTCTCCGGCTCGATTCGTTCCGTTTGTGGCCGTCCCGTGAGCTTTGTCCACCATGGCAAAAGTTCAGTGTCTGCGTACATGTGCGTTGCTGCTCCTCTGTTGCTGGTGCGTGTTGCTGCTGCCTTCTACCTACTGCTGCTCGCGTCGTCACGCCCGTGCCCTTGCTCGCTGGCCTCTGGAAGCGACCGGTTGTGCCCGGCCGCGCCTACGCGCGACCGCCTACTCGTGGCCTCTCCCCCTGCTCGCCGCTTGCTGCCATCCGCGCCCGCCAGGGCCGCGCCCTGCTTCCCTGTGCGCCGGCGCTGGCCTCGCTAGCCTCGCTGGCTGGAACGAGTCCCCCAGCCTTGGCCGAAGGTCACTTCCACCTGGGCCCGACCCGTGTTAACTAGGAAGGCCCTAATTAACTAAGCCCAAAACACCCTCTGCTAATTGTCCCAAAAGAAGGGGAAATTAAAAATAAAATCTGGCACATGGGTCAATGATAGATGGGTCCCACTTGACACATTGACTAGTCAACTGACCCCCACCTGTCAGCTTCTAACACATGCTGTTGGGTACAATTTTGGTGCACTTGGCTTTTAGTCCATTTAATATTTCGAATTATTAATAAATTCAGAAATTGAGAAATTCATTAACACTTTAAAAATTAATATAAAATAATTCGTACCTCGGATGAAAATACTTTGCACATGAAAGTTGCTCAGAACGACGAGACGAATCCGAATACGCAACCCGTTCGTCTGTAACACATCCCTAGCATAGCGAACACGCAACTTTTCCCCTTCGGTTCAGCTGTCCGAAAACGCGAAACTTCGGGGATACTTTCCCGGATGTTTCCCCTCTTCACCGGTATCACCTCATACCGCGTTAGGGCACCTCTAGCACCGATACTTGTCATATCATGCATTGCTATGCATCTGCTTGCTTAAATATTTACTGTTTCTCCCCCCTCTTCTCTCGCTAGACCCCGAGACCGACGCCGCTGCTACCCAGTACGACTACGGAGTTGACGACCCCTCTCTCTTGCCAGAGCAACCAGGCAAGCCCCCCCTTTCATCACCAGATATCGCCTACTCTTCTCTATACTGCTTGCACTAGAGTAGTGTAGCTTGTTACTGCTTTCAGTTAATCCTATACTGCTGCATAGCCTGTCCTTGCTACTATCATTGTTACCTTTACCTGCTATCCTACTGCTTAGTATAGGATGCTAGTGTTCCATCAGTGGCCCTACATTCTTGTCCGTCTGCCATGCTATACTACTGGGCTGTGATCACTTCGGGAGGTGATCACGGGCATATACTATATACTTTACACTATTACATTACCTGTTGTACTGTTCGGAGATGGGGGCTGAAAGGACAGGTGGCTCCATCCCGGTAGAGGTGGGCCTGGGTTCCAGACGGCCCCCGACTGTTACTTTGTGGCGGAGCGACAGGGCAGGTTGAGACCACCTAGGAGAGAGGTGGGCCTGGCCTGGTCGGCGTTCATGGATCCTTAACACGCTTAACGAGATCTTGGTATTTGATCTGAGTCTGGCCATTTGGTCTATACGCACTAACCATCTACGCGGGAGTAGTTATGGGTATCCCGACGTCGTGGTATCAGCCGAAGCCTTCGTGATGTCAGCGACTGAGCGGCGCGCGCCAGATTGGACCGCGTAAAGTGACTTCCTTTGTAATGGAGGTTGCTAGGTCTGCTTCCGGCCGCGTTCGCAACGTGCAGGTGTGCTAAGGGCGATGGGCCCAGACCCTTGGGCGCTTAGGTTTAGACCGGCGTGCTGACCGCTCTGTTGGCCTAGGTCGGGCTGCGACGTGTTGATCTTCCGCGGCCGGGCATGACCCAGAAAAGTGTGTCCGGCCAAATGGGATCAAGCGTGTTGGGTTATGTGGTGCACCCCTGCAGGGAAGTTAATCTATTCGAATAGCCGTGATCTTGATAATGTGGGCGACTTGAGTTGTACCTTGACCTTATGACAACTAGAACCGGATACTTAATAAAACACACCCTTCCAAGTGCGGATACAATCCGTGATCGCTCTCTAACAGGCGACGAGGAGGATCGCCGGGTAGGATTATGCTATGCGATGCTACTTGGAGGACTTGATCTACTCTCTTCTACATGCTGCAAGACGGAGGCTGCCGAGCGTAGTCTTCGACGTGATTAGTTATCCCCCTCTTATTCTGGCATTCTGCAGTTCAGTCCACCGATATGGCCTTTACACATATATCCATGCATATGTAGTGTAGCTCCTTGCTTGCAGTACTTTGGATGAGTACTCACGGTTGCTTTTCTCCTCTTTTCCCCTTTCCTTCTACCGGTTGTCGCAACCAGATGTTGGAGCCAGGATCCAGACGCCACCGTCGACGGCGACTCCTACTACATCGGAGGTGCCTACTGCTACGCAGCAGGCGATTTACGACCAGGAGTAGTTTAGGAGGATCCCAGGCAGGAGGCATGCGCCTCTTTCGATCTGTATCCCAGTTTGTGCTAGCCTTCTTAAGGCAAACTTGGTTAACTTATGTCTGTACTCAGATATTGTTGCTTCTGCTGACTCGTCTATGATCGAGCACTTGTAATTCGAGCCCTCGAGGCCCCTGGCTTGTATTATGATGCTTGTATGACTTATTTATGTTTTAGAGTTGTGTTGTGATATCTTCCCGTGAGTCCCTGATCTTGATCGTACACGTTTGCGTGCATGATTAGTGTACGATTGAATCGGGGACGTCACAGAGTGCAACCGATAAGATGGTAGCACGAGATACATACAACCGGTTTGGATGACGGTCCAATAGTATGTTATGTGTGTAGACATATTTCCCTATTTTCGCTGATCATGACTTGTAATATTGTCTTTCTGAATTTCAGTACTATAATGTTATTTGAACTTTAATTAATGTACGGTCGTCTGCATGATAATGATGCAGAGGCCAAGGTGATCCTCTTTTTCTTAAAAAAAGAAGTCCTTGGTCTTAAGACTAGGTGTTGCATGAAAATTTAAACCGGAAAAGGGTTCGGCCAGGTTCGGGAGGTGGTGATCAATATACAACCGAAACTGCTCCATGCACGATCCTTGTGCCCGACGTATGCACGACAGAAAATCCAGCGGCCGGTGCTCTTTCCATCAGAAACATGTTCGGCCAGATTTCTTTCATCGTGCGTCAATTGTCTGTTTATGTCGTGTGTATAGCACGACTCATATACAAGGGAGACTTCTTATTGTTTTCTAAATACTACTCCCTACATTTTATAATGTAGTGCATGTAGTATTTTCTTCAAGTCAATCATCACAAAGTTTGGCCAAGTTTATTGAGGAAACCATCAACATTAATAATAATACAAAATAAATATAATATAAAAGTCTGTCTTGTGTTTTATGTAGTGATACGAATTTGATAATAAATATGTAGATACTATTCTTTATAAATTTGGTCAAAGTTTATAAGAAAAATTAACTTCCTTAAGACTTGTGATTTAAGCACGCGCACACACACATGTTCAGTTGCGTAGCCGGGATAAAGCAATGGCCTAGGCCAACTTCATGCTACAGTGATAAACAATGTACCAAAGCAGCTAAAATAGTACGATAAACGGAGAAGTGCATGGATGAATCTGGGTACATACAAACCCACTTTAGAAAACACATTTTTAAATGCTAAAAAAATCTGAAAAAAAGTTGTGCAGGTACGTCCCCATGTTCTATGTGCGTGCATAAAGTTTCATGGAAAATAAACTTTATTTTTTATCTATGCAAAAAAGACAAAAAGTTATGTCGTGGAACACTATTTAAAAACACTGAAATTTGTATTTTTTACGAAGAAAAAAAAAGACTTTTTTTCACAAAATTTTGTGCCGCGTACACACATTTGCTTCTTTTGAATTTTTTGACATTTTAAAACATGCTTAAAATGCATTTTTTTTAAAGTGGGTGCATATGCCCATGGGTTCAGAGAGTGCCCTCTCCGGTGAACGGTGTATCTAGCTCTCACGCCCCATGCCATCGCTAGTGTTGCCTCGGGCTTGACTACACCCCCACACATGTATATAGCGCGTGCACTCATGAGTATATCCGCGACTTACGGCTTGTGACAATGTGGCAAAGTTGTAAATAAGAACTCGACCCTTTTTAGTTGATATTCCCTCCGTCCCAAAATTCTTGTCTTAAATTTGACTAGATACGGATGTATCAAGTGTCTTAGATTTGCCTGGATACGGATGTATCAAGATGACTTGATACATCTGTATCTAGTCAAATCTAAGACAAGAATTTTGGGACGGAGGGAGTACATAATATGTTCCTGCATGATAACCATCTATCTCAAACATTAAAAGAAAGCATCTCTTTGTTAACGAAAAGCAAAGGACCTTCCAATAAATGTAATTTAATTAATGAGGTTTCGCTTGACCAACATGTTCAGTCATAGCTTTGCTCCACAATTTGAAATATATTGCTCATTGACTTATCTTGAAGAGCTAGTCACGAGAGATTCGAATATCAAAATGAATTCAAAATTGCACACTATACAAAATCTATAGAAGCCATAAAAGGATTGTTCTGCGTTGATGCACGATTGTGATTACTACCTACATATATTTTGATTTTATGGTAAACAGATTATGGTAGAGAACTTTGTTGTGCTGGTGATCTATGTTGTTGTCAAGCAATAAAGGCGGTGAAAAACATGCATTTGTCATGAGAAATCCTGAACCGTTCAAACATTCATCAATTCATAACAGATGTCACCAAGACTGCAAGTCTACAAGCATTTAAAATCATGGATCCATCCATGTTTTCCTACAAAAAGATGAGCTTAATTTTTCTTTTTCTGAATTTGAAAAGAAAAGATGAGCATATTGTCTTGCAAGTAACTTCATGCATGCGGTTTTGTGACAGTCGTGAGATGTGGATTTCATTTAGTTCTACTGCAATATCCCAATGGAGTGTTGAACCAACTGCTAGATTTCCCTCTAAACGAGATGGTAAATTGTTAACTCATCAAGAAACTACAGTAAATCCAAAATATTCCAGATTTCACCCAAAATGAGAGTTCGACAAACTACGCCAGCTTCTACCCTAATATAGTGCAACCCCTCCATCTATTAGTTCCAGGAAACCTGAAAAATAGAGAAAACATATTAGAGATGTTTGACTCAACATGGAAAAGAAAACGAATAAATGGAATAAACACCAAATAACATCTGGACAACATGTTTACTTATAGCACCAAATTACATCATTATAAGTTGTTTGAAAGTAATAAGCTTCAGTTTTAGACTTCTTAACAGTTGTTGGTAAAAATTTAAGAAAAAGAAAAGAGCGGTCGCCATTAGGACAAGGAAGCACGATGCGTCTTGAGTACTCACAATGCCAATGGATGACTAATAATGGAAGCATTAGTTAAGAGACTAAGATAGTTCCCAACCAGAGATACATAAGCTGGTAGACTGATGCCCATTCACGACTTCTAGGCGCTACCGACCAGATCATCTGTCACTTCCATGCCACCCTTCTTGCCTGAAAAAAGTTTTCTCTGTCAAGGTATAGGAACTTGAATAACAGATTAGTACAATCTATGTTAACTCGGATCAATTTTGTACGGTTATAAACTACGTGTTGCTTAGAAGAAATGTGCCAGCGACAGGATTGATACATAGAACAGGCTATCAAGAATTCAGCACAGCTCATTGCTCATATAGCTTGACACTGATCAGAGGAACAAAATTTCTTTTCAAGCCAAAAGTTGGGTGATCAGTTGAATAAACAAGAGTACCACAGCCATTAACTGAAAACGACATATAGAGATGTGGAAATAACATGTAGAACATGTACATGTGTAAATTCAAAATTCACAGAAACCAAAGGGGATGATGTATGTGTGTTTAGACACCATCCTCAAGTGCAACATATCACCGAAAGAGACCGCTGCTAGCTAATTAAGAGATGCATTACCTGTTTGTGACACAAGATTTGAACAACATATGAGTTTTATGAACAGAGTACTGGTGTGAATACACATGATTTCAGGCTTCAGAAAAATGTAAGAATGTGATCAGCTAATCGGATATGATTCGAGCACTCGCTTGTATGAATGCCGCTGCTTACCACAGTACACACATACATCTCCCAGCACACCCAAACATCAAGTCTGGTCTAGCTAGATCGGTAGCACCAATCCTAGTGTCTGATTCCAATTCATGTTTGGATCTTACATTCTTACTGACAATGCCAATTCCTTACCACCATCTACAACACGCTCACAACATTGTTACGAATCACAAAATTCACCCATTTATATGTTTCCACCCACATTACTATAAAATTCTCCCCAAGCTAGCACAGAACATCTGAAGCAATGCACCAACAAATGCAAAACTGAAACGTAAGAAGATTGGTAGGTACCTTCGGCGGGGATCCGGCTTGATCCAAGCCAGTGTGGAAGCACGCATGGTACAAGAGAAACGTACTCTCCTTGAAGCCGACAGCCCCCAATCACATTCCCGTTATCCATGTCCACGACGACGACGTCCTTGCCGACCTTGAGGTAAATGATGTTGGCGTCGACGGGGTCAAGGACGGCGATCTCCGGCGCCGCCTGTGCCGAGTAGCCTCCGCCCGCCAAGACCTGCCTGAGCGCCACCTGGTGCTCCAGCTTCCAGCCGGTGCCCTCGTCGTCGTCGAGCGCATAGGAGCTGAGAAGAAATGGCCCGCCGGGAGTCACCTCGGCGTAGCGCAGCCTCCCCTCGCTCACGCCGATGCGCCGGCGATTGGTCACCTCCATAATGAGCAGCCCCCGTTCCTCGACCTTGCAGGGATCTGCTTCGTCCACACGTGCAGGCGCAGGCAGCACGCTGCCGCTCGGCAGCTCGACGAAGCGGATCTCTGGCCGGTCGGCGAAGGGGTCGACGGAGACGGCACCCAAGGTGAGGTCGACCCACCACAGGCGGCCGCCGAAGGCAACCGTCTCCTGGTTCATCTCTATCAGGCGCGGGAGCGCTGGATTGCCATGGATCGGCCGTACCGCCGTCCATTTCCCTTCCTCAGAGAGAAACCGCAAGATGGCGGCGCCATTGAGGACGAACTCGGCGACGGCGAACCTTTCGGGCGGGCCGCAGCCGAGCCCCCCGTCGGCCTGCGTGAGGAGGCCCATGCTGTGGAGGGCGAAGATCCTCCTGGAGCCGCCGAAGTCGGGCAGGCGGAGCATCTGGCCGGTGAGGGGGTTGCAGACGAAGCGGTGGACTTCGGGGTTCTCGGCCAGGTCCCAGCGGGTGCAAGGGCCCTCCGCCCGGAGGTCGTGGTAGCTGAGCAGGAGGTGGCCGTCGCCGCTGGCGGCGCCGACGTTGCCGAAGAGGAGCTGGACGACGTTGCCGCCAAGGTATTGGAGGACGTCGTCGCTGCTGCCCGCGTTCGGGCGTTGCGTGGGATCGATGAGGTGCGCTGGGGCGAAGATGTGGGAAACGCCCGGAGGAGCCACGGGGCGGAAGCGCGCGCCCGGGGCCGACGACGACCGGTCGACCTCCGACGTGTCGTGGATGATTGCCCATGGCGGGTGCGTGGCGGCGGCGGCGGCGGCGGCGGTGGAGAGGGAGCGGCGGAGGCGGCCGGAGAGGTCGGCCGTGGAGAGGGAGCGGGCTACGAGGCGGCCGAGTGACATGGCGTTGGGGTGGTGGTGTCTGTCCTCGCAGCAGGGCAGAGCGTGGTGTGGTCCGTTGGACCGAATGATGGGCTAGTCTCTTGTAGACTCCTGTATACTCCTGGCAGCGCACAGCTGTAGGCCACGGGTCTGCCTGAGCCAGTGAGCCTGACAAAAGCAAAAGATTGCGTATTTGCGTGCGCATGGACTGCGACCGAATTTGAACCTTTTAAACCCTCTTATCAATTTCAAATTTAAAGAAAATGAGACCAACCCAAGGCTAACCCCCGTTGGCTTCGGGCCGGTGCCTGTGCCAGGTCTTCCTGTCCTTTCGGCTCCGGGCCGTCACCGGAAATTCGCGCCCGGTGGGCGGGGGCGGCTTGCTTGCAGCGTGCTGGAGATGGATGGGTGGCGCCGCGTGGCCCGTGGTCGCCGTCGTGCTCCTGCCCCGTCCCCTGCTCGGGGTCTCTTGGGGCCTGGCGTGGGCGTGGTGGTGGCGCCGGCACCGCTGTCTCCCCTCTCCTCGCCTTCTCATGCCCGCTTTAAATCAGGGGTTCGGGTTGTCTTCGCCGCCGCCGGCGGCTGCGGCGTCGCCTACCCTAGATCTGGCGTTGGCTCCTGTGGTGGACTCTGTTCCTGGGCCACGAGCCCTAGTGGCTCCTGGTGGGCCTGTTGGGCCAGGGACCGTGCTCCCCCTTGATTCTATTTCTATTTTCCCCTCCCTCTCTTGGTGCCTGGGCCGCGGGTGACCCAGGCCCACCTCCCGACTCCCCCCTCGGCCCATCCCATCGACCCTGGCCTGGCTCGGTCCGGGTATATATGGGTGCGGAAGGTATCCGCTCCCCCATTTCTAGGTTTTCCGGCTTCCTCCTCTGATCTGCGCCATCGCCGTTTCCCCATCCGCAGGTAATAGCACCCCAGGTACCCTAACTTGCATGGAATGTGATGATTTAGTCCCAAACTTGCAAAATGCTACTCCACCATACCCCAACTTGCACTAGATGTGATGATTTAGTCCCCGACCTATCACAGCATGACAAGTGGCAGCCAGCTGGCCGGACAAGTCGTCGCCTGCACTTTTACAAAAAACACCCTGCGTTTTGTCTAATTAACCCCCGCTACATGCAGCTCTTCTGTTGCTCCGCATCCTGAATTTCGAGGACGGCACCGGCAAGGTGTGGCGGTTCCGCTACTCGTACTGGAACAACAGCCAGAGCTACGTCCTCACCAAGGCTGGAGCTGCTTCGTGAAGGAAAAGGGCCTTGGCGCCTGAGACGTCGTTGGGTTCTACCGCTCCGCCGCCGGCAGCACTGGCGAAGGCACCAAGTGTTAGAAAATAAGCTGTGACGCGTGTGAGTCCGTGGTCACCAGCGTGTGTGCGTGTGTATGTCTAGGTCTACACCGGAAGCATGTGCATGGCTGCGTGGGTGCTCGAGTTCGAGCCGCAGTCCATTGGCGTCGTGCGCGCGTAGAGCTAGCTAGTTAGTTGGATACGTCGTGCGCGCGGCCGTATCAGTAGTAGTTAGTTAATGTGTAGCGTGCATGCAATAGTCAGTTAGTGCATGCATGTAGATATCCGTTGGTTGCCGCGGCGAGACGTCGCGAACGAAGCGCGATCGTGGCGCCGGCGAAAGTGCGGATCGCGCAAACAAGAGACTGGCTCCCGTGCCCACCAGCCGCTCCTCCAGCCCCTCGGCGAAGCGATCGCCCGACCTCTGCGTGGCGTCTCCGTCGGCCGAGTGCTGCTTGATCTGCTCGAGCAGCTCCGTCGCGCCCAGCGGTCGCCCGCGGCCACGGCCTGCGCGCAGTGGATGAGCATGGTGCGCAGGTCGACCGCCTCGCTCTTCTTCGCGCGCGCCGCCTTCCCGTTCTTCTTCTTGGCCTCGCTATCCATGGCGAGGCGCAGCTCCTCTATCCCCTGCATGCATGCCTCGTACCCCTCCAGCATTATTTCGTCGAACATCTCGCGGGTGCCGGTCTCTTCGCTGTCCAGCATCATCAGCTTGCTGCTCCTGGCGGTCTCCACCTCCAGGTCGTCCTCGTCGTACCTGCGGCCCCGACCATTGCCGGACGTCGGTGTTCCATTCGCCACCTCCTTGACGGTGAAGCCGCGCTCCTTGCCGGGGATGGCCTCGAGGAGGGTGTTGTTGGTCGGCAAGAACTTGTTGGCCTCCTCCATGCCCTTGAGGAAGGCCGAGTTGAGCATGTCCATGTCACCGCCGTTACTGAAGAACCCGAGAGCAGCCCGCCCTGGCCGCCATCGCCGGCAGAGAACATCGCCATCTTCCGCTCGACCTCCTTCTCCTCTGCCGGGCCATTTAAGATTGCCGAACTGTGGGTGCCCGGGCTGCCGCCGTTCTGGCCGAAGAAGGCACTGGCCCCATCGGCCGCGCAAGTTGCGCCGGATTCAGCTGGAACCCTGCAGCCGGGGCGTCAGCAAGGAACAGGATACTGTTTAATTAGACAAGACGCATCGTGGGCGCTGGCGAGTGCGGATCGCGCGAAAGTATCCTGTAAATCGCGCGAAACAGAAGAGATGCCTGTAGCGGGGATTAATTAGACAAGACGCAGGGTGTCTTTTGTAAAAGTACAAGCGACGACCTGTCCGGCCAGCTGGCTGCCACTTGTCATGTTGTGATAGGTTGGGGACTAAATCATCACATCTAGTGCAAGTTAGGGTATGGTGGAGTAACATTTTGCAAGTTTGGGACTAATCATCACATTCCATGCAAGTTAGGGTACCTGGGGTGCTATTACCTCTTAAAGAAAATGACACCAACCCAAGGCTAACCCCCGTTGGCTCCGGGCCGGTGCCTGTGCCAGGTCTCCCTGTCCTTTCGGCTCTGGGCCGTCGCCAGAAATTCGAGCCCGCTGGGCGGGGGCGGCCTGCTTGCGGCGTGCTGGAGGTGGATGGGTGGCGCCGCGTGGCCCGTGGTCGCCGTCGTGTTCCTGCCCCGTCCCCTGCTCGGGGTCTCTTGGGGCCTGGCGTGGGCGTGGTGGTGGCGCCGGGACCGCTGTCTCCCCCCTCCCCTCCGGCGTCTTCTCATGCCCGCGCTTCGTCTGGGGGTTCAGGGTTGTCTTCGTCGCCGACGGCGGCGGCGTCGCCTAACCTAGATCTGGCGTTGGCTCCTGTGGTGGACTCTGTTCCTAGGCCACGGGCCCTAGTGGCTCCTGGTGGGCCTGTTGGGCCAGGGACGGTGCTCCCCCTTGATTCTATTTCTATTTTCCCCTCCCTCTCTTGGTGCCTGGGCCACGGGTGACCCAGGCCCACCTCCCGACTCCCCCCTCGGCCCATCCCATCGACCCTGGCCTGGCTCGGTCCGGGTATATATGGGTGCGGAAGGTATCCGCTCCCCCATTTCTAGGTTTTCCGGCTTCCTCCTCTGATCTGCGCCATCGCCGTTTCCCCATCCGCTTCTTTTCCAGATCTACTCCCCCTCCGCCCTTGTCTCTCTCGTTTGTGACGGTGGTCGCGATGGACCGCTCGCGTGGGTCCTCCAGTGAGGTTGTCTCCGGCCAGAAGCGTCGGAGGGAGGGTTCGGGCGAGGCGGAGGCGGATTTGGAGTTGGAGGCCACGCTGCGCTCCAAGCTCCAGGCGGCGTCGGCAAAGGGCGGCTCCCCCTCGCTCAGCTCTGGCTCGGTGGCGGCTGGCCCTTCGTTGCCCGCGGCCGGATCCGCGGCGGCCTCCGTTGATCCCTGGGAGGTGGCGGCTGCGGCTCACAGGGCGGAGTCGTCTGGTCCGCCCCTGCCGTCCCGTCTGCCTGGTGCCGCTCCCCTTGGGGGTAGCCCGCAGTGGGCTCCGGCGTCTCCTGGGGGGCCGTCGCGATTCGTGCCCCGTGGTGCTGCGGGGGCGCCGGCCCGCCGCCCTGGCGGTGCTGCTGCTGGGCGGGGCTCTGGATCTGCTGGCGATGGCATCCTTCCTCCTCCCCCTCTTGTGTCTGCTCGCGCTCCTCCTCAACCCCACGTGGCCAACCCAACTCTCACCTGCTTTGCTTGCCACCGTCCTGGCCATTTTCAATATCGCTGCCAAAATCCTCCATTTTGCCTCATCTATAGAGAAGATGGCCACCTCACTGTTGATTGCCAGAATCGCTCCAAGCCTCCAGGCTTCGTTCATTATGGTCTTGGTCTCTCTGGTTGTTCCTTCTTTGCCCTTGCCCGTGAGGTTCCTGTTGTCGTCCCAATCCTAGCGCTTTCCAACTCCGGTATCATCTCTGTCCAGTCCAAGCGCATCACCCCTCAGGTCCTCCTCGACGAGATCCGGCTCTGGGACGATGGGGGATGGGACTGGCAAGTTCGTCAGCTGTCTGAGTTCGAGTTTGCTGCGACTTTTCCGTCCAAGGAGAGCCTCCGGATGATCTCCTCCTGTACCAGCTTCACGCTTACCCTCAATCAACTGGTCGTCTCTGTCAAAGCTGCATCTAATGGGTCTAAAGTGATCTCCTTGTTGTCTGAGGTATGGGTCCTTGTGGATGATGTTTCCCCTGCTCTGCGCTCCTCTGCTTTCATCATGGACTCCGGTGTTCTCATCGGCAAGCCCATTGAGGTTGATTTGGAGTCCTTGGCTGTCTTGGGGCCGGTGCGCTTGCGGGCGTGGGTGGTTGATTCTCTCTGTTTCCACGGATCCATCGTTGTCTTCCCTTCGGCCGGTGGCTTCCAGCTCAGGGTTTGGATCGAGGGAGACACGGGCCTGGCGTCGCCTCCTCCCCCCCGCCGCTGCCTGCGTCTGGGAATGATGACAAAGGCAAGGATGATGATGGGTTCTAGGATGATTCTCTCCATGGTAATGACCGCCGCTTCACCCAGTCGTAGTGGGATGGGCTTTCGCCTGAGGACCAAGATCTGCTTAAGGAGAATGCCCCGGTTGGTGGGGGTGCCAAGAATTCGTGGCGCGATGCTGTTGGGAGGGGGGAGGGCTTCTGGGGGGTCCAAGGGCACACCATTCTCTGCGGTGTGTTCTAACCTCCCAGCCCGTCCCACTTCCCCTTTCCTCTCGGGTATTGGAGACTTGCCCCCGGCCAGCCCTTTGGCCTCGAAGAAGAAGAAGAAGAAGACATCTGTTAAGAAGTTCTCCGCTCGCAGCAGGGCGTCTGGTGGATCTAAGCAGTTTGTGGCTGGGATGTGCCGCAGGCTGGATGCTGACCTGGGCGCGGCTTCGGGCCCATCTTCTGCCGCGGCCTCCCCCTCTCATGATCCTCCGACGCCGTTGCGCTCGCCTGCCTCCACAGCCGGCAAGAGCGGCCGCGTCCCCAACAGCGGTGAGCGGGTTGCGGATCGGGTGGCTCGGCGCGCTGCTGCTAGGGATCTGCCTCCTTCAGGTTCGCTTCCGTGCTCCCCCCTCCCCACCCCCTCATGTTCTCTCACCTGTTTGTTTAGTGCTTCCTTCTCAGTCCAATGCTCATTTATTGCGTATCTTAGAGGATGTGGGCATCACTTGTGACCCTAGTTTCGGTTCCCCCTCAGCTCTGTTAGATATTATTAGGGCTAATGAAATTGCTCAGGCGGACTTAGCTAAAGCCAAGGAGGCTGTTTCGGGTACTGTGGCCCCACTGGTTGTGGCCGGTGGGGGCGAGGAGGGATCTGAGAGGGTTCAGGTGCCTTCCGTTATTCCTAAACGTGGGGCTGATAAACGATCTAAATCCTGCATGGCCCCAAGAAGGTCGAGTCTTCGCATCAAGAATCTTTCTCATAGATGAAGGCCCTATTTTGGAATATTAGGGGTTTCGGCGCTAGGGGGCGTCAGGACCAGCTCAAAGATTTGGTTCGTTCTGAAAATATTGATATCATTGGTTTCGTGGAAACTCTGAGATCTTCCTTCTCTCCTAACGAGCTATCCGCTGTTACTGGGGTTGATAGGTTTGATTGGAACTTTCTGGCTGCTTCTGGGCATTCGGGAGGCATTCTTATTGGCACTAAAAGGACATGTTTGATTTCATTGCGTTTGATCATGGGATTTTTTGGGCTAGCTCTGTGGTTTCCCACCGTTCCCTCAACTCCTTATTAGAAATTATGGTGGTTTATGGCCCAGTTGATCACTCCCTCTCTCAGATCTTTTTGGATGAATTGCGGAATAAAATCGATGCTTGTGACTTACCTCTTCTCATTGGGGGTGATTTTAACTTGTTGCGTTCCCCTATGGACAAAAGTTCTCCCAATTTCTCATGGACGCTCGCTGATGCTTTTAATGCATTCATTCGGGATACGGCTATTCGTGAAATCCCCAGGGTTGATGCCCGCTTCACTTGGACTAATCGTCAACCCATTCCTATTCGGTTTGTTCTGGATCGTGTATTCTTTTGGCCCAGGTGGGATACTCTGTTCCCCCGTGCTGTTCTGAGGGCCAGTCCATAGTGGGCTCCGATCACTCCCTCTTAATTCTTGACGACGGGATCCACTCGGTCTCCTTCCCCCGCTTTCAGTTCGATGCTTCTTGGATTTTTGTGGATGGTTTTGTAGACTTGGTAGCTTAGAAGATCGCTAATTTCTTATCCTCCAATCGGCGTTCCTTTGGCCCGATGGACGACTGGCATCAGTGCTCCTACTCTCCCCGTAGATTCCTTCGTGGCTGGTCCAAGAACCATTATGCGGAGTCTAGGCGTGAGAAAGTGCGGCTGGCTGCCCAAATTGGATGCCTTGATGCTCGTGCAGACGGTCCGGGTCTTTCTCCTGCGGAGTGGTAGATTCGTTATGGTTCGGAAGAGGTCGTGTTAACTCTTCATATCCAGGAAGAAGTGTATTGGAGGCAAAGAGGCACCATCAATTGGACTCTAAAAGGCGATTCTCCCACTGCGTATTTCTTTGCCATTGCCAACGGTAGGCGTCGGCAATGTTTCATCGATAGCCTTCTTATCAATGGTGTTAGGGTCGCTGACCAGTCTGAGATTATGAGACATGTAGTTCATTTCTTCTCCTCTCTCTATCCGCTAAAACTGAGGTGGGCTTTAGACTGGCAAGTTCTTTTTGGTCCTCCCATGACCAAATCTCGCTTTTTGAGAACGAGGAATTTCTTATTCCTTTATCTGAAGATGAGATATTTGAGACAATCCGTTCTGCCAATTCTAACGCGGCCTCGGGGCCCGACGGCTTTTCTATACCTTTCTTTAGGCAGTTCTGGCCTCAGTTAAAGGGCCTCGTCCAGGCGATTATCCAAGGCTTTTGGTTGGGAACCATTGATATCTCTAGGCTGAACTACGCTGTGCTAACTCTTATTCCTAAAGTCAAAGGGGCTGACTTGATTACCCAATTTAGACCTATTTCCTTGATCAACAACTTCACAAAGTTACCTGCCAAAGGTTTGGCTACTAGGCTTTCTCCGATTGCTCACTGTGTCATTAGCCCTTTTCAATTCGTGTTCATAAAGGGTAGATACATTCTGGATGATGTGCTCTGTTTGCATGAGATTGTCCATGATCTGCGGGTCCAGGGGACCAAATCTGTGGTTCTCAAGCTTGATTTTGAAAAAGCTTATGATTCGGTGAGCTGGCATTTCCTCCGCCAGGTTCTCCTTGCCAAGGGTTTCGATGCTGCAGTGGTGCACCGTCTTATGCAGCTAGTCACGGGTGGTCACACAGCGGTGTCGATCAATGGAAAGATCAGTAATTTTTTTTGCTAATGGCAGGGGTGAGGGAGTCCTGGATTAGGGGGTGTCCGGATAGCCGGACTATCATCATCAGCAGAACTATCATTGGCCGGACTATCATCATCGACCGGACTCCAAGACTATAAAGATACAAGATTGAAGACTTCTCCCCGTGTCCGGATGGGACCTTCCTTGGCGTGGAAGGCAAGCTTGGCGATACGGATATGTAGATATCCTACCATTGTAACTGACTCTATGTAACCCTAGCCCTCTCTGGTGTCTATATAAACCGGATGGCTTTAGTCCGTAGGACGAGATCATCAACAACCCTTACAATCATACCATAGGCTAGCTTCTAGGGTTTAGCCTCCTTGATCTCGTGGTAGATCCACTCTTGTAAACATCCACAATATCAATATCAATCGAGCAGGGCGTGGGTTTTACCTCCATCAAGAGGGCCCGAACACAGGTAAAACATCGTGTCCCTTGTATCCTGTTACCATCCGCCTAGACGCACAGATTCGGGACCCCCTACCGAGATCCGCGGTTTTGACACCGACATTGGTGCTTTCATTGAGAGTTCCTCCGTATGCGTCACCGATAGGCTTGATGGCCTCTTCAATCAACAACGACGCAGTCTGGGTGAGACTTTTCTCCCGGACAGATCTTCGTATTCGGCGGCCGCGCATGCGGGCCAACTCACTTGGCCATCTGGAGCTGATCGAAGCTCGCCCTGGCCGTCAGTCAGGTTTGGAAGCCTAAACTTCATGGCGATATCCGCGGGGACTTGATCTTGATGGATCTGAGCCACAGCCGGCGTGCTGCTGCTGTCACGATGGGCATGACCTAACTCTGCCGCCGGACAGCACCTTGGAGGTCGCTGCGAATCCGCTCGACTCATAGTCCGGAGCCGATCGCTCGGATCGAGGGCGGATGGCTGGACACCGCCTCGGGCTGCAACCTCTACAGCGATGGGCGAACACTTACCTTGTCGCGTAAAACTCATGACTCGAGGTGCGGACTCTGCGGACTCGAACCTCCTGCGCCCTTGCGGTCGAATCCGATTGGCGCCGATCATGGAATTCACCGCTGCGGACATCTTGGCGATATCATAAATTCATCGAAGCATCTCTCGCTATCCGGAGAGCCTGGCGAACTACGGCCAGGGCGGTTGGGACAGCAGACGGCGAAGAAATTCAGAGCCCACCCACCACCCGCCGTAGCCACCGTCGGCGATTTAACCGACTTACTCGACTACGACTCCGAAGACATCGGCGGTATGGGCGGCGATGCGGAGACCACCAAGAACCGGTGCCTACAGGACCTTTGAAGACCACCTCGTCATATGACATATACATGGTGGACACCCCAAAAGATGGGGACGGCGAAGAAGCGGCGAGGCCGATTCCTAAAAGAAACAGCCCAAGCGCCGGCGTCGTGGCGCGCTCTAAATCCCGCCACGACAAGAATGGAGATTCCGGCACGGAGATAATAACACCCGAAAAGTGCGAAGACAACTCCTCCGGCCACGATCCAGCGCAGGAGGAGGCAAGCAAGCCCCACGAGAGGCGGCAGATGAAGAGGTCGAGGATGACAATTACTTACCTCCCTCCGGAGATGAGGCAAGCCTCGGCGACGCAATTAATCGTGCTGAGGATCCCGTCGAACAAGAGCGTTTGAGGCGCAGGCTTATGGCCACGGCAAACAGCCTAAAGAAAAAGCAGCAACAACTTCAAGCTGATCAAGACCTGCTGGCGGCGGATGGACCGAGGTCCTCGCGGCGAAGAGTATGAACTCGACGCCCCTCAAAAGTTACCCAAAGCGCAAGTTGCTCCCCGATTAGAGGAGGCAGCATCACCAGCGCCACTGGCAGACCGACCACCTCGTGGCGCGATAGAGAGGCATGCAAGCCCTCCACCAAAACCGTACCCGGCATCGCTCAAAAGCAGGAAGCCACGGGGAACGCGCGGACTTGCGAGATATATTGGAGGACAAGGCAAGACAATCCAGATCTATCTATGGATCACGTGGGCGCCCCAAGACCCACGATTTAATACCGTCGCGCGGATATGACTACTCCGCGGGCGAACACAGCAGACAACGCTCTCTCGAGCTACGTCGCGATATTGCTCAATCTGAGGCGCCAGCACACCGCTATGCTTCAGCGACGAAGTAATGGATCATCAAATCCTGAAGGGTTTAAACCCGTTAATATCGAATCCTACGATGGCACAACAGACCCCGCGGTTTGGATTGAGGATTACCTTCTCCATATACACATGGCCCGCGGCGACGATCTTCACGCCATCAAATATCTCCCGCTCAAGCTTAAAGGACCAGCTCGGCATTGGCTTAACAGCTTGCCCGCAGAGTCAATTGGATGCTGGGAAGACCTGGAAGCCGCATTCCTCGACAACTTCCAGGGCACGTACGTGCGACCACCCCGACGCAGATGACCTAAGCCACATTATCAAGTAGCCAGACGAATCGGCCAGGCAATTCTGGACACGGTTCTTAACAAAGAAAAATCAAATCATCGACTGTCCGGATGCAGAGGCACTCGCTGCCTTCAAACATAACATCCGTGACGAGTGGCTGGCCCGGCACCTAGGACAGGAGAAGCCGAAATCCATGGCAGCCCTCACATCACTCATGACCCGCTTCTGTGCGGGAGAGGATAGCTGGCTGGCTCGCAGCAACAACCTCAACAAAAACGCTGGCAGTCCGGATACCACGGACCGCAACGGCAGGTTGCGTCGAAACAAAAACAAACGCCGCATTAACGGCGACAGCAATGAGGATCTGGCGGTCAATGCGGATTCGAGGCTCAAACCCGTTCAACGGAAGAAGCCATTCAAAAGAACCACTCCGGGCCCGTCCAATTTGGACCGAATACTCGACCGCTCTTGTCAAATACATGGAACCCCGAAAAGCCAGCTAACCATACCAACAGAGATTGTTGGGTATTCAAGCAGGCGAGCAAGTTAATCGCCAAAAGTGACAAGGGCTACACAAATGATGGCGAGGAAGAGACCGGCAGCTGAACAACGAGAGGACAAAAGGATTCCCGCTCAAGTTCGGATGGTAAACATGATATCATAGCGCATATTCCCAAGAGGGAGCGGAAGCGTGCACTAAAGGGCGTATCTGCGATGGAGCGATCGCCCCAAAATTCAACCCATGGTCCTCTTGCTCGATCACTTTCGATCGAAGAGACCATCCGACCGATATCCGCCATGGCGGATTCGCGCGATGGTTTTAGACCCAATCATCGATGGATTTCACCTCACGAGAGTCGATGGGCGGCGGCGATAACTGAACCTGCTTTATCGGGATACGGTCGCCAAGATGGGCATAGACCCTTCGAGGATTAAACCTACAAAGACAACCTTTAAAGGCGTCATACCAGGTGTCGAGGCCAATTGTACAGGCTCAGTTACACTGGAAGTGGTCTTCGGATCCCCGGATAATTTTCAAAGCGAGGAGTTAATTTCGACATAGTCCCGTTCCGCAGCGGCTATCATGCTCTGCTCGGACGAACTGCGTTCGCAAAAATTCAGCGCGGTGCCGCATTATGCATATCTTAAGCTCAAGATGCGAGGCCCTCGTGGAGTCATCACGGTCAATGGAAACACGGGCGCTCCTCCGAGCGGAGGAACATACAGCGGCTCTCGCGGCGGAAGTCTGAGCAGCCTTTTAAGGCAATTCTCGAGTCCGGCCGTTAAGCGACGGACACGACCAAACGCGCCGGAGCAACATCAACCAAGACCGCTTTGCACGTTCCGAGCGCAGCGTAGTAATGCGGCCTCAACCCCAGCCCTCGCAAAATTGTAAGACAAGCTCTCCGGCGTACATAATTACGCCTTGGAGATACCATGGGCATAGGGGGAGAGGCACAACCACAACAGACCCGGAGTGCGGTTCGACCACACCAGGGGCTCCCAAGTGTGTCGCTCTTTTTTCTTTTATTTTTCTCTCTTTTTTATACAGAGCTCAGTCCGGCGGCGAACCTGCCAACCTCATGATGCAACAGCCAGGGAAGGACAAAGGCCGCGACGAACACTCAGGTGGTCTCCATCACGAGCATTAAATTTGTTAAATACAAACATTCCGCGGCCTACCCCTAGAGGGAGACGCCTTTAATTCGTTCCATCCCTTGCTTTCCGCACTATTTGTATCATTCCGCACTCATAGCATATTTTCTCGAATAAAATGCAGCCCTTTTTGCCTATAATTGAATTACCCTATATATACATATATGTTCATTTACGACATGTTGCATCTGTACACTTTGATACGGCCAAATACACCAGGGGCTTACGTTCTCTGCATTATGGTGTGATAAAGTCCGCACACTTTCACAAGTGCGGCACCCGAACTTATAGCATTATATGAATCGGCTCGAATCATGTCTTGGGTCAATAGTTGGTTTACCCGGCTCCCATGTTTGGCACCTTACGTTCATTCTATCGGCTAAGGTAGCACTGGGAGAACCACTGCGATGCGCCCGGTTGAGCAATTAACGCCTCGATGGAAAGCTAAAACTGATTGTCATGATAAGGCGAGAGACTGGTCGCTGTTCGAGAGGTCCTTCGGGTCCTTAAAGACCTCGCCCGCTTGACGAAGTTCGGATTATGTCCGACGAAGGCGTGGATAGCGCCCCAATTCGGTCCTCCGAATACTAGGGACTTCACCGAAATTTAAAATTATAGAATTCTATGGCTAAGTGAGAGTGTTCAAGCACTATAAGTCCGGTTGCCTTGTTCATTGTGTTGGCGCCTCCTCGATGGACCCATAAATGGGAACTAGGCGCTCAAGTTTATCCCCGAACACCCCACACTTTCGTGGCATGGGGGCTGAAGCCGACGACTTGCCATCTCTCGATTTAATGAGCGGCCGCCTGAAGGTAATATTTTAAATTAACAAGCGTTGCTTAGCGCATATGAACAAAGTTTTCAGCGCGCAGGGATAACACATTGCAAATTCACTCAAAATTACATCCACAGGGCACTCATCCGCAATCTTGCGGGCACCCTTCAGGACAGCCTTATAGTAAATTTGGGCGTCGATGTTCCTTGCCCGCTGGTGGCGCGTCGATGATTAGCTTCTCCGCATCCAGCTTGCCCCAATGCACCTTTGCGGGCAAGGGCCCGATGAGCACCTTCAATATAGGCGGGCGCTTGATAACCTCCACCGAGGCACGCATCCACCAGCCGTCGCCGCGAGGCGAAGTAGCTCCAGGCATGGCCTCTCCAGCCACAGCCGGACTATGAGGCCCTTCATGGCCTGCTCGGCCACCTTGTGAAGCTCGACCAGCTGCTTGACTGGTCGCTAGAAAACACCGGATGGCGGCCTCGGCATCTTGAGACGAAAGACCTTCTCCGTTGAGCTCCCTCCTCGGCTCGGTAGAATCTGGTGACATCGGACATGCTGCGAGGAAGATCTGCAAGCATACAGAGCTCGAATTCGGGTAAGTAACACGTAATTTACATTCACATGCTTGCTTTACATGAAAAATGCCTTACCCACCGCTATCTTCCTCATCAACTCAATCTCTGAAGGGACTTATGGGCCTCGGCCTTGGCGGTTTAGCACTTTCGAGAGCGAGGCAAGCTCGGACTCTCGAGTCTTTGAGTCATGCTCCAAACTCTCATGCTTTTCCATGAGAACACGGAGCTCTTGCTGAACCACCGCCACCCGCGCCTCCTGCTTTTCTCGCTCTGCCCGTTCCGTGGCGCATTGCGTTCGACCACGGACACGGCCTCCTTCGAGGTCGCCACCTCGTTCGTGGCCCTGCAGCACCCATGTTATCCTTGTTATTTTTGTTGCAACCTAAATCCTTTTACATAAGGTACAAGTTCAAAGTGGTGTTAGTCACCTTCTTTGTCTGGAGCTGCTTCTGGCGCGGCCGAGCTCTTGCTCGGACCGCTCGAGCTCCTGCTTCACAGCACCGACCTCTGCAGTCAGTGCGGGAGAGGTCAGCAGCGCAGCCTGCAACCCATATTGACATAATTTTTTAGCAACCCTGCGTATATCTTTTTTTTTCAGATCCTTAGTCCGGCTTTTCTTTCCGAACACCGAACCGAGCATCAGGGGCTACTGTCTATGCGGTATCACATTGCATATTTTTAACTTCTTACCTCGAAGCCTGATAGAAGGCTACTACAGGCTTCGGTCAGCCCGCCCTTGGCGAGCTGCACCTTCTGAATCACCACACTCATAATAGTGTGGTGTTCTTCCTCGATGGAAGCGCTCTTCAGCGCCTCCAACAAGTTGTCCGGCGCCTCCGGTTGGACGGAAGCCGCCGGCGTCACGGTCTTGCCCTTCGTTCGAAGGGGCCGCCGGCCGGACCCCGGAACCACCGCGGGTTCTGTCGTGGAGTCTGGCGCAAAGTCCGGGAGGACGCCTTGTGGCGCCTCCGGAGCCTCCCCCTGATGGGTCCCTTCTTGGGATCCCACCTCGGCGTCCTCGGTGTCGCGAGGGGTGGAGGCGGTCGGGATGGAGTCTACATCCGACGGAGCCAACGACCCGCTTGATGAAGCGGGAGATCATCACCGGCGGACTACGGGCAGCATGCGGCATTAGAATGAAACTATGTGACACGAGAAAAAGAAATTATAAATCATTCAGGAATCCGGATACTTAAGATCTCGCGAGGCTGGCCCTTGAAGGCCATTCTTCCTCGCCAACATTAATGTTGGTGGAGCTGTCCGAGAATAGTCCTTCCCTCTTGGACCCTTCGGCCTCCTGTTGGGGAAGCCTTCTCTTCCTCTCTCCCTTATCAGGGAGAGAGTCCTCTTCCTCCTCCTCATTTTCGGGAGGAGTCCGCCCGAGTCGTCGGACACCTGAAAACAGGAGCTCTTCGAGCACCGTGGCCTCCTTCTTGGCCTTCTTCTCGGCACCACGTGCGGTGCGGAACCAGCAGCCTCGCTAGGCGGCGTCTACTAGATTTTCGGCATAGGGCGGACAGGTAATCTGCTCCGCCTTCTTCATCCAGTCTGTCAAAGGAAAAGGAAATTAAAACCGCATAGAGTCAAACTGTGAAAAACAGGTGTCCGTAAAGGGTAGAATCACTTACCTCGTCGGCGTGGCGCTGCGGCGAAATCCATGATCTTGATCGCGGATGCGAAACTTGGCGCCCTTGAACAGCACCTTCGAGCGCCTTAAGACGTTGTGTCAAGAGCTTATTCAGCGCTGGTGCTGTTCGGATCGAACTCCATAGATTGAATGCCGCTCTTGGCATGGGAGAATCCGGCGGACGAGCATGACTGGACCACGTTAACCAGCTGAGCTTCTTCACGGCTTCTTGATACAGGCTTGGAGTCCCGTCAGCTCCTTCAAACTACCCCACAGCAAGCCCTTCTCTTTCCAGGAGGTGAGCTGCGTGGGGATACCAGATCTAAACTCGGGGGCCGCCGCCCATTTAGGGTCATGCGGCTCGGTGATATAGAACCACCCCGATTGCCACCCCTTGACGGATTCCACGAAGGCCCCTTCGAACCAAAGGACATTGGGCATCTTGCCCAACATGGCGCCTCCGCACTCCGCTTGAATGCCCTTCACTACCTTCGGCTTGACATTGAAGGTCTTGAGCCACAAGAAGTGGGGTGGATCTGCAGGAAGGCCTCGCACCCACGATAAACGCCGAGATGTTGAGGATGAAGTTGGCGCGGATCATGGAAATCCAGCCGTAGTAGAACATGAGCCCCGGACAAAGGGGTGAAGTAGAAAGCCCAGTCCAGCGGAGGAAGTGGGAAAGAAAGACCCTCTCATGGGGCACTGGGGTGGGGATGAGCTACCCTTGTCGGGCAGCCGATCTGCGATGTCGCCGGAGAGGTATCCGCGCCAGCGCGGTTTGGCGATTGCTCCTCCTTAACGGTGGAGGCCAACCATTTACCTCCGCTCCGGACATGGTCGGAGAAGGTTGAGACGAGATCTGCGAACTTGGTATTTGGAGCTCGAGTCTTGCGGAGATGGATAAGCAAAGGAGGAAGAAGGCGTAGGTGAGAAGGTGAATCCTTATCCCTTATATGGGCGGGCGGAGTCTACGCGTCCCCCACCGGCCTAGTAAAACTCGCTTATCTCCCAAGCGTCACCATCAATGGCGCGGTTGGGTTACCCGTCCGTATTGATGAGAATCCGGATTAAGGGGAAACACGATCTCGCTTGACAAAGGCGTGCCAAGAAACCGCTTAGCTAAATGCGCTGAGGTGGTAAAGTAAAAAACAATTCGAGTAATGACTTGGTAGTGGCGTGGCGTCATGCCACGAAAACGTCGGCAGATTGAACTTGTTTATATATTATTATTCTCTCTCGATGGAACGTGGAATTTATTTTGCGAGCGGACACTATCCCGGTGTTCACAATCTTCTATCATTTGGAGGAGGAACCCGCCTTGCAATGCCAAGCAATATCTGCGCGGACTTATTGTCGTTGAAGCCTGGTTCAGGGCTCTTGAGGAGTCTGGATTAGGGGTGTCCGGATAGCGGACTATCATCATCAGCCGAACTATCATTGGCGGACTATCATCATCGACGGACTCCAAGACTATAAAGATACAAGATTGAAGACTTCTCCCGTGTCCGGATGGGACTTTCCTTGGCGTGGAAGGCAAGCTTGGCGATACGGATATGTAGATCTCCTACCATTGTAACCGACTCTATGTAACCCTAGCCCTCTCCGGTGTCTATATAAACCGGGTGGCTTTAGTCCGTAGGACGAGATCATCAACAACCCTTACAATCATACCATAGGCTAGCTTCTAGGGTTTAGCCTCCTTGATCTCGTGGTAGATCCACTCTTGTAAACATCCACAATATCAATATCAATCGAGCAGGGCGTGGGGTTTTACCTCCATCAAGAGGGCCCAACACAGGTAAAACATCGTGTCCCTTGTATCCTGTTACCATCCGCCTAGACGCACAGTTCGGGACCCCCTACCCGAGATCCGCCGGTTTTGACACCGACAAGGGGCCTCAGTCAAGGTGACTCGGCCTCCCCCCTCCTCTTAAATTTTGTCGCGGACGCCGTCTCTCATATCTTGTCTCGGGCTGCTATGGCTAGTCACATCTTCCCTGTCTGCTCTCATCTTATTCCCAATGGCATTACCCATCTTCAATATGCGGACGACACGGTTATCATGGTGGAGCTTAACAAGGCCAGTATCTCACATCTGAAGTTCCTACTCCTTTGTTTCGAAGCCCTATCGGGTCTGAAAATCAATTTTTCAAAAAGCAAAGTCATTGTCACTGGGGTCTCCGATGCCGAGGCCCAGAGAGTTGCGCATCTCCTAAACTGTTCCCTAGGGTCCTTTCCTTTCAAGTATCTGGGACTCCCAATTTCCCCTCATAAGCTTCTAGCTAAATATTTCGCTCCGGCAGTCACCAAGGTAGGGAACTGGGTTTTACCGTGGCGAGGTCGATACAACACCCAAGCGGGCAAGGTTTCCCTCACCAACGCCTGTTTGTCCTCTCTCCCAAGATTCCTAATGGGCTTTTACCTCTTGTCGGGAGGGATTCACTCGGGCTTTGACAAACACAGGGGTGCTTTCTACTGGAACTCTTTCGATAACAAGCGCAAGTATAGGTTGGTCAAATGGAAACTAATTTGCAGGCCTAAGAACATGGGGAGCTTAGGGATCATTAATACTTCGGTTATGAACAAGTGCCTCATGGTAAAATGGTGGTGGAAAATTATGTCCCTCGAAGAGCGTCCCCTCTGACTATCCTTTCTCAAGGCCAAATATTTCCCGGACTCGAGCCCCATGTTTGCATCTCCCTCGGGTGGCTCCCAGTTCTGGCATCAACTTGTTCAGGTCCGGCCTATTTTTCAATCTTTGGTTAAATTCGTAGTTAGAAACGGTAAGTCCACTCGGTTTTGGTTAGACTGGTGGGTCGGGGAGTCCACTCTCGCGGTGGCTTTCCTCATCCTCTTTTCCTACTACTCAGATCCGGAGATCTCTATCTTCGAGCTCTCCGTTAATAATTAGGACCTTGCCTTTCGTTGATCCCTTTCTCCTGCAGAGTTGGAAGACTGGCAACGTCTTACTGCTTGCTTCCCTATGCTCTCGGACAAAGATGATTCGGTCGTTTGGCCTCATGCCTCTCCTGATCGGTTTTCGGTTAAGTCTGCTTACACAAAGCTTATTTCCGGGGCGCACACGTCGAAATTTAAGAATATTTGGAAGGCACGTATTCCTCCTAAGATCAAAATATTTATGTGGCAAGATTTTCGCGGGAAGCTGCCTGAGGCTGATCAAATACGGAAAAGGAATGGCCCGGGCTCGGATAGATGCGCGCTTTGTGGGGCCATTGAAAACACCGAGCATATCTTCTTCCATTGCTCCCAGGCTAAACTTCCTTGGTGTTGCATCCAACAATGGCTTAATGTTAATTGTAACCCCTCGTCCTTCGAGGACCTTCGTTGTTGTGCCTCTACTTTATCTGGGGTAACCAAAAGGGCTTTTTGGTTTGGTTGGGCTGCGATATGTTGGGCGCTGTTGACTACTAGAAACAAGTTTACTATTGAGCATGTCTTCCCGGCTAACCCTGTGAGCTGCTTATTTAAAGCTAATGTCTTCTTGTACCATTTGAGATTATTGACCAAGGAGGTGGACCTTGAGGCTTTTGACGATATGGTATCTAGGATGCGGTCGATGGCTTCCTCCCTGCCGTGGCTCTCTCGGATGACGTCTTAGTATCTGCCCATTTGGTTTCGGTGCTGGCCTGCGTGCCATGATTGGCTAGGGTGCCATGTAATCGTACATGCTAGCTGTTGCTTGACTCTCTGATCGTCTGGTTCTGTGTTGTGACTCTGCCTGGTGGCTTTATTTATAAAGTCAGGCGTATGCCTTTTCTCTAAAAGAATCCCCGTTGGCATTTTTTTATAGGAGAAACTCTGCAAGCACCGCGCGTCCAAGCCGGGGCTCGAACTCGGGTGGACTGGCAGCTACCCCAGCTTCCCAGCCAACAGGTCGACGCCTCGTCTTCATCAATTTCAAATTTGAAAAAAATAGATTGCAAGCCTCCCATTTGCTTAAGTGACATCAGTTGTTGGAAGCCTCCAGCGAGGACGAGACGACCAGTCTGGTCGCTTCAAGTGAGGATTCATCAGGCTCGCAATTCATCCAACCGCCCTCGCGCCCTGACCTTGAATTTTTCTAGTTCATGGAAGGGCCAAATCCCCATCAGAGACCACTGAGTCGGTGCCCAAGTCGGGGGAGGAGCACCCAAAGAACCATGATGAAGATGACGGCGGTGATGAGGAGGAGGAGGGGGAGGAGAAGGGAAAGGGCGAGGACGGAGGCGACGACAACCACTGGCAAGCGTCCTCTCCAAGACGATGGCGCAGGGGCATCCAAGAAGAAGAAATACTAGACTAGTATGTTGTTATAGTTTTCACGCATATATATATTCCCTATGCCAAACTTCCTCCCTACTATCTACAATTGATGCACTAGCCCTTTACACATTTGGTTACCTACACTTTGTGTTCTTACCATTCTGGCTCTGTTTCATTGATCTTATATCTTCAGGAAACTTTAAAAGATATAATGTGATCTTAATTCCAGGCCTTTTTGGTTTCCTGATTTCAGTTGAATCCTATTTGTTTCTATTAATGGAAATATATAAGTTGATGCTCTTGCGACTATCCTTCTAAGTATGTTGGTCAGACGACAGATGATGTTGTTCATCTAGACAAAGCAAGTCAGATCATACATGATCCATGTGATGAAATCGTGAGCGATGATCCTTATCATACGAAGTTTTAATTAAAGTGTGTGTCAAGTAGAGCACACAATTATCACCACACAACTGTATGTGATCTCATGAGTTATCACACACGAGTAATCTTTAGAAATTGTCTGCCCAACTTTCAAATCATCACATGAGTAATCTTTAGGAATTTTAGAATTTTTACATGGGTTAAGCTCATTACTTCTAACAATATGTTTGTTAGAGAAAAAAAGAAGAGAAAGATGATGGGCGAATAGATTGCCTAGAGGTAATAGCACTACAAGTCATAGAACTTGTCCGAGATGTGACGATTTGGTCCTACAACTTGCAAAATGAACCTACGCAGTCCTACAACTTGCAGCCAATGTGCGAGTTTGGTCCTGGACCAATCACAGAGCGACAACTGGACCGCTAGGGCCCGAGCTGGTCAGCGCACGCTGTCGTGGTTTTGTCACGGCAGATGTCCTCATGAAAGGACTTAGTCGTGGAGCCATCGCTACGGGTTAGCTTGAAGGGGTTAAAGCGGACACAAGGACGCAAGAGAGTTTATACTAGTTCGGCCCCTTTGATGAAGGTAAAAGCCTACGTCTAGTTGTGATGGAATTGATGGGGGTTTCGATGACTAGGGAGCAAACAAGCTTCGCCTAAGTCTCGAGTTGTTGTCTCTTGTTCTAAATCGCCGCCGGGTCGTCCCCTTATATACATGGGTGACGCCCGTCGGTTTGCAGAGTCCCGAGACCGGCTCATAGACGTGTCCGGTCCGGGAATCGACTGGACAACTGTTGATTTCCAGCCGCTGGGTAGGGAATCAGAAGTTGAAGCGGCGCAGGATGACCCACAACCATCAGGCCAAGCTGGCGATCAAGCATAAACCAGAGGCCGGTTTACATTAATGCATGCTTACGTTATGCAGAAAAACAATTATCTTATCTGGGCATTGTATTGCCTTGTAATAGACTAGCTGCCACACTTTGTGTTGATATGCCTTCGTGCATATTTATTGCAACTTATGCTTCCGTTGAATCACCAATGCTAAACTGATGTCTATGGCAAAAACGCTTAAAACGCCATTCTGGTTGTATAACCAGGCGGGTCATCATATCTATGTATGTGAAATCAAAGATAATACCTTAGATTTAAATATATAATAAGATATGGGAATGTATGATACCTGCCATCGTAGGGCATGAAGTTGGCTGTGCCAATCTTGAAGCGGAGTTGTGAGAAATCCGCTCTGCTGAAGGAGAAAACAGCTCCTGTGTATATATGGTCGGTTTATCAGGTAAACCATTCCGGGTTAAGATGAACACCGGTGTTACTCCATAATAGGATGTTTATCAAAAATCAAACCAGGCAAAGTGTCTCCGGATGAACAACAAACCGTGTCCCTTCAACTGACAGTTGAATCGGTTTAATAATTGTCGGTTTAAGAACACGACAAGAGAAATATGCAAAAAGACAAACAAATTTCAAGCAAAGGCAAAGACAAAATCTTTTGCGAAAAGAGGTTGTTTGAGCCGATCAAGTGGCATTACCATGGTCGGACACGACTAAGCCCCCAATAGGCGTAGCTATGGTTCATGTCAGCCATGTCCCCAAATGATGCAGTGGCATTACGCCGATCAAGAGGTGTAGCGATGGTTGAGTTGACCAAAGCCCCAAGTGATTACGTGGCCTTAGGCCGATCAAGAGGCGTGGCGGTTCAGACGTGACCAAGTCCCCAAGTGATCTTGTGGCTTTCCCCTATCAAAAGGTGTTGCATTGGTTCCGACACGACCAAGCCCCCAAGTGACATGATATAAAGCTTTGTTAAAAAGCTAACTCAAGGGGTAAACCGGAGACCGCTTTAAGACAAAAACTACTCGTAACCACTCATGATGTAAAAATAACAGAGACCCGCTTTAGCTAAGGCTCCGGTTTATTGTATTGATCATAATATATACATTGTCATAATATGTACATAAGTAGAGCCTATGGCTCAAGTATAGTAGGGCGAAGATGAGCTATGTTCCACGGCCTGTTGGACTCCTCCTCGATGTCGTGAGTCTTTATGCTCTCGAATATCAATCGATAAATACGACCCGTTGTGCGATTCTTGCTGACCACGAAAGGTCCCTCCCAAGGTGGGGATAGCTTGTGCATATCAGTCTGGTCTTGGATGAGCCGGAGCACCAAATCTCCTTCTTGAAAGGTTCGGTTCTAACTTCGGCGATCGTGATAGCGGCGAAGATCCTGCTGGTAGATCATCGAGCGAGCAGCTGCAATGTCACGCTCCTCATCCAACAGGTCCAAAGCGTCTTGCCGTGCTACCTCGTTGTCCGCTTCAACATAAGCTGCTACACGAGGTGAATCATGACGGATATCACTGGGAAGAACCGCCTCCGCTCCGACCATGAAGAACGGTGTGTATCCTGTCGATCTGTTGGGCGTAGTATTGATGCTCCATAATATAGATGGTAACTCCTCAACCCAACAACCCGGCGTCCGCTGCAAAGGAACCATAAGCCGGGGTTTGATGCCTCGTAAGATCTCTTGGTTAGCTCTCTCTGCCTGGCCATTGGGCTGTGGGTGAGCCACTGATGAAACGTCAAGCCGGATGTGCTCACGTTCACAGAACTCCTTCATAGCACCCTTAGATAGATTAGTACCATTATCAGTAATGATACTGTGTGGAAAGCCAAACCGGAAAATCACCTTTTTAATGAATTGAACCGCCGTGGCTGCATCACACTTGCTGACGGGCTCCGCTTCCACCCACTTTGTAAATTTGTCAACCGCCACCAAGAGGTGGGTCTTCTTGTCCTTGGACCTCTTGAAAGGCCCAACCATATCCAGCCCCCAAGTTGCAAACAGCCAAGTAATTGGAATCATCCTCAATTCTTGAGCCGGTACATGAGCGCGTCTTGAGAACTTCTGACAGCCGTCACATTGCCTAACCAGGTCCTCCGCATCAGCGTGAGCAGTCAACCAATAAAAACCATGACGAAACGCCTTAGCCACCAGAGATTTTGAACCGGCGTGGTGACCACAATCTCCTTCGTGGATTTCGCGCAAGATCTCACAACCTTCCTCTGGGGACACACAACGTTGAAACACTCCTGACACACTGCAATGATGCAACTCGCCATTGACAATAGTCATGGACTTGGATCGCCGGATTATCTGTCTGGCCAGCGTCTCATCCTCTGGTAACTCGCCCCGGTTCATGTAAGCAAGATAAGGAACCGTCCAATCCGGAATGACATGCAGAGCCGCCACCAACTGAGCCTCCGGATCAGGAATAGCTAAATCCTCTTCACCAGGGAGCTTGACCGATGGGTTATGCAGGACATCCAAGAAGACATTAGGCGGGACCGGTTTACGCTGAGAGCCCAGCCGGCTTAAAGCGTCCGCCGCTTCGTTCTTCCGTCTGTCCACATGATCCACCTGATATCCCTTGAAGTGGCCTGCAATGATATCCACCTCACGACGGTATGCTGCCATAAGCGGGTCCTTAGAATCCCAAGTACCAGACACTTGTTGGGCCACCAGGTCCGAGTCACCGAAGCACTTGACTCGGCTGAGATTCATCTCCTTAGCCATCCGGAGACCATGGAGTAAAGCTTCATACTCAGCTGCATTGTTAGTACATGACTCCGTTGAAGAAGCCAACCACAGAGCATGATCCGGCTTTAAAGTTCAAATCGGCAACTGAGACTAAGCTTGTTGACTTTGTACCTAGCGATTCGTCCAAGCAGTTTAGTATCAGCACCAATTTGGATCCGAAATAGGAAAGCGCGCTCATCGAGTTCATCCGTGAGAACCGGGACATTTTTGCATGGAAGCCTTCTGACATGCCAGGTGTACCGAGGGAACTCGCTGAGCACACACTTAATGTTGATCCTAAGTACAAACCGGTGAAGCAGTTTCTCCGCCGGTTCAACGAAGAAAGGCGCAAAGCTATTGGAGAGGAAGTGGCCAGGCTCTTAGCGGCTGGCTTTATTGTTGAAGTGTTCCATCCTGAATGGCTGGCTAATGCGGTGCTGGTCCTTAAGAAAAATGGCACCTGGCGCATGTGTGTGGACTACACAGATCTTAACAAGGCTTGTTCAGCAGATCCTTTTGCCCTCCCGCGCATCGATCAGATTATTGATGCTACGGCGGGTTGTGGCGTTGAGTTTTGGATGCATATTCTGGTTATCATCGAGATCAAGATGGCAGTTAAGGACCAGGAGAAGACGGCGTTCATAACCCCTTTGGAGCCTTACGCTATGTATCTATGCCCTTTGGGCTCAAGAGTGCTCGAGCAACTTATCAGCGGTGTGTACAAAATTGCCTTCATAAGCAGATCAGCCGTAATGTACATGCCTATGTGGATGATATTGTGGTTAAGTCAAGGGAAAAGGAGACTCTGGTTGATGATTTGAAGGAAACCTTTGATAACCTACGGACATACAAGATGATGCTCAACCCGGCCAAGTGTGTTTTTGGTGTACCGTCTGGCAAGTTATTGGGTTTTCTGGTGTCCAACAGGGGAATTGAGGCTAATCCGGAGAAGATCACAGCTATCACCTCTCTGGCTAAACCGAAATGTATCAATGATGTCCAGCGCTTGGCAAGCGGATTGCTGCGTTGAGCGGTTTATCAGCCGCCTCGGTGAGAAGGTGATCCCTTTGTATCGATCTTTGAAAGCAGATCCTTTATGCGAGTCCGCCGGCGATAAAGCATTGGAGGATTTAAAGCGGCAGCTAGCCAATCCGCCTGTTCTTGCTTCTCCGATTGACAAAGAACCTTTGCTACTATATGTGGCAGCTAATGCTCGTGCAGTCAGCGTAGCTATTGTGGTAGAGCGCAAGGAGGCGGGCAAGGAGTATCCGGTTCAGCGTCCGGTTTACTATATCAGCGAGGTGCTTATTGAGTCCAAGCAAAGATACCCGCATTGGCAGAAGATGGTGTATGGAGTTTTCATGGCAAGCCGGAAGCTTAAGCAATACTTCCGGGGACATCCCATCACAGTGGTCAGCTCTGCTCCTTTGGGAGATATAATTCAAAACAGGGAGGCAACTGGCCAGATTGCCAAGTGGGCTATAGAGCTTGGGCCGCACGGTTTGAAATACGTGCCTCGGACGGCGATCAAGTCTCAAGCACTTGTGGATTTCATCAATGATTGGACGGAGCTGCAAGCACCTGAAGAAAAACCGGATCACACCTATTGGACTATTCATTTTGATGGGTCCAGGCAATTGGAGGGCTCAAGGGCTGGAGTCGTATTAACTTCCCCAAGTGGGCGCCAATTGTCGTGGTTTTGTCACGGCAGATGTCCTCATGAAAGGACTTAGTCGTGGAGCCATCGCTACGGGTTAGCTTGAAGGGGTTAAAGCGGATACAAGGACGCAACAGAGTTTTTACTAGTTCGGCCCCTTCGATGAAGGTAAAAGCCTACGTCTAGTTGTGATGGAATTGATGGGGGTTTCGATGACTAGGGAGAAAACAAGCTTCGCCTAAGTCTCGAGTTGTTGTCTCTTGTTCTGAATCGCCGTCGGGTCGTCCCCTTATATACATGGGTGACGCCCGTCGGTTTGCAGAGTCCCGAGACCAGCTCATAGACATGTCCGGTTCGGTCTCTAGTATTTCTGACTTACAACACAAGTTACATACTAATCTGGTTCACGGCTACAAGCCTTAAACCGGTTCTGGGCCTTGGGCCCTTATAGAATATCCTCACGGGCTTCAAGCATACTTGATTACTGATGAAGTTAATCCGGCCTCTCCTGGTTGGTTTACGCCCAGTAGTAATAACCCCAACACACGCGTTTTTGCAAAACCCCTTGGCTTTCCTTCTAATCAACCTGCAGTATAGGCTCGCAAGTTACGGGGGAGCACCTGAATTAATTATGTCGGAGCAACTCCTATTGCTTATCCATTCGTTCCCCATTCTCCATTCTTCTTCCTGTTGGGGGACGCGCGGCCGTTGCTAACGTCAGCAACCATGGCTGCGTCACCGAAGCTCTTCGGCGGTCTAGTGCCGCCTCCCTCCGCTCACCTAGTCCGGCCGTCGGCTGTCTTCCCTCCAGACTATGGTGAGCTGGCCTCTGCTATGCACCTCCTCTCCCCTTGTTCCTCTTCTGCTATGCGCCCAGCCAAGTACGGGCAAGTACGATGGATCCATGTGATTTGGAGGTAGATTCATGGTTATGTATTGCTTGGATGTGGCAATGTGGCATTCTTACCATGAAAGCTAGGGTTTTGAGCTATGTATTTGGTCTAGGGTTTCTGCAGCAAGGTATGGGTTTTGAGCATGAAGATAGTGTTGTTGCGTGCAAGCACCCTATGTGGAGAATCCTAGCCAGTTCTTCTGTGAATTTGGCATATGGTTTTGTGTAGATTCGCTGACAGTCCCTGTAGTGGTGGATTTCGGATCATGATGTGTTCTATGGCTACAATACTGAACTATTAGTTATGGTTTTGATGAAGAAGGTGGCCCAATGCCTACTAATTCATTCCTATGGTGCTTCTATCTGCAATTTATCTGAATTTGTTTTCCAATCAGTTTATATTTATGTTGTTGCTTAAAATTCTGTTAACTGAAAGTGTGTACTTATCTGAATTTTAATTGAATTTGTGTAGTTAACTGTTCAGTGTTATATTCAGTTAACTGAATTTCTGCAGTTCGTGTTCAGTGTTAGAATTTCATTGTTATATGCAGTTAACTAAATTTTGCACTGAATTTCTTCCCTTTTTGGATGCATTGTGTGATTCAGCAATGTGACAGAGTGTTCACACTCCTTTCTTTACACTGGAACTGGAACATGGTGGACTTTTACCAATCAGTGCCCTAGAGTACTATAACTCTTCTTTGGAGGTACTTGATGTTGGGGAACATAGTAATTTCAAAAAAATTCCTACGCACACGCAAGATCATGGTGATGCATAGCAACGAGAGGGGAGAGTGTTGTCTACGTACCCTCGTAGACTGTAAGCGGAAGTGTTTTATGAACGCGGTTGATCTAGTCGTACGTCTTCACGATCCGACCGATCCAAGTACCGAACACATGGCACCTCCGAGTTCTGCACACGTTCAGCTCGATGACGTCCTCGCCTTCTCAATCCAACAAGAGGGGCGAAGTAGTAGATGAGTTCCGGCAGCACGACGGCGTGGTGACGGTGTTGGTGAAGAACGATCTCCGCAGGGCTTTGCCTAAGCACTACGAAAACTATGACGGAGGATAAACTAGAGGGGACGGGGTTGCCGGCACACGGCTTGGTGTTTCTTGACGTGTCTTGGGTACTAGCCCTACCCCTCTATTTGTATGTTGAGCCTTGGGGTCAAAACATGGAGTAAAAGCCTCCACAAAGTCGATTTCACCGAAAGGCAAGAGTCCTTCTCGGACTCCAGAGCCAGACGTCAGGGTTCCTGGCGTCTGGACCCAGATGCCAGGGACCATGGCGTCTGGCCCCTGGACTTCGCAAAACTTCCTTTTACGCTTTCCAAAAACCTCGTGGGCTTTCCCCTTTGGCCCAGATAAAGTGTTCTCGTGCCCAAACATTTCGGGAAACATCCGGAACCCCTTCCGATGGATTCCGGAACCTTTCCGGAGATCAAACACTACTATCCACATATCAATCTTTACTTCCGGACCATTCCGGAGTTCCTCGTCATATCCGTTATGTCATCCAAAACTCCGAACAACATTCGGTTACCAACATACATAACTTATAGTACTATATCGTCAACGAACGTTAAGCGTGCGGACCCTACGGGTTCGAGAACTATGTAGACATGACCGAGACACCTCTCTGGTCAATAACCAATAGCGGGACCTGGATGCCCATATTGGCTCCTACATATTCTACGAAGATCTTTATCGGTCAGACCGCATAACAACATACGTTGTTCCCTTTGTCATCGGTATGTTACTTGCCCGAGATTTGATCGTCGGTATCTCAATACCTAGTTCAATCTAGATTCAAACAAGTCTCTTTACTCGCTCGTAATACATCATCCCGCAACTAACTCATTAGTTGCAATGCTTGCAAGGCTTATAGTGATGTGCATTACCGAGTGGGCCCAGAGGTACCTCTCCGACAATCGGTGACAAATCCTAATCTCAAAATCGCCAACCCAACAAGTACCTTTGGAGACACCTGTAGAGCACCTTTATAATCACCCAATTACGTTGTGACGTTTGGTAGCACACAAAGTGTTCCTCCGTAAGCGGAGTTGCATAATCTCATAGTCATAGGAACATGTATAAGTCATGAAGAAAGCAATAGCGAGAATACTAAGCGATCGAGTGCTAAGCTAGCGGAATGGGTCAAGTCAATCACATCATTCTCCTAATGATGTGATCCCGTTAATCAAATGACAACTCATGTCAATGGCTAGGAAACATAACCATCTTTGATCAACGAGCTAGTCAAGTAGAGGCATACTAGTGACACTCTGTTTGTCTATGTATTCACACATGTATTATGTTTTCGGTTAATACAATTCTAGCATGAATAATAAACATTTATCATGATATAAGGAAATAAATAATAACTTTATTATTGCCTCTAGGGCATATTTCCTTCACTTGACTATGTTGATGCTTGCACGTTTTCATTGCATTCTTAGAAGAGCACCTAAAATGGTTGGGATATCATGTCAATGAGCACATAGTTTACTAGTGCTTACTTGAGAAAACAATTTCATATGGGTTGGTGAGAATTACAGGTGATGAAGATTTGCAGCATTTGATCATAGCTAGTGCTCAACACAAAGTTCTTGCAATTATGGTTGACCATTCAGACTTCATCAGCAATTTCAGAGAAGATTTGATATTGAAGACGCCATCAGGTGAAAGTCCTGGCAGAATGGCCAACTCAATTGTTGGTGCAAGCAGTGCAGCATCTACTCACAACATCATTTTTGTGAATGTTGAAGATCCAACTTCAGAGGTTGCAGCTGATGGAACAGAAGTAGAGGATATGCTGAAAGATGGTGTTGAGCCAGATTTGCTTAATGATGGTGCTGGCCCAAGTTTGCTGACAGATGGTGCAGAGCCAAACTTGCTTAATAATGGTGCTCACCCAAACTTGTTGGTTGCTCGCGTAGAGCCAAATTTGCAGACTAAAGTTGTTGTGCTGTCAGATTCAAAATTCAGTGATAGTGATTATGACATACACTACAAAAAAGACACATCCATGACATTTTCGGCCGAACGAAATTTTTTCCTGTCATGCTTATGACACTTCTATGATGATAATTGTGACAAAACTCGGTATCATCATAGTGTTGGAAATATGCCCTAGAGGCAATAATAAAAGCATTATTATTATATTTCCTTGTTCATGATAATTGTCTTTTATTCATGCTATAACTGTATCATACGGAAATCGTGATACACGTGTGAATACATAGACCACAATCGTCCTAGTGAGCCTCTAGTTGACTAGCTCGTTGGTCAACGGATAGTCATGGTTTCGACTATGGACATCGGATGTCATTGACAACGGGATCACGTCATTAGGAGAATGGCGTGATGGACAAGACCCAATCCTAAGCATAGCACAAAGATCGTGTAGTTCGTTTTGCTAGAGCTTTTCCAATGTCAAGTATCTCTTCCTTAGACCGTGAGATCGTGTAACTCCGGATACCGTAGGAATGCTTTGGGTGTACCAAACGTCACAACGAATCGGGTGACTATAAAGGTGCATTACGGTATCTCCGAAAGTGTCATTGGGTTGACACGGATCGAGGCAGGATTTGTCACTCCGTATGACGGAGAGGTATCACTGGGCCCACTCGGTAATGCATCATCATAATGAGCTCAAAGTGATCAAGTGTCCGGTCACGGATCATGCATTACTGATGCGAGTAAAGTGACTTGCGATAACGAGACTAAGCGAGGTATTGGGATACCGACGATCGAGTCTCGGGCAAGTAACATACCGTCGACAAAGGGAATAGAATACGGGGTTGCTTGAACCCTAGACATCGTGGTTCATCCGATGACAACATCGAGGAGTGTAGGAACCAACATGGGTATCCAGATCCCGCTGTTGGTTATTGACCGAGAGCGTCTCGGTCATGTCTACATGTCTCCCGAACCCGTAGGGTCTACACACTAAGGTTCGGTGGCGCTAGGGTTAATAGGAAGACTTGTATGTGATTACGAATGTTGTTGAGTCCCGGATGAGATCCCGGACGTCACGAGGAGTTCGGAATGGTCCGGAGGTAAAGATTTATATATGGAAGTCGTCAAGCGGACACGGAAAAGTTTGGTCATATCGGTTTATGGAGGGTCCACCGAAAGGTTCCGGAGGACCACGGGAGGCCACCCTTGGGGGCCACTTGGGCTGCGTGGGAGGCAGCCAGCCCCTGGTGGGCTGGGCGCACCCCTCCCTTGGCCCATGCGCCTAGGGTTGAGGGGGAACCTAAGGGGCGCCCCTTGCTTGGGGCAAGCCCCTCCCTTCCGCCGCCTCTAGATGCATCTAGAGGGGCCGCCCTCCTCTCTTCCCCTATAAATAGAGGGGTGGAGGGGAGGGCTGCACACACCATTGAAGGCGCAGCCCTGCCCCTCCCCAACACCTCTCCTCCTCCGCGTGAGCTTGGCGAAGCCTCTGCCGGAGATCAGTCACTCCACCGCATCACGCCGTCGTGCTGCCATTGGAGTGGTCTTCCTCAACCTCTCCTTCCTCCTTGCTGGATCAAGACGAAGGAGACGCCGTCGTCCCGTACGTGTGTTGAACGCGGAGGTGCTGTCCGTTCAGCACTTGGTCATCGGTGATCGGAATCACGTTGGGAACGTCTTCATCATCACCACTCCCTCGAACGCTTCCGTACTCGATCTACAAGTGGTATGTAGATGCAAACTCTCTCTCGTAACTCGTTGCTTAGATGAACTCATAGATAGATCTTGGTGAAACCGTAGAAAAATTTTAATTTTCTGCAACGTTCCCCAACAGTGGCATCATGAGCTAGGTCTATGCGTAGTTCTCTTTGCACGAGTAGAACACAATTTAGTTGTGGGCGTGGATCTTGTCAATTTACTTGCCGCTACTAGTCTTATCTTGCTTCCGCGGTATTGTGGGATGAAGCGGCCGGACCAACCTTACGTGCGCTTACGTGAGACCGGTTCCACCGACTAACATGCACTAGTTGCATAAGGTGGCTGGCGGGTGTCTGTCTCTCCTACTTTAGTTGGAGCGGATTCGATGAAAAGGGTCCTTATGAAGGGTAAATAGAAGTTGACAAGATCACGTTGTGGTTATTCGTAGGTAAGAAAACGTTCTTGCTAGAACCCAATTGCAGCCACGTAAAAGATGCAACAACAATTAGAGGACGTCTAACTTGTTTTTGCAGCAATTGTCATGTGATGTGATATGGCCAAGTTGTGATGAATGATGAATGACATATTGTGATGTATGAGATCATGTTCTTGTAATAGGAATCACGACTTGCATGTCGATGAGTATGACAACCGCAGGAACCATAGGAGTTGTCTTTATTTTGTATGACCTGCGTGTCATTGAAGAACGCCATGTAACTTACTTTACTTTATTGCTAAACGCGTTAGCCATAGAAGTAGAAGTAGTCGTTGGCGTGACAACTTCATGGAGGCACAATGATGGAGATCATGATGATGGAGATCATGGTGTCATGCGGTGACAAGATGATCATGGAGCCTCGAAGATGGAGATCAATGGAGCTTTATGATATTGGCCATATCATGTCACTACTATATAATTGCATGTGATGTTTATTATGTTAATACATCTTGTTTACTTAGAACGACGGTAGTAAATAAGATGATCCTTACAACAATTTCAAGAAGTGTTTCCCTAACGTGCACCGTTGCTAAAGTTAAGTCGCTTCTAAGCACCACGTGATGATCGGGTGTGATGGATTCTTACGTTCACATACAGCGGGTGTAAGACAGATTTACACACGCGAAAACACTTAGGGTTTACTTGACGAGCCTAGCATGTACAGACATGGCCTCGGAACACGGAGACCGAAAGGTCGAACATGAGTCGATAGAAGATACGATCAACATGAGAATGTTCACCGATGATGACTAGTCCGTCTCACGTGATGATCGGACACGGCCTAGTCGACTCGGATCGTGTAACACTTAGATGACTAGAGGGATGTCTAATCTGAGTGGGAGTTCATTTAAATAATTTGATTAGATGAACTTAATTATCATGAACTTAGTCTAAAACTTTTGAATGATATGTCTTGTAGATCAAATGGCCAACGCTCATGTCAACTTGAACTTCAACGCGCTCCTAGAAAACCAAGCTGAAAGATGGCGGCAGAACTATACGGACTGGGTCCGAACTTGAGATCATCCTCATAGCTGCCAAGAAACAATATGTCCTAGAAGGACCGCTAGGTGGCGCTCCGTCCCTGCAGAACCAAGACATTATGAATGCTTGGCAGTCTCGTCTTGATGATTACTCCCTCGTTCAAGGTGCGGCATGCTTTACAGCTTAGAACCGGGGCTCCAAAAGCGTTTTGAGCATCACGGAGCATATGAGATGTTCGAGGAGCTGAAACTTGTTTTCCAAGCTCACGCCGGGTCGAGAGATATGACATCTCCGACAAGTTCTATAGTTGTAAGATGGAGGAAAACAGTTACGTCGGTGAGCACATTACGAAGATATGCAGGTTGCACAACCGTATGACCCAGCTGAATATTAACCTCCACGATGAGGCGGTCATTGACAGAATCCTCGATCGCTCCCACCAAGCTACAAGAGCTTTGTGATGAACTACAACATGCAGGGGATGGTAAAGACCATTCTGAAGTGTTCTCTATCTGAAGTCAGCCGAGGTTGAAATCAAGAAAGAACATCAAGTGTTGATGGTCAATAAGACCACTAAGTTCAAGAAGGGCAAGGGCAAGAAGAACTTCAAGAAGGGCGGCAAGGAGGTTGCCGCGCCCGTAAGCAAGTTGCCGGGAAGAAGTCAAAGAATGGACCCAAACCCGAGACCGAGTGCTTTTATTGCAAGGGAGGGTCACCGAAGCGGAACTGCCCCAAATACTTAGCGGACAAGAAGGCCGCAACACCAAAGGTATATTTGATATACATGTAATTGATGTGTACTTTACCAATTACTCGTAGTAACTCCCAGGTATTTGATACGGTGCCGTTGCTCATATTTGTAACTCACAGCAGGAGCTGCGGAATAAGCGGAGACCGAAAGGACGAGGTGACGATGCGTCGGGAATGGTTCCAGAGTCGATGTGATCGCCGTCGGCACGCTACCTCTTCATTTACCTACGGGATTAGTTATGAACCTTAATAATTGTTATTTGGTGCCAAGTTTGAGCATGAATATTGTATCTGGATCTCGTTTAATATGAGATGGCTACTCATTTAAATCCGAGAATAATGGTTGTTCTATTTATATGAGAGATATGTTTTATGGTCATGCTCCGATGGTCAATGGTTTATTCTTAATGAATCTCGAGCGTAGTATTACACATGTTTATAGTGTGAATACCAAAAGATGTAAAGTTGATAACGATAGTCCCACATACTTGTGGCACTGCCGCCTTGGTCACATTGGTGTCAAGCGCATGAAGAAGCTCCATGCTGATGGACTTTTGGAGTCTTTAGATTATGAATCATTTGACACATGCGAACCATGCCTCATGGGCAAGATGACCAAGACTCCGTTCTCGGAACAATGGGCGAGCAACCAACTTGTTGGAAATCATACATACCGATGTAAAAGCGGTCCAATGAGCGTTGAGGCTCGCGGAGGATATCGTTATGTTCTCACTCTCACGGATGACTTGAGTAGATATGGTTATGTCTACTTGATGAAACACAAGTCTGAGACCTTTGAAAAGTTCAAGGAATTTCAGAATGAAGTAGAGAATCAACGTGACCGAAAGTTAAAATTCTTACGATCAGATCGTGGAGGAGAATATTGAAGTCACGAATTTGGTACACACTTAAGAAAATGTGGAATCGTTTCACAACTAACGCCGCTTGGAACACCTCAGCATAACGGTGTGTCCGAACGTCGTAATCGCACTCTATTGGATATGGTGCGGTCTATGATGTCTCTTACCGATTTACCGCTATCATTTTGGGGATACGCTCTAGAGACAGCTACATTCACTTTAAATAGGGCACCGTCTAAGTCCGTTGAGACGACACCGTATGAATTATGGTTTGGGAAGAAACCTAAGCTGTCGTTTCTAAAAGTTTGGGGATGCGATGCTTATGTCAAGAAACTTCAACCTGAAAAGCTCGAACCCAAGTCGGAAAAATCGTCTTCATAGGATACCCTAAAGAAACCATTGGGTATACCTTCTACTTAAGATCCGAGGGCAAGATCTTTGTTGCCAAGAACGGAACCTTTCGGAAAAAGAGTTTCTCTCGAAAGAAGTAAGTGGGAGGAAAGTAGAACTCGATGAAGTACTACCTCTTGAACAGGATAGTAGTGCAGCTCGGAAAATGTTCTGTGATGCCTACACCAACCAAGAGGAAATTAATGATGATGATCAAGGTGCTTGGATCAAGTTGCTACCAACCTCGTGGTCCACAAGGACACGTTCCGCACCAGTGTGGTGCGGCAACCCTGTCACGGAAATCATGTTGTTAGACAACGGTGAACCTTGAACTATGAAGAAGCGATGGCGGGCCCAGATTCCAACAAATGGCTAGAAGCCATGAAATCCGAGATAGAATCCATGTATGAAAACAAAGTGTGGACTTTGACCGACTTGCCCGATGATCGGCGGCGATAGAAAACAAATGGATCTTTAAGAAGAAGACGGACGCGGATGGTAATGTCACCATCTATAAAGCTCGACTTGTCGCTAAGGGTTATCGGCAAGTTCAAGGGATTGACTACGATGAGACTTTTTCTCCGTGGCGAAGCTTAAGTCCGTCCGAATCATGTTAGCAATTGCCGCATACTATGATTATGAGATATGGCAGATGGGCGTCAAAACAGCGTTCATTAACGGTTATCTTAAGGAAGAGCTGTATATGATGCAACCGAAGGTTTTGTCGATCCTAAGAATGTCGACAAAGTATGCAAGCTCCAGCGATCCATTTATGGGCTGGTGCAAGCATCTCGAGTTGGAACATTCGCTTTGATGAGATGATCAAAGCGTTTGGGTTTATGCGACTTATGGAGAAGCCTGCGTTTACAAGAAAGTGAGTGGGAGCTCAGTAGCATTTCTCATATTATATGTAGATGACATACTTTTGATGGGAAATGATATAGAATTCTTGGACAACATTAAGGCCTACTTGAATAAGTGTTTTTCAATGAAGGACCTTGGAGAAGCTGCTTATATATTAGGCATCAAGATCTATAGAGATAGATCGAGGCGCCTCATAGGTCTTTCACAAAGCACATACCTTGATAAGATTTTGAAGAAGTTCAAAATGGATCAGTCCAAGAAGGGTTCTTGCCTGTATTGCAAGGTGTGAGATTGAGCTCAGCTCAATGCCCAACCACGACAAAAGATAAAGAAGAGATGAGTGTCATCCCTATGCCTCAGCCATAGGATCTATTATGTATGCCATCTTGTGTACCAGACCTGATGTAAACCTTGCCGTAAGTTTGGTAGGAAGGTACCAAAGTAATCCCGCAAGGAACACTGGACAGCGGTCAAGAATATCCTGAAGTACCGAAAAGGACAAAGGACATGTTTCTCGTTTATGGAGGTGACGAAGAGCTCGTCGTAAAGGTTACGTCGACGCTAGCTTCGACACAGATCTGATGACTCTAAGTCACAAACCGGATACGTGTATATGTTGAATGGTGGAGCGATGGCTGGTGCAGCTGCAAGCGAGCGTCGTGGCGGGATCTACATGTGAAGCGGAGTACATGGCAGCCTCGGAGGCAGCGCATGAAGCAATTTGGGTGAAGGAGTTCATCACCGACCTAGGAGTCATACCCAATGCGTCGGGGCCGATCAAACTCTTCCGTGACAACACCGGAGCTATTGCACTTGCCAAGGAGCCCAAGTTTCACAAGAAGACCAGGCACATCAAGCGTCGCTTCAACTCCATCCGTGAAAATGTTCAGGATGGAGACATAGAAATTTGTAAAGTGCATACGGATCTGAATGTCGCAGATCCGTTGACTAAACCTCTTCCATGGGCAAAACATGATCAACACCGAACTCTATGGGTGTTCGATTCATCACAATGTAAACTAGATTATTGACTCTAGTGCAAGTGGGAGACTGTTGGAAATATGCCCTAGAGGCAATAATAAAAGCATTATTATTATATTTCCTTGTTCATGATAATTGTCTTTTATTCATGCTATAAGCTGTATTATCCGGAAATCGTGATACACGTGAATACATAGACCACAATCGTCCCTAGTGAGCCTCTAGTTGACTAGCTCGTTGGTCGACAGATAGTCATGGTTTCGACTATGGACATCAGATGTCATGATCACGTCATTAGGAGAATGACGTGATGGACAAGACCCAATCCTAAGCATAGCACAAAGATCGTGTAGTTCGTTTTTGCTAGAGCTTTTCCAATGTCAAGTATCTCTTCCTTAGACCGTGAGATCGTGTAACTCCGGATACCGTAGGAATGCTTTGGGTGTACCAAACGTCACAACGTGGCGGGTGACTATAAAGGTGCATTACAGTATCTCCGAAAGTGTCTGTTGGGTTGACACGGATCGAGACAGGGATTTGTCACTCCGTATGACGGAGAGGTATCACTGAGCCCACTCGGTAATGCATCATCATAATGAGCTCAAAGTGATCAAGTGTCTGGTCACGGGATCATGCATTACGGTACGAGTAAAGTGACTTGCCGGTAACGAGACTAAACGAGGTATTGGGATACCGACGATCGAGTCTCGGGCAAGTAACATACCGTCTGACAAAGGGAATAGAATACGGGTTGCTTGAACCCTAGACATCGTGGTTCATCCGATGACAACATCGAGGAGTGTGGGAACCAACATGGGTATCCAGATCCGCTGTTGGTTATTGACCGAGAGCGTCTCGGTCATGTCTACATGTCTCCCGAACCCGTAGGGTCTACACACTTAAGGTTCGGTGGCGCTAGGGTTAATAGGAAGACTTGTATGTGATTACCGAATGTTGTTCGAGTCCGTATGAGATCCCGGACGTCACGAGGAGTTCGGAATGGTCCGGAGGTAAAGATTTATATATGGGAAGTCGTCAAACGGACACCGGAAAAGTTTGGGTCATATCGGTTTTATGGAGGGTCCACCGAAAGGTTCCGGAGGACCACGGGAGGGGCCACCCCTTTGGGGCCACTTGGGCTGCGTGGGAGGAAGCCAGCCCCGGTGGGCTGGGCGCACCCTCCCTTGGCCCATGCGCCTAGGGTTGAGGGGGGAACCCTAAGGGGGGCGCCCCCCTTGCTTGGGGGGCAAGCCCCCCTCCCCTTGGCCGCCGCCCCCCTCTAGATGCATCTAGAGGGGCCGGCCCCCTCCTCCCTTCCCCTATAAATAGAGGGGTGGAGGGAAGGGCTGCACACACCATTGAAGGCGCAGCCCCTCCCCTCCCCAACACCTCTCCTCCTCCGCGTGAGCTTGGCGAAGCCCTGCCGGAGATCAGTCACTCCATCTGCATCACGCCGACGTGCTGCCATTGGAGTGGTCTTCCTCAACCTCTCCTTCCTCCTTGCTGGATCAAGACGAAGGAGACGCCGTCGTCCCGTACGTGTGTTGAACGCGGAGGTGCTGTCCGTTCAGCACTTGGTCATCGGTGATCGGAATCACGTTGGGAACGTCTTCATCATCACCACTCCCTCGAACGCTTCCGTACTCGATCTACAAGTGGTATGTAGATGCAAACTCTCTCTCGTAACTCATTGCTTAGATGAACTCATAGATAGATCTTGGTGAAACCGTAGAAAATTTTTAATTTTCTGCAACGTTCCCCAACACATAGATGTGGTGGGCTCCTACTTCTATGACAAAAAATCATGACAGAAAATGGGCTTTTCATCCTGGGCGGGCCGGAGACGCAGCTGCATACATTCTTTGGGCCGTCCATGACAGAAAAAACCGTGGTAGAAGTGAGGGCGAGGATAATATCGGGGAGTTCCCGGTTACGGTGGGTGGTCGGGGGCCGAGCGATGCGCGTTTCTCTAGTACGCGTACGCGCGTGGGTGCAAGGCGTTGGGCTCTAACTAAACCCGAGCAAGGCGTTCGCCTACTAAACCCGAGGGATTGCACTGCAGGCTACGCGTTACTGAACCTGAGCGATCGATCTATCCCTAGATGTTAACTGAACCCGATCGAGCGATTCCTTCACTCCTGCTGCTAATTGAAGCCAATCGAACCTGCTGCCTCCTTCCCTTGATGAACAGTGAGCATTGTTGGGGGGGGTTGGGTGAACAGTTCCTGATGGGGGGTTGGATGAACAGGACCCCGTGGTAGTAGAGGCTGTTGCCACTGGATGAACAGGACCCCGATCGAGCCGGTTGGGGGTGGATGAACAGGACCCCGTGGAGGGCTAGATGAACAGGACCCCGTGGAGGGCTGGTTGAACAGTAGCCAGTGGAGGGCTGGATGAACATTAGCCCATGTTGGGGTGGTTGAACAGGACCCCGTGGAGAGGGTTGGTTGAACAGTAGCCGATGGAGGAGCGGTGGAGGCTGGATGATAGGATCCCGTGGATGAACAGTGGCTGGTGGAGGCAGGAGGGGAGACGCAGTGGATGAATATTCGCAGGTGGAGGCTGGAGGAGGTCGACGGTGGATGAACAGTAGCCCGTGGAGGCAGTCGATGATGGAGATGAATAGTAGCCCGTGGAGTCCCGTTTTGCGGTACGCCACACCCCTCCCGATGAACATGACCCCCGTTTCGACCGTAGCGCTCCAACACAAGTCTGTTTCCTCCGTTTTGTGGTACGCCACACCCTCCCGATCAATAGGACCCCGTTTCGACCGTAGGCACTTGAACACAAGTCAGGTTCCTCCATTTTGCGGTACGCCAGACCCTTCCCGATGAACATGATCCCGTTTCGACCGTGGTCGGTCGAACAGAAGGCCGTTTCCTCCGTTCTGCGGTACGCCAGACCTCGTTTCGATCGGCTATTCAGTCCAAGCCGTTTGGGTCCCGATGAACACGATGACGCAGTTTCTTCGTTCCGACCCAACCGGTTTGCTGCCGATGAACAGGACGCCGTTGCTGCCTCTCCATGTACACGAGCCCTGGCCGTACGTATGCACGAGTAGGCATTCGAGACCCCGCCCGTATGTATGTACGTGGTCGTATTTACTTTCTTGCACCCTGGCTGTACGTATGTTCACATGCTACGTGCGTGCCTCTACTACGACACATGCCCTTCCTTACTCGGCCACGGTTCATCGCAGCAGCCTGCAGACAGACCGATCGACCAGTATGTACGTACACGTTCGCGACCAGAATGAGAACGCTACGTACGCTTCGACCAGGTGGGTCCCGATTGTCAGGCACTTCCTTGTGTGCGAAGATGTAGCATGTGGGTCCCAGCAGTCAGGGGGGAAACATTTTTTCACGAAATTCGGTGGCCCGTCCGGTGGGTCCCTGCTGTCAGGTGGAGGAATCATTATTTTGCGCGTAATAAGGAGGCACTTCCTTGCTGCGGCCGTGGACCCTGCTATCAGCCTCTCCACGTACAGTACTCTTCTGATGGAAGTCGTTCCTTAACCACATTGACCACGCCGCGCCGAGAGCACCAAGGCAGTGGACGACGGTGAGGCCTAGGAAGGGGACGACACGGAGCCGGGGAAGAAGGGCAGTGGATGCCCACGCGGAGAGGAGTACGAGGGTTCACTGGTTCACTGGTCCATCGTTGAATAACCATTGTGTTGTTTGTTCATGTAATCGATCAAACCATTTGTTTTAGAGATCATGTAATATTTTTTTTGTTTTTTCGTTTGTAAGTGTTTTAGCACAAGTCTGTATTAATTGATAAGACTCTGAGACATTTCATTTTGATTGCTGTGCCAGACCTATAAATATGCCAATCGGGCTGAATGTGCATTCAACAATAATAGTAGTATAGATGGACCTTAAGTGGCGCGCATCGGAAAGGGACAAGATGTTGTACCAGCTTCGCTAAAAAAAGGATGCTCTTCTAGCAAAAAAAGTTCAGCGGCCTGGCTTATGTATGTTAGTTGATATTATTGATCCATATACTTTATAAGTGTTTATATGTCTGTTAGTTTTGTAGATTATTGCTTGATTGACTCGGTATTTGAATCTTGATACATCGCTTGTGTACATATCTAAATGGGAGTACACATTATGCTACGTGTGACACTTGAGTTGGACATAAAGTGGATTCAAATATTCGAATTCCCCTTAAACTGGATTCTAGCTTCTGAATTCGAGTATCGGCATTTGTAAATCATATTCATATATGACAGTGGAATACATCTTTGTCGTGCTTTTGAAGATATATAAAAACACATAGAATGATTTATAAAGATTCATATAGGAATACAAAATGGATTCGAATTTAGTTGCTAGGGTAAACGTGGATGCTTATTGTCCCAAAATTCAAAAGAAGCGGCAAAATGTCCACTCCCACGTCGGCTGTCCGAAGCCAGTGTTTGGGAGATGGAAATTACTGCCTACCCATGGAAATTACTGCCTACCCTTACACGGACAATCCATGGACCCGATTTCCACTGCTCTCAGTAGGGGTAGGTTAGTAACTTCAATTAGACGTGACGCGACCGCCTCTGAGCCCATTCCAAAACGGTGGGCGCCAAACATGGGCAGCAAACCACATTTGATTCAAGATCGTCCGAAAGACCTCCGTCTCTCCCTCCATTTCCCCATTCATACACGGTGGGCGGCAAAACAAACTCGACTCGGCCAAATCGATGTAGGCAAATATTTTCAATAGGGGCAGGTTTGTAACTTCACTCAGATGTGACACAACCGCCCTACCTGTCAGCCCCATTCATACATCGTGGGCGCCAATCGTGGGCGCCAAAACACCCTCTCCTCGCCCGAAATCGCTCTGGGCAAATATTGGCGAGATGCGAGATTACCGTCCTATCCCCAACCAACGAGATGTCCAAATTTTAAACGGGGGCTAAGTTCGTAACTTTCCCATATTTCAGACAGGTCCCAAAAACATGGTTCCCCATACCTCTCCCTCCATTTTCCCATTCATCGCGAGAACACCATCCCCACACCAGCCTCCTCCGTCCGCCACCCCCTCCATCGCCGCCTTCCTCCACCCCATCCATCACCACCGTCCTCCAATATGCCAGAGCGCCTACCAAGACCACGCCGTCCACTGCTAGAGATGGACATTTCTCATCCACGACGATGGACCATGAGCCTTGCACCGCGTCCTCTTGCTTCATCCACACCGTCGTCCTCTTTGCCGGGGCTGCTCACCCGACCTTCTCGTCCACCGCAACGGGACTTATCCACCTATGCACCTGTGTACCGTCGCAGATCTGATTCAACACCACCGACAGCCATCGCACCCTCGATGCCTACACGGCGCCGCAAGAGAGGTGGTACTTCATATCTCCTCAACTTTTTGATCTCAACCAGAAAATAGATCGTAACTTGGTTACTCACTACTGGAATCAGGAACTTTGCCATCAGTTGTTTCTTTGCCGTCAGCCACAGGCAGCGTCGCCGCCCGGCCGCCCGCCGCCTCGGCCACCCGCCCGGCCGCTCCGCCCACTGCCGCTTGCGACCCGCCCGAGCCGCCCGCCCACACAAGACGGGCCTCCTCGCTGTCCCGGCCGCCCGACAGGCTGCGCCGACCCGCCCGCCCTTCACGCCCGCCCGCCTCGCCACGCGCCTCGCCGCCTGCCGCTCAAGGTGAGATATTTTCATTTTTTCTGTATTTTTAGATTTACTTTAATTAGGTTTAGTATAATTTAGTTTAGGTTTTCTTTAGTTTAGTCAGTTTATTTTAGGTTTAGTTCAGTTTAGTTTAGGTCAAGTTTCTGGTTTAGTTTAGGTTTAGTTTAGGTTCAGTTTAGGTTTAGTTTAGTTAGTTTAGTTTAGGTATAGTTTAGTTTACTTTAGGTTAAGTTTCTAGTTTATTTTGAACATGTGATATTTGTTGTTATTTTTTTAGTTCAAGCATTTATTCCCGCTTCGACGTCGACGATGCCTTTCCCACATCCTCATCGTCAACTCGGCGGAGGAGGCCTGCTTGATCAGAGGGTCCATGTCCGAGACTGGGCTCCGCCGGGCTAGTACTGGGAGGTTCTATCTTCCAGGGGGCGCAGGTTGGTGAGGAGCCAGCCCGTCGTTGACCCAAACTTTGTTTGGATGCGGTCGCGTGGGCCAGTGATGGTGCCGAGGCTTTTGGACACCGCGGAGGTGGTACGTCACCGTGTCAGCGAGGAGGACGAGCACGTCCGTCGCTACGTGGTTGCGTTGGAAGGCAGGTTCGACAATACCTGACAGGTATTCAGGGATCTCACTGGAGCTATGATCCTGTGATGGTTCCTTCTCTTTGGGTGTCCACTACCCGCGCCGATACCCGTCATTCGCTACAGTTCTAGCTGTATTAGCGATGCTATATGTATGATACTATTCGAGATGTATTAGTGATAATATTCGATGATGTATAGACGCAAGAGATGATGTAGTTTTGCTTATTGAATGCATGCTAATTTAGTTTACCCGGGGATGTACCTTAAATAGCAAGTATCGTCAGTGCGAGATACATGTGGCAACCCAAGTTTTCTATCTACCGTGGGCTTGTCAAAGTGATCCTAATCTCAAAGGTTGGGATGTCGTTTATGAAGTGCCGCCACGTGTTAGACCACCTCCCCCCAATGAAGATTATTATGCACCTCACATTAACCCAGACACATATGAAGGAGAATTCTTCCAGGAAACGCGTCTTTCCAAAAAACGTTTCAAGAACCGCTCTACTTCGCCCCAGAACATTGAAGTAGACAACGACAGTGAACCCGACTTCACCCCTCAGCCGGAACAAAAAGAGCCTGAACCGGAATTTGAAACCGACCCTCTTGTCGAGAAGTTAAATTTAGTTGAAAAAGAAAATGAGTATTTGAAAGAAAAAATTAAAAGAATTGAAGAAGAGAAGATGACATTGGAGCTGTATTTTGCCGATGTCGTCGATGATCACAAGATGAAGATGAATACAATGCGCTTGAAGATGGATGCAATGCGCATGAAGCTTAAGAAGATTAGAAAATATGCCATTCATAATGAGGCTTGGTATCATTGTGCCGTTGGATCAATTGTTAGCTTAGTTGCGATCTTCATCGCATTTGTTGTGATGAGGGTAACTTTTCTCTAGTGTTTTGCTTAACAAATGCATACTTAGCTTACTTTCCTCCTAAATGGCATAACTACCTAAGTTAGACAAAAAATGAGCTATACTTAGCTTTCTTTCCTCAAAAGTGTCATGATAATCTTTGTTACCTCCAAAATGATATAGACTTACCTTACTTTCCTTGAAAATGAAAATAACCTTAGTAAGCTCCAAAATGACCTATTTACCTAGCTTAGCTCTAAAATGACCTACACTTAGCATTTTTACCTAGCTTAGCAATAAAATGGCATTTTTACCTACCTTAGTTAGAAGAATAAGAAGATAAAATAGAGGCGAGGAGAAAAAGAAAGAGAAGAAAAAATCTTCTTCTTCTTCCTTTTCTTCCTCTTCTTCTTCTTCTTCTTATTCTTCTTCTTCTTTTTCTAGATAGTCTTCTTCTTCCTCTTCTTCTTCTAACTTGCTTCTTTCCCAATTTGCAGATTTGCTTTAGATGAGGAAGCTTGCGTTGATGGAGTCTGCTCTTCTCTTTATGCTTCCTTGTTGTTTTGATTTTGTACGATGAACAATGTCAAACTTGCTACCTATATATGCATGTATGGATGAAACCATTGTATGCTTGTTGTTGGATATGTTGGCTATGTATATGTTTTGGATGAAACCATTTGCTTTGTATTTGTGTTGGATGATCATATCCATATGGCAGGGATGTGATTTGGTATGAATATGTGTTGGTATGCTTGTCGAAAGTATTTTCATATGTGTCTATATATATGAAATTCTTGAAATCAGAGGGGAAACCCTCTTTTGCTAAAAAAATCTGCTTAGGGTTTCCCCCTTTTATGATCACTATACGATTATCATACGTGCCTTGTGTTATAATAGCACTGCTCCACCCATCAAGCTAAACAAGCTTAGTTGTTCAAATAAGAATATGATATTATTAAAAGATAGTCGTTTAATTGGTTAGCTAATGTTCCTAATTTAGTATCGAAAATGCATGTTTGCCGCTCGGGTGTGCATCTCTACAGGGTGCCCACGGTGGGCTGCGGCCCATCCTGGGATTTTGGGTCGGTCCAGGCCCCGATTCTGCTCTGTTCTGCTGCGCTTTCGATCTCTACTCGCCCCCAGCCGCCTGCTTCGCCGGTGACTTGTCGTCCCCCGACGGCATGACTCTAGGAGGAGACCCCCGAACTAACAGGAGGTCAGGAGCCGCTCGCCCAACAACGTCACCGCCGCCCGGGCGCGCTGCCGTGCCTACCTTCCGAGTCCGTTCAGGGCTCAGGCGTGCAGCAGCCACTAAGCCAACCCGATTTATCCTGAGATACGTCTGCAACACTCAGCAGCCACTCCTCATCACCCATTTTCTAATTGATTCAGTACTCATTAGGCAGGACTGTCATTAGGGTTTGTTGTGTACTAAGTGCTACCTACACTTAATGGTTCAGATGTATTTCAGTAACCTTTAGTACCTGTAAAGTTCACAGGGTTTCAAAATTCCGTCCCTAGGAACAGACACTAGTCATTTTGGATTGTTGGTCGTAGTGACATTGACCTAGATTACTACTGTAGGCCAGGTATGTTGACAATTTTACTTGTATTTCTTACTCATTCGATATGATATCCAATTATTCACGTCGATTAGTTGCAAATAATAAGTGCTAGACCAACTTCTTGATTCAGATTTGGACGGTCTCTTACTGCAGTTACAATTCTACATACTTGTCCTAGTAAGCTCACAAGTAATGATTGATTCACTACATCTATGCTTTCCTTGTCATATTTGTTGTCAATATTCTTTTAGGGTGGACCACCCTGTTTCAAAATACTGGAACCGCAGACATGAGTGAATAGTATTTCTCTGTGTGATCTCTTCCATCATGTGTGGGCAAGGAACACTACATTGTATAGAAAGAAAGTGTCATTTCCACCTTTTACATAGACTATGATCTTTTACATGGAATACAATCTGCCTACTTGCTTTGTGTCGCACTACCAGCACTCCACCCTTGAAGCTAAACATTATGCCACTCATAATTCCTTAGTTTATTTGTTCAAATACGAATTTGATATGATTGTAATGTTCCTACTTCAGTTTTGAAATGTGTGTGCCTGTTATAGAGACATAAGAGGTTTGTATTTCTGTGTGTGATCTGGTCAGCACAGTTGGGGGTGAACTTTGCATATGTAGGGGTTTATAGGGAGACACTCTTCTAGTTGAATCCGCAATGCATTCCATAGATAATCTGACTACTTTTTATGTTTTCATGAATCTAAGATACTGAACAACATCATAATGATTATGAGCTTGCGCGCATGAAAAGAATAAAGGTGAACAATGCCATGGCTGTCAAACTTGGCATTAAGGGACTGAAATCAAGTCTGGATGCAATGCAAACGCTCTCCACCTACAGATTCATGCTCAGAATATGATCCTAACAGTGATTCTGAGCTAGAGGGAGACATAAGTCAATGTAGCTCCCTAGTGGATGAGTCGGAGGCTGATACCCTATCTTATTCACCCATCAAGGTGCTTGCTCTAACTTTCCAAGGTTATATTGGTCACACATATCTTGCAACTGATGCTTTGCATTGCTTCTACTTTGTTGCACTGCCATTATCTTAGTTTGCGCATCGTGTATGTGAATACACCATGCGTATCCATTTTCAGTACATATTCCATCTGTCATCATACCATATTTATCCATTCAAATGTTGTTCTTGTGTATCAGACGTTCAAAAGGAAGAGGGTGATTGCTGATCATGGAGGAGCACGAGTAAAGTATTTGGAAAAGGTAGTGACACCTGATAAATCAAATATCCCATTAGGCGTAGTTGGAATATCACCTGACCCACAAAACACGACCCCAACTCTAGCAGACTCTAGCCCTACTACACTAGTCATCTCTAGTGCCGCAACTCAACAGACCCCAACTGCAGCAAACAATATGATGATGCCAGTTGACATACCACTAGCTCTACGACGCAAAACCCCCATTCCAGCAAAGAGTACACCAAATCCAGTTGCCAAATCTCTTTCCGAACGAGAGAGAGCCCTAATTGCAGCAAATAGGACCCATGTTCCATTTCTTCCCAGTTTAGAAGATGAAGCTTATATTGTTGTCAGGAACTTTGTGCGCATCTTTCCTTCATGGAAATATTATATCGCAGACATAGAGCAATTTCCAGTCTTCGTCCGCAACTTACGCGTAACTAATGTACTAATGTTATTCATGGTAATTGCTGCATATGTTTCTGCTGATAGAAGACACAAGATTTCATTCTTTTAAATAGGCGAGGACTAAACTGGATTGTCAAGACAAGCAAGGGTTGGTTGCGCTTTCAAGCACTCAGTGATGAAGTATCGTTCCTACCTGAGGCAAGCGCACTTCGATGGCAAGCCTCTAAACAAAATTTCTGTAAAGTCTCCGGTGCTACTTTTGTCAAACAGTGTCTGGAATAATCTTGTTACACACTGGTCTCGTCTGCAGCGTAAGGTACTGTCTATGATATCACATCACAATTTGAACTACATTTCTGCATGTGCCTTAACGTCTCTCTTGTACGAAAACTGTTTGCAGAAGAACATTCATTCTCAAGGGACCATATAATCTCGCAACTATACTGCACACTGCATTGCTCTTGTGAGTACTCTTGCCCTATATGACCATACTTACTTTCATAGCTGTTTGATTATGTAGCATCACTGCACATGTTAGCGACATTATAAGATCCGTATGGACTCTTACAATAATTTAGAATCAACCCAATGCTTTTGAAGAGGTTTAGCTCTGCAGTCCTGTTGTAAGGACTGAACATCGTCTAGCACTGTACTTACATTAACAGCTACTCCCTCCGTCCCATAATATAAGAACGTTTTGCATAGTACAACAGTGTTCAAAGCACTCTTATATTATGGGAAGAGGGATTGGTTCATTGTGTAGCATTCTGCATCTTATCTCCCTCGCCACCCATTTACTAAAAAATATCAGATCTATATTTAATCTAACCAAAAAGTTGAATACACAGACAATGCCAGTGCAGAAGTGTAGCCCATTGCTCTTGTCAGTACTTTTGTCCTGTAATGCTTGTACTTCCAGGGATTGGTAATTGATTATGTAGCATCAATCAACATCTTATCTTCATTATCCTCTATCCCTTCTAGTATTATCATATCTATAATTACTCTCTACAAAATGTAGAGTACAGGAAATGCTTATGAAGAACATTATGTGCTGAAATTCTTGAGTTATCCATCCCTTGACATGGAGAAGGGAATTATAAAGCTGGTGTTAACTGTTAATGTAATTCAGTCCTTCTAAACCTTTATCCTCAACTGTTGTTTAATTTTCTCATACTCCCTATCGTTAACTACAGTTTAGTTTGCTATTTCTATCAAAATGCATGTTCGCAGCAACCATAAGTTCCAAGTTTTACTTGTAAAACCAAATTCCTTATTCATACCATGCACATTACTCAATACTCCCTATATGTATGCTTGTTTTTGTGGATCTATAATCCAGTGTGTGGTGAACCAGCCCACGTTTGCACCTTGTCATCTCCTGTTTTATCTTACTGATGTGGCTGATGATATGAACAACATGCCATGCGCATTAACAAAAATAGATATAGTGATTGTCTTTGCCCTTCATCTATGCTTGTTATGTTGACATGGTAATCCAGTAGTGTGGTGAAGCTCCACGCATTATGAACAATGCCAAATTTTGCTATTGATATTTTGAACTTACTCTTTATTTTCTAATTTGAAATTGGATGGAATTGACAGCACAGTTATCATCTTTGTTTATACACGTGCAAAACCTGTCATCTCTATGGTTGTTTCAGGGTGGTATGCCTGATGGCATGCACAAGTCTGCTGAAGGCTATGAGACAAACCAAATATATATTGCAACAAAGAAGGCAAAACATCTTGAAGATAGCGAGACAACCCCAAAGTCTTGTCTTGATGCAGTGTTCGAGTTAATTGAGACTAGCAGTCAGACAAGCTCACATAATTTTCTCTCTGAATTAGTTCGACTTCTTTAGTCCCAAGTTCTAGCAGAAAGGCATTCTGCAACTCAACTTCGACTTGAAGTCCTATGTCTAAGAAAGATTGTAGAGAACACCAATGAGAACCTCATTGCTAAAAAGCTACACCTGGAAGCTATGACCGACATGCTAGGCCGGTCTCACAGCCTTGCTCAGCAGCTTGCGCAGCAGTTCCCGCACAAAGGCTAACCTTTCTTGAACTGTCTCGGAAGTGGTCTTGGTTCAGTATTATTTTGTTACGCTGCAATGCCGCCCAGTTTTTGTAATCTGCTTCTTCTTTGCGCTTCTATGATTACTGGTGGTGAACTTCGATGCCTAGTGGATGTAATATACCATAAATCCTCTATTGTATAGTGTAGGTTTATTCGAAGTTACTATGTCGTAATTTCTTTATTGTATAGAGTAGGTTTGTTCTTAATTCCTACTAGTTAATTCCATCATTCACTATCTAAAAAAAACTGATGTAGTCGACCGGGCCGAAACATTCGCCTCTAACGGGCCTGCTCTTTAGTGGGCCACAATTGGCCGGCCTGCAACTTTCTTGGGCCTGAAAGGCCATTGGGGCCTTCACACTTTGCGCCAGACCCACAACTTACACGGGCCTATATTTGGCCCAAAGTTTAGTTGGGCCTTTAGTGGACCCAGCGCTTAGTTGGGCCCATGTAGCTTTGGGCCATTAACAGGCTGAGTATTCTGCTGGCCTGATACGGTCCAGAAGAACGATGAGCCTTTAGCAGGCCGAAATGCATGTTGGGCCTCAATTTTCACTAGTCATCAACGGGCCTTCAGCAGGCTGAAATGTAGTCCGGGCCTTTTTTGGCCCAGTTATATGACGGGCCATTACCAAGCCGAAACATATCTCTGGCCTTAGTTGGCCCACTGATATCATGGGCCTTTAAGAGGCCGAAAGCTTAGTGCAGGCATCAACGGGCCGAATTATACGACAGGCCTTTAACATGTCGAAAGTCACGTTGGGCTGAACTGTTGCCACCTTTATCACGGGCCGTTAGAGGGCCGGATATCGCGTCGGACCATATATGGCCCATGGGAAGCACGGGCCATTCCCATGCCAAAAGACACACCGGGCTGAAATGGGCCCATGTCTACATCGCGCCTCTAACAGGCTAAAATGTCACTGGGCCATAATTGGGCCCAAATATTCGGTGAACAATTAACGGGCCAGATCAGGCTTCGGGTCGTAAATGGTCCATGTTTAAACATGCCATTATTGGGCTGGCCCACTAGTACCTGAGTAAATACTACGGGCCTTTGAATGGGCCGGCCTTTTTAACCTATATGGGCCTCTGTTGGGCCCTGCCATGTGTCGACGAATCATAGGCGCCTTCGGTCCAATGAGTGGATGACATCTTTCCCAATGGTGAGCCGACACGCGGTTCCTCTGGCCATTGAGGATTTTACACGTGGAAAATCCCTATTGGTCCGGGCTATTAACGGGTTATCGGATCCAAACCGGAACCTGATAGCTTAACGGCAACCCGTTACGGTGGATGCCATGTGTCGGTCACCCTTGACGAAAGCACTTCTGTGATGCGCGATTTATCGTCATGGAAGTAGACACTTCCGTGATGATAATTTTGGTAATGTCATGGAACACTTCTACGACAGCACAGGTATGAGTATCTTGATTCTATCATAAAATCGTCATGGATGTACATGCATGACAGAAAACGTGACCTACTGTGACAAACACGTATCATCACAGAAGTGCATTTTTTTTGTAGTGATAGATGATGGAGATGATGATCTTTATGAAGACAACATTGACTTTGATGTTGATGAAGAGGCTGAGCAAGAGGAGGTAGAGGGTGAGCCTGACTATGTACTTGAATATGAAGATCTGAACCTCTCCACTGAAGCACAAGATCAAATTAAGTACAAGTTCAAAGCTTTCAATTCCAAGGTGGACACGAAATCCGCTGTATTTAAATTAGGTATGGTATTTGCTGATGTGGTTGAGCTGAGGAAAGCTCTTAAGGCATATGCAATAAGGAACAAAGTGTAGATCAATAAGGTGAAGAATGACAAGATCGGATTAGAGGCAGTTTGTCAGGGTAGTTGCCCATGGGTGCTAAAGGCTGGAAATGACAAGAGGACTGGAGGTTTTGTCATCAAGGCCTACAATGCATTGCATAAGTGCCAGAAGAAGTGGAAGTTAAAGGATTTGATAGCAAAATTCATGTGTAGTTTTTTCATTGATGAGTTCAGAGATGACTAAAAGATGTCACTTGGAACATTTTCAAGGAAAATTACAAAGGAATTCAATGTTACTCCTAATAGTTGGAAGCTGGCTAGGGATAGAAAGCAAGCACTTAAGGAGATACATGGTGAGGAGGGAGAGCAGTTCAACAGGCTACGGGATTATGGGCATGAGCTAAGGAGAAAAATCCTAGATCTACATTCCTGCTAACAACTACACTTGTGAAAGATACAAAATTTCTAATGGGCAAAAAATGTTTGAAAATATTGTATTGGTCATATGATGCATGTAAGAGAGGATGGCTAAAGGGTTGCATGACTATTCTCTTCATTGATGGTTGTCACATGAAAACAAGGTTTAAAGGAGTTCTACTTAGTGCTGTTGGAATTGATCCTATTGACTGTATTTTCCCCATTGTAATGGGCTGGGTGGAAGTAAATGCAAAGGTTCATGGGAGTGGTTTCTGACCACTCTCAAAGATGATCTGGACACTACTAACACAGCTCCTTTCACACTTATGATTGAAAAGCAGAAAGGGTTACTAAATGTTGTGCACAAGGTTTGGCCAGATGCAGAACACGGGTTTTGTGTGAGGCATATTTACCAAAGTTTTAATGAGAGGCACAAAGGAGAGGTACTCAAGCAAGATCTGTGGGCCATTGCAAGATCACCAAACAAGGTAAAGTGGGGTGAGAATTGTCAGAAAATGGATGATCACTCCCAGCTGCCTTCCACTGGACTGAGAGACTTGAGGCAAAGACATGGTGCAAGGCATTGATTTTTCAGTGTATTTCCCAAATGTGACATCCTGCTGAACAATACTCTGAAGTGTTTAACAGCTACATCCTTGATGGCAGAGAGATGGCAGTGCTTAGTATGTTTGAATATATCTTCTACAGATCATGCATAGGCTAGTGATTAAACAAAGAGAAGCTATAGAAAAGTGGGTAGGGCAGAGAATATGCCCAAAAATCAAGAAGAAATTGGATGAGAACACATAGTTTGCTACAAATTGCCATGTATCTGAAGCTGGCCAACAAATGTTCAGAGTTCAGTCTGGTAATAATAGCTACACAGTGGACCTTTCTTTGCACACATGTGATTGCAGGAGATGGCAGTTGTCTGGAGTACCATGTGGTCATTCTATAGCATGTTGCAGAGAGGAGAGGATTGACCCAGAGACCATGGTTCATGACTGCTATACAGTTCAGACATATCTCAAGGCAGATGGCTACACTCTTATTCCTCTTGCAGACCCAAAGCATTGGGAGATATAGAATGGGTACAAGGTGCATCCACCAGTGTTTACTAAACAGTTGGGAAGGCCCAAGAAAAACAGGAGGAAGACACCAGAGGAGAAGATCAATAATGGTGTTAGGGTTTTGAACAGAAAAGGTGTTACAATGCACTGTTCAATCTGTGGCAGAGCAGATCACAACAGAAACAGCCACTTCAGATGGCAGGAAACTCTCATTGAAGATGGGATAGAGGTGGTTGATGATAGCTATGATGACCCTACCTTTCTTCAGGTATATGCACTACTGAATTTAACTGCATTTGTACTATACTTAACTCATTGTAACTGAACTTAACTAACTAGAACTGAATGTGCTTAAATGAATATGTGCAGAACATTTTCCCAAACAATGTAGATCCTATGTTAGATCCAATTGATTCACCAACAAGTATGGTGTTCACCATGGATCAGAGATATTGCTAGAAGAGCTCCTCAAAGGGTATATGGACCATTGCCAAAGCAGTCTGCCTTTGTTGCTGCTGCTGGTGCTGTAATACCTCAGCTAGTGGTCACCACAGAGATGATCATTGGTAGGCATACAAGGGCAACACAGTAGCTCACAAATAAGAAGGATCACAAGTTGCTGCTACAGGAAGAGCAAGTAAAAGACAAAGAAATGCTTATGCAGGCAAAGGAAGAGGTGAAGCTCTAGATACAGGCATAGGAAGAGGTGCAGTTGCAGATCCGGGCACAGGAAGAGGTGCAGCTCTGCATGCAGGCAGAGGAAGAGGTGCAGCTCCATATGCAGGTAGAGGAAGACGTGAAGCTCCACATGCAGGCACAAGAAGATGTGCAACTGCAGGCAGAGGAAGAGGAGCAAGAAATCCTACTACAGGGAGAGGAAGAGGAGGAAGAAATGCAGATGCATCTACAAGGAGAGGGAGAGGAGGTATTCTAGGTGGGAGGGCATATTGGCTCATGTTTGGAGATGACAGGACTAGCCAAATACCTGATCTCAATGCTCCTCCTGAAGATTTGGTGGCACCTGCTCCCTGATTAGCTGGCTGTTGCTAGTAACATTTTTTTGTAAAGGCCTAGAGTGATGTAACTTAATGACTGGCCTATTAAGGATGCCAAACAGTGGCATCAAGTGGCAATTATTGCTTCTTTTTGGTGGCAAACAGTGGCAAGCATTGCCCATTTATTGATGGCAACCATTGGCATTCATTGCCCTTTTTGTAAACTAAACATTTGGAGGGAAGTTCCTGAAGAGGTATAGCAATGTAGACTGAATTTTACTACATATTGGCTTGCTAGTTAACTGACATTTACTGCATATTGCCTTGCTGTTGTAGTTAACTGAACTTAAGTGCACAATGAGCTAGTACTGTAGTCAACTGAATATGTAATAACTTAAAAAATTGGCTTGCTATTGGTGGTGTTAATGACTATATAAGAAAACTGGTGTTGTAGTTAACTGAATTTTATTGATTGTTTCCTTGCTGTTGTAGTTAACTCAATTTTATTGACTGATGCCTTGTTGTTGTACTGAACACAAAATATATGAGAAAACAAAAATATGGCCTGGGGCTTGAACCCAGGACCTGGGGTTTATGATGCTGCGTGCAATGCCAATGGGATAGAAGTAGTCATTTGTTCGACTAGCACCTTCTTATCTAAATATTATTTGTTAGTGGGCCCTGTAGTTTAGCGTGTGTTACGCCAAGTGTGTGACGACCTTCATTGCGAATCGTTGTCGTTTCGGTTTTCAAGGCTATAAGACGTGTCAACTTACCATTCTCCCTCCCCACTCACCGCTCACACTCCCCACTCTCCTGTCCCAACCACCCAAGAAACCCTCGTTAACAACCACGCCACCACCGTCGCCATGGACCAGAGTCTCGGCTGGCAGAAGGCCGTCGAAGAGCTAGCCGTCGACAACCAAGAGATAGTCGGTGACAACCAAGAGATATGCACGCAGTACAGGGAGATCGTGCAGTGGTTCTCAAGTGTTCGGATGATGAGGATCCACGCCCGCGGCCTCGTGAAGGTGATGACAGATGCTGAAAAGCTCCGTGCCTTCCCCGCCGGCCTCAATGTCCCTCCGGCGACCATCCTCCTGTGGGCAATGCGCGAGGTGCAACACTCCCCCAAACCCAGGCAGCGCGCTCGCTGGTGGATGTACCACTCATCTACCAAGCCACGGGCTGATAACCCATAAGTATAGGGGATCACAATAGTTTTCGAGTGTAAAATATTCAACCCGAATTTATTGATTCGACACAAGGGGAGCCAAAGAATATTCACTAGTATTAGCAACTGAGTTGTCAATTCAACCACACCTGAAAGACTTAATATCAGCATCAAAGTATTTAGTAGCAAAGTAATATGGAAGTAACGGTAACAGTGGCAAACGTAACAGTAGCAATTTTGAAGTGATTGTAACAGCAGTAGCAATGAAAGTAACTTAGCAAAGATCAATATGAAACGATCTTGTAGGCAATGGTTCGGCAATGATATATGTCGGATGATATTCATCATGTAGCAGTCATAACCTAGGGTGACACAAAACAAGCTCCAATTCATCAATATAATGTAGGCATGTATTCCGTATATAGTCATACGTGCTTATGGAAAATACTTGCATGACATCTTTTGTCCTACCCTCCCGTGGCAGCGGGGTCCTATTGGAAACTAAGTGATATTAAGGCCTCCTTTTAATAGAGAATGGGAACAAAGCATTAACACTTAGTGAATACATGAACTCCTCAAACTACGATAATCACCGGAAAGAATCTCAATTTTTGTCACCTTGGGGTATGCGGATCATAACACGTAATAGGTGTCTACAACTTGCAAGAACGGATCAAGAACACATATATGTTCATGGAAACATAAAGGGTTCAGATCAGAATTCATGGAACTCGGGCCCTAGTGACAAGCATTAAGCATAGCAAAGTCGTAGCAACATCAATCTCAGAACATAGTGGATACCAGGGATCAAACCCTAACAAAACTAACTCGATTACATGATAAATCTCATCCAACCCATCACCGTCCAACAAGCCTATGATGGAATTACTCACGCCCGGTGGTGAGCATCATGAAATTGGTGATGGAGGAAGGTTGGTGATGATGATGGCGATGAATCCCCCTCTCCGGAGTCCCGAACGGACTCCAAATCAGCCCTCCCAATGAAGAGCAAGAGGCGGCAATTTGTATTCTTTTATTGCTGAGGTGGCTCCGTATCGTAAAACATGATGAATCCTTCTCTCTAATTTTTTGTCCCCGAAAGTAAATATATACGTTGGAATTAGGGCCGGAGGAGCTCCAGGGGGCCCACAAGTATGCAGGGCACGCCCAGGGGGTGGGCGCGCCCCCAGGGCTTGTGGCCTCTGGGCGGCCCCCTCTGGTTGATTCTTGCGCCAATATTTTTTATATATTCCAAAAATATTCTCCGTAAATTTTCAGGTCAATACGAGAACTTTTATTTCTGCACAAAAATAACACCATGGCAAACAGTGTCAGTCCGGGTTAGTTCCATTGAAATCATGCAAGTTAGAGTCCAAAACAAGGGCAAAAGAGTTTGGAAAAGTAGATATGATGGAGACGCATCAACTTCCCCAAGCTTAACCCATTGCTTATCCTCAAGCAATTTAGTTGGCAAACTGAAAGTGACAAAGAAAAACTTTTACAAACTCGGTTTGATCTTGTTGTTGCAAATATGTCTAGCTAATATTCAGGTTTTCAGCAGAGATTATGAACTAACCATATTCACCATAACATTTAAGTCTCACATTTACTCATATCAATGGAATAATCAACTAGCGAGCAATAATAATAAATCTCGGATGACAACACTTTTCCAAAACAATCATGATATAATATGACAAAGTGGTATCTCGCTAGCCCTTTCTGAGACCGCAAAACATAAATGCAGAGCACCCCTGAAGATCAAGGACTGACTAGACATTATAATTCATGGCAAAAGAGATCTAGTCACACTCATACTCAATATCAATTAATAAGAAAGAATACAAATGATAGTGGTGCTCTCTAACTCGTGCTTTTTATAAGAGAATGATGACTCAGCAATAAAAGTAAATAGATTGGCCCTTTGCAGAGGGAAGCAGGGATTTGCGGAGGTGCCAGAGCTTGAGCTCCTAAAACAGAGATGAATATAACTTTGAGCGGTATGCTTTCATTGTCAACATAACAACCAAGAGATCTCACTATCTTCCATGCTAGATACATTATAGGCGGTTCCCAAACATAATGGTAAAGTTTTTACTCCCCCTCCACCAACAATCACACTCCACAGCTAACCGAATCCACATGTACCGTCCATACCAACAACATTCATGGGAGAGTTTTGTTTGATTATATTTTGGTTTGATTTTCAGCATGGAACTGGGCATCCGATTACCAGTCACTTTCTCGTGAATGACAAGTGAATAAACAATCATCGTGAGAATAACCCACCTAGCATGGAAGATACTGACAGCCCCCAGTCGCTACATGAGCGATTCGGGTATACAAAATAGATTATTATTTGAAGGTTTAGAGTTTGGCACTTGCAAATTTACTTGGAACGGCAGATAAATACCACATATAGGTAGGTATGGTGGACTCATATGGAACAACTTTGGGTTTAAGGAAGTGGATGCAGAACAGTATTCCCGCTTAGTACAAGTGAAGGCTAGCAAAAGATTGAGGAGCGACCAACTAGAGAGCGACAACGGTCGTAAACATGCATTGAGATTAACCAACATTGAGTGCAAGTATGAGTAGGATATAAATCACCATGAACATAAATATCGTGGAGGCTATGTTGTTATTGTTTCAACTACATGCGTGAACATGTGCCAAGTCACGTTACTTGAATCATTCAAAGGAGGATACCATCCTATCATACTACATCACAACCATTTTAAAAGCATGTTGGCACACAAGGTAAATCATTATCAACTCCTAGCTAATTTAAACATGGCAAGAGTAACTATAATCTCTAATTTTCATTGCAAACATGTCTCATTCATAATGGGCTGAATCAAGAACGATGAGCTAATCATATTTACAAAAAAAAATAGGTCGAGTCCATACCAGCTTTTCCCATCTCAATCATTTCATCAAATATCGGCATTATTGCCTTTCAATTGCACGACCGAACGGTGTGAATAATAATAAGAGTGCCTGCAAACATTATTCAAAGGAGAAGGTAATATGGACTCTCTGTTAGATCAACAATAATGCATATGAGAGCCACTCAACATTTTCATCATGGTCTTCTCCTTTCGACCCCAAGAAAAGGAAAAAGGATTTCAAAGAAACACACTGAAATATTTTTGGAGTTTTTGTTTTTCTGAAGAAGGAAAAAACAAGAACGAGAAAAACTATTTACACGGGAAAGCTCCCAACAAGCAAAAGATGAACGAGAAATCTTTTTGGATTTTCCTTTAGTACTACAACTAAATGAACTAGAAAGAAAAACTAAAAAGAAGCGAGAACTAATTCTTACTAATTCTTTTTTGGATTTTCTCAAAGTTTTTCAAACACACAAGAAGAAAGCAAGAACAATAAACTAGCATGGATAATACAATGGAAAAGTATGAACACCATTACTTAAATAAGTGTGTGAATATGAATGTAATGTCGGTGAGAAATACGTACTCCCCCAAGATTAGGCTTTTGGCCTAACTTGGTCTAGGGCCACGGTTGGCCTGGATAGTATCCAAAATCGTAGTTGGGGTTGTACTAAGCTGCGGCCACCACTGCCTGAAGGATTGCAGCGTGGAGGCGAGCGGCCTCCCCCTCTCTCTCATACTCGTCTGGCTCCTCTCTGGTTATGAAGTATCTTCGTTTTACCTAAAAGTTAAAGAAGGCAGGAGCATATAGAAGACGCACTCCCTGTCAAAGATTAGTAGGTACAAGAGGGCCTTGTTCGCTCCTCTCAAGAAACTGGTAACAAACCATAGAATCATTATCAAGGTAAGCGGGTGGTAACTCAACATCATTTTCTCTTATGGGTACCCTGAGATAATTAGCTAACCGGGTGGCATAAATCCCACCAAAGAAATCTCCATCTTTAGCATTATTATGTAACCGCCTTGCAACAATAGCCCCCAAGTTATATCGTTTATCACCTATTACTGCACTCTTGAGGACACTAAGATCTGACGCACAAAGGTGGCTATCATCATGTTTACCATTAATGCATCTGCCTATGAAGAGAGCAAAATAATGTATAGCAGGAAAGTGAATGCTCCCTATAGTAGCTTGTGTTACATTTCTAGTTTCTCCCCTAGTGATGCTAGCAAGGAACTTAGAACAATCAAATTTATAAGGCCCATTATGGAATTTTGAATGCATCATTAAAATCTTCAAGGTCCATGGTAAAAGATTTATCATATAGATCAAATAAAACTGAATGAGTATTGTGCTTGGATGTAAACTCAAATCTCCGCACAAATGAATCGGTGAGGTGATAGAATTGTCGGCACTTATCTGACACGAAGTCTTCAAGGATGGCATTTTGTATCTATGCGTCAAATTCCTCCTTAAAACCAGCATGAACCATGAAATGATCTGACGACCATTCACAAGGTTGCACTAGAGCTTCCCTTGGTTGTTCAAGGTCTGGCTCACGTATTGCGAGTCTTGGGGCCTTCTTCGACGAGGAACCTCCTTGGTATATCTTCCTAAACATTTTCTTCCTTTGAAAAATTTCTGAAATTTTTAGTGGCTCAAAATAAAAGTGAACAAAACTCAATGAGATTGATAGCAACTACTCCCACAAGTGTCTAGAGGCTATATCATGCATCAAAACTACTTTGGACGATATATATTTGATATGCAAGCTCAAGAACAAGGTCACTACAGTAGCAAACATTTGCAATATATAAAGCACTAGAGCAAAAACTAATTGGACCATTGGAGGAGTCACATACCGATGAACAAATCCCCAAAACAGTTTGCGAATGGGGCTTTGAGCAAGGAGATCGAAAATGGCAGAAAAATGAGCTAAAACACGGGTTTGAGCAATGGTGGGATTTTTTCTGGAGGAAGACGAAGTGGATGGTGCTGGAATAAGTGAGGGGGACCCATGTGGGACCCACAAGCCCTCTAGGCGCGCCCAGGGGGGTGGGCACGTCCTGTTGGCTTGTGGCCCACTGGTGCTGCCCCCTGGTGTGTTTTCAGTGCCAGAAATTCTTATATATTCCACAAAAAATCATACTAAATTTTTAGGGCATTTGGAGAACTTTCATTTTCGGGACATTTTTTATTGCACGGATAATTCAGAAAACAGACAAATAATAGTATTTTTGCTTTAATTACTCAAAATAACAGAAAGTAAAAAAGTGGGTACAGAAAGTTGTGTTTACTAAATTCATCCATCTCATGCCTGTCAAAAGAAATCCATTAATAAGGTTGATCAAGTCTTATTAACAAACTGCTTCCAAATGACATGAAACCGGAGAATATTCGTATAACACTAGGTTACCTCAACGGGGATATGCATGTCCCCAACAATAATAATATCATATTTCTTTTTGACAGTAGGAATAGGGAATTCAAAACCTCCACTAGCAATAGTTGGAATTTTTCCAATAGAATTGATGCTATTAACTTGAGGTTGTTTTCTTGGAAAGTGCACCGTATGCTCATTACCATTAACATGAAAAGTGACGTTGCCCTTGTTGCAATCAATAACATCCCCTGCAGTATTCAAAAAGGGTCTACCAAGGATGATCGACATACTGTCGTCCTCAGTAATATCAAGAATAAAAAAGTCCGTTAAAATAGTAACATTTGCAACTACGACAGACACATCCTCAAAAATACCGGTGGGTATAGCAGTTGATTTATCGGTCATTTGCAATGAGATTTCAGTTGGTGTCAACTTATTCAAATCAAGTCTAGGATATAAAGAGAAAGGCATAACACTAACACCGGCTCCCAAATCACATAAAGCAGTTTTAACATAGTTTCTTTTAATGGAGCATGGTATAGTTGGTATTCCTGGATCTCCTAGTTTCTTTGGTATTCCACCCTTAAAAGTGTAATTAGCAAGCATGGTGGAAATTTCAGCTTCTGGTATCTTTATTTTTTTGTAACAGTTTCTTCTATATACTTAGCATAAGGAGACATTTTCAGAATATCAGTCAAACGCATATGCAAAAAGACAGGTCTAAGCATTTCAACAAAGCGCTCAAAGTCATCATCTTTTTTCTTTGATGGTTTAGGAGGAAAGGGCTTGGGTTTCTGAACCCACTGTTCTCTTTCTTTACCATGTTTCCTAGCAATGAAGTCCCTCTTATCATATCTTTTATTCTTAGGTTGTGGGTTATCAACATCAACGGCAGGTTCAATCTCCACATCATTACCATTACTAGGTTGAGCATCAACATGAACATCATCATTAACATTATCACTTGGTTCATGTTCATCACCAGATTGTGTTTCAACATTAGAAATAGAAATATCATTTGGATTCTCAAGTGTGTCTATAACAGGTTCACTAGAAGCATGCAAAGTCCTATCCGTTTTCTTTTTCCTTTTAGAAGGACTAGGTGCATCAGTATTAATTCTCTAAGAATCTTGCTCAATTCTCTTAGGATGGCCCTTAGGATACAAAGGTTCCTGAGTCATTTTACTACCTCTAGTCATAACTCTAACAACATGATCATTGCTCTTATTATTCATCTCATTAAGCAAATCATTTTGCGCCTTGAGAATTAGAATTGTTCTACTTGAGTTTTTACGATAGAAGCATGTTTACTAATAATTTTGAGATCATTAACAGTTCTACACATGTAGTAACCCAAGCAGTCAAGCATATAAGCATTACGTTTCAATTCTCTACTAACATAAGCATTGAAGTTTTCTTTTTTAACAATAAAGTTATCAAATTCATCCAAGCATTGACTAGCAGACTTATTATGAGGAATATCACCTTCATCAAATCTATAGAGAGAATTTACCCCTACTACCTGTGTCAGGTTATCAAGACCATGTATTTCCTCAATAGGTGGTAAATTCTTAACATCTTCAGCTTTTATACCTTTTTCTTTCATAGATTTCTTTGCCTCTTGCATTTCCTCAGGACTGAGAAAGAGAATACCTCTCTTCTTCGGAGTTGGCTTAGGAGGTGGTTTGGGAAGAGTCCAATCATTATCATTACTCAATATATTGTTCAATAGCATTTCAGCTTGCTCAACATTTCGTTCCCTGAAAACACAACCAGCACAACTATCTAGGTGGTACCTAGAAGCATCAGTTAGTCCATTATAAAAGATATCAAGTATTTAATTTTTCTTGAGAGGATGATCAAGCAAAGCATTAAGTAATTGGAGAAGCCTCCCCCAAGCTTGTGGGAGACTCTCTTCTTCAATTTGCACAAAGTTAAATATTTCCTGTAAAGCAGCTTATTTCTTATGAGCAGGAAACTATTTTTCAGAGAAGTAGTAAGTCATATCCTGGGGACTACGCACACAACCAGGAGCAAGATAATTAAATCATATCTTAGCATCACCCTTTAATGAGAAAGGAAACAACTTAAGAATATAGTAATAGCGAATTTTTTCCTCATGAGCAAATAGGGTGGCTATATCATTCAATTTAGTAAGATGTGCCACAACAGTTTCAGATTCATAACCATGGAAAGGATCAGATTCAACCAAAGTAATTAACTTAGTATCGACAGAGAATTCATAAGCCTTATCAGCAACAAAGATAGGTGAAGTAGCAAACTTAGAATCATATTGCATTCTAGCATTCAAAGAATTTTCTTCCAACTTGATGATATGTCCATTTTGCATCATGTTTACTACTATTATTTATGGTGTTTTTATGCATAATAATACTTTTTGGAGTAATTCTAATGCCTTTTCTCTCATAATATGCAAGGTACACACAAAGAGGGAGAATTCCGGCAGCTGGAAATCTGGACCTGGAAAAGCTACGTCAGGCCACCTATTCTGCACAACTCCAAATAAGCTGAAACTTCACGATGATTTTTTATGGAATAAATGAGGAATATTGGAGCCAATAAGTACCAGAGGGGGCCCACCAGGTGGGCACAACCCACTTGTGCACGCTAGGGAGCCCAGGCACGCCTTGGTGGGTTGTGCTCCCCTCGGCCCACCTCCGGTGCCCATCTTCTGGTATATAAGTCATTTTGACCTAGAGAAAACAATGACAGGACTTTCGGGACGGAGTGCCGCCGTCTCGAGGGGGAACTTGGGCAGGAGCACTTTTGCCCTCCGGCGGAGCGATTCCGCCGGGGGAACTTCCCTCCAGGAGGGGGAAATCATCGTCATCATCATCACCAACAACTCTCCCATCTTGGGGAGGGCAATCTCCATCAACATCTTCAACAACACCATCTCCTCTCAAACCATAGTTCATCTCTTGTGTTCAATCTTTGTACCAGAACTATAGATTGGTGCTTGTGGGTGACTAGTAGTGTTGATTACATCTTGTAGTTCATTACTATATGGTTTATTTGGTGGAAGATTATATGTTCAGATCCAATATGCTATTTAATACCCCACTTGATGCGGAGCATCCCTCACTCATCCCCATGGACGCACCTACATCTTCCTCAACACCACGTGGACCCATGACTCGAGCCCGAGTTAAGGCTATCGAAGATAAGGTGAACTCGCTCCTCTCCGAACTCCCTCTTCCTACTCACGAGACATGGCTACTACCTCATTCCGAAACCCTATGAGTAATCAGTTACATGGAGTTGAGCCAAGGAACAACTACCGGCAAGAGCCAAGACGACGAGGACCCCAAGCACGTTGAAGAAGAAGAAGAAAAGCTGCTGAAGCTACATGCATCGGACGTCCGACCAAGTCCGGACGTCCGACGACTCCCCAGGCCACGGACGACCGACGCCCTCCGGACGTCCGGTAGCTGGGCACCCGAATGGAAACTTATGGAAGACCGACGCCACCGGACGACCGGACGACCCGTACCAGAACCGAATCTACGGATGTCCGATGATCCACGGACGTCCGGGCCTTCCCGAAGCCCCGGACGACCGACGCACACCGACCAGAACCAAATCTACGAAAGACCTAAGTCTCCGGACGACCGACCGACCAGCACCCGAGCCGGATTTATGGACGTCCGACAGCCTCCGGACGTCCGGACCGTCCTGAAGCCCCGGACGTCCGACGCCTTCCGGACGTAAGAAACCTGAGTGACCGCGACCGCGGGCTGGAGCCTTGTACCCGTTCACTTCGCCCCCATTTGCACTAAGACTATAAATAGACCTCCTCCTCCTCCTCCTAGTTAGGGTTAGCAAAGGATTAGCTCATATTTGTGTTCTACCTTATGTGCTACCTTATGTGTTCGATGATCTAGCCCTTGTGTGATCGAGATTTGTCGGTTTAGTGTTCCTCTTGTGTGTTCGTTCTTGTGTTCTTCCGCTTGTTCGTCGTGCTCTCCCCGTAGGATCCCCTCCAAATGTGAAAGATCTCCGTCTAGGGTTCCCCCCCTATATCATCTTGGTATCATGAGCCACGCTGATCACGTTTTTGGAGCCCCTACCCCGTGTTTTCTAGCTTGATTTTGTTGTTTTTGTGCGAAATCCGAAAATTCCCCACCAAAAATAGCCCCCAATTTTTTTTGTAATTTGTTGTTGAGTTGAGATTTTGTTGGATTTAGTCCATGGATTTGAGTTGCCACGTGTAGATCTAGCTTTTCCCACCCTCCCCATCCTTTTCCATCCATCAATCCGCTCAATTTTGACCTCACTATCTTCTTCCACCTCAAAATCGCCCAGGCTCAACTCGCGTTGACCCCGACATCACCGGACGACCGACGATTTACGGAGTTCCGGAGCCCCAGGAACGGCCGGACGACCGGAAAAACCCAGACGTCCGTGAAACTCTGACGAAACTGAAATTCTTCAGTTTAACCACCACCACCACCCCACCTTCCACCATATCTTCCAAAACCACATACACCACCATCCTACCCAATACATCCTATGACGATTTTGCCACATTTTGGTCCTTGAGATTTTGAGTTGTGGTTCTCGTGTCCTATTGTGTTTCGGCTATCTAGGTACGGTTCGACTTCATCATCACCTCGACTCATCTTCGCAAGGGTCACATCATCGCCAAGGACGGTAACATCATCGACATCTTTGTCATACCTTGCAATTGCATTGATAACCACATGGCCTTACTTTTGCGTAGCTTACCCATCGAGACTAGCCATTGAGTATTGCCGGCAACGTGACTTGTGCACATTAGTGATCATACTCCATAGCATACATACCATACCACCGTGGTGCATATCTTGGGATCCATTTGTGTGTCACAAAGTTGTCATAGCATACACAATTGCTATCTTGGTTCGTGAAGTTTTGCATGAGAAAAGAGCTCAAAAGTGAAAGAGCCACCCAAGCTTTTAAGCAAAGAGGAAAGATAAGCAAAGAGCTTATGAGCAAGAACCATAGCATCATACTACATTAAGATTGTCATATTGGATCATCTTGGATCATAGCACCGAAATACCATACGTATAGCATACATGGGATAGAGATAGTTGCATTTTTGCCTAGTAGGTTGTGCACAAGTTCCGTATCCGCCTATAGCGTCTCTCTAGTATTGTGCAACAAGAGCATTTTCGTGGATTCCACATTTTGGCTCACTTTTGGTTTGCACAATCCCACTTATCTATTTGCGTGTGTGTTTCCGTGTACCATTATTTGCTTGGTATACTTGTTGCATCTGCAAATTTGTGTACCTTTTCCAACATTATTGAAGCTCACTTACAATTGCATCAAATTTTGTGCCACCATCCTCACCAAGCTCCACCATAAGATTTTATTTGTGTAGGTGTGAGAACCGACAAGGATTGGTACCAATAGTGCTATTTCATTGTCCGCATTTGAGTGAACTTGATTCATCATCAACATCGGTCAAAGGTACATTGGTATAAGTTCTTCTCCTTCTACCACTCACATATTTTTGCTTGGAATGATGGATAGGCCAAGTACTTCTACCAACCCACTCTTCCTCGAGCAAGACGACGACATGTCCTCATTCGTCACCAAGAGCCACCTCTTTGGTGCACAACAAGCATTGCACCAAGAGCAACAAGCAATGAGCGACCGCATCGACAACCTCACCACCGACTTGCGACTCTCCGAGCAACGTACAAGAGACTACTTCGACAACAAGTTCGACGCTCACAAGCAAGAGAATGATGCAAGAATGGATGAGATCCGCGCCTTAATGAGGAGCCGGCATCATTCCACTTCTTCATCCTCAAGACGGAGCCGCTCGAGTCGACACTCCGATGACACCTTCTATGACTCAAGTACGCCGTCATCGAACAATCTTCGACGAGCCGCGCGTCAAGACCGTCATGCATCTCGCAACCCGCTACATGACAAGCATTCACAAGAGCAAGTCGATGAGCAAGTCCCTCGTCCTCAATCAAACCAAGCCGCTTTTGCCCAAGCTCAAGAACGACAATGACTACGGCGCCAGGAGGAAGAACGAGCGCGTCTACACCAAGACGAACAAGACGCTGAGGCTAAACGTCTTCAACAACAACAACGAGAAGCGCAAGCTCTTGAGGTGCAACGTGCCCTTCAAGAATCAAGTCGAGCCATCGCCAACCGCAATCGCGAACGGCGCAATCAAGAGGAAGCCCTTCGAGAAGAAATCCAAGAGAGGAACTACCAACCACGGGTGCAACGTCAAGTTCCTCAAGCTCCTCCACAAGCTCGTCAAGCTCCACCTCAACCTCAAGTTCAACAAGAGCAAGTTGATCATGGACTTCATCCACACCAAGAGCAACATGAAGACGATTGCAATCCACGTCAAGGGCGTCATCATCAACATCGCCAACAACACAATGAAGAGCAACGATATGGAAAGCTCAAATTCACCATGCCCAAGTTCAATGGAAGCAATGACCCCGAAGAGTACCTGTCGGTGTCAAAACCGGCGGATCTCGGGTAGGGGGTCCCGAACTGTGCGTCTAGGCGGATGGTAACAGGAGACAAGGGACACAATGTTTTTACCCAGGTTCGGGCCCTCTCGATGGAGGTAATACCCTACTCCTGCTTGATTAATATTGATGATATGGGTAGTACAAGAGTAGATCTACCACGAGATCAGAGAGGCTAAACCCTAGAAGCTAGCCTATGGTATGATTGTTGTTCTGTCCTACGGACTAAAACCCTTCGGTTTATATAGACACCGAATAGGGTTAGGGTTACACAGAGCTGGTTACAATGGTAGGAGATCTACATATCCGTATCGCCAAGCTTGCCTTCCACGCCAAGGAAAGTCCTATCCGGACAAGGGACGAAGTCTTCAATCTTGTCTCTTCATAGTCTAGGAGTCCGGCCAAAGATGATAGATCGGCTATCCGGACACCCCCTAGTCCAGGACTCCCTCAGTAGCCCCTGAACCAGGCTTCAATGAGGACGAGTCCGGCGCGCATATTGTCTTCGGCATTGCAAGGCGGGTTCCTCCTCTGAATACTTCATAGAAGGTTTTGAACACAAGGATAGTGTCCGGCTCTGCAAAACAAGTTCCACATACCACCGTAGAGAGAATAACTTTTTGCACAGATCTGCTGACGTATTCCGCGGCGTGACATCACACCACGGCCAGGCCTTTATTCGAATCGTTTTTTACTGTCCCACCTCAGCACGTTCAGCGAGGCGGTTTCCTTGGCACGTCTTATCAAAGCGTAGATCATGCCCCCTTATTCCGGGATTCTCATCAATACGGACGTGGGTAACCCAACCGCGCCATTGATTGCGGCGCTTGGGAGATAAGCGAGTTTTATCAGGCTGGTGGGGGACGCATAGCCTCGTCCGTCCATATAAGGGGATAATGATCCACCTTTTCACCTATGCCTTCTTCCTCCTTTGCTCATCCATTTCCGCGCACTCTGAGCTCCAGCGCCCAAGTCCGCACATCCTTCCTCAACCATCTCCAGCCATGTCCGGAGCGGGAGGCAGGTGGATGGTCTCCTCCGTCACGGAGGGCCAAGTAAAAAAGCTGCGGAAGGCCGGATACTTGTCCGACGACGTCGCACATCGGCTGCCCAACGAAGGGAAGCTCATCCCCACCCCCAGGCCCCATGAGAGGGTGGTGTTCCTCCCCCACTTCCTCCGCGGACTAGGGTTTCCACTTCACCCATTTGTCCGGGGGCTCATGTTCTACTACGGCCTAGATTTCCACGATCTGGCCCCGAATTTCATCCTCAACATCTCGGTGTTTATCGTCGTGTGCGAGGCCTTCCTCTGCATCCAGCCCCACTTCGGTTTATGGCTGAAGACCTTCAATGTCAAGCCGAAGGTAGTGGGCGGCCGCCAAGCGGAGTGCGGAGGCGCCATGGTTGGCAAGATGGCCAAAGTCCTATGGCTCGAGGGCTCCTTTGTGGAGACCATAATGGGGTGGCAATCGGGGTGGTTCTACATCACCGAGCCGCGCGACTCTCAATGGGCGGCGGCCCCGAATTCGATCTGCTTCCCACACGGCTCACATCATGGAAAGAGACGTGCCAGACGTGGGGGGATTCGATGAGCTATCCGGACTCCAAACCTGCGTCCGAAACCTGGTGCACAAGAATCTCAGGCTTTTCTACGTAATCCAGGTGATGCTCATCCGCCGGATTCTCCCATGCCAACAACGGGCCTTCAAATTGTGGGAGTTCGATCCGCACAAAGACCCAACTCTGAAAAGGCTCTTCGACACTACGTGCGAAGATGCCTGGAAGGTGATGTTCAAGGGCGCCGAGGCTCCCACATCCGCTACCGAAGATCACGGATTCAGCTCGCAGCGTCAAGCCAGCGAGGTAAGTTATTTTACCCTTCATGGGACTCTTTTTCATAGTTTGACTCTATGCGGATCAAAACTCCCTATCCTTTGACAGGGTGGCTGAAGACGTCCGGACAGATTAACTGTCTGCCCTTTGCCGAAGACCAGCGGACGCCCGATTGACGAGAGCTGCTGGCTCCGGCACCTCACGTGGTGCCGGAGAAGAAGGCCAAGAAGGAGGCAGCGGAACTCGAAGAGCTCCGGCGCCAGTCTTGTCGCCGACTCATCGCCCGACAACCTGAGGCGGAATCCTCCTCCGAGGAAGAGGAGGAGGAATATAAGCCTCTCCCCGTGAAGAGAGAAGAAAGGAAGGCCGCCTAACCGGGAGGCCGGGGTCAAGAAGGAAGGACCCTTCCTCCGGACTTCTCCACCAACGCCGACAACGACGAGGAGGAGTGGCCAACAAGGGCCAAGCCCCTGGCGAGATCGTAAGTGTCCGGATACCCACGGCTTTTTTTTCCATTGCATAGTGTTCTCTAATGCCGAACAATCATGCAGCCCGCCCAAGGCAGGCTCGCCGCCGTCGGCGGGTCCCTGAATTCGTCGGAAGTGGAGAGCACTTCACTTCCGGCCGCCTCCTCACCTCACGCTGCTGACGCCGAGGTGGGGCCCCAAGGGGGGCCTGGTCAAGAGGAGGTGGCGCAGGAGGCGCCGCAAGGCAGCCTCCCGGACTCCAGGCGCGAGGGGAGCAAGACCCCCAGGGGCTCTAAGCCCGACCCTTGTCCGGACTCCATACCGGAACCTTCAGCAGTTCCGAAGTCCGGCAAGCGGCCCCTTCGTAGGAAGGGTAAGGCGCGGTGTCCTCCGTCCAACCGAGGCACGGATAGCTTCTCGGGGCGCTAACAGCGCCTCCATCAAGGAGGAGCACTTTGCCTTTGTTATGAGTGGGGTGATCCAGAAGTTCATCCGCCAAGAGCGGGCTGACTGAAGCTTCTGTACCAGCCTTCTAACAGGCTTTGAGGTAAGTTTAGAATATGTAAAAATATTACCGCATAGACAGTAGCCCCGATGCTTAGTTCGGTGTTCGGAAAGAAAAGCCGGACTAAGGATCTGAAAAGATATACGCAGGAGTCTAACATAAGTATGTCAATATGGGAATGCAGGCTGCACTGCTGACCTCTGCCGCACTGACTGTGGAGGTCAATGCATTGAAGCAGAGCCTCGAGCGGTCCGAGAACGAGCTCGGCCAAGCCAAGAAGCAGCTCGAGGACAAGGAAGGTAAGTAATACCTTATGGAATTTAAGAAATGTGGTTGCCAAAGATAACAGGAATAACATGGGTACTGCAGGGGCCATGAGCGAGGTGGCGACCCTGAAGGAGGCGGTGTCCGCGGCCGAAAACAAAGCGGCTGCGGAGCGCACCGAGCGAGAGAAGGGGGAGGCGCAGCTGGCGGAGGTACGGCAAGAGCTCCAGGCTCTCGTGAAAAAACACGAGGGTTTGGAGCGTGACTCGAAGACCCGAGAGTCCGAGCTTGCCTCGACTCTTGAGAGTGCCAAAGCTGCTAAGGCCGAGGCCCAAAAAGACCTCCAGGAGATTGAGGCAATAAAGAAGATCGCGGCGGGTAAGGCATTCTTTATGCAGAGCAAGAATGTAAAAGTCAATTATCTAGTACTTACCTGAATCCGGAGCTCTCCAGGAGCGTTCGCAGATCTGCCATGGAGTGTCTCCGATGCCGCCGCTTTCTACCAAGCCAAAGAAGGGAGCTCGACGGAAAAGGTGTTTTGGTCTCAGTATGCTGAGGCCGAACACCCGGTGCCCTTGAGCGACCAACTGAAGCAATTGGTCGAGCTCCACAAGGTCGCCGAACAGGCCATGAAGGGCCTTATAGCTCGGCTGTGGCCAAATGAGGCCATGCTTGGGAGCTACTTCGGGCTAGTGCTGCGGCTGGTGGATGCCTGTCCATGGATCGAAGTCATCAAGCGCTCCGTCTGTATTGAAGGTGCCCGTAGGGCCTTGCCCGTGCTAAGGTGCACCGGGGCAAGCTGACGCGGAGAAGCTGGTGACGGACAGGCCATGCTGGGCAAAGAACATCGCAAGCCCGAGAAGTATTATGAGGGCGTCCTGAAGGGTGCCCGCCTTATAGCGGGTGAATGCTCCAAAGATGTAATATTTGAGTAGACCCGCATTTGTTATCATGTATGCTGAAAACTTGTTCATATGCGCTAAGCAACGCTTGTGAATTTAAAATATTACCTTCTGTGCGGCCGTTTATCAAACTTGAGAGATGGCAAGTCGTTGGCTTCGGCTCCCATGCCATGAGTGCTGGGGTGTTCGGGATAAACTTGAGCGCTCTTGTTCCCATTCTTGGGTCCTTCGAGGGAGGCGCTCAACGCAACGAACAAGGCAACCGGACTTATAGTGCTTGAACACTCTCACTTAGCCATAGAATTCTATAATTTTAAATCTCGGCGAAGCCCCTAGTATTCGGAAGACCGAGTTCGGGGCACTATCCACGCCTTGGCCGGACAATGCCGACTCCTCGCTCTAAGCGGCATAAGTCTTTAGGGACCCGAAAAAACCTCTCGAACAGAGTCGTCTCTCGCCCTATCATGACGGTCAGTTTTAGCTTTCTCCACTGAGGTGCTCAACCCAGCTCAACCGGGGCACAATCGCAGTGGTTCTCCCAGCGCTACCTTAGCCGATATAACGGAACGTAAGGTACCAAAACATGGGAGCCGGGCAAACCCAACTATTGACCCAAGACATGATTCGGAGCGAATGCATATAATGCTATAAGTTCGGGTGCCGCACTTGTGAAAGTGTTCGGACTTATCACACCATACTTTTGGGGTACTTAAGCCCTGGTGTATTGGCCGTACCAAAGTGTACGGTGCAACATGTCATGAAATGAACATATATATAGATAAAGAAAGGAGTGCAATAATAGGCAGAAGCTATGTATTGTTTATTCAAAAAGGTACTGCAGTGGAAGCAGAATGATACAAATAGTGCGATAAGCAAGGGATGGGACTCTTTAACATGTCCCCCTCCAGGGGTAAGCTGCGGGATGGTATGTAAAACAGGTATAATGCTCCTAGTAGAGACCACCTGGACACTCGACGTAGCTTTCTGCTTCCCTGGCTGTTGCATCGTGTATTCGGCGCGAATGCCGGACAGGGCTTCTAGAGAACAGAGTCCTGAAAGTAAAAGTAAGAAAAGAAAAAGGAATGACACAAGCGGAGCCCCTAGTGCGGTCTAGCCGCATTCAGGCGTCTGTGGTCGTGCCCTCCCCTTATGCCCATGGTATCTCCAGGCGTAGTTATGTACGCGTAATACTTGGCTTCGCAGTTTCGCGAGGGCTGGGGTTGGGGCGGATTGCTACACGTGCTCGGATCGTGCGGCGGTCTTGTTGTAGGTTACTCGGGCGCTTTGATAGTGTCGATTGTTTATTGGCGGATGGAGAATTGCCTTAAGAGGCTGTTACGCACTTCGCCGCAGGGCGGCCGTATGCTCCTCCGTTCGGAGAGAGCGTTCGGTGTTTCCATTGACCGTGATTACTCCTCGAGGGCTGGCATCTTGAGCTTGAGGTATCGTAGTGCGGCACCGCATTGAACTTTACAAATGCGGTTCGTCCAAGCAGTGTGTGATAGCCGCTGCGAACGGGACTATGTCGAAGATTAACTCTTCGCTTCGAAGTTATCCGGGATCCAAGACCACTTTGAGTGTAACGAGCCTGCATAATTGGCCTCTACACCTGGTATGACGCCTTTAAAGGTCGTCTTTGTGGGTTTAATCCTTGAGGGGTCTATGCCCATTTTGTGCACTGTATCCTGATAAAGCAGGTTCAGGCTGCTACCGCCGTGCATCAGGACTCTAGTGAGGTGAAATCCGTCGATGATTGGGTCGAGAACCAATGCGGCGAATCCGCCGTGACGGATGCTAGTGGGGTGGTCCCTTAGATCAAAGGTGATCGGGCAGGAGGACCATGGGTTGAACTTCGGGGCGACTGGCTCCATCGCATATACGTCCCTTAGTGCACGCTTCCGCTCCCTTTTGGGTATGTGGGTTACGTATATCATTTTCACCGTCCGCACTTGTGTGGGAAAGCCCTTCTGTCCTCTATTGTTCGGCGGCCCGGGCTCTTCCTCGTCATCGCTATGCAGCCCCTTGTCGTTGCTTTGGTAACAGCTTGCGTGCTTGTTTGAACACCCAACAATCCCTGTTGGTGTGGTTGGCTGGTTTTTCTGGGGTGCCATGTATCTGGCACAAGCGATCGAGTATTCGGTCCAAGTTGGACGGGCCCTGGGTATTTCTTTTGAATGGCTTCTTCTGCTGACCGGGTTTAGAGCCTCTGAATCCGGCATTTACTGTCGTATCTTCAGCATTATCACCGTTAATGCGGCATTTATGCTTATTGCGACGCGACCTGCCATTGCTGTCCTTGGTATCCGAACTACCCGGGCGTTTGGACAAGTTGTTGCTTCGAGCTAACCAGCTGTCCTCTCCCGCGCAAAAGCGGGTCATGAGTGTGGTGAGGGCTGCCATGGATTTCGGCTTTTCCTGTCCTACGTGCCGGGCTAGCCAATCGTCGCGGATGTTGTGTTTGAAGGCTGCTAGCGCCTCTGCATCCGGACGGTCGGCGATCTGATTTTTCTTTGTTAGGAACCGCGTCCCGAATTGTCCGCCGATTCTTCCGGCTGCTGAATTATATGGCTAAGGTCATCGGCGTCGGTGGTCGCACATATGTGCCTGGAAGTTATCAAGGAATGCGGCTTCTAGGTCCTCCCAACAACCGATTGACTCTGCGGCAAGCTGTTGAGCCAATGCCGAGCTGGTCCTTTAAGCTTGAGTGGGAGGTATTTGATGCCATGTAGATCATCACCGCGGGCCATGTGGATATGGAGGAGATAGTCCTCGATCCGCACCGCAGGATCTGTGGTACCATCGTATGATTCGATGTTTACGGGTTTGAAGCCCTCGAGATTTGATGATCCATTACTTCATCTGTGAAGCATAGTGGGTGTCTTGGCGCCTCAGATTGGGCTATATCACGGCGTAGCTCATATGAGCTTTCTCTCGTGTTCGGCCCGGCCGGGTTTGCTGTATCCGGCGTGACGGTAATCATCCCGAGTCGTTGGGCACCCACGCGATCTGTAGATCGATCTTGTATGCTTTGCCTTATCCTCCAATATATCTCGCAAGTCCGACGCGTTTTCCCGTGCCTTGGTACTTTTTGAGCGTGTGATCTGTAGTCCAGGACTCCCTCTGAACCTCTCATGGGCATTGAAGGTTGACAAAATTTTCCGGTTGCACAACTACGATGACGAGAAGAAAATCGCTATGGCATCACTTAAGTTCCAAGACTATGTGCTCATATGGTGGGAACAAATCCTTGAGAGGCGACAAGCAAGAGGTGAACTTCCAATCACCACTTGGACTCAAATGAAAGATGTCATGAGAGCACGTTTTGTGCCAACCTACTACAACCGCGACCTCTTCAAGAAACTCCAACTCCTCAAGCAAGGAACAAAGAGTGTTGAAGAATACTACAAGGAAATGGAGATAGCCATGATTCGAGCCAATGTAAAGGAAGATGATGAGCAAACTATGGCACGTTTCTTGAACGGACTCAATCATCCCATCAAGAAGATCGCCGACTTCCAACCATACTCCACCCTCATTGAACTCGTGCATCAAGCTACAAAGGTGGAACGTCAAGTGCACGATGACTTCAAGTACGCCAAGTACTCGTCCAAGACCTACGGCTTCTCCAACAACCAAGCTTCAACACCTCCTCCAACATCTACATCAACCAAACCTTCTACAAACAACGACGACAAGTCGAGTTACAAGAAAAATTCGACAAGTTCAAGTCGTCCTCCTCCTACTACAAGCAACTTCAATCCGCGTGCTTCATCATCTACTCCGACCGATGAGACCATCAAGACAAGCTCTTTCAAGTGTTTCACTTGCGGCGGACGAGGCCACAAGTCCTATGAATTCACCAACAAGCGCACCATGATCCTCAACGACGATGGCACCTATGAATCAATGAGTGATGAGGAGATGGAAGCTCTTGAGCAAGTGGCCATGCACCAGCGAGTGAACGAAGATGAAGATGATCAAGTCTTTTGTGATGAGGATTCGAGCCCCGCTCTCATTGTCTCCAAGGTCTTGACTCTTCAACATCAACAAGAAGACGACCAAAGATGCCACATCTTCCACACAAAGGCCGGCATCAACGGAAGGTCCATCAAGGTCATCATCGATGGAGGAAGTTGTCACAATTTGGCAAGTGAAGAACTATGCTCCAAGCTTCAATTGGTCAAGAGGAAGCACCCGAATCCCTACAAGGTTCAATGGCTAAGTGACTCCGGCACTATACGAGTTGAGCATACGGTCCAAGTCTCCTTCAAAATTGGTGCATATGAGGACACTTTGGAATGTGATGTGGTCCCAATGATGGTTTGCCACCTCCTTCTTGGTCGACCATGGCAATTCAACCGTGGTGTTTTCCACAACGGGCGCACCAATCACTATAGCTTCAAGATGAAAGGGAAGGAATATGTGCTACGACCTATGTCTCCTAGTCAAGTGATAGCCGACAAGCAAGCCACCCATCATAGAGACAAGAGTGAGAAAGTGATCCACCAAAAAGTGAGTGAGAGCCACAAGCCAAACTTGAGCGCCTCTTCGCCTAGAGAGAAAAACCTCATCCTATTTGCCACCAAAAGTGAGATGAGAGAAGTGTGTGAGAACCCATCTAGTGTGATGCACTTTGTCCTTGTGTGCAAGGATGGAGAGCCAACAACTAATACCTCTCATGAGCTACCTTTAGTGTTTAAATCTCTTTTGCAGGAATTCCAAGATGTTTTCACCGATGAGCTACCTCCGGGTCTACCTCCTCTTCGAGGCATTGAGCATCAAATCGACCTCATCCCTGGAGCGCCTCTACCAAACAAAGCTCCATACCGAGTCAATCCCGAAGAAACCAAGGAGATTCAACGGCAATTACAACAACTCATCGACAACGGACATGTACGTGAAAGCCTAAGATCTTGTGCAGTTCCCGTTATACTTGTGCCTAAACCTGATGGAAGTTTCTGCTTGTGTTCCGGTTGTAGACCTATAAATGCTATTACCGTTCGCTATAGGCATCCCATTCCTCGCTTAGATGATATGCTTGATGAACTTAGTGGAGCCAACTTTTTCTCAAAAATTGATCTTAAAAGTGGCTATTATCAAATTCGCATACAAGAGGGTGATGAATGGAAAACTGCTTCCAAAACAAAATTTGGTTTACATGAGTGGTTAGTGATGCCTATGGGTCTATCGGAGGCTCCCGGTACTTTCGTGTGCATCATGTGCTTCGTCCTTACATTGGAGTCTTTGTTGTGGTTTACTTCAACGATATTATTGTGTTTAGCAAAACCATCAAAGAGCATCTTGATCATGTTAGGGCTGTTTTGGAAACCCTTCGCAAGGAAAGTCTTTATGCAAACATGAAAAAATGCACATTTGGTGTTGACAAAGTGGTTTTCTTGGGTTTTGTAGTATCCTCAAAGGGTGTCCATGTTGATGAATCTAAATTGAAGCAATTAAAACTTGGCCCCAACCCACCAATTTGCAACAAGTGCGTAGCTTTCTTGGTCTTGCGGGTTTTTATCGTCGCTTTGTGAAAGATTTTAGCACAATTGCCGCTCCTTTGCATGCTTTGAGTAAGAAGAATACTCCTTTTGTTTTGGGGAACTTTGCAATCCACCGCTTTTGATGAGCTCAAATCTTTGCTTACTCATGCTCCGATTCTTGCTTTGCCTAATTTTGACAAACTTTTGAGATCCATTGTGATGCAAGTGGTACCGGAATTGGCGGAGTTTTGATGCAAGAAAAACGAGCCATTTCTTATTTTAGTGAAAAACTCTCCGGTCCTCAACTTCAATATCGCATATATGACAAAGAATTGTATGCTTTAGTGCGTGTGCTACATGTTTGGGAGCACTACCTTAGACCGCATGAGTTTGTCATCCATACCGATCATGAAACGCTTAAGTACCTAAAAGGTCAAACTAAGTTGAACAAGTGTCATGCCAAATTGTATGATTTTATTGAATATTTTCCTTATGTGATCAAGTACATTAATGGTAAAGAAAATGTAGTTGCCGATGCACTTTCACGCATATGCACGCTTGTCACTAAACTTGAGTTGAATGTTATTGGCTTTGAGCACATAAAAGAATTGTATGCTAACGACCCATCTTTTGCTATTCCTTATGCTAAGTGTTTGACGCATACTTCTTGGGAACAATATTACATAAAGGATGCTTATCTTATGTGTAGCGACCTGACCCAAAATCGGTCAAATCTACGTATGCATTCCATCCCAAGATCATCTTTGGTACTCACAGTACATCGATAAAGTAATCAAAGGTCAATCACACCTGAATATCATTAAACGATTCTCATATAGAGTCTTTATTACAAGGGAATAAATTCGGCTCAAGGCCAACTCATGAGAAATAAACTATAAATGCTGCGGAAGCGTCGAAGGTAAGCGAGTCCATCCGACTCCAAGGGCAATCGCCAAGCGCGGAGCGTAGCCTCACTCCTGATCGGAATATATCTCTGCAACATAATACGTTGCAGCCATGTAGGTCAGCTTTTGGAATAAGCTGGCAAGTCAAGAAGAATAACAATAATAAAGTTACTAACTCTATATGCATTTTGGCTGTGGAGCTCTAAGTTTCATCATTTTGCGAAAAGCCAATTTTATCCTACTACAGTGGACTTATTTGCAAATTACTACAAATTGTTGGTAGTTATTGAGATGGTTCCGCCAACCAATATCTCGTTCCCAAATTATTATTAAGTCATAAACCCATCAAATTAATCCATTAGTTTTAGTGTTGAGATATCCGAATACTTCCAAGGTCCAGATGCTCAAATGTCCGTAACCGGGGACACGGCTAATCGATTAGGTTATAACACTCTGCAGAGGTTTGTGCACTTTCCCCGCAAGAATCATTCCCTCCTTTTAAAGTCTTCGCACTTCATGGTGTTTGAAGACGGGACGAATGAAACAGGGTCTTCCAAAGAGTTCTTCTGGCCACTGCCGGTACCCATCCAATCCTACCGTTCGTCTACTTCTCGTAGTACCGTCCAGCCAGCTTCACTACAAGGTCAACCCAGCCAGAGCCCATAATGGCTTGCGGCTGCACAGGTAAGCTTCCGGTCGTGGGGCATCCATCCTTCTCTTTGTGGCTGGGTGAAGCTTTCGCAGATGTCATGGCGCTTCTCCATGCATCCCGCCACCACTGGTGCTCCAGGTGCCCGTCAACCGCCTCCACCCAAAGAGTGATTTTCCAAGTCCATCTTGATCATTGTAGTCCATGGGTTGTCATCATCATTGACTCTCACATCTTGCTTATGAATTTCACTCATCCCAAATCCCGTCTACGAGCATAGCAAAATAACTACTACGTCCCGGGGTCATGGTAACAAGGGGATTGGTTCATCCTACCACATGGTACTACTCAAGTTTAATGCCTTCAAGATTTCACTACTGCATGCAATGGTGGGGTGGTGACAACTACTAATGCACAAAACATAGGTATAGAAATAACATGATCAAAACTTGCCTTGCTGATGATCCTCGTAAGCTAAAGAGTCGTAGTAGCAAGCTTCGCACTCCGGAAACTCTACCGAGACAAACAATAACATAATAAGCACAAAGCAAGAGGATCACACAAGATAACAAAAGTAACATAGCACAACAAAACAATCAAAACCAAATCAAAAAGGAAAACTCAAAGAAATCAAATTCAAAGTTTTTCCCTATTCCAAACAATAACAAAAATAGTTTTTATATAACAAAAATTCCCTAATATAACCTAATCATGGTTTTGGGTTAACTTAACAGAAAAGGATTAACTAAGCAACTAGGAGCAAAAAGAATTAATTAAATAGCTATTATAAAACTCACTTTAGGCCTAATCCAATTTCTATTAAGAAAATTAATTTAAAACTTTTATTAATTATAAATAAAAGTTCATCTAATGGAATGACAGAAACTAACCTAGAATAACAAATCACAAGTTAAAAATAAATTAATTTACTAATTAATTAATTAGGAAAACAGGAACTAATCAATTAATTAGGATTAATAGGATTCTGCCTAGAATTAATTATTTATTAATCCTAAAATACCAAAGTTAATTTCTAGGGTTTGGCAATATCAAAATAAAGTGATGGCAAAAAGAATCATGCAAAAATAATTTTTCTAACTAAAACTATAGTAGATTTGCTATTCTGACTAAAACAATATTAAAGCATTTTTTAATTATTTTAACATAGCTAAATATATGTTTTTCAGAAACTACATAAAATTTGCAATCCAACAAAAAAAGAATCACTCAAAAATATTAAACAGAATAAAAGATATACATTTTTGAAAATTGAAACTATTCGGCTAAAACAGAAAATCAAATAAAAAGAAAAAAGCCTAATGGGCCTAAACTGTGCCCTGTGCGTTAGATAGGCTAAACGGGCCTAGGGTTTAAACTAACGAACCGGCCTAATAAAAATAAACCTAAACTAAATAATAAACCGATCGGGCCGGCCGGTTTTCTAATAAAAACATACCCCTTCGGGGGTTCTAATCGTGGCCGTAGGTCTACGATCGGACGGGGGAGGGTGTTGCCGGGGACTCACCGGACTCCGGCGACGGCGGCGGCGGCGGCGAGAGTGCTCCGAGGCGTCGGGGCGTCGGCGAGCTTCGGCGAGTTGTCGGGGAGACGCGCACGAGCACGGGGGAGGGTTTGGTGGTGTTGGGGAGGGTCGGGGTGGACCAGGGTGGCGTCGGCGGCGACTTTGGCGGCGGGGAGGGGTTCGGTGCTCCGGCGAGCTCGTGAGGGAGAAGGAGAGGGGGTCCGGCGTAGCTAGGGGGGAATGGGGTGCGGAGCCTCTGGCTTTTATAGCCAGGGGGTCGGGCGAGGGGCGGAAGGCATCGGGCGATCGGGATCTCGGATTCTTGGGATCCGGTGGATCTCAGCGAGCTTCGTTAGGGCGAGGGGAAGACGACGGGGCGGGTCCCACTGGTCAGCGAGGGAGAGAGGGAGAGGGTTCGGTCGGGTGGCCGAAGCCTAGGGGAATCGGGCGAGGGGCGGTATTTGGGCGGCTCGGCTCGGCTGGCTTTGCTGGCGATTGGGCCGTCTTGGCCGGGCCGGGCCTGATCTTGAGGGGGGGGGAGGCGGCGGCTGGCTGGGCTGGGTGGCTTGGTGGCGCCCGGTCTTTTTTCTTTATTTTTTAATTAAAACAAAACAAAATAAAACCTAGACTATAAATATTCTATATAGGGTATATATATACCAAAATGATCGGGGAATATTCCTTTCATTTGAACATTTTCCAAAGGCAAAATCCAAACTTTATAAAAATCCATTTTTTCAAATTCAAACAAAATTCAGATTTGAATTCCAATTCTTTTGGCAATGTTTCCTCTGATATTTTTGGAGTGTCATGTTTGCTCCTCTCATACTTTTGATCAAGTATTTATCAGGCTTAGTTTTTGAATTGTTTCCCACATGCCAAAGTTTGGAATTCAAATTCAAATAACTCTGAAACTTCAAATGGCATTCAAATTCAAACAGGATGCATAGGATGCTTAGCTATAATTGTAAAACATTCCAAATAGGAAAATTTGGGATGTTACAAACCTACCATTTTAAGATGAATCTCGCCCTCGAGATTCGGGTTGGCTAGCAAATAGGTGCGGATGGTCTCGACGAAGATCTTCTTCGCGTTCCCAGGTGGCTTCTTCCTCGGTGTGGTGACTCCACAGCACCTTGCAAAACTTGATGACCTTGCTGCGGGTGACTCTGCTTGCAGTCTCGAGAATCTTGACGGGTTTCTCCTTGTAAGTCAAATCACTGTCAAGCTGTATGGCCTCTAGGGGCACTGTGTCTCTCAACGGCACATCGGCCATGTCGGCATGGCACTTCTTCAACTGAGAAACGTGAAAGACATCATGAACTCCGGACAATCCTTCCGGCAATTCCAACTTGTATGCAACTTCACCACGTCGTTCGAGGATTTTGTAGGGGCCAATGAATCGGGGTGCTAACTTTCCCTTGACTCCAAACCTCTTGATTCCACGAAGTGGAGACACACGAAGATATGCTCGGTCTCCCACTTCGTAAGTCACCTCCTTGCGCTTACTGTCGGCATAACTCTTACGTCTCGATTGTGCTATCTTGAGACGGTCTCGAATTAGCTTGACTTTCTCTTGGAATCCTTGATAAGGTCGGAACGAAAAGTGATCGATCTCAACACTATCCCACAGCAATGGTGTTCGCACCTCCTTCCGTATAGAGCTTCGAAAGGGGCCATCTTCAAACTGGATTGATAACTGTTGTTGTACGAGAACTCTGCGTACGGCAAATTGTCATCCCAGCTAGACCCATAGTCTAGCACACAGGCTCTCAACATGTCCTCCAGAATCTGATTGACTCTCTCGGTCTGTCCATCTGTCTGTGGATGAAAGGCTGTACTGAATTCCAGCCTCGTACCCAAAGTTTCATGCAATTGCTTCCAAAAGTTTGAGGTAAACTGCGTACCTCTATCTGACACGATTTTCCTCGGAACTCCATGCGGACATCGATCCTGGTCATGTATATCTTGGCCAACTTGGCACTGGTATAGGTAGTCTTCACGGGAATGAAGTGAGCTACCTTAGTCAAACGATCAACTACTACCCAGATAGAATCATAACCTGAACGGGTCCTGGGTAATCCTGTGATGAAATCCATACCAAGTTTCTCCCATTTCCAATCGGGAATCGGCAAAGGTTGAAGTAACCCTGCTGGCTTCTGATGTTCTGCCTTTACGTTGGCAAACATCGATACGGCTACGTACTCGGCAATGTCCTTCTTCATACCGGTCCACGAAACTTTGCTTCAAATCCGGTACATCTTGGTGTTGCGGGGTGAATCGAGTCTGTGAATCATGAGCCTCTGAAGAATTAGCTTCCTGAGCTCGGGATCATTGGGCACATAAATACGATCCTCAAACCAAATAGTTCCATGTTCATCCTTTCGGAATCCTTTAGCTTTTCCTTCCTCCATCTTTTGCTTAATCTCATCGATTTCCTTGTCCGTCTTCTGGGCTTCACGAATCCTTTCGGTCAAGGTGGACTGAACTTCCAGAGTTGCAACAAATCCTTTCGGAACTATCTCGAGTCGGAGATCTCTGAGGTCATCGACCAACTCCTGGGGTAATCCTCCTGCGGTAAGAGTGTTCACATAACTCTTACGGCTCAAAGCATCTGCTACAACATTGGCTTTACCGGGGTGGTAATGCAGCCTCATGTCGTAGTCCTTTATCAACTCTAGCCATCTCCTCTGCCTGAGGTTCAATTCCTTCTGCGTGAAGATATATTTCAAACTCTTGTGATCTGTATAGACATCACAACGATTTCCAATGAGGAAATGTCTCCAGGTCTTGAGTGCATGCACTACAGCTGCTAACTCCAAATCATGCGTGGCATAATTCATCTCATGAGGCCGTAGCTGTGCGGAGGCATAAGCTACAACCTTGCCTTCCTGCATCAACACTCCTCCGAGTCCTTGACGAGAAGCGTCACAATAGACCTGGTATTCCTTATGTATGTCCGCAATATCAACACTTTGGGCTGTGACCAATCGTTTCTTCAACTCCTGAAAACTGGCTTCACATTCCTCGGTCCAAACATACTTGGCTTCCTTCTTCAACAGCTCAGGTCATGGGCTTGGCAATCTTCGAGAAGTTCTCAATGAACCTCCGATAATATCCTGCGAGTCCGAGAAAACTACGGATCTCCTTGGTCGAGGTGGGTGACCGCCAATCGGTGGTGATTCAACCTTGGCGGGATCAACTGCTATTCCTTCTCCTGAAATAACATGTCCGAGGAATCCAACTTCCTTTAGCCAAAATTCACATTTGCTGAATTTGGCATACAGTGATGTTCTCGAAGTTTCTCGAACTAGACGCAAATGTTCCTTATGCTCTTCCTCGCTCTTGGAGAATATCAATATGTCATCGATGAACACCACGACAAACTTGTCCAAATACTCCATGAACACCTTGTTCATCAAATTCATGAAGTATGCAGGAGCATTAGTCAATCCAAAAGACATGACGGTATACTCGTATAAACCATACACGTAGTGAATGCTGTTTTGGGTATATCCTTTTCACGAATTTTCAACTGATGATACCCGATCAAGATCGATCTTAGAGAATACCTTGGCTCCAACAAGCTGATCAAACAAGTCATTGATCATCGGCAGAGGGTATTTGTTCTTGATGGTTACTTCGTTCAATGCACGATAATCCACAACCATCCTCAAGCTTCCATCCTTCTTCTCTACCAAAAGAACTGGGGCTCCCCAAGGTGATGAGCTTGGACGATATATCCTTTCTCCAATAACTCATTTATTTGCTCCTTGATTTCTTTCAACTCATTCGGTGGCATCCGATAAGGTCTCTTGGATATTGGGGCTGTGCCGGGCAATAACTCAATCAGAAACTCAATGTCTCTCGTCCGGTGGCATTCTGGTAATTCCTCCGGAAACACATCGGAAATTCTTGCACTCTCGGCACTTCCTCTGAACAACTCCGTGAGGGAATGCACCGATTCTTCATCTGGCTGTGCTGGCTACATACTTGATCCTCTTACGCTCCGGGTGGTGAGCAGAATAGACTTCTTGCACGATCAATGTTTCCTTCATACTTTGACAACCAATCCATGCCTAGGATTACATCCAAGGTCTGAGTTTCCAACACTATGAGTTCTACGGGAAATTTGTGGTTCCCGATGTTGAGGTTTGCGGGACAGCTTAAACCTGCCATCATTTCTCCTCCTGCGGGCCCGGCGCGAGGGGGCTTCTAAGGGTTCTAGTCGTAATCCGTACTTATCCACAACTACCCTTGATATGAATGAATCGTTGCACCGAATCAAACAGAACCAAAACTGAGCGTGAATTCAATAAAACTTACCAACCACGATTATCGGCTGATCATAGACGTTCTCCACGTCGATGTGATTCACTTGAGCACGAGGGAAGGGATTGGGCTTCTTCGCTGAGCCTCCATTGCCATTCCCGTTCCTCTGCTTGGCCTCCGGGCAGTCGGTGGCGTAGTGCCCTGTCTTCTGGCACTTGAAGCAGGTGATGTGGCTCAGATCCTTCGGAGCCGGGGCAGAACGGTGCTGATTGCCATTACCATTGCCATTGCCATGGCCTGACTTGTTGTCCTGGCTGCGGTTGTTTCCATTTCCACCATGGTTATGAGCTCCATGGTTATGATGGGTGTGCCCTCCTGAGTACGGTGCATAGCGGGGCTTCTGCTGAGCTCCTGAATTGTGCTTCCCCTGGCTGTACTTCCGCTTGCGGCTTTCTATCTGCTGCTGCTTGCCTTCCAGGATGGTGGCCTTGTCTACCAGCTCCTGGTAGTTGTTGAAGGTAGCCACAATAAGCTGCATGCTCAGTTCATCATTGAGTCCCTCAAGGAACTTCTCACCTTGGCGGCATCGGTGGCCACATCATCGGGGCATAACGGGCAAGCTTGCTGAATTCCTCCACGTCTTGTGCCACAAGACGGTTTCCTGGCGTAAGTTGCGGAACTCACGCTTCTTGCACTCATGGCTCCAGATGAGACATGAGCAAGTCTGAAAACCTGCTGGAATTGATCCCAAGTGATGCCACCCAAGGGAAAAGTGGCGGTGTAATTCTCCCACCAAGAAGCTGCAGGTCCATCCGGTTGATGCTGTGCAAAGCGCACCTTTTCAAAGATCGGTGCATCCAACGGTGACTAGCTCTCTTCCAATCTTGCGGAGCGACCGTCACCACAATCGGCTCGGTGCTACTAGAGAACACTGCGGATTCAACCTCGTAAATCGAGTCAAATTGTCCACGGTGGGTGGTGGTGGTGGCGGTGGATTGTTGGCGGGGTTGTTACGATTCGAATCGAGAGCTGCATCGGTGCATTCATTCTTTGGAGCAGCTGGGTGAGCTCCGCGGAAACCAAAGTCACGTCTCGGAGGCATCTAGTGTTTTTGGAGTGGGTGAGAAGATTAGAATAGAACAATGGTCTATGAGAATAACACTACCCATATGAATGCACAATCATAACACACCAAACATTTATTCATTCCACTCAAACATGGTTCAAACTCGATTACAAAACTCATGACTAATCGAAGGAAAACATCGGCCTAACTGATCGATTTAAAAGTAAAATATAACATGGTGGTCGACTAAAAAGTCTTCATCAGTGGCGCCTCCTCTTGGGGTTTCCTTCAGTGGTACTCCCTTCAAAATCCTGATCATTGCTCATGAGGGGTGCTTCATCTCCACTCGGGTAAAGGTCCTCACCCAAGTCCATCTTTTCCTCAATCGCGGCAAGCTTCATCTTCAGGTCGTCGACTATCTCCATGAAGTCCGTGATTTCTTCCTCATGGCCAAGGAACTCTGCGCGTGCCTTCTCCTCCAGTTCCAGTTCGCGGAACAAAAGCTTCCGGTGTGTCTTCGAGTTACGGCGAGCCTGAATCTCCCGTGTCCTGAGAAGACATTCCAAATCCTGGATGTAAGAGAGAGTGGAATCGTCCTCGATGGTACGGATGATATCTCCATTCCTTGCCTGCGAGAAACCATGGCGAGTCTCGAGTGATCGAGCTCGGTCTGTACTCCTCTCGGAGATGTCCAAGTGCTCGGTAGATCGCCACGTCCTTCCGATGATCCAGTTGAACTCGGTGAACTCAAAGTTGATAGGCTCCGTGTGTCCTCCAAAAGTCCTCCACAGGATATGCACCTCAATCCATGGCGGGTGTCCGTCGGAAGTGCATTAGTGGGTTTCCAGGTGATCGAGGGCGAGCAATCTTCAGCAGCTTCACCATCTGGACCAGCTTTCTTCCAAAGGGCATCGTCTCATCGGGCTGGCGTAACTCCGTAGCAAAGCTGGGGTGAACTCGACGCCATCTAGAATGTTGCAAAGGGGAGAAGAGTCGAATTGAGCAGAGAAGAATTATAGAATGAAAAGGGGTTCAAAGTAAATGGTCTCTGCTTATGGCTTTCCGATCCTAGGGGTTACGATCCTACGGTCAGCGTGTGCTCTGATACCATCTTTGTAGCGACCTGACCCAAAATCGGTCAAATCTACGTATGCATACCATCCCAAGATCATGCCGGTACTCACGATTACATCGATAAAGTAATCAAAGGTCAATCACACCTGAATATCATTAAACGATTCTCATATAGAGTCTTTATTACAAGGAATAAATTCGGCTCAAGGCCAACTCATGAGAAATAAACTATAAATGCTGCGGAGCGTCGAAGGTAAGCGAGTCCATCCGACTCCAAAGGGCAATCGCTAAGCGCGGAGCGTAGCCTCACTCTGATCGAATATATCTACGCAACATAATACGTTGCAGCCATGTAGGTCAGCTTTTGGAATAAGTCGGCAAGTCAAGAAGAATAACAATAATAAAGTTACTAACTCTATATGCATTTTGGCTGTGGAGCTCTAAGTTTCATCATTTTGTGAAAAGCCAATTTTATCCTACTACGGTGGACTTATTTGCAAATTACTACAAATTGTTGGTAGTTATTGAGATGGTTCCGCCAACCAATATCTCGTTCCCAAATTATTATTAAGTCATAAACCCATCAAATTAATCCATTAGTTTTAGTGTTGAGATATCCGAATACTTCCAAGGTCCAGATGCTCAAATGTCCGTAATCGGGACACGGCTAATCGATTAGGTTATAACACTCTGCAGAGGTTTATGCACTTTCCCGCAAGAATCATTCCCTCCTTTTAAAGTCTTCGCACTTCATGGTGTTTGAAGGCGGACGAATGAAACAGGGTCTTCCAAAGAGTTCTTACGCCACCGCCGTACCCATCCAATCCTACCGCTTCGTCTACTTCTCGTAGTACCGTCCAGCCACTTCACTACAAGGGTCAACCCAGCCAGAGCCCATAATGGCTTGCGGCTGCAGAGTAAGCTTCCGGTCGTGGGGCATCCATTGTTCTCTTTGTGGCTGGGTGAAGCTTTCCAGAGATGTCATGGCGCTTCTCCATGCATCCCGCCACCACTGGTGCTCCAGGTGCCCACAACCGCCCTCCTCCACCCGAGTGATTTTCCAAGTCCATCTTGATCATTGTAGTCCATGGGTTGTCATCATCATTGACTCTCACATCTTGCTTATGAATTTCACTCATCCCAAATCCGTCTCTGAGCATAGCAAAATAACTACTACGTCCGGGGTCATGGTAACAAGGGATTGGTTCATCCTACCACATGGTACTACTCAAGTTTAATGCCTTCAAGATTTCACTACTGCATGCAATGGTGGGGTGGTGACAACTACTAATGCACAAAACATAGGTATAGAAATAACATGATCAAAACTTGCCTTGCTGATGATCCTCGTAAGCTAAAGAGTCGAGTAGCAAGCTTAGACTCGGAAACTCTACCGAGACAAACAATAACATAATAAGCACAAAGCAAGAGGATCACACAAGATAACAAAAGTAACATAGCACAACAAAACAATCAAAACCAAATCAAAAGGAAAACTCAAAGAAATCAAATTCAAAGTTTTCCCTATTCCAAACAATAACAAAAATAGTTTTATATAACAAAATTCCTAATATAACCTAATCATGGTTTTGGGTTAACTTAACAGAAAAGGATTAACTAAGCAACTAGGAGCAAAAAGAATTAATTAAATAGCTATTATAAAACTCACTTTAGGCCTAATCCAATTTCTATTAAGAAAATTAATTTAAAACTTTTATTAATTATAAATAAAAGTTCATCTAATGGAATGACAGAAACTAACCTAGAATAACAAATCACAAGTTAAAAATAAATTAATTTACTAATTAATTAATTAGGAAAACAGGAACTAATCAATTAATTAGGATTAATAGGATTCTGCCTAGAATTAATTATTTATTAATCCTAAAATACCAAAGTTAATTTCTAGGGTTTGGCAATATCAAAATAAAGTGATGGCAAAAGAATCATGCAAAAATAATTTTCTAACTAAAACTATAGTAGATTTGCTATTCTGACTAAAACAATATTAAAGCATTTTTTTAATTATTTTTAACATAGCTAAATATATGTTTTTCAGAAACTACATAAAATTTGCAATCCAACAAAAAAAGAATCACTCAAAAATACTAAACAGAATAAAAGATATACATTTTTGAAAATTGAAACTATTCGGCTAAAACAGAAAATCAAATAAAAAGAAAAAAGCCTAATGGGCCTAAACTGTGCCCTGTGCGTTAGATAGGCTAAACGGGCCTAGGGTTTAAACTAACGAACCGGCCTAATAAAAATAAACCTAAACTAAATAATAAACCGATCGGGCCGGCCGGTTTTCTAATAAAAACATACCCCTTCGGGGGTTCTAATCGTGGCCGTAGGTCTCGATCGGACGGGAGGGTGTTGCGGGACTCACGGACTCCAGACAGCGGCGGGGCGGCGAGAGTGCTCGAGGCGTCAGGCGTCAGCGAGCTCATGAGTTGTCGAGAGACGCGCACGAGCAGCAGGGGAGGTTTGGTGGTGTTGGGGAGGTCGGGGTGGACCAGGGTGGCGTCGGCGGCGACTTTGGCGGCGGGGAGGGGTTCGGTGCTCCGGCGAGCTCGTGAGGGAGAAGGAGAGGGGTCCGCGTAGCTAGGGGGAATGGGGTGGAGCCTCGGCTTTATAGCCAGGGGTCGGGCGAGGGAAAGGCATCGGGCGATCGGGATCTCCGGTTCTTGGGATCCGGTGGATCTCCCATGAGCTCGTTGCTTGGGCGAGGGGAAGACGACGGGCGGGTCCCACTGGTCAGTGAGGAGAGAGGAGAGGTTCGGTCGGGTGGCGAAGCCTAGGGGAATCGGGCGGGGCGCGGTGAGGCGCCGGGCAGGCTCGGCTCGGCTCTGCCTGGCCCGATTGGGCAGTCTTGGCTGGGCCTGATCTTGAGGAGGGGGTGAGGCGGCGCTGCTGGGCTGGGTGGCTTTGGTGGGCGCCCAGGTCTTTTTCTTTATTTTTTAATTAAAACAAAAACAAAATAAAACCTAGACTATAAATATTCTATATAGGGTATATATATACCAAAATGATCAGGGAATATTCCTTTCATTTGAACATTTTTCCAAAGGCAAAATCAAACTTTATAAAATCCATTTTTCAAATTCAAACAAAATTCAGATTTGAATTCCAATTCTTTTGGCAATGTTTCCTCTGATATTTTTGGAGTGTCATGTTTGCTCCTCTCATACTTTTGATCAAGTATTTATCAGGCTTAGTTTTTGAATTGTTTCCCACATGCCAAAGTTTGGAATTCAAATTCAAATAACTCTGAAACTTCAAATGGCATTCAAATTCAAACAGGATGCATAGGATGCTTAGCTATAATTGTAAAACATTCCAAATAGGAAAATTTGGGATGTTACATTATGAGAGCTAATAAACTATGCATTCCCGAGTCTTCTCTTCGTTTGCTCCTTTTGCAAGAGGCTCATGGAGGCGGACTCATGGGACACTTTGGACGCGACAAGACATTCGCCACGCTCTCCAAGAACTACTTTTGGCCCAAGATGTACCGTGACGTCTCACGCTTCACCAACCGATGCTCTACATTTCGCAAAGCTAAGTCTAAAGCTCAATCTCATGGTCTTTACATGCCTCTTCCTATTCCTTATCAACCTTGGGAAGACATTAGCATGGATATTGTACTTGGTTTGCCTAGAACTCAAAATGGAAAGGATTCCGTGTTTGTTGTTGTGGATAGATTTTCTAAGATGGCACATTTCATTCCTTGCAACAAGATAGACGATGCTTCACACATTTCAAATCTCTTTTGTAGGGAAATATTGCGACTCCATGGAGTACCAAAGACAATCATCTCCGATCGTGACATCAAGTTCTTGAGTTACTTTTGGAAGACCCTATGCACCAAGCTCGGAATCAAGCTCTTGTTCTCATCCGCATGCCATCCTCAAACCGACGGCCAAACGGAGGTGACGAACTGCACACTATCCACTCTACTTCGTGTCTTGATCAAGAAGAACATCAAGGAGTGGGAAGCATGTCTACCCATCGCCGAGTACGCCTACAACTGTGCAATACATTAGACTACCGGCAAGTCCCCCTTCGAGGTCGTCTACGGCTTCAACCCGTTGTCCCCATTGGACATTCTACCTCTTCCTCTACAAGAGCGCACCAACATGGATGAGAGTGCACGGGCAAGCTACATCAAGAAGATGCATGAGGATACAAGACAAACCATCGAGCGACAAGTACAACGACTAGCGACCAAGCTCAACGTCAACAAGCAACCCATGGTCTTGAACATTGGTGATCTAGTGTGGCTACACCTTCGCAAGGACCGCTTCCCCAAAGAACGCAAGTCCAAGCTTCTTCCTAGAGCCGACAGACCTTTCAAGGTGCTAGCACGCTACAACGACAACGCCTACAAGATCGACCTACCTCGAGACAAGTACAATGTGAGCGACATCTTCAACGTCAAGGACCTCGCACCATACCATGGAGATGAAGCTTTTGATCCGAGGTTGGATCTCTCTCAGGGGGGGGGGGAGATGATGTGGAGCATCCCTCACTCATCCCCATGGATGCACCTACATCTTCCTCAACACCACGTGGACCCATGACTCGAGTTAAGGCTATCGAAGATAAGGTGAACTCGCTCCTCTCCGAACTCCCTCTTCCTACTCACGAGACATGGCTACTACCTCATTCGGAAACCTTATGTGTAATCAGGTACATGGAGTTGAGCCAAGGAACAACTACCTGCAAGAGCCAAGACGACGAGGACCCCAAGCATGTTGAAGAAGAAGAAAAGCTGTTGAAGCTACATGCATCGGACGTCCGACCAAGTCCAGACGTCCGACGACTCCCCAGGCCACGGACGACCGACGCCCTCCGGACGTCCGGCAGCTGGGCACCCGAATGGAAACTTACGGAAGACCGAAGCCACCGGACGACCGGACGACCTGTACCAGAACCGAATCTACGGACGTCCGACGATCCACGGACGTCCGGGCCTTCCGAAAGCCCCGGACGACCGACGCACACCGACCAGAATCAAATCTACGGAAGACCAAAGTCTCCGGACGACCGACCGACCAGCACCCGAACCGGATTTACGGACGTCCGACAGCCTCCGGACGTCCGGACCGTCTTGAAGCCCCGGACGTCCGACGCCTTCCGAATGTCCGACGCCTTCCGGACGTCCGACACCTGAGCGACCGCGACCGTGGGCTGGAGCCTTGTACCCGTTCACTTCGCCCCCATTTGCACAAAGACTATAAATAGACCTCCTCCTCCTCCTAGTTAGGGTTAGCAAAGGATTAGCTCATATTTGTGTGAGAGCTTTGCTCACCCACTTGGTTACCTTCTCCTCGGAGCTCAGGACCTCTTCGGAGAAGATTCCCCAAGCGGATTCAAGACCCCCTTCTAGGGTGGACCCCATCAAGACCTCCTCACGGAGAAGAACGGCTACTCGTGTATATTTCCTTTGTTGATTTTGAATCTTGTGCTACCTTATGTGTTCGATGATCTAGCCCTTGTGTGATCGAGATTTGTCGGTTTAGTGTTCCTCTTGTGTGTTCGTTCTTGTGTTCTTCTGCTTGTTCGTCGTGCTCTCCCCGTAGGATCCCCTCCAAACGTGAAAGATCTCCGTCTAGGGTTCCTCCCTACATCACCTCTGGTCTTGAGCATGTTTATCACTTGTGAGTAGTTACTTTTGTTCTTGAGGTCACGAGAGAAATCATGTTGCAAGTAATCATGTGAACTTGATATGTGTTCGATATTTTGATGGTATGTATGTTGTGATTCCCTTAGTGGTGTCATATGAACGTCGACTACATGACACTTCACCATATTTGGGCCTAAGGGAATTCATTGTGGAGTAATTATTAGATGATGAGTTGCGGGAGTGACAGAATCTTAAACCCTAGTTTATGCGCTATTCCGTAAGGGACCGGTTGGATCCAAAAGTTTAATGCCATGGTTAGAATTTATTCTTAATACTTTTCTCGTAGTTGCGGATGCTTGCGAGGGGGTTAATCATAAGTAGGAGGTTTGTTCAAGTAAGAATAGCACCTAAGCACCGGTCCACCCACATATCAGATTATCAAAGTAGCGAACACAAATCGAACCAACATGCTGAAAGTGACTAGATGAAATTCCGTATACCCTCAAGAACGCTTTGCTTATTATAAGAGACCATTTTGGCCTGTCCTTTGCCTCAAAAGGATTGGGCTACCTTGCTGCACTTTTGTTACTACTATCATTACCTGCTCGTTACAAATTACCTTGCTATCAAACTACTCTGTTACTTACAATTACAACACTAGCAGACAATACCTTGCTGAAAACCACTTGTCATTTCCTTCTGCTCCTCGTTGGGTTCGACACTCTTACTTATCAAAAAGGCTACAATTGATCCCATATAGTTGTGGGTCATCAAGGCCATTTTATGGTGCCATTTCCGGGGAATGAAGCGCTCTTGGTAAGTGTAAATTGGTAAGGAAAATTTATTACTATGTGCTGAAATTTATTGTCACTTGTTACTATGGAAAACAATCCTTTGAGGGGTTTGTTCGGGGTATCTTCACCTCGAGCGGAACCACAATTAGTTACCCATCAACCTACTGCACCTACTGAAAATATTGAATATGAAATTCCTTCGGGTATGATAGAACAACTGCTAGCTAATCCTTATGTAGGAGATGGAACCGAACATCCTGATATGCAGTTGATATATGTGGATTATTTAAGCTTGCAGGTTTACCCAGAGATGAAGTTAAGAAGAAGGTTTTCCCTTTATCTTTTAAGGGAAAAGCACTGGCATGGTATAGGCTATGCGATGATATTGGATCTTGGAGTCGGAATTGATTGAAATTGGAGTTTCACCAAAAAATTATCCTATGCATCTAGTTCATCGTGATCGGAATTATATATATAACTTTTGGCCCCGTGAAGGAGAAAGTATCTCTCTAGCTTGGGGGAGGCTTAAGTCAATGTTATATTGATTCCCCAATCATGAGCTCTCAAGAGAAATTCTTATCCAGAATTTTTATGCTCGGCTTTCTCATAATGATCGATTCATGCTTGATACTTCTTGTGCTGGTTCTTTTATGAAGAAGACTATTGAATTCCGGTGGGATCTTTTGGAAAGAATTAAACGCAACTCTGAAGGTTGGGAACTCGACGAAGGTAAAGAGTCAGGTATTAAGCTTAAGTATGATTGTGTTAAATCTTTTATTAATAATGATGCTTTTCAAAAGTTTAGCACTAAATATGGACTGGACTCTGAGATAGTAGCCTCCTTTTGTGAATCATTTGCTACTCATGTTGATCTCCCTAAGGAGAAGTGGTTTAAATATCACCCACCTATTAAATAAGAAATTAAAGAACAGGTACCAGTTAAAGAGGAAACTACTATTTATAATGTTGATCCAGTTGTTCCTACTTCTTATATTGAGAAACCAACTTTCCCTGTTAGGATAAAGGAACATGCTAAAGTTTCAACTATGGTCAACAAAGGTTATATTAGAACACCTAAACCTGATGAACAAATCAAAGTAGAACCTAGTGTTGCTATGATTAAAGATCTCCTGGAAGAAAATATAGATGGTCATGTTATTTATTTCTGTGATGAAGCTGCTAGAATTACCAAACCTGATGGAAAAGATAAACACATACCCGTTGTTGGCATGCCTGTTGTCTTAGTTAAAATAGGAGATCACCGTTATCATGGCTTATGTGACATAGGTGCTAGCGTGAGTGCTATTCCTTTAACTTATATCACGAAATTATGAATGACATAGCACCCGTAGAGATAGAAGACATGTATGTTGCTATTAAACTTGCTAATAGAGACACTATTTCACCAATTGGGATTGTTAGAGATGTTGAAGTCTTGTGTGGGAAAATAAAATATCCTACTGATTTTCTTGTTCTTGGTTCCCCACAAGATGATTTTTTCCTATTATCTTTGGTAGACCTTTCTTGAACACCGTCAATGCTAAAATAGATTGTGAGAAACAAACTGTCGGTGTCAGCTTTGGTGATGAGTCTCATGAGTTTAATTTTTCCAAGTTTAGTAGAAAACCTCATAAAAAAGAATTGCCTAGTAAGGATGAAATAATTTGTCTTGCTTCTATTGTTGTGCCTCCTACTAATCCTTTAGAACAATATCTGCTAGACAATTAAAATGATTTACATATGCATGAAAGAAATGAACTACATAAGATCTACTTTGAACAACGTCCTCTGCTTAAACAAAATTTGCCTATTGAAACTCTAGGAGGTCGTCCTCCACCTAAAGGTGATCCTTTGTTTGAATTAAAACAATTGCCAGACACTTTGAAATATGCTTATCTTGATGAGAAGAAGATATATCCTGTTATTATTAGTGCTAACCTTTCAGAACATGAAGAAGAAATATTATTGAAAGTTATAAGGAAGCACCGAGCTGCTATTGGATATACTCTTGATGATTTAAAGGGCATTAGTCCAACTCTATGTCAGCACAAAATTAATATGGAACCTGATGCTAAACCCGTTGTTGATCACCAACGTTGGTTAAACCCGAAGATGAAAGAAGTGGTAAGAACGGAAATATTAAAACTTCTGGAAGCAGGTATAATCTATCCTATAGCTGATAGTAGATGGGTAGGTCCTCTTCATTGTGTCCCTAAGAAAGGAGGTATCACTATTGTTCCTAATGATAAAAATGAACTTATTCCACAAAGAATTGTTAGAAGCTATAGAATGGTAGTTGATTTTACAAAATTAAACAAAGCAACTAGAAATGATCATTACCCTCCGCCTTTTATTGATCAAACGCTAGAAAGATTGTCTAAGCACACACATTTTTGCTTCCTTGATGGATATTCTGGTTTTTCACAAATACCTGTTTCTCAACCTGATCAAGAAAAGACCACTTTCACCTGTCCCTTTGGAACTTATGCTTATAGACGTATGCCTTTTGGTCTATGCAATGCACCTGCTACCTTTCAAAGATGTATGACTGCTATATTCTCAGATTTTTGTGAAAAGATTGTTGAGCTTTTCATGGATGACTTTTCTATTTATGAGAAGTCTTTTGATGATTGTTTAAGCAATCTTGATCGAGTTTTGGAGAGATGCGAGCAAAAAAATCTTGTCTTGAATTGGGAGAAGTGCCACTTTATGGTTAATGAAGGTATTATCTTGCGCCATAAAATTTCTGAAAGAGGTATTGAGGTGGAAAAAGCTAAGGTTGATGCAATTGATAAAATGCCATGTCCTAAAGATATCAAAGGTATTCATAGTTTCTTAGGTCATGCTAGTTTCTATTGGAGATTTATCAAAGACTTTTCTAAAATTCTAGGCCTCTTACAAATCTTTTCCAAAAGGATGTTCCTTTTGTTTTTTATGATGATTTTTTAGAAGCCTTCGAAACACTCAAGAAAGCCTTAATTTCTGCACCTGCTATTCAACCACCTAATTGGAACTTACCTTTAGAAATTATGTGTGATGCTAGTGATTATGTTGTTGGTGTTGTTCTAGGACAAAGAGTTGATAAGAAACTAAATGTTATTCATTATGCTAGTAAAACTCTAGACAATGCACAACAAAATTAGGCTACTGCTGAAAAAGAATTTCTAGCAGTGGTGTTTGCTTGTGATAAATTTAGATCCTACATTGTTGATTCTAAAGTTTCGTTCACACCGACCATGCTGCTATTAAATATCTTATGGAAAAGAAAGATGCTAAACCTAGACTTATTCGATGGGTTCTCTTGCTACAGGAATTTGATTTACATATTACTGATAGGAAAGTAGCAGAGAACCCCGTAGCTGATAACTTGTCTAGGCTTGAGAATTTCCTTGATAACCCACTACCTATTGATGATAGTTTTCCTGATGAGCAGTTAGCAGCAATAAAATTTTCTAATAACACTCCTTGGTATGATGACTATGCTAATTATATTGTTGCTAAATATTTACCACCTAGCTTTACCTACCAACAAAAGAAAATTTTCTTCTATGATTTAAGACATTACTTTTGGGATGACCCACATCTTTATAAAGAAGGAGTAGATGGTATTATTAGACGTTGTGTACCTGAGCATGAACAGGGACAAATCCTACGGAAATGTCACTCCGAAGCTTACGAAGGGCATCATGCGGGAGACAGAACTGCTCACAAGGTACTACAATCTGGTTTTTATGGGTCTACTATTTTCAAGGATGCTCGTAAGTTTCTCTTGTCTTGTGATGAATGTCAAAGAATAGGTAATATCGGTAAACGTCAAGAAATGCCTATGAATTATTCACTTGTTGTTGAACCATTCAATGTCTGGGGTTTTGATTACATGGGACCTTTTCCTTACTCTAATGGGTATACACATATCTTGGTTGCTGTTGATTATGTTACTAAGTGGGTAGAAGCTATTCCAACTAGTAAAATGCTTAAGGAAGTTATTTTCCCAAGGTTTGGAGTCCCTAGATATTTTAATGACCGATGCTGGTTCACACTTTATTCATGTTGCTTTCCGTAAAATGCTTGCCAAGTATATGTTAACCATAGAATTGCATCACCCTATCATACTCAGTCTACTGGTCAAGTTGAACTTAGCAGTAGGGAAATAAACTTAATTTTGCAAAAGACTGTCAATAGGTCCAGGAACAATTGGTCTAAGAAATTAGATGATGCACTTTGGTCTTATAGATCAACATATAAAAATCCTATGGGTATGTCTCCTTACAAAATGGTTTATGGAAAAGCTTGTCATTTGCCTCTTGTGTTAGAAAATGAAGCTTATCGGGCAATCAAAGAACTCAACTATGATTTCAAACTTGTCGGTGAAAAGTGGTTATTTAATATTAGCTCATTAGATGAATGGAGAACCCAAGCTTATGAAAATGCCAAGTTGTTTAAAGAAAAAAAATTAAAAGATGGCATGATAAAAGAATCCAAAAGCGTGAGTTCAAGGTTGGAGAATATGTTATTTTGTACAACTCTTGTTTCAGGTTCTTTGCAGGAAAAATCCTCTCCAAATGGGAAGGACCCTATGTTATCGAGGAGGTTTATCGGTCTCTAGCTATCAAAATAAATAACGCCGAAGGTACTAACCCGAAGGTTGTTAATGGTCAGCGGATAAAACATTATATCTCAGGTAGGCCCATTAATGATCGTTAAGTTTTATTTCTATTGGTTTCTTCATGACTTATACATATTCCTTTTACTATGAGATTATGCAACTCCGGGATATCGAAGGAATACCTTATGTGCTATCAAACGTCACAACGTAACTTGGTTATTATAATGATGCTCTACAGGATCCGAAGGTGTTTGTTGGGTTGGCATAGATCGAGATTAGGATTTGTCACTCTGAGTATCGGAGAGATATCTCTGGGCCCTCTCGGTAATGCACATCATAATAAGCCTTGCAAGAAATGTGACTAATGAGTTAGTTATGGGATGATGCATTACGGAATGAGTAAAGAGACTTGCCGATAATGAGATTGAACTAGGTATGAAGATACCGACGATCAAATCTCAGGCAAGTAACATACCGATGACAAAGGGAATAACGTATGTTGTCATTACGGTACGACCGATAAAGATCTTTATAGAATAAGTAGGAGCCAATATGAGCATCCAGGTTCCGCTATTGGTTATTGACCGGAGAGGTGCCTTGGTCATGTCTACATAGTTCTCGAACCTGTAGGGTCCGCACGCTTAACGTTCGATGATGATTTGTTATTATATGAGTTATGTGATTTGGTGACCAAATGTTGTTCGGAGTCCCGGATGAGATCACGGACATGCCGAGGAGTCTCAAAATAGTCGAGTGGTAAAGAATGATATATAGGACGGTGGTATTCGGACACCAGAAGTGTTCCGGGAAGCACCGGGTACTTATCGGGTCACCGGAAGGGGTTCCGGAAACCCCCGGCAAAAGATATAGGCCTTATGGGCCAAGAGGGGAAACACACCAGCCACAAAGGGGCTGGTGCGCCCCCCCCCCCATGTGGGCTGGCGAAATTGGAGAAGAAAAGGGGAAGGAGGAAAGGAAAAAGGTAATAGGATTACCCCTTCTCCCTCTTCCCTTCCTACTCCGAATAGGAATAGGAAAGGGGGGAGGCCGAACTGGGAGGACCCCAAGTAGGATTCTTCCTACTTGGGGCACCCCCTTGGCTGCCTCTCCTCCCCTCCAACCTATATATACATGGGGAGGGGGCGCCTAGAACACACATCAACTATTCCTAGCCATGTGTGGTGCCCCACTCCATAGTTTACGCCTCCAGTCATATTCACGAAGTGCTTAGGCGAAGCCTGCGTGTATCACTTCACCATCACCGTCACCACGCCGTCGTGCTGACAGAACTCTCACTTTGCTGGATCAAGAGTTTGAGGGACGTCATCGAGATGAACGTGTGCAGAACTAGGAGGTGCGATACGTTTGGTGCTTGATTGGTCGGAACGAGAAGAAGTTCGACTACATCAACCGCGTTAACAAATGCTTCCGCTTTCGGTCTACGAGGGTACGTGGAAACACTCTCCCCATCTCGTTTCTATGCATCTCCTAGATAGATCTTGCGTGAGTGTAGGAAATTTTTTGAAATTGCATGCTACGTTTCCCAACAGTGGCATCCGAGCCAGGTCTATGCGTAGATGATATGCATGAGCAGAACGCAAAGAGTTGTGGGCGGTGATAGTCATACTGCTTACCACCAACATCTTCTTTTGATTCAGCGGTATTTTTGGATGAAGCGGCCTGGACCAACCTTACATGACCACGTTCATGAGACTGGTTTCACCGACAGACAGGAAACTAGTTTTGCATAAAGGTGGCTGGCGGGTGTCTGTTTCTCCTACTTTAGTTGAATCGAATTTGAATACGGCCGGTCCTTGTTGAAGGTTAAAGCTGCAAACTTGATGAAACACCGTTGTGGTTTTGATGCGTAGGTAGGAACAGTTCTTGCTAGAAGCCCGTAGCAGCCACGTAAAACATGCAACAACAAAGTAGAGGACGTCTAACTTGTTTTTGCAGGGCATGTTGTGACGTGATATGGTCAAGACATGATGTGATATACGTTGTTGTATGAGATGATCATGTTTTGTAAAAGTTATCGGCAACTGGCAGGAGCCTTATGCTTGGCGCTTTATTGTATGAAATGCAAACGCCATGTAATTGCTTTACTTTATCACTCCGCGTTAGCGATAGTTGTAGAAGCAATAGTTGGTGAGACGACCACGACGCTACGATGGAGATCAAGGTGTCAAGCCAGTGACGATGGAGATCATGACGGTGCTTTGGAGATGGATATCAAAAGCACAAGATGATGATGGCCATATCATGTCACATATTTTGATTGCATGTGATTTTTATCTTTTATGCATCTTATTTTGCTTAGTACGGCGGTAGCATTATAAGATGACCCCTTAACTAATTTCAAGGTATAAGTGTTCTCCCTGAGTATGCACTGTTGCGAAAGTTCTTTGTGCTGAGACACCACGTGATGATTGGGTATGATAGGCTCTATGTTCACATACAACGGGTGCAAGATAGTTTTTCACATGTGGAATATTCGGGTTAATCTTGACGAGAGTAGCATGTACAGACATGGCCTCAGAACATTGGAGACCGAAAGGTCGAACGTGAATCATATAGTAGATATGATCAACATAGAGATGTTCACCATTGATGACTACTCCATCTCACGTGATGATCAGACATGGTTTAGTTGATTTGGATCATGTATCATTTAGATGACTTGAGGGATGTCTATCTAAGTGAGAGTTCTTAAGTAATATGATTAATTGAACTTAATTTATCATGAACTAGTCTTGATAGTATTTGCATATCTGTGTTGTAGATCAATAGCTTGCGATGTAGCTCCCCGTTTATTTTTAATATGTTCCTAGAGAAAAATAAGTTGAAAGATGATAGTAGCAATGATGCAGACTAGGTCCGTGCTCTGAGGATTATCCTCATTGCTACACAGAAGAATTATGTCCTTGATGCACCGCTAGGTGACGGACCTATTCTTTGGAGCGGATCGACGCGTTATGAACGTTTGGCAAGCTCGGTATAATGAATACTTGATAGTTTAGTGTGCCATGCTTTACGGCTTAGAACCGGGACTTCAAAAACATTTTGAACGCCATGGAGCATATAAGATGTTCCAAGAGCAGAAATCGGTATTTCAGACTCATGCTCGAGTCGAGAGGTATGAGACCTCTGACAAGCACTTTGCCTACAAGATGGACGAGAATAGCTCAACCAATGAGCATGTGCTCAGAATGTCTGAGTACTACAATCACTTGAATCAAGTAGGAGTTAATCTTCCAGATAAGATAGTGATTGAGAGGGTTCTCTAGTCACTATCACCAAGTTACTGGAACTTCGTGATGAACTATAATATGCAAGGGATGACGAAAACGATTCCCAAGCTCTTCGCGATGCTATAATCGGTGAAGGTAGAAATCAAGAAAGAGCATCAAGTGTTGATGGTTAACAAGACCACTAGTTTCAAGAAAAAGGGCAAAGGAAAAGAAAGGGAACTTCAAGAAGAATGATAAGCAAGTTGCCACTCCCGCGAAGAAGCCCAAAGCTAGACCTAAGCCTGAAACTGAGTGCTTGTACTGCAAAGGGAATGGTCACTGGAAGTGGAACTACCCCAAATAATTGGCGGATAAGAAGGATGGCAAAGTGAACAAAGGTATATTTGATATACATGTTATTGATGTGTACTTTACTAGTGTTCATAGTAACCCCAGGGTACTTGATGCCGGTTCAGTTTCTAAGATTAGTAACTCAAATTAGGAGTTGCAAAATGAACAGAGACTAGTTAAGGGAAAGGTAACGATGTGTGTTGGAAGTGATTCCAAGGTTGATAAGATCACCATCGCATACTCCTTCTACCTTTGGGATTAGTGTTGAACCTAAATAAATGTTATTTGGTGTTTGCATTGAGCATGAATATGATTGGATCATGTTTATTGCAATATGGTTATTCATTTAAGTCAGAGAATAATTGTTGTTCTGTTTACATGAATAAAACCTTCTATGGTCATACACCCAACATAAATGGTTTATTGAATCTCGATCGTAGTAATACACATATTCATAATATTGATGCCAAAAGACGCAAAGTTGTTGATGATAGTGCAACATACTTGTGGCACTGCCGTTTAGGTCATATTGGTGTAAAGCGCATGAAGAAACTCCATGCAGATGGGCTTTTGGAATCAGTTGATTATGTATCATTTGATACTTGCAAACCATGCCTCAAGGGTAAGATGACTAAAGCTCCGTTCGCCGGAACAATGGAGCGAGCCAATGACTTATTGGAAATAATACATACCGATGTATGCGGTCCGATGAGTATTGAGGCACGCGACGGGTATCGTTATATTCTGAACTTCATAGATGATTTGAGCAGATATGGGTATATCTACTTAATGAAACACAAGTCTGAAACATTTGAAAAGTTCAAGGAATTTTAGAGTGAAGTGAAGAATCATCGTAACAAGAAAATAAAAGTTTCCACGATCTGATCGCGGAGGTGAATATTTGAGTTACGAGTTTGGCCTTCATTTAAAACAATGTGGAATAGTTTCACTACTCACGCCACCTGGAACACCACAGCGTAATGGTGTGTCCGAACGTCGTAACCGTACTTTATTAGATATGGTGCGATCTATGATCTCCCTTACCGATCTACCATTATTGTTTCGGGGTTATGCATTAGAGACAGCTACATTCACGTTAAATAGGGCACCATCTAAATCCGTTGAGACGACACCGTATGAACTGTTGTTTGGCAAGAAACCTAAGCTATTGTTTCTTAAAATTTGGGGTTGCGATGCTTATGTGAAAAAACTTCAACCTGATAAGCTCGAACCAAAATCGGAGAAGTGCGTCTTCATAGTATACCCAAAAGAAACTGTTGGGTACACCTTCTATCACAGAGCCGAAGGCTAGATCTTTGTTGCTAAGAATGGGTCCTTTCTAGAGAAGGAGTTTCTTTCGAAAGAAGTGAGTGGGAGGAAAGTATAACTTGATGAGGTAATTGTACCTTCTATCGAATTGAAAAGTAGCTCATCAGAGAAATCTGTTCACGTGATGCCTACACCAACTAGAGAGGAAGCTAATGATGATGATCATGAAACTTCATATCTAGTTACTACTGGACCTCGTAGGTCAAACATAGCCCGTTCCGCACCAGAGTGGTACGGTAATCCTGTTTTGGAAGTCACGTTACTAGACCATGACGAACCTATGAACTATGAAGAAGCTATGATGAGCCCAGATTCTGATAGATGGCTTGAGGCCATAAACTCTGAGATATGATCCATATATGAGAACAAAGTCTGGACTTTGGTTGACTTGTGTAAGTGCATCTAGTGCCACCCTGAAAGTGCGTTATATCGACTAGAGGGGGGTGAATAGGCAATTTTTATGAATTCTTCAACGAGGAATTTGCCGGTGAGGAAATTCCTAAGTGAAGAACTACTTGCAGCGGAATAAGTACTCAGAAGTAAGCATAAGAGAATGCGGGCATGGTCATCAGGATGAAATGAAGACAATCAAAGAGTACAGAAAGCGTAAACACAGGATAGCACAAGATGAAGACAAACAAACTGAAGAAATTGAACGAGGAAATTGAGAAAGTCTTGATCAAAGTCTTCAAACACAGATATGAGCGAACACTCAACACATAATGAGGAAATGAAAGAGTTGAGGAAATAGAACCAATTAGGTTGGTGAAGACAATGATTTGGTAGACCAGTTCCAACTGCTGTCTCGGTTATGCGTCTGGTTGGGCGGCTGAGTATTTAAACTCGAGGACACACAGTCCGGACACCCGATCGGCTGAGCACGCAGCTCGAACACCAAGTCCTCATCGTATTCAACTTGAACTAAGGTCACACAGACCTCGTCCAATCACTCGTGCTAAGTCTTCAGGCGACTTCCAAACCTTCACAGACTTGGTCACTCGGCGATCCACAATTACTCTTGGATGCTCTAGACCATGACGCCTAACCGTCTGGAAGAAGCACAGTCTTCAAAGGTAACAAGCGTCGGATCCACGCAGGATCAATCTCTTCAGTGATGCTCAATCACTTGGGGTTTGTAGGGGTTTGGTTTTTTCCTCACTCGATGATTTTCGCTCAAAGTGCTCAGAGGATGGGTTGCTCTCAAATGACAAGTGTCAAGTTCTCTCGGAGCAGCCAACCAGCTAGTGGTTGTAGGGGGCGGCTATTTATAGCCTAGGGAGCAGCCCGACATGATAAGACATAAATGCCCTTCAATGATATGACCGTTAGGTGGATAAGATATTTTGGGACAGCTGGCGCGTAACACAGCAACGGTCGGAAATTTGACTCTCAAATTCCTCAGGGCTATCATGTTCCTCATCGTGTAGGAAATCCGACTTTGGCGAATTCCTAACTCCTCAGTCAGAACAAATTCCTCAGTGACCAGAAGAACTTCGTCTCTGTCACTGAAGAAATTGACTGAACTGTATGAGATTTCCAAAGGCTTCACTCGAAGGGATTGGTAGGTGTAGGATTTTGAGTTGAGCATCACATGGAAATTTTTCCTTAGTATTTCCTCGACCCCCTTTAACAGTACGGTGTTTCCTATGACTCAAGAAAGGGAAAATGAAACTATGAAAACAAAAGTCTTCACGCTTCATGTTCCTCAAATGAATACCAAGTCTTCAAGGTCACACCAATTTCTTCACTTTCAAAGTCTTCAGAAAGTCTTCAGAATATCAAAGTCTTCAGTCGAAGAACTTCATTTTTAGGGGTCGACTTTCTCTGTAAATATCAAACTCCTCATAGACTTATAGACCTGTGTACACTCATAAACACATTAGTCCCTTAACCTATAAGTCTTCAATACACCAAAATCACTAAGGGGCACTAGATGCACTTACAATCTCCCCCTTTTTGGTGATTGATGACAATATAGGTTAAGTTTTCAACGGGGATAAACATATGAAGTGTAAATACTGATATTGAGGAATTTGATAGCAAGATATAGAAGAACTCCCCCTGAAGATGTGCATAGTGAGGAATTTGCTTTTGAGGCAATGCACATTTGAAGAGTTGAATCATGGAGATCTCCCCCTATATCTTGTAATTCATACACCCATTTGACATATAATATGAAGAATTTGAAATGCATGATGAAATATGGTGACTGATGTAATTCAGCATGCGTGTATTGACAAATAATGAGGAATAAGCATGCAGAGGAACACATCAAAAGTATCAGAGCACCATCGGGTTTAAGATTACAACTCGATCCAATAAAAGTTTCAGAAGAACGAGAGTTGTAACTTAGCAAAAAGAAACGCCCTTATAGTAGACCCGCTTGAAGACTAACTCACATTTCTCCCCCTTTGTCATCGAATGACCAAAAGGATCGAAACTGAGGACTAACGCCCCTGAAGAATATCAAGTTGATGACGGAGCGCCGGCGTTGTCGGGGTCGGTTGTCGTAGTAGGGCCTGCCGCAGTGTCGTCCAAGTCTTCATTTTCATCAGTGTCGCGCGATGAAGAATAGGAGCTGGCCACCAAGGAAGGAACTTTGTGAAGGAAATATGCCCTAGAGGCAATAATAATGTTATTATTTATTTCCTTATATCATGATAAATGTTTATTATTCATGCTAGAATTGTATTAACCGGAAACATAATACATGTGTGAATACATAAACCTACAGAGTGTCACTAGTATGCCTCTACTTGACTAGCTCGTTAATCAAAGATGGTTATGTTTCCTAACCATGAACAAGGAGTTGTTATTTGATTAACGGGATCACATCATTGGTTGAATGATCTGATTGACATGACCCATTCCATTAGCATAGCACCTGATCGTATAGTTTGTTGCTAGTGCTTTTCTTCATGACTTATACATGTTCCTATGACTATGAGATTATGCAACTCCGTTTGCCGAGGAACACTTTGGGTGCTACCAAGCGTCACAACGAATCGGGTGATTATAAAGGTACATTACAGGTGTCTCCGAAGGTACATGTTGGGTTGGCATATTTCGAGATTAGGATTTGTCACTCCGATTGTCGGAGAGGTATCTCTGGCCCTCTCGGTAATGCACATCACATAAGCCTTGCAAGCATTGCAACTAAATGTGTTAGTTGTGAGATGATGTATTACGGAACGAGAAAAGAGACTTGCGATGTGAGATTGAACTAGGTATTGGATACCGACGATCGAATCTCGGGCAAGTAACATACCGATGACAAAGGGAACAACGTATGTTGTTATGCGGTCGACCGATAAAGATCTTCGTAGAATATGTAGGAGCCAATATGGGCATCCAGGTCCCGCTATTGGTTATTGACCGAGAGGTGTCTCGGTCATGTCTACATAGTTCTCGAACCCGTAGGGTCCGCACGCTTAACGTTTCGATGACGGTCATAATGAGTTTATAAGTATTGATGCACGAAGGTTGTTCGAGTCCGGATGTGATCACGGATATGACGAGGAGTCTCGAAATGGTCGAGACATAAAGATTGATATATTGGAAGCCTACATTTGGACATCGGAAAGGTTCCGAGTGAAATCGAAATTTACAGAGTGCAGGAGGTTACCGAACCCCCGGGAACTACATGGGCCCATAGTGGGCCTTGGAGGAAAGGAGAAGGGCCAGCCCTAGGTGGCCGCTGCCCCCTTCCCTAGTCCTATTAGGACTAGGAAAGGTGGGCCGCCCCCTCTCTCTCTCTCCCCTCCGGAATCCTATTCCAACTAGGATTGGGGGAGTCCTACTCCCGAGGAGTAGGACTCCTTGGTGCGCCTCCTCCTCTTGGCGGCCACCTCCCCTTGGCTCCTTTATATCTGAGGCAGGGGCACCCCAAAACACACAAGTTGATTTCCTTAGCCGTGTGCGGTGCCCCTTCCACCATATTCCACTTGGTCATATCGTCGCGGAGCTTAGGCGAAGCCTCTGCGGAGAAGTCATATCGTCGCGGAGCTTAGGCGAAGCCCTGCGTCGGTGGAGCATCATCTTCGTCCTGCCACGTCGTCTTGTGGAACTCATCCCGACACTTTGCTGGATCGGAGTCCGGGATCGTCATCGGGCTGAGCGTGTGCAGAACTCGGAGGTGCCGTCGTTCGGTGCTTGGATCGGTCGGGTCGTGAAGACGTCGACTACATCAACCGCGTTGTTATAACGCTTCGCTTTCGGTCTCACGAGTGCGTGGGCGGACACTCTTCCCTTCGTTGCTATGCCATCACCATGGTCTTGCGTGATCGTAGGAAAATTTTTGAAATTACTCGTTCCCCAACGGTGGTATCGAGCCTGGTTTTATGCGTTGATGTCATGTGCACGAGTAGAACACAAGTGAGTTGTGGACGATACAAGTCATACTGCCTACCAGCATGTCATACTTTGGTTCAGCGGTATTGTGAGATGAAGCGGCCGGACCGACATTACGCGTGACGCTTACGCGAGACTGGTTTCACCGCTGTGAGCACTCGTTGCTTAAAGGTGACCGGCGGTGTCTGTCTCTCTCACTTTAGTTGAACCGAGTGTGGCTCGCCCGTCCTTGAGAAGGTTAAAGCGGAGTCTATTTGACGAAGTATCGTTGTGGTTTTGATGCGTAGGTAAGAACGGTTCTTGCTTAGCCCGTAGCAGCCACGTAAAACTTGCAACAACAAAGTAGAGGACGTCTAACTTGTTTTTGCAGGGCATGTTGTGATGTGATATGGTCAAGACGTGATGCTATATTTTATTGTATGAGATGATCATGTTTTGTAACGAGTTATCGACAATGGCAGGAGCCATATGGTTGTCGCTTTATTGTATGAAATGCAAACGCCATGTAATTGCTTTACTTTATCACTAAGCAGTAGCGATAGTCGTAGAAGCAATAGTTGGCGAGACGACAACGATGCTACGATGGAGATCAAGGTGTCGCGCCGGTGACGATGGTGATCATGACGGTGCTTCGGCGATGGAGATCACAAGCACAAGATGATGATGACCATATCATATCACTTATATTGATTGCATGTGATGTTAATCCTTTATGCATCTTATTTTGCTTTGATTGACGGTAGCATTATAAGATGATCCCTTACTAAATTATCAAGAAGTGTTCTCCTGAGTATGCACCGTTATGAAAGTTCTTCGTCTTTGAGACACCACGTGATGATCGGGTGTGATAGGTTCTACGTTCAAATACAACGGGTGCAAAACAGTTGCACACGCGAATACTCAGGTTATACTTGACGAGCTATGCATATAAGATATGACCTCGGAACACGGAGACCGAAGGTCGGCGTGAATCATATAGTAGATATGATCAACATATTGATGTTCACCATTGAAACTACTCCATCACACGTGATGATCGGTCATGGAGTAGTTGATATGGATCACGCAATCACTTAGAGAATTGGAGGGATATTTATCTAAGTGGGAGTTCTTAAGTAATATGATTAATTGAACTTAAATTTATCATGAACTTAGTCCTGGTAGTATTTTGCAAATTATGTTGTAGATCAATAGCTCGCGTTGTTGCTTCCCTATGTTTTTATATGTGTTCCTAGAAAAATTGTATTGAAAGATGTTAGTAGCAATGATGCGGATAGGATCCGTGATCTGAGGTTTATCCTCATTGCTGCGAGAAGAATTATGTCCTTGATGCACCGCTAGGTGACATACCTATTGCAGGAGCGGATCACGGGGCGTTATGAGCGTTTGGCTAGCTCAAAATGATGACTACTTGATAGTATAGTGCACCATGCTTAACGGCTTAGAATCGGGACTTCAAAGGCGTTTTGAGCGTCATGGACCATATGAGATGTTCCAGAATTGAAGTTAATATTTCAAGCAAATACCGAGTTGAGAGATATGAAGTCTCCAACAAGTTCTATAGCTAAAAGATGGAGGAGAATCGCTCAACTAGTGAGCATGTGCTCAGATTGTGCGAGTACTTCAATCGCTTGAATCAAGTGGGAGTTAATCTTCCGGATAAGATAGTGATTGACAGAATTCTCTAGTCACCATCACTAAGTTAGTAGAACTTCGTGATGAACTATAGTATGCAAGGGATGACGAAAAAGATTCTCGAGCTCTTCGCGATGCTAAAATCGTGAAGGTAGAAATCAAGAAAAACATCAAGTGTTGATGGTTGACAAGACCACTAGTCTCAAGAAAAATGGCAAAGGGAAGAAGGGAACTTCAAAAGGAACGGCAAGCAAGTTGCTGCTCGAGTGAAGAAACCCAAGTCTAGACCTAAGCACGAGACCGAGTACTTTTGCTGCAATGGAACTGGTCCTTTGAAGCGGAACTACCCCTGAATATTTGGTGGATAATAAGGATGGCAAAGTGAACAAGGTTATATTTGATATACAGATTATTGATGTGTATTTTACTAGTGTTCATAGCAACCCCTCGGTATTTGATACTGGTTCGGTTGCTAAGAGTAGTAACTCGAAGCAGGAGTTGCGAATGAACGAAACTAGTTAAAGGGAAGTGACGATGAGTGTTGGAAGTAGTTCCAAGATTGATATGATCATCATCGCACACTCCCTATACTTTCGGGATTAGTGTGGAACCTAAATAAGTGTTATTTGGTGTTGAGCATAAATATGATTTGATCATGTTTATTGCAATACGGTTATTCATTTAAGTAAGAGAATAAATTGTTGTTACTGCTTACATGAATAAAACCTTATATGGTTACACACCCAATGAAAATGGTTCATTGGATCTCGATCATAGTGATACACATATTCATAATATTGAAACCAAAAGATGCAAAGTTAATAATGATAGTGCAACTTATTTGTGGCACTTGCCGTTTAGGTCATATTGGTGTAAAGCGCATGAAGAAAACTCCATGCCGATGGGCTTTTGGAATCACTTGATTATGAATCATTTGATGCTTGCGAACCGTGCCTTTTGGGCAAGATGACCAAAAACTCCGTTCTCGGAACAATGGAACAAACTACTTGACTTATTGGGAATAATACATACCGATGTATGCGATCCAATGAGTGTTGATGCTCGTGGCAAGTATCGTTATTTTCTGACCTTCACAAGATGATTTGAGCAGATATGGGTATATCTACTTGATGAAACATAAGTCTGAAATAGTTGAAAGGTTCAAAGAATTTCAGAGTGAAGGGGAAAATCATCGTAACAAGAAAATAAAGTTTCTACGATATGATCGCAGAGGAAAATATTTGAGTTCTGAGTTTGGTCTTCATTAAAACAATGTGAAATAGTTTCACTACTCACGCCACCGAACACCACAGCGTTATGGTGTGTCGAACGTCGTAACCGTACTTTATTTTGATATGGTGCGATCTATGATGTATCTTACCGATTTACCACTATCGTTTTGGGGTTATGCATTAAAGACAGCTGCATTCACGTTTAATAGGGCACCATCTAAATCCGTTGAGATGACACCGTATGAACTATGGTTTAGCGATAAACCTAAGCTGTCGTTTCTTAAAGTTTGGAGTTGTGATGCTTATGTGAAAAGTTTTCACCGATAAGCTCGAACCCAAATCGAAAATCGTCTTCATAGGATACCCAAAGGAGACATTGGGTACACCTTCTATCACAGATCCGAAGGCAAGATTTTTGTTGCTAAATTGGAAACTTTTGGAGAAAGAGTTTCTCACGAAAGAAGTGAGTGGGAGGAAAGTAGAACTTGATGAGATAATTGTATCTACTCCCTTATTGAGAAGTAGTACATCACGAAAAACAGTTTCGTGACACCTACACCAAATAGGGAGGAAGCTAATGATGATGATCATGAAACTTCAGATCAAGTTTCTACAAACCTCGTAGATCAACGAGAACAAGATCCGCACTGAGTGGTGCGGTAATCCTGTTTTGGAAGTCATGTTACTGGAACATGATGAACCTACGAACTATGAGGAAGCGATGATGAGCCCAGATTCATGAAATGGTTTGAGACCATGAAATCTGAGATGGGATCCATGTATGAGAACAAAGTATGGACTTTGGTTGACTTGCCCGATGATCGGCAAGCCATTGAGAATAAATGGATCTTCAAGAGGAAGACGGACACCGATAGTAGTGTTACTATCTACAAAGCTCGACTTGTGCAAAAGGGTTTTGACAAGTTCAAGATGTTGACTACAATGAGATTTTCTCAATTGTAGCGATGCTTAAGTCTGTCCGAATCATGTTAGCAATTGCCGCATTTTATGATTATGAAATTTGGCAAATGGATGTTAAAACTGCATTCTGAATGGATTTACGGAAGAAGAGTTGTATATGATGCAACCAGAAGGTTTTGTCGATCCAAAGGAGCTAACAAAGTGTGCAAGCTCCAGCGATCCATTTATGGACTGGTGCAAGCCTCTCGGAGTTGGAATAAGCGCTTTGATAGTGTGATCAAAGCATATGGTTTTATACAGACTTTTGGAGAAGCCTGTATTTACAAGAAAGTGAGTGGGAGCACTACAGCATTTCTGATAAGTATATGTGAATGACATATTGTTGATCGAAATAATGTAGAATTATTCGCAAAGCATAAAGGAGTGTTTGAAAGGAGTTTTTCAAAGAAAGACCTCGGTGAAGCTGCTTACATATTGAGCATCAAGATCTATAGAGATAGATCAAGGCGCTTGATAAAGTTTTTCAATGAATACATACCTTGACAAGATTTTGAAGTAGTTCAAAATGAAACAGTCAAAGAAAGAGTTCTTGCCTGTGTTACAAGGTGTGAGATTGAGTAAGACTCAAAACCCGACCACGGCAGAAGATAGAAAGAGAATGAAAGTCATTCCCTATGCATCAGCCATAGGTTCTATAAAGTATGTCATCTTGTGTACGGATCTGTTGCATACCCTACCACTAAGATTGGCAAGGAGTGCAATAGAGATCTAGGAGTAGATCAATGGACAGCGGTCAAAATTATCCTTAGTAGAATAAGGATATGTTTCTCGATTATGGAAGTGAAAAAGGTTAAATGCGTAAAGGTTACGTCGATGCAAGTTTTAACACTAATCTAGATGACTCGAGTCTCAATCTAGATACATATTGAAAGTGGGAGCAATTAGCTAGAGTAGCTCCGTGCGAGCATTGTAGACATAGAAAATTGCAAAATACTTACGGCTCTGAATGTGACAGACCGTTGACTAAAATTATCTCACAAGCAAAACATGATCACACCTTAGTACTCTTTGGGTGTTAATCACATAGCGATGTGAACTAGATTACTGACTCTAGTAAACCCTTTGGGTGTTGGTCACATGTCGATGTGAACTATGGGTGTTAACCACATATAGATGTGAACTATTGATGTTAAATCACATGGCGATGTGAACTAGATTATTGACTCTAGTGCAAGTGGGAGATGAAGGAAATATGCCCTAGAGGCAATAATAATGTTATTATTTATTTCCTTATATCATGATAAATGTTTATTATTCATGCTAGAATTGTATTAACCGGAAACATAATACATGTGTGAATACATAAACCTACAGAGTGTCACTAGTATGCCTCTACTTGACTAGCTCGTTAATCAAAGATGGTTATGTTTCCTAACCATGAACAAGGAGTTGTTATTTGATTAACGGGATCACATCATTGGTTGAATGATCTGATTGACATGACCCATTCCATTAGCATAGCACCTGATCGTATAGTTTGTTGCTAGTGCTTTTCTTCATGACTTATACATGTTCCTATGACTATGAGATTATGCAACTCCGTTTGCCGAGGAACACTTTGGGTGCTACCAAACGTCACAACGTAATCTGGGTGATTATAAAGGTACATTACAGGTGTCTCCGAAGGTACATGTTGGGTTGGCATATTTCGAGATTAGGATTTGTCACTCCGATTGTCGGAGAGGTATCTCTGGCCCTCTCGGTAATGCACATCACATAAGCCTTGCAAGCATTGCAACTAAATGTGTTAGTTGTGAGATGATGTATTACGGAACGAGAAAAGAGACTTGCCGATGCGAGATTGAACTAGGTATTGGATACCGACGATCGAATCTCGGGCAAGTAACATACCGATGACAAAGGAACAACGTATGTTGTTATGCGGTCTGACCGATAAAGATCTTCGTAGAATATGTAGGAGCCAATATGGGCATCCAGGTCCCGCTATTGGTTATTGACCGAGAGGTGTCTCGGTCATGTCTACATAGTTCTCGAACCCGTAGGGTCCGCACGCTTAACGTTCGATGGCGGTCATAATGAGTTTATAAGTATTGATGCACGAAGGTTGTTGAGTCCGGATGTGATCACGGATATGACGAGGAGTCTCGAAATGGTCGAGACATAAAGATTGATATATTGGAAGCCTACATTTGGACATCGGAAAGGTTCCGAGTGAAATCGGGAATTTACCGGAGTACCGGGAGGTTACCGGAACCCCCCGGGAACTACATGGGCCCATAGTGGGCCTTGGAGGAAAGGAGAAGGGCCAGCCCTAGGTGGCCGCGCGCCCCCCTCCCCTAGTCCTATTAGGACTAGGAAAGGTGGGCCGGCCCCCCTCTCTCTCTCTCCCCTCCGGGAATCCTATTCCAACTAGGATTGGGGGGGGAGTCCTACTCCCGAGGAGTAGGACTCCTTGTCGCCTCCTCCTCTTGGCCGGCCACCTCCCCCTTGGCTCCTTTATATACGGGGGCAGGGAGCACCCCAAAACACACAAGTTGATTTCCTTAGCCGTGTGCGGTGCCCCCTTCCACCATATTCCACTTCGGTCATATCGTCGCGGAGCTTAGGCGAAGCCCTGCGCGGGAGAAGTCATATCGTCGCGGAGCTTAGGCGAAGCCCTGCGTCGGTGGAGCATCATCTTCGTCCTGCCACGCCGTCGTCTTGACGGAACTCATCCCGACACTTTGCTGGATCGAGTCCGGGATCGTCATCGGGCTGAGCGTGTGCGTAACTCGGAGGTGCCGTCGTTCGGTGCTTGGATCGGTCGGATCGTGAAGACGCGTCGACTACATCAACAGCGTTGTTATAACGCTTCGCTTTCGGTCTCACGAGTGCGTGGGCGGACACTCTTCCCTTCGTTGCTATGCCATCACCATGGTCTTGCGTGATCGTAGGAAAATTTTTGAAATTACTACGTTCCCCAACACTTTGACCTTCTTATATTTCTTCGGTGGAGGTGCAGACCAGTCAAATTCTTCCTTGAGACCCATTGTCTTCAGTTCTTCCGCGCTGTAGACATTTGAAAGAACAGCCCAGGTGCGGTTGAAGGTTTCATGGAGGTAGTATTGGTTTTTCTTCACTGCATTGTGTGTTTGAGGTCATGTTGTGAAGAATTGAACCAAGTTGATGCTTGACCCATTTATGATTGCGATCAACCTTCTGATGAAGACTGAGGAGTAACTCACGATCAGTCATCACCCTGGGTGCTGTGGCTTGAGGATTTTGCTTTGCTGAGGTATTGGCGGCAGAGTCATGTGTGGCAGAGTCATCATTGGTGGAATAGGATGCAGCTTTGCGAAATTGACCATCCAATGGACGAATGCCTTCATCTATCACAGCAGTTGCCTTGCCGTTGTCATCAGCTGAGGAAAATGTCCGTTTGAGGACTTCAATTGGTGGCAAGTAGCTGCAGTGGTTCAGAGTATCAGCCTTGTAATTGAGTGAAGACCTTGTCCTGATGAACCTCATAATCCATGGTGCATAAGGCTTCAGCTCAAAAGGTGACATTGCAATGTTTGCCAGAGTCCTCATGAAGAAATCATGGAAGTTGACGGGAACGCCATGAATGATATTGAAAAGCATATTCTTCATGATGCCAATGACTTCTTCATCATTTGAGTCGTGGCCTTTGATAGGACTCAATGTCTTCGTCAGAATCCGATAGACAGTCTGAGGCACATATAGTAATTCCTTGACGAGGAATTTGGTTCGAGGTGCCTGTCCGGGCTTCAAAGGCTTCATCAGCACTTGCATGTAGTGATTTGAAAGCTCAGGTTCGTTGTAGATACAACGAGCACCATCAAGGGGAGGACTGAGTGGGAGGGCACGAAGCAATTCAGTTGTTGGTGCCTTGTAGTGAGTATTTTCAGACATCCAGTCCAACACCCATGAGTTCACATCTTCAGCGTCTCCAGTGATATGCAGCGTCGCATAGAATTGAAGAATAAGTTCTTCATTCCAATCACAGATGTCAGTGCAGAAATTCAGCAATCCTGCATCATGAAGAACATTGAGGACTGGCTCGAAGCCTAGCTGAGATTCCATGTCCACATGAGGTATATGTGCATGATCGAAGACTTTGTCTTTGTTGAATAGCACAGAGGAATAGAAGTTGGCTTGACTAGCAGTCCAGAAACGCCTCTTCCTTATGCGAGCAGAGTCATATGGGTTATAATCCGTGAAGAAAACGTGCTCGCCAAAGAAGTCTTCAGCCTTGAACTTTTGCTTCGTTGATAATGGATTCTTAGGCTTTGGCAGTGGAGTGTCAGTGAGTTGCATCACGACCTCTGGAATCGCAATCTCAGGTTCTTCAGGCTAAGGAATTTCTGGTTCCTCTTCATGTGCGATCGAGGATCAGCAGCAGCAGAGTTCATCGGCGCTCTTGGCTGGAATTTCTTCATGTACAGATGAAGTGGGATGAGTTTCTTCAGAGCCCATCTGAACTGTTGGAGCAGGGGACTGAGGAATCTGTTGGATTGGGGTGAAGAGTGGAGAATTTGGATGCTGACTTTCCCAAAAGTCATCGTTCATCACTGGCGTTGTGCTTCCAATATCCACATCTTCTTCTTCAATTTCCTCAACACCAGCCTCTTCAGCTGTGAACTGAGGCATAGGTGAGGAAATGATTGGGGTTGAAGGGATTGCTTCCACTTCAATTTCTTCATCAATCTGCTCTGACGAAGCAGCAGAATGATTTTCTTCATCAGATCCGCTTGGGATCTCATAATCTTCACCAAAAGGAACAAGATCCTTTGATGGCATGGAGGAAATTGGAACATCATCAATGGGATTTTCAAATGAGCTTGTCATAGTCTTCATCTTCTTCGGGGCTGAAGAATTTGAAGCAGCAGATGCTTTCCTTTTCTTCACTATAGCTCGTTCTGCAACCTTGGTCTTCTTCACATCAGATGCACATGGAAGGATTGGAGTTGGTGTAGGCGCAGGAGGAGCTGAGGAATCTGGTTGAATGTCCTCAGGCGCAACTGATGCAGTTGCCCTGACTTCTTCAGTTTCTTCAGGTGCACCACTAATGGATGCCCTGGCAATTTCTTCAGCGGCTGGAATGGAATCATCAGCCCTGGAACTAGCATTGTCTTCAGCAACCTGAACTTCATCAGCGGTGCTGGCATGTTCTTCAGTCGGCTGAGCAGAGGCTCCAGCCTGAGGAATTTCTTGTTGCGTTGGGCTGCAACATTTGAGAATTTCTTTGTCAGATTGACAAATCTAACTTTGGCTCCTTGCCAATCAGCATAATACGAGTCAAATTTGTCGCTGAGGGCTTTGATGTCAGCCTGCGTCTTGATAAGTTCTTCAGTTGTCATCTTGACAACATTTTTTTCAGCAGTTTCTCTTTTCTGTACTGCGATTTCTTGATCTCTCTGGCCGTATCAAATTTCCATTTCTCCTCTTGGATGAAATGAGTCAGCATGTGACTTTGGCCAGGTGTCAACTTGAAGTCAGACATAGGAGTGTTTGGGTCCTTGTGCCAGAGATCAATGTAGTCTAGGATCGCTCTTGGATCCAACAGCGATGGGCAGTGTGCCTTTGGTTCTAGCTGACCCTTTCTTATCGGTCTCGATGATTTCCATAAGTTCATCATCATCAGCCTCATCATCTTCAGGTGGCTCTTGGAAGGCGACCTGTTTCTTCTTGGGACTTGGCCGAGGACCTCGTCCAGCTGTGGCCTTAGTCTTCAGCATAGTAGGGCCAGATGAAGAATTTGGTGCAGCTGAGGAACTTGTTGAAACACCAGAGGCAATTGAGATGCCTGCAGTCCTTTGGCACGTGGCCAGATGCACAGGTGCTGAGGACTTTGATGGAACTGCCGAGGACTTTGGAGGAGCTGATGATTTGTGAGGAGCAGGAGCAGCATGAGGAATTTGCAGTGAGGGCACAGCTGAGGAACTTGGCCGTGAGGGCACTGTTGGTGAAGCACTTGGTTTGTGTGCGGGCTTCTTTGCCATAGTTTTTCTTGGCTTGACAGAGGCCTCAGTGGCAGCAGCAGTAGCAGAGTCCTCATTAAATTTCCTCACTGCCTCGTTGGCTTGTCTTGCCAATTTGGCTTGGCGCTTGGCCCATTCTTCAGGAAAGTCCTCACCACGCTTGATGCTAGTGGGGTCAGCTTCTTGACCAGGTGCCAATGGAGCTCTTGGGCATGGAGGATTCAGTGCGAATTATTCATGTACTTTGGAGTAACATATCTGTACTCCCTCCATTCCCTTGCCCATCTCCTTTCAATCCTTTGAATGCGCACCTTGCGCTGATTTTTGTTTTCTTTTCCAAATTCAGCTTCATCAGGTGTGCAGTAATCAGCATAGATGTCCTCAGGAATCTCAAACGTAGTCATGACATCAGGCGTCTTTCCTCCTTTCTGTGGCTTCTTTCCTTCTTCCATATTCTTCAGCTGAGGAATTTGAACAATCGAATTCTCTGAAGAAGTATGCAACTTTTCTTCGAGGAACCCTGCAAATGAGTTAAGTTGATGAGAACCTAGTGATTCAGCAGCGGACATGAGTACCTGTGAACAGAGTATAGTTGCGAGGAATTTGGAGAGGTCATATGCGTTCTCAGAAGACTTTTCAAAAAGAAGAACTAGTTTGAGGAATTTGACCAGATGAGCCTTGAAGAATTTCACTAAGCGATCTTTGTCTTAGGTTCCAGAGTTGTATAGATCGAGGATCCACACAATTGAAGAATCTTGAAGAAAAATCATTGCTTAGAGAAACGAATCAAGAGCATATTTCGTTTGAGGTGTTCATATATGTGAAGATTTGAAGAATAAACACCTTTGAAGATTTTCAGGAAGGTTTGAGAATCAAAGCGAGTAATAAAAGTAACTTTTAATTACCCGAACTGAAGAACACGACGAACAGTGAGGTGTAGATTTGAAGCTCGTCTGTTCAGATCTTCCACACCCTAACTCGGCGGAGGAAGACATCTACGGCGGCGGCGGAGTGAAGATTTCCGCGGTCGGCGCGAGTACGACGGCGACGAGGTCGAGACAGTGAAGCTCTTCCTCACCGGCGATGATGAAGTAGCGGCGGCGCTAGGGTTTGAGAAGCTCGAGCGAGAGAGAGAGAGAGCGGTCGAGCGGAGTAAAGGAAGTGAGGAAGGGGAGGGGGGGTATATATAACCACGGTGAAAAACCGATCACCCGGAGATTTTGGACGAACGTGCCCCTGACCCTTCTCATTCGCTTGACATGTGTCACCCACGTACTGAAAAGTGGAGATCGTGTTAGGTCGTGGGTGAATAGATAAGTCTATTGTGGGATGCGGAACGGTTTGAGCAGCAAAATCGAAAGTTTGGATAAGATAAGTTAAAAGTTTCGTTCGCAATTTCTTCAGCTAACAAGGACACAGTGAAGATTTTGAACGAGTTTCAAATAGGACGCACATGAAGAATTTGTGAATAGTTTGGGTCGAGTATAGCATAGAGGGGGAAGGGTCCGATCACATTCACTTAGCAGAAAAAAACAACTTGAAGAAATAGCCATAAGTGAATCTTGTATAGGACATAAACTCATATATATATATATATATATATATATATATATATATATATATATATATATATATATATATATATATATATATATATATATATATATATATAGTCAATGAAGAAAAACGACGGAAACAGTGAAGATTTTGCAAAGTTGAAGAATTTGAAAAACTGAAGAATTTCAAAACTGAGGAAAAACTCAAATTGAGGATTTTCAACTTTGGTGGTGGCGTGACCCACCAGATAAGAATGATGATTTCAGACACAGCATACAATTGTTGTAGGGTTACGAGAATCAAATTCTTCATTAATTTCTTCACACTTAGAGTGTTATTCTTCATTGATTGAAGAAAACGTTTCTTCATGTGTTGCACATCTAAGTCATCAATTTTGCATAAGTGTCGGGATGTGTGTCCTTTTCAAAGAACATTCAAGATTCTAAGATATTTAGCTCACACCGCAACTTGCTAAATCTCTTCTCATCCAAGGGCTTAGTGAAGATATCGGTTAGCTGTTCTTGGTCTTCACATGCTCGATGGATATGTCGCCTTCAACACATGATCACGAAGAAAATGATGATGAATCTGAATGTGCTTTGTCTTGAGTGCTGAACTGGTTGTGAGCAATCTTGATGGCACTCTCATTGTCACAGAGAGAGGCACATTCTTCACGCTGATGCCGTAGTCCTTGAGAGTTTGCTTCATCCACAGCAATTGAGCACAACAAGAGCCAGCAGCAATGTACTCAGCTTCCGCAGATGAGCGGTGATCGCAGTTTCTGTTTCTTCGAGGACCAACAGACCAAAGATCGTCAGAGGAAATGACAAGTACCAGATGTTGACTTGCGGTCCACACGATCACCAGCATAGTCGAGTCGAATATCCAATGAGATCAAAAGTTGAGCCCTTGGGGTACCATAATCCTAGTGTTGGTGTGTGAGCTAGATATCAAGAATATGCTTCACAGCCTTATGGTGTGATTCCTTCTGTAGCTTGAAATCGGGCACACATGCAAACACTAAGCATTATATCTGGCCTAGATGCACATAAGTACAATAGAGAACCAATCATGGGCGGTATACCTTGTGATCAAGTCAATACCATTTTCATCGATGCATAGATGGCCATTTGTGGGCATAGGAATTTTGACGCCTTTGCAATCTTGCATGCCGAATTTCTTGAGGACATCTTTGAGGTATTTCTCTGAGATATGAATATGCCATTGTGTTGTTGATTTAATTTGAAGACCTAAGAAGAATTTCAACTCTCCCATCATAGACATTTGATATTCTTCACTCATCATATAGGCAAATTCATCACTATAACGTTGGTTAGTACAGCCAAAGATAATATCATCAACATATATTTGGCACACAAACAGTTCACCATCATATGATTTAGTAAAGAGAGTAGGGTCGAGTGAACCGGGTGTGAAGCCATTCTTCAAGAAGAATTCCTTCAATGTATCATACCACGCCCGTGGGGCCTGTTTGAGGCCATAGAGGGCCTTGTTGAGTCTGAAGACTTTGTCGGGATTCTTTGGATCTTCAAAACCTGGGGGTTGAGCAACATATACTTCTTCCTCAAGCTTACCATTGAGGAATGCACTTTTCACATCCATTTGATATAAAGTGATATTATGATGGTTAGCATAAGCAAGTAATATGCGAATAGCCTCAAGTCTAGATACAGGTGCAAAAGTTTCATCGAAATCAATTCCTTCAACCTGTGTGTAGCCTTGAGCTACAAGTCGTGCCTTATTCCTCACCACAAGGCCATTTTCATCTTGCTTGTTGTGGTAGATCCACTTTGTGCCAATGATATTATGCTTACGAGGATCTGGACGTTTGACCAGTTCCCAGACATTGTTGAGCTCGAACTGATGTAATTCTTCTTGCATTGCTTGAATCCACTCAGGCTCCAGAAATGCTTCATCTACCTTAGTGGGCTCTGTGATAGAGACAAAAGCATAGTGCCCACAAAAGTTAGATAAATGTGAAGCTTTTGAGCGTGTGAGAGGACCTGGTGCTTCAATGTCATCGATGATCTTCTCAACTTGCACTTCTTTTGCAACGCGAGGATGAGCTGGTTGTCGTCGAGGAATTTGATCAGCATTTTCTTCAGTACCATTTTCTTCAGCATTATCCTCAGGTGCATCAGCTCGACGTTCTTCGCGTACAGGAATAAATTCTTCAGCGGATTCTTCAGTAGGAAATACATCCTCGGTTGCCTTGAACTTGATAGATTCCTCAGGTGCTGGTTCATCTAACACAGAAGGTATGTGCTCTCTTTGCGAGCCATTAGTTTCATCGAACCGCACATCTACAATGTCAACAATCTTGTGAAGAGCGATGTTGAAGACTCTATAGGTGTGCGAGTCCTTTCCGTAACCGAGCATAAAACCTTCATGTGCTTTCGGTGCAAATTTAGAATTTTGATGAGGATCTCTAATCCAGCATTTAGCACCGAAGACTTTGAAATAACTTACATTGGGTTTCTTGTCAGTGAGGAGTTCATAGGCAGTCTTCTTGAAGAATTTGTGAAGATATACTCTGTTGATGATGTGGCACGTGGTATCAATTGCATCAATCAAAAAACGATGAGGTGTTTTGTATTCATCAAGCATAGTGCGAGCCATCTCAACAAGAGTTCTGTTCTTGCGCTCCACGACGCCATTTTGCTGAGGAGTATAGGGAGCAGATAACTCATGAGTAATACCAAGTTCATCAAGATAGGCATCAAGACCGAAATTCTTGAACTTAGTTCCATTGTCACTCCTGATGTGCCTGATCTTCACACCAAAGTTAGTTGAAGCCCTCGAGGAAAATCGTTTGAAGACTTCCTGCACTTGATTTTTGTAAGTAACAATGTGTACCCATGTGTAACGAGAGTAATCATCAACAATAACAAAGCCATATAGAGATGCATCATTAGTGACTGCTGAGTAATGATTAGGACCAAAGAGGTCCATGTGAAGCAATTCGAATGGACGAGTAGTGGTCATGATAGTCTTCGCTGGATGCTTGGCCTTGGTCATTTTTTCAGCTTCACAGGCTCCACACAAGTGATCCTTGAGGAATTTGACATTCTCAATGCCAATGACATGCTTCTTCTTCGCAAGCGTGTGCAAGTTCCTCATGCCTGCATCACCAAGTCGCCGATGCCATAGCCAGCCTTCGAAGCTTTTGCAAGTAGACACACGGCTGGTTGTGGTCCCAGAGAGAAATCAACAATATACAAGTCTCCTCTCCTAAAGCCTTGAAGACTTTGGAATTGTCACTTCCATGATCACAACACCATGATACTTGCCAAAGACAACAACCATATCAAGATCACAAAGCATTGAGACTGACATGAGGTTGTATCCTAAGGACTCAACAAGCATGACTTTGTCCATGTGTATGTCCTTAGATATCGCAACCTTACCAAGACCCAATACGACTTTTGCCTTTGTCAAAGAAAGATGATATGCTTCAGATGTGATGGTGATAAGGGAGCATCCATCAATAGATTCTTGTCACCAGTCATGTGATTTGTACATCCACTATCGAGGACCCACTCAGTGGCTTTGGGTTGATCATCCTGCAGATGAATTAGTGCAACTTACGATCTCGTATACTTCATCGGTGAAGAATATGATATCAATTTCATCGATGAATTTCATCAGCAGATATAACAGATAAGCGGATGAGGACGTGTGAAATGAAAGTTCATTTCTTCATGATTAGCATGCGTCCTTTCAGGCATTTTTGTCAGGCCCCCAGCAAATTCTTCAGACGTTAAAGCATGTCTAGAGGCCTGACCCTGCAGAAGAGATTAGTTCTTTTTCTTCACCACCCGCATCTGAAGGGGTGGCAAAGAGTTCATCACTCTGCGAGCTCCATATGAGAATGGTGGCATAGAGGCCAATCCATTTCGTTTCACATAAGAGAGGTTAGGGTAAGCATATGAATAAGCAGAGAAATTCTTCGAGGACTTATGAACATATTGGTTTGAAGAATAATGCACATATTCATAGCCCTTAGCTCTACCCTGTGAAACAGAGTTGCTAGCACGATGATAATCATATGAGGACTTTGATCCATGTGAGGAATTTGGTCTGTATGAGGACTTGGATCCATATGAAGAATTTGGTCCATATGAAGAGTTTGATCTGGGATTCCTATTCTTCACAGGTGGAGTCATGAGGACATTCACCTGAAGACTTTCAAGGCACTTCTTGGGAACCCAGATTTTCTTCATAGGGGAACCGTTCCTGCAGTTAGTGCCAACATATCTAGCAAATACTTCGCCATTCTGATTTTTGAACAGTTTATAGTTGGAGTCAAATGACTCATCAAAAGAATGAGGAGATTCACAATGTAAAGCCAGATAAGTTAGATGGATCAACTGGAGGTCCCTTTGCAGCAACCCATGAGGTTTTGGGGTACCGCTCAAAGCTTCCAATATGTTCCATCAGCATTGAGTTTCCTCTCAAAGGCAATACCCTCTTTCCTAGGGTTCCTGTTGAGGATCTGCTTTTTAAGCACATCATAGAGAGTCTGATGCCCTTTGAGGCTTTTGTACATGCCTTTCATGTATAATTCCTTCAGCCCTGCATCGTCAGTGATACTAGCAATGTCCTCAGATGAGGAATTAGTGATAGCAGAGGCAGGTGAAGAATTTGTAACAGTTGAAGCATTTGAACATTGAGGTGAAGAATTAGCAGATTCACGTTCAATGCACTTTAAGCATGGAGGAACAAATTCTTCCTGAGAAGCGCTGATTTGTTGAGCAAGTAATGAATCGCGCTCCTTCTAAAGATCTTCATAACTCACTCTTAGCTTCTCCAGATCTTGCTTTCTTTGAAGAAATTCATAAGAAAGTTTTCTCATGATCAGATAAGAGAGTGTTATGATGACCTTGAAGGCTATCAAACCTAGACCGAAGTCTCTGAAGATTTTCGATCGGGGCTTTAGTGTGATCCATTTCTTCACCCAACATATCATCACTTTTGTCTAGCATGTTTTGAACCTTTTCAAAAGCCCTTTGTTGTTTTACAGCAATCTTAGCAAGTTTTGAGTAGCTGGGCTTGAGATCTTCATCAGATTCATTTTCACTAGATTCAGAGGAGGTATATTTGAGTACCTTGGCACCCTTTGCCATGAAGCAATAGGTGGGGCGTAGTCATCAATATCTTCATCAGCTTTGTTGGTGAGGTCATTTTCTTGAGTAGAAGATTGACTTGTCGACGAAAGCGATGGCGAGAGCCGACTCGCCACACCGACTCGGATTCTTCGATGCCTCCTCTTCCTCATGTTCCTCGATTCAGCTTGAGAGTCCATTTCCTTGCCAATGAATGCCCGAGCCTTCTTGGAGCTGCTCTTCTTGTGAGAAGAAGGCTTTGAGGATTTTGATGATGAAGATTTCGACGATTTCTTCTTCTTCTTAGCGTCATCAGAACTGTAATCCTTGTATTTCTTCTTCTTTAGTTCCTTTTCCCACTGAGGAAAATCTTGAATGTAGTGACCAGCTTTCTTGCATTTGTGGCAAAGTCTTCTCTTATAGTCACTGGATGAGGAATCACTGCTCCTTGAGGATTTTCCAGAGCGACCACGTCTTGAGAACTTCTGGAATTTCTTCAGGAGCAGTGCTAGCTCCTGGCTCAATTCTTCAGGATCTCCAAGGCTACTACCAGAGTCTTCACAATCAGATTCAAACACAGCCTTGGCCTTCAGGGCACGTGATTTTCCATAGCTAGAACCATAGTGGTCTCTCTTTTCGGCTAGCTGGAACTCATGAGTATTTAGCCTCTCGAGGATATCAGCTGGATCAAGTGACTTGTAGTCAGCACGCTCTTGTATCATCAGTGCCAGAGTATCAAATGAGGAATCAAGCGATCTCAACAATTTCTTCACCACCTCATGGTCGGTGATGTCAGTGGCACCAAGTGCTTGAAGCTCATTTGAGATGTCAGTGAGGCGATCGAAGGTTTGTTGAACATTTTCGTTGTCGAGTATTTTGAAGCGGTTGAAGAGATTTCGAAGAACATCAACTCGAGAGTCACGCTGAGTTGAGACTCCTTCATTCACTTTGGACAGCCTGTCCCAGATGAGCTTAGCAGTTTCCAAAGCACTCACTCTTCCATACTGACCTTTGCTCAGATGGCCACATATGATATTCTTCGCTTGAGAATCGAGTTGCTTGAATCTCTTCACATCGGCAGCATTCGGAGAAGGTGTGGTGAGGAACACCATTTTCCACAACATACCGTAGATCGTTGTCAATTGCCTCAAGATGCATTCGCATATTGTTCTTCCAGTAGGGGTAGTCCGTCCCACCAAAGGTAGGACACCCAGCTGAGACCTTGATCATACCTGCGGTCGACATAACTAAAACTCCAGGTGGTTAAACCAAAATCACACAGAACAAGGGAGTACCTTGCTCTGATACCAATTGAAACTGCGTTATATCGACTAGAGGGGGGGGGTGAATAGGCGATTTTTATGAATTCTTCAACGAGGAATTTGCCGGTGAGGAAATTCCTAAGTGAAGAACTACTTGCAGCGGAATAAGTACTCAGAAGTAAGCATAAGAGAGGGGCGGCTATTTATAGCCTAGGGAGCAGCCCGACATGATAAGACATAAATGCCCTTCAATGATATGACTGTTAGGTGGATAAGATATTTTGGGACAGCTGGCGCGCAGCACAGCAACGGTCGGAAATTTGACTCTCAAATTCCTCAGGGCTATCATGTTCCTCACTGTGTAGGCAATCCGCACTAGAGAATTCCTAACTCCTCAGTCAGAACAAATTCCTCGTGACCGTAAGAACTTCGTCTCATCATCAAGAAATTGACTGAACTGTATGAGATTTCCAAAGGCTTCACTCGAAGGGATTGGTAGGTGTAGGATATTGAGTTGAGCATCACATGAAAAATTTTCCTTAGTATTTCCTCGACCCCCTTTAACAGTACGGTGTTTCCTATGACTCAAGAAAGGGAAAACGAAACTATGAAAACAAAATTCTTCACGCTTCATGTTCCTCAAATGAATACCAAGTCTTCAAGGTCACACCAATTTCTTAACTTTCAAAGTCTTCAGAAAGTCTTCAGAATATCAATGTCTACAGTCGAAGAACTTCATTTTTAGGGGTCGACTTTCTCTGTAAATATCAAACTCCTCATAGACTTATAGACTTGTGCACACTCATAAACACATTAGTCCCTTAACCTATAAGTCTTCAATACACCAAAATCACTAAGGGGCACTAGATGCACTTACACACCCCTAGTTGGTTTTGGAGTATTGACGACAAACTTGGTTGAGGGACTAATGTGTTTGTGAGAATTGCAGGATAACACAGGTAGTAGTCCCTCATTGATTCGGTTTACCTACCGGAGATGACCCATAAAAATGTGTGAACACATTGAAGACAATGGTGGTATGTGAAGATATTCACAACAAAGATTATGACTCAAGAAGACATTCACGTGAGGACTATGGAGTGCAAAGACATAGTTGTTTAGTAGTTTCCTTTTCTTCTTTGTTGAGTCATAGGAACTGTCGGTGTCAAAATCGGCGGATCTCGGGTAGGGGGTCCCGATCTGTGCGTCAAGGCTAATGGTAACAGGAAGCAAGGGACACAGATGTTTACCTAGGTTCGGGCCCTCTCGATGGAGGTAAAACCCTATTTCTTGCTTGATTAATATTGACGATATGGGTAGTACAAGAGTAGATCTACCACGAGATCGTAGAAGCTAAACCCTAAGAGCTAGCCTATGATGGTATGATTGTAATTGTGATCGGCCTTCTAAGGACCAACCTCTCCGGTTTATATAGACACCGGAGAGGGCTAGGGTTTACATGGAGTCAGTTACAAGGAAGGAAATATAATATCCGGATCGCCAAGCTTGCCTTCGACGCCAAGGAAAGTCCCTTCCGGACACGGGCCGAAGTCTTGAGTCTTGTATCTTCACGCTTCAATAGTTCGGACGTTGTACACAGTCCGGCTGTCCGGATACCCCCTAATCCAGGACTCCCTCAGTAGCCCCTGAACCAGGCTTCAATGACGATGAGTCTGGCGTGCAGTATTGTCTTCGGCATTGCAGGGCGGGTTCCTCCTCCGAATACTCCAAGATAATTATCGAACACTCAAACCGTGTCCGGATCCACAAGATGATCTTCGTATGCCGCCGTAGAGAGAATGATGTTTCACAAATGCAATCTGTTGACAATCTGTTGATCCACAATGAGACGTGTTATTATGGTCGAGTCGTTATTCGAACCGTCTTCCCATAGCCAGCCACAGCGCATATTGCGAGGCGTTTTCCTTGACACGTCTGGTCAAAGCAGATATTGTGTCCCCTTATCATGGGATTCTCATCAATACGGGCATGGGTAATCCAACCGCACCGCTAATCGCGGCGAGCGGGAGGCAAACGGGCTCAACCAGGCCAGTGGGGAGGCGCAAAAAGCACTTACCGCCCCTATAAAGAGACAAGACCTATTTCTCTTTACCCATGCCTTTCTCCTTCCGCTTGCTCATTCCCCTCTTTTCGAGCCCTAACGCCCAAGCACTCTTCCTTTCCATCAAAGAGAGGCTTTCCAAAGATGTCTGGATCCGGAGCAGGAGGCAGATGGATGGCCTCTACTGTCCGGGAGAAGGATATTAAGAAGCTCCGGGACGCCGGGTATCTGGCCCAGAAGATCGGCCACCGTCTCCCCCCGGCGGGACAGGTCGTCCCCACTCCGGAACCTCACGAGAGAGTCGTGTTCCTTCCCCATTTTGTCCGTGGGCTCGGGTTTCCCCTGCACCCATTTGTTCACGGAATCATGTATTACTATGGGATCGATTTTCATGATCTTTCCCCCAACTCGTTCCTCAATATCTCGACGTTCATCGTCGTGTGCGAGGCTTTTCTTCAGATCTCACCTCACTTCGGCTTGTGGCTGAAGATTTTTAATGTAAAGCCCAAGGTGGTGAGCGGCGAACACGCCGAGTGCGGCGGTGCCATGGTGAGCAAGATGCCCAAGGCCGTTTGGCCGAAGGGCGCTTTCAACGACTCCGTCAAGGAGTGGCAGCAACAGTGGTTCTATATCACCGAACCACGCGGCAAAAAGTGGGCGACGGCTCCAGAGTTCAGATCCGAAGCCCCACTGCGGCTCACGTCCTGGCCCAAGAAGGGCCCGAACTGGTGCTCGTCCGATGAGCTGTCACTACTCCAGACGCGCCTTCAAGGTGTGGTCGATAGGGACGTCAAACTTGTGGATGTAGTCCAGGTGATGCTAGTTCGCCTGGTTCTCCCCTGTCAGCGCCGAGCTTGTACTCTGTGGGAGTTCGACCCAGCCGAGCACCACACCCTTCGGGTGCTTTATGATTCCTCCCACAAGGATATCTGGAAGGTGCTCTTTAAGCCCGACAAATCGTGGCCGGGCCCCACCGAGGACCGTGGGTATCAGTCATCCCATTCTCCAAGCTCGGTAAGTCACAGTCAAGCTCTGTCTATTCGTGCTTCAGCTGACATGTCATGAGGGAGACATCCTAATCGTGTTTCATCGTGACCTCAGGGGTGGATAAAGAAAGTGGAGTGGATACATTGTCCGACCCCGTTGCCGGAGGAACCGGCCGGACCTCTTCTGACGAAGATGCTGGTCCCCGCGCCTTACGAGGCACCAAAGAAGGGGGCCTCCAAGGTCAAGAAGACCCGAAGTGGCCTCCGTCACCGTGAGGCTTCGGACGCAAATTCCGAAGACTCAAGTGATGCTCCTTCTTCGGAAGACGAAGAGGAAGAAGCAGAGGAGGACGAGCCTCACTCTGAAGGTGGGAAGAAGCGTGTAGTTCCCTCGTCCCTGGGGGGCCGAATCGCCCAAGAGGAGAAAAGGTTCCCTCCCAGAGGCATCCACTACGGCTGCTGATAGCAGCCCGGAGTGGGATCCCAGGGCCCAGCCCCTGGAGAAGTCGTAAGTGTACAGAATCCGAACACGCGTACACGTCCGGGATTGTTTTTGGGTATAGTAATTTTAACCACTGCTATGTTTTGCACAGTCCGGCGAGGTCTCGCACCGGCCAGTCCTCATCCGAGGATTCGCTGAGTTTGGATGCCTTGGCGAGCGAAACGCCTCCAGAGGCCCCTTCCCCAAAGTCCAGGCACGACACTGAGGTGTTGTCTCAACGGGGCTCGTACCAGGGGGGCATATCACCGAAGCCGGACACACGGGAGCGATGGCCCCGGAGTGTGCCGTCAGCGGGGGAGGTCTTGGGTTCGGCCAACAGCCGGACCAGGTCCGGGAGACCCCTAAGGCTCCCGGATCAGGCGAGCAGCCACTTTCAACGGTGGGCGGCCTGCTTATTCCGCCGGCAACCTCTGTTCGAGCAGAGATGCCAGGCAGTCTATCGACAGCGTTAAAGAACGCGTCTATCGTTGATGAACATTGGACCCTTATGGGTGCGGTGGTTGAAAAGATTCAGTCCGCCGAGAGCGGGCTGAACGAGTCCTGCCTTGGCCTTATAAAGGCCTTTGAGGTATGTTTCCTGAGAAACCTTTGAGGAATCGTCATAGTATGAGTAGTAGCCCCTGATACACTGTCCGGCGAAAGAGAGGGAGCCGGGCAGGGGAACAAATCCTTATTTGTTGTGGGAACTTACGTTAACGACGTGTACCTCTTTGTTTGAACACAGGCGTCTGCGGAGAAGACGGCAGCTCATAATGCGGAAGTGTCCAAACTGAAGCGGAGCCTGGAGCGGGCCGATGAAGAACTTGGTCACGTGAGAAAGCAATTAGAAGAGAAACAAGGTATGATAAAACATTGTCTTGCATTAGGCACAAATAAGTATATGTCCTTATTGAAAAGTATTTGTGCCCTAGGAGCGAGTGTCGAATATGAGGCACTGAAAAAGGCTGTGGATGATGCCAACAAGAAGGCTGCCGCCGAATAGGCGCTTCGTGAAAAACACGAGGCCAGGGTTGTCGCGGCTGAGCGGGAGCTCCATGAGGCTGTGAAGAAAAGCGAGGACTTGGAGCAGAGTCTAATAGGGAAAGAATCCGAACTCGCCCAAGCGCTCCAAGCCGTGGAGGATGCTCGGGAAGAAGCCCGAGGTGCTGTACGGGACATTCAAGATGCCCGAAAAGTTGCGGCTGGTAAGGCCTTCTGTGTTCTTAGCCATTTGTTCATGATAATGGGAAGAATTCTAAGCGGCAAGCCGAACTCTTATTTTTCCAGGGGTGTTTGCGGATCTTCCTCGCAGCATATCAGACGCCGCCCAATTCTACCGATCCGAGGAAAAGAAGTCTGCGGAGAGGGATTTCTGTTCGCGGTATTTGGCACCGAACTATCCGGTGCCCTTTATTGGTCAGCTGAGGCAGCTGGTCGAACTGCACCAGGCGGCCAAACTAGCCATGAAGGACTTGATTGTCCGGCTGTGGCCGGTGGAGCCAATTCCGAGCAGTTACTTCGGGCTCATGAAGCGTATTGTGGGCGCTTGTCCTCGGCTTGATGCTATTAAGCGATCGGTCTGCATAGAGGGTGCACGTATGGCATTCGCCCGTGCAAAAGTGCATTGGGGGAATCTTGACGCGGAGAAGTTGATGACTGAGAGGCCGCCAGAGAGTAAGGAGCATCGCAAGCCCGAACTGTACTATGAAGGTGTACTGAAGGGATCCCGCCTTGCAGCGGATAAATGTACCAAAGACATTATATTTACCTGAGGGCATTCATGCCGCTTTTTTAATATGGGATAGTGGCATTTATTATATATTGCCTATTTTGTTTGAACCTATGTTCTTCCTGTGCGGCTGTTTATTGTATGTGAATCATGAGAGTTGGCCAGTCGTCGGCTTCTGCCCCCACGTAGAAAGAATACGGGGGTGTTCGGGTTATATCTGAACGCTCTTTATCCCATAATTGGGTCCTTTTGCGGAGGCGTTTCTCTCCACGAACTAGGCAATCGGACTATAAGGCTTTATTACTCTCACTTAGCCATAGGAATTCAAGTATGGTCGGCGCAGCCCCTAGTGTTCGGAAGGCCGAACTAGGGGCTCTATTGGCGCCTGAGCGGAAGACCGATCCATCGCACTTTGCATTTATAATGGCGTTGTGCAGAATAAATCTTTAAGGATTTTACAACCTCTCGAACAGCTGACCAGCTCTCGCTATATCATGACAATCGGTTTTTGGCTTTCTCTACTGAGGTGCTCGTCTGGCAGATCTGGGACACAATCGCAGTAGTTCTCCCTGCGCTACCTTAGCCGATATAACGGAACGTAAGGTACCAAAACAAGGGAGCCGGGAAAACCCAACCAATGACCCAAGACATGATTCGGATCTGATGCATATAGTGCTATAAGTTCGGGGTGCCGGACGACCGAGAAGGTGGTCGGACGACCGAGAAGGTAGTCGGGCGTAACACGAGGTGTTGATGAAAAGCGATGGCCGATAAGTGTTATTTAGGTCTACGCATTGTAGTAGAATGATATGTCTAGGCATACGAGTACGATATATGATTATGAAAAGAGGTGTTTTTGGGCGGAACCTGTTATGGCCGGACTGGAGTGAGTTGTCAGTGGATCAAGAGTGAATCCGAGCTGCCTTCATTTAGGGGGGAGGGCTCCTTGTGTGTCCAGGCCGATTCCACGTCACCAATCCTGTTCTGCGTTAAAGTTAGTTTGCGAGGCAAATACTCAGGGGTAGCCGAGCGTCCTCTTGTGGTTGGTCCGAGGGCTCCTGATCAGTCCCTGGCAAACCCAGTCGTTAGACCGTTGGATAGCGCGGACTTATCAATTGGTGTCCGAATAGTTGACTGTCCTATCAAAATTTTGATAGGCATGCGCGACTCGCTACTCCGGCAGCTGTATAATTTCCGCCCTTAGGGCGGGGTTCGGCCGTGTGATTGACCACGTGGAATCTAGCCAACGTGGTTCGTCCCGTTAACATACGGTAAATTACCGCATGGTGGGAAGTTGCCAAAGATTTATTCTTTGGCGAAGTATTGTTTGGTGATCCGAAGACAACCGTTTAGAATGATGGGCCAGAAGAATTCGGCCTTTGCCCCTAGCATCTTTTAGGAGATGTTGTTTGCAGTTTCACACCTACGGGGATTTTATGTGTTATGGGGCCCCCGGTTTGCTACGTCCGGAGGTACTGCAATTGAGTTGCTTTGGTTAATGCGGTCGAGGGCGATCTGCCGTACTCTTATGCTATGGGGGGGGGGGGGGCTCTTGAACAGATGCCTCCCTTAATTTTTTCCGGCATGCGACCAGCCGCTTTGTTTTGAGGATCTGGCATTCTCTATTGGTATGCTTTGCCGTCCTTCTAGGAGTACCATGGATTTCACATGGCTGATCGAGTGTGTGGCTCGGGCTGGATAGGTCTTAGCTGTTCTTTGTCCGCTGACCGGACTGGGAGTTGCTGGAATTAACACCAGCCTTCTTGTTTTGATGCTTATAACAATTGCGTCGAGGCTCGAGGATGCTTCTTCTTTTGTCCTTCGTATTGTTTTGGACCGTAGCGGTGTGTTGACGTCGCGGTGTGTGCCTGGAGTTCTCCTGCTTAGGTTGGGGCGGCCGGTTGTGCCCTATGTGCCCTTTGTCCGGGCGGTCGGGTCCGTATCTTTCAATGGCCAGGACCTTGGTCCATCTGTCCACCAGCGAGTCTTGGTCAGCTTTAAGCTGTTGTTGCTTCCTTTGCAGGCTCTTAGCCGTGGCCATGAGCCATCGCTTGAAGCGAACTTGTTCCACTGGATCATCAGGCACGCCAAATTCGTCATTGTTGAGGCTTGCCTCGTCCTTGGAGGGGGGCGTATAGTTATCCCTCTCCAAGTATCCCACAGTGGCTAGTTCGGCCGCCTGAAAGGCAAGCCAACTGGGGTTATATTCATCTTCGGTGCCATCCGGATTGTTTTCGACTTCTGGGCTGGTATTCCTGTGACAGGGCTTGGAGCGGCGCTGATGACGCCCATGCTCTACTTTTCCCCCTAGGGGATTATCCTTCGCTGCCTCATCACCATTGGTTTCCTTCGGAGTGTCCGCCATTTGTTTATCATGGGGATAGGCGGCTATCCACCGCACAGTGAGCGGTGGCTCCTGTGATTCTCCAGCATCGTCGTTCATACCATCGATGTCTTCGGAGTCAAAGTCAATCACGTCGTTTAAATCATCGACCGTGGCAATGAAGTGGGTGGTGGGTGGGCAAAGAATTCCTTCATCGCCTGCTTCCCACTCGAGCCGGACATAGTTCGGCCAAGAGCCTCCTGACAACGAGGGAGGCTTTAATGAGTTCAGCGTGTCGCCGAAGGGCGAGTGCTGGAAGATATCCGCAGCGGTGAACTCCATTACCGGAGCCCAACCTGGCTCGACTGGATCGGGAGTGCGCGGACCAGAACCAACGTCCGGGTATGAATCCGGGGGTCCGGATTCACAGACCCTACAGGGGTAAGGCCCGTGTTCGGCTCTACTGCCGATGAGTGCGCGACCTGCGAGATGGGGTCCAGCCCCCCGTCTTTGGGTAGCACAGCCTGCTCCGGATTTAAGTCCGAGGCAACTACGGGGGTGACACCCCGAGCTTTGTTCGACAGCAGGTCTAAGCCGTGCTCGTCGTTACTGCCCGGTGCTCCTGGCGTAGGCCCGGATCCGTCGAAGATCCAGTCTCCGTGGATGTCCGTCGTGTCGTTCAAGTTTCCGACCCTGATCTGGTGGCTAAGGGCGTGGCTATCGATCTGCTCCAGATGGCCAAGCGAATTGGCCCGCAGGGTGAAGCTGCCGGACACGAAGACCTGCCCGGGGAGAAAAGTCTCGCCCGGGACGGTGTTGTTGATGGTGGTTGAAGGAGCCATCAAGCCTGACAGCGACGACACAGAGGAACTCTCAATGAAAGCACCAATGTTGGTGTCAAAACCGGCGGATCTCGGGTAGGGGGTCCCAATCTGTGCGTCAAGGCTGATGGTAACAGGAAGCAAGGGACACAGATGTTTACCTAGGTTCGGGCCCTCTCGATGGAGGTAAAACCCTATTTCTTGCTTGATTAATATTGATGATATGGGTAGTACAAGAGTAGATCTACCACTAGATCGTAGAGGCTAAACCCTAAGAGCTAGCCTATGATGGTATGATTGTAATAGTGATCGGCCTTCTAAGGACCAACCTCTCCGGTTTATATAGAAACCGGAGAGGGCTAGGGTTTACATGGAGTCGGTTACAAGGAAGGAAATATAATATCCGGATCGCCAAGCTTGCCTTCCACGCCAAGGAAAGTCCCTTCCGGACACGGGCCGAAGTCTTGAGTCTTGTATCTTCACGCTTCAATAGTCCGGACATTGTACACAGTCCGGCTGTCCGGATACCCCCTAATCCAGGACTCCCTCAGGAACACCGCACTATTAAGTGGGGTCCAAGTGAACAAAGTCAGAGTGACTGAAGTGATGATCAAGCAAATCCTATGTCTTCGAGTGAAGATAATGAAAGCAAATCTTATCCAGAGCTGGATGAGTCAGCTTTACTTGTAGCCCAGGTCAAGATGTCGCATGTGTTTAAAATTTGACCGTTGGACACGTGTTAGTTCCTTAGTGACCCAGGGTCATTTCGGACAAATCAGGTTGGGTTGCCTCCTAGCTATAAATAGCCCATCCCCTACACCATAAATTGGTGGCTGCTCAGAGTTGGTGCACGGCTTTTGTCGTTTGAGAGCAACCAACCTTCGAAGCATTTGAGAGAGAGATCCTTGCGAGGACAAAGCCCAAAACACCCAGAGCCAAAGAGTGTTAGGCATCACTGAAGTCTTTCTGTCCGCGTGACCTGAAGACTTGCTACACTTGAGGACTGTGAATCCTCCAGCTAGTTAGGCGTCGCGTTCTGAGCATCCAAGAGTCATTGTGGATTACCGGTGAACAAAGTCTGTGAAGGTTTGGAAGTCTACCTTGAAGACTTACCAGAGTGATTGGGCGAGGACTAAGTGACCTTAGCTCAAGGGGAATAAGGTGAAGACGCGGTCTTCTGAGTTAAATCTTAGCCTCACTAACCAGACGCACAGTTGTCATAGCAACTGGAACTGGTCCAACAAATCCCTGTCCTCGCCGAGCAACTGGTTCTATATCTTCCCTCTTTTTACTTACAATTTGTCTTCGTGAAGTCATTGCCTGCTTGCTTGATCTGTTTGAATTCACTGTTTGACAACTATTGTTGTTTGGCTTCATACTATCTTCCATCCTGATCTATACTACCTAGCTGCTAATAGTCTTCGTGCTTTCACTTCATTACTTACTTGACTATGGCTTGTCTAGTGTAGTCTACCTTCCGCTGCATATCAATAGGTTCATTCAATCGTTTGTCTTCAAAGCCCCCGTGTTTTGAAGACTTCCATAAAAATCGCCTATTCACCCCCTCTAGTCGATAACTAGCACTTTCAATTGGTGTCAGAGCTTGGTGCTCCCTTATTCTGTGTGATTCGGTTTAACCGCTTGGAGTTTTAGCTATGTCAACTGCAGGGCTAATCAAAGTCTCCGCTGCGTGCCCTGTCTTTGATGGCACTGATTACCCCTACTAGAAGAATAAGATGTGCATGCATCTTGAAGCCATTGATGTCAACCTCTGGTATGTCGTCAAGAATGGCGTCCCCAATGCCGGTGAAGGTGTCACCCCTGCTGATGTCAAGAGGTTCATTCAAATGGATTCAACTGCCAAGAACATCATCTATGGTCATCTGACCAAAGGACAGTATGGTCGTGTGAGTGCTCTGGAAACTGCGAAGCTAGTCTAGGACTGGCTCTCCAAGGTCAATGAAGGTGTCTCAACCCAGAGAGACTCAAGGATCAATGTTTTGCGCAACCTCTTCAACCGTTTCAAGAGAAATGACAATGAGAATGTCCAGCTCACATTTGATCGCCTCACCGATATCACAAATGAGCTTCATGCACTCGGCGCTACTGAGATCACCAAGCATGAAATCGTCAAGACACTCCTGAGATCACTTGACAGCTCATTTGACACCCTGGCCCTGATGATTCAAGAACGTCCTGACTACAAGACTCTCGATCCGTCTGACATAATTGAGAGGCTCAACACACATGAGTTCCAGTTATCTGAGAAAAGAGATATCTATGGTCCCAGTTATGGCCGTACTCGCACTTTGAAGGCAAAGGCTGTTTCCTCATCTGAAGAAGAATCTGACTGCAGTTCTGGGGATCCTGAAGACATTGGAAAGGAGCTTGCTATTCTTGTGAAGAAGTTTCAGAAATTCACCAAGAAGAAAGGCTTCAGAAAGTTTTCAAGATCCAGCTCGAGAAATGATGAAGCTTCTACTCATGACCACAAGAAGAGAACATGCCACACGTGCAAGAAACCTGGTCACTACATCTCTGAGTGTACACAGTGGGACAACGAGAACAAGAAGAAGAAGAAGAAGAAGAAGAAGAAGAAGAAGAAGAAGAAGAGCAAGGAATATGATTCTGATGACAAGAAGAAGAACAAATCCTCCAAGTCTTCATCATACAAGAAGAGCTCATCTGGCAAGGCTCGTGCTTTTGTTGGCAAGGAGATGGATTCAGAGGAGGAGTCTGCTTCTGAGGAGGCAGAGGTGGAGTCTGAGGAGGAGTCCGACTCTGGCATTGCAAGTCTGGCTCTAGCAACAACCTACATTGCCAAGTCCATCTTCAGCACTGAAGACAATGGCTCCGTCACCAACGCTGATGCACATGACAAGGACGACTCTGCTCCCAGCTACTGCTTCATGGCACGCGGTGCCAAGGTAAACTCACGCGATGCCTACTTTCAAACATTAAGTGAAGATGACTCTGATTGTGAATCCAAACCTAGCTACAAAACACTTGCTAAAATTGCAACTGAACAACAGAAAGCTAAGGAACATATTCAACGATTGCTAGACAAAAGCGATGACCTGTTGGACGCGAAAATGACCCGATCTCAGTCCTTAATTGAAGACATCAAAAATCTTCATGTTAAGTACGAGGAACTTGATACTCGTCATGAAACGCTCTCAACAACTCATGAAAAGCTTTCCTACGATTATATTCAAAGGAAGCAAGACCTTGAGAAATTGAGAGCGGCTCAGGAAGATCTTCAAAAAGAGAACGAGTCACTTCGTGCTCAACAGATCTTCAAAAAGAGAACGAACCACCATGTCTAAAATGCCTTGAGCGTGATAACGCTACCTCTGTTGCTGAATGTTCCACTGCTACTACTGTTGCAATATCTTCAACTGCTGATGTGGTAACTAACCCCTCGACTGAGGATACCACCGCTATTGCTGATGAGAATGCCAGGTTGAAGACATTGCTTGAGACAGGGATGTACAAAATTCTCAAAGGACATCAGACACTGTGTGATGTCCTCAAAAAGCACATTCTGAACCGTAACCCTAGGAAAGAGGGTGTTGGGTTCGAGAGGAAAATGAATGTTGTTTTGCCTTCCTGTGCTAGTTGATTATTGTTCCCATAAGTTGTTTGCTCACAAAATCCCTATGCATAGGAAGTGGGTTAGACTTAAATGTGCTTGCCATGTGTTTCATGATGCTCTCTTTATGTTTCAATTCTTATCTTTTATGCGAGCATCATTGAAATCATCATGCCTAGCTAGGGGAGTTAAACGTTAGCGCTTGTTGGGAGGCAACCCAATTTTATTTTTGTTCCTTGCTTTTTGCTCCTTTTTAGTAATAAATAAATCATCTAGACTCTGGTTTGATGTAGTTTTATGTTTTAATTAGTGTTTGTGCCAAGTAAGACCTATAAAATCTTCTTGGATGATAGTTATTTGATCTTGCTAAAAATTCCAGAAACTTTCTGTTCATGAAAACAATTGTTTAAAATCACCAGAACGTGATAAAATACTGATTCCAATTGCAGTAGATCAATAAACAAATTATCTAGGCCTTACTATTTTGGTAGAATTTTTTGACTTCCATAAGTTTGCGTCAGTTACAGATTGATACAGACTGTTCTGTTTTTGACAGATTCTGTTTTTCGTGTGTTGTTTGCTTATTTTGATGAATCTATGGCTAGTAAAATAGTTTATAAACCATAGAGAAGTTGGAATATAGTAGATTTAACACCAATACAAATAAAGAATGAGTACATTATAGTACCTTGAAGTGGTGTTTTGTTTTCTTTCGCTAACGGAGCTCACGAGATTTTCTGATAAGTTTTGTGTTGTGAAGTTTTCAAGTTTTGGGTAAAGAACCGATGGGCTATGGAATAAGGAGTGACAAGATCCTAAGCTTGGGTATGACCGAGGCACCCCAAGGTAATATTCAAGGACAACCAAGAGCCTAAGCTTGGGGATGCCCCGGATGGCATCCCCTCTTTCGTCTTCGTTCATCGGTAACTTTACTTGGAGCTATATTTTTATTCACCACATGATATGTGTTTTTCTTTGAGCGTCATTTTATTTTTTTAGTATTTGCTTTCTGTTATTTATAATAATGTTTTTCATCTCTATTTTCAATAAAAATGTCAAGTATAGCCTTTATCATGCTTATTTAGCAAGTCTACATGTTGCTGTTTGAAAACAGAAAGTTTACCGTTGTTTGCAAAAATTCCCTAGAAAAGTAAGAATGTGATAAAATGTTGAAACCTTTTGCATAATCAGATATGATAAATTTACTATAGTGGGAATTTTCTTTCATAATTTTTGGAGCTAGGGAAGTATGGATCTTGCTGCATTCTTTACAGACTGTCCTGTTTAGGCAGATTGCTGATATGTTTGCATTGTTTGCATGTGTTTGCTTGTTTAATGATTCCATTTGAGGATAGGACTATTAAATATGGAGAGGCATTTAGTATGCAATGTTGAATAATAATTTTAGTGATTTTCTACAGTACAATATGATAAGGTTTTGCATTGGTTTATACTAACTTATCTCACGAGTCCTTGTTGAGTTTTGTGTGGATGAAGCTTTTGAGATTTAGGGAGACCGTGATATGAGAGGAATTAAGGAGACACAAAAGCTCAAGCTTGGGGATGCCGAAGGCACCCCAAGATAATATTTTAAGAAGTCTCAAGCGTCTAAGCTTGGGGATGCCCCGGTAGGCATCCCACCTTTCTTCTTCAACAATTATCGGTTAGTATCGGTTGAGCCTAAGTTTTTGCTTCTTCACATGATGAGTGCTATCCTTGAATGTCGTTTTATTTTGTTTTGCTTGCTGTATGAATAAAATACCAAGATCTCAAATTCTTAAATAAGAGAGAGTCTTCACATAGCTACATAATTATTTAACTACTCATTGATCTTCACTTATATCTTTTTGGAGTAGTTTGTCATTTACTCATGTGCTTCACTTATATCCCATGAGTAAATAGTCGAATGATTTGAATGTCATAAATCTGAAATTATATATGTTTCATATGCTTATCCCATGGGGAGTAATTAATTCACATATAAGAAGTAGAGGTGGTAAATTTTTTGAAGGTTAGCAAACATTGTATTGGTCACTTGAACAATTCATGAAAGAATATTGAAGGAAGGGAGATTTCACATATAAATATACTATCTTGGACATCTTCTATGATTGTGAGCCCTATTAATTATTTTCAAACCTGAGAAAATTAGTTGAAGTTGGACAAGGAAGACAACATAATGAGTTATGCTTGGGTATATTTGTATACAATTTATATTGTTATGGATCCTCTAACATGTGGTGCTTGCTATTTAGAATCCTTTGCTAGCCAAAATATATGTACTAAGCGGGAATACTGGTTGTGCATCCAAATTCCTTGAACATGGTTTCTTCCATGAGTGTCCACCATATCAACCTATATACGGTATTTACCTGTCGTTCCAAGTAAATTTGCATGTGCCAAACTCTAACCATCAAATAATTATCTGTTTTGTATGCCCGAATCGCTCATGTAGCGACTAGGGGTTGTCAGTATCTTCCATGATAGGTGGGTTATTCTCACAATGAGTGGACTCTGCTCATCATTCACGAGAATATGGCTGGTAATTGGGATGCCCAGTCCTATGATCAAAAGATCAAAAACAAATTCGCAAATAATTTAAACAAAACTCCCCCAGGAATGTTGATAGTTGGACGACACCCATTGTTTCGGACAAGCCGTGAAATGTGATTGTTGGTGGAGGGGGAGTAAAAACTTTACCTTTCTGCGTGGGAACCACCTATAATGTATGTAGTATGGAAGATATTGGGAACTCTTGGTCGTTATGTTGACAATGAAAGCATACCTCTCAAAATTATTTCCATCTCTGTTTTTGCTTCGAGCTCTGGCACCTCTGCAAATCCCTGCTTCCGTCTGCGAAGGGCCTATCACTACAAAAAAATACACTTCCGCGATGATATGTGTTTGTCACAGTAGGTCGCGTTTTTTGTCATGCATGTACATCCATGACAAATTTATGACAGAATCAAGATAGTCATACCTGTGCTGTCGTAGAAGTGTTCCATGACATTACCAAAATTATCATCACGGAAGTGTCCACTTCCATGACGATAAATCGCGCGTCACAGAAGTGCTTTCGTCAAGGGTGACCGACACGTGGCATCCACCATAACGGAACGCCGTTAAGCTATCGGGTCGGGTTTTGGATTCGATAACCCGTTAACAGCCCCGACCAATGGGGATTTTCCACGTGTAAAATCATCATTGGCTGGAGGAAACACATGTCGACTCATCGTTGGGACAGATATCATCCACTCAGAAGGCGCCTATGATACGTCGACACGTGGCATGGCCCAACAGAGGCCCATTCCTGTGAAAAGGCCGGCCCGTTTGACTTGGTCAAAAGGTGGCGGGCCGGCCCATGGAAAGCCTATTAACGGCATGTTCGCATATAGCCCATTTACAGCCCGCTAACCCAAGGCCCGTTACGCCCTATCCGAATTAGGCCCAGTAGCGTCATCTGGGCCATCCAATATGATTCTAGCCCATTTTCACTTCTGGCCCATGTATGGCCCATGACGTCTTTCAGCCCATATGAGGCCCTATGTAACTCTTGGCCTATTAACGACCCATGGTGAAACTGGCCCGCAATGAACAGTGTATCACTTTACACCCATTAACGGCCCATGGTGAAACTGGCCCGTAATGAGCAGTATATCACTTTATACCCATTAAGGGCCCGTTATTCAGTTGGGCCGTTTCTAGCAAATGTTATCTTTCGGCCTTCTCAGAGCCCATTTATTCTTGGGCTCACTTCCAAAGATTCATTTACTTACGGCCCGTTCTCGTCATTTTCGCTTGTGGGCCAAATTCAGCCCGTGGTTACATCGCCCGCTTGTGGTCCGTTAATCGTTGGGCATTTTCATAGCGCCATCAACACGGCCTATTAACGATGGCCCGTTATGGTCATACGCCAAATAAGGCCCATTGATGATACGGCCCGTAGAAGGCCCATTGTTTCTGGCCCGTAGAAGGCCCATTGTTTCTACGGAACGAGAAGGTCTCTCGCTTTCACGGCCCGTAGAAGGCCCATCGCTTTCACGGCCCGTAGGAGGCCCAAGTCACTAGAGTAAATATTAGCCCATGGTTATTGTGGCCTAATTTTAAAAAGAACTGCACCGACTACAAGCAAACAAATAAACAAGACAACAAGGAAATAAATAAGCAAGCAACTTATGCTAGGCTATCACAACTGCCGGTGTCAAAACCGGCGGATCTCGGTAGGGGTCCCGAATCGTAGCGCCTAGGCGGATGGTAACAGGAGACAAGGGACACGATGTTTTACCTGTGTTCGGCCCTCTCGATGGAGGTAAAACCCTACGTCCTGCTAGATTAATATTGATGATGTGTGTTACAAGAGTAGATCTACCACGAGATCAAAGAGGCTAAACCCTAGAAGCTAGCCTATGGTATGATTGTTGTTCGTCCTACGGACTAAAACCCTCCGGTTTATATAGACACCGGATAGGGTTAGGGTTACACAGAGTCGGTTACAATGGTAGGAGATCTACATATCCGTATCGCCAAGGAAAGTCCCATCCGGACACGGGACGAAGTCTTCAATCTTGTATCTTCATAGTCTTGGAGTCCGCCGACGATGATAGTTCGGCTATCCGGACACCCCTAGTCCGAACTCCTCAAGAGTCCCTGAACCAGGCTTCAATGACGACGAGTCCGGCGCGATATTGTCTTCGCATTGCAAGGCGGGTTCTTCCTCCAATAATTTATAGAAGATTGTGAACACCAGGATAGTGTCCGCTCGCAAAACAAGTTTCACATAACACCATAGAGAGAATAACTTTTGCACAGATCTGCTGACGTATTCCGCGGCGTGACATCACACCACGGCCAGGCTTTTATATGAATCATTTTTTTATAGTTCCACCTCAGCGTGTTTAGCGAGGCGGTTTCCTTGGCACGTCTTATCAAAGCGTAGATCGTGCCCCCTTATTCCGGATTCTCATCAATACGGACGTGGTAACCCAACCGCGCCCGCTGGCCTGCCTTCTCTATCAAAGGCGAGTCCTAGTCGACCACGGGTGGGCTCTTGGTATTCAACCTCTTTATAACGAGACCAAGGCCCTCTCCTTTTACACCCTCTATCGAGTTCGCCTCGTGCTTCGAGTTCCAACACCCAAAGCTTCAGATTCAGGCGCTTCGGACTCTCGACGATGTCCGGCTCCGACCAGCATGGCCGATGGATGTCTTCCTCCGTCACAGAAGAAGACGTGCTAAAGCTGCGAGACGCCAGGTATCTAACCGGCGAGATCTCGCATAGGCTGCCTGCTCCAGGGCAGGTCATTCCCACTCCTGAGCCCGGTGAGAACGTGGTGTTCGTGTCTCACTTCCGTCGGGGTTTAGGCTTCCCGATGGACCCTTTGTGCGGGGGCTCATGTTTTATTATGGGCTTGATTTCCATGACTTAAACCGAGTCCATCCTCCATATCTCGCTATTCATTGTTGTATGTGAGGCCTTCCTCCATATTACCCTCACTTTGGATTGTGGCTCAAGACCTTCAAGGTGGAGCCAAAGGCGATCAAGGGCAGCAAACAGAAAAGCGGAGGGGCGGTCATAAGCAAATGCGCCGGTGCTCCGTGGCCCGAGGGCTCTTTTCAAGAGGAGCTTGGTTTATGGCAACGGGAGTGGTTCTATATCACCGCTCCCAGGGGCACCAAATGGGCGGCGCTCCCTGCCTTCCTCTCAGGTCCACCACAGCGGCTGGTGTCATGGGTCAACAAGGGGCTCGACTGGGGTTTGTCCAAGGACGTTCCCCTGCTGCAGGGCCGTATTCGAGATCTCCAGGAAAGAGGGATCAATCTGGTTGCACTGGCGCAGGTTATTGTGATCCGACGCCTTTAGCCCTGCAAACGTCGCCCCCTCCGCTTGTGGGAATTCAATCCGGAGGGACCACGAGCTCTCCAAAATTTTATGGGCACGACGCCCGCGGAGATGTATAAACTGTTCTTCGGATCACAAGAGAAGTGTCCAGACTTGACCGAGGACGCAGGACTAAGCTGCAATCCCCCAGATACTCAAGTAAGTAGTCCTGTAACCGGACAAGATGTTCATTCATTTATTATACATATATGCCCTTTAAAGGAGCCGTTTCTTGAACAGGAGTGGATAGCCAAGGCAAAGTTGATAAGGTGTCCGGCTCCCCTCCCAGAGACCATGCCGGATCCCATGTTGACCAATATGTTGAAGGTCGCGCCTTTGAAGAAGGCGAAGGAGGAGCGGGGAGCAACTGCCTCTGTGAAGGAGGCTATCAAGGAAGGAGGGATTAAGAGTCCCACCTTCCGAGGAGAGAAGAGGATCGCTTCTGGAAGATCCGGAGGTCAAGGCCTCAAAGAAAGGAAGGAATCTTCGCGAGAGTCCGCTACTGGGAAGTAACCCAGCCGCATTATTTCCCCAAGGATCAGCCTCCAATGAGCCGTAAGTAAAACGAAGGGGTCTTGTAAATAAGGAACATCCCTGTATTTATTTATGAAGATAACCAAAATTGTACCTTGTAGTTCGGATCTCAGCCCTTCTCAGCAGAGCTCGTCTTCGGGGAATCTTCTTTCGGAGATGATGGAGAGTGAAACGCCTCCACCTGTCGCACCCTCATGTGAAGCGGACGACCCAGAGGTGTCGCCGTGGAGGGTTCCCCAAGTCCGGCGGGGCGGAAGGTCCGCGCCAAGTGGTGTGCGGTCGAGGATCTCAAGGATCTGCTCGGGCGAAGCGGTTATTCGTAAGATCACCGTGCTCTAATGGGTACGGTGATTGAAAGAATTGCATCCGGGGAGAGCGGATTGCGTGAAGCCGTTAGAAGCTTACTGACGTGGTTTGAGGTACGCAAAAAATGATGTACCGTCTGACAGTTATGCATATAAAATGCGCCCTGTATAGATAGTAGCCCCTGAGACTCGGTATGTTGTCAAAATTTACAACGTGCCGAGGATCAAATTCTCAGTTTTAACACATCGCCGCTTCTAAACAGGTGGCGGGGCGTCCGGAGGCCAGCCGGACTGATGAATATGCCGAACTGAAGCGCCAACTTGACGAGGCAGATGCGGACATCGCGCTGGTCAATAAATGGTTTGACGAGTCACAAGGTATGCGAATTCTATGTGGACACCTGTTAAGGGAGCTTGACGCCCATGTCTCACTGTTTGTATGCTATAATGCAGATGGTGCCACTGCCGTGGAAGAGCTGCGGGCAGAACTCGCCCGAGCGAAAGAGCAAGCCAGAATTAGTAATGCGGCCGCTTTAAAGGCGGCCGAAGAGCTAGAAGCTGAACGGGCTGCTCACTGCCGAAGCAAAGAGGAGATGGTCGATATGGCCAAAAAGTTAAGGAGTACCACCGATCGCTGCGAGGTTCTTGAAAAGAGCGCAAAGCGGAACAAGAGGGCTCAAGAAAGCCGCCGCGAATCCAAGAATGCCCAATCGGCTTTGAGAGCTGCCAAGGAGGAGCTGAGTCGGGCCAGGCAATTGTAGCTGGAAAACCGTTTACGCCATGGAGGAAATATACGGATCCAAAGTATGCTCGCTTAGATAAGTTGTGGAGTTCAGAGGATGCTTATCTGGACTTGGCGGCGAGCGCCAGGACGCGTTGAGCACTTCCGGGCCGAAGGGGCACGAAGGAAGAGCTATATTGGTCGCAATTCCATAGTTCGGAGCGTCCTCTGCCGCTGACCGATCAGTTGGCCGAATGGGCCGAGCTGAATCGATTGTCCGGATTTGCCATGAAGCATGTCTTGACTCACTTGTGGCCGGACGGACCCCAGCCGAAGAGCTATTTTGGTTTAGTGCAGCAGTTTCTTGGAGCGGTTCCGCGTATCGACGCGATGAAGCGATCGGCATGTATTGAGGGAGCGCGGATGGCTCTTGCCCGTGTCAAGACATACTGGGGCAGAGATGAAGGCCACTGACGTTGCATCCCGGGATTCGGACAAAGGCCGAGTACTGCCGAGCACTACTTTGAAGAAGTCCTGCCGGGCGCTGCTTAGTAGAGACGCAGTGCTCAAGGATATTATGTTTGAATGACATGTATGATTCGTGAAAACGATGTTTCAATGTAATATAAGTGCTTTTTATACTTGTGCGCTCAAGTAGTAAACTACTCCCAGGCGGCCGCTTATGTATATGTGTATATAACTCGAAAGATGGCAGTCCTTGGTTTCAGCCCCCACGCACATAGTGCGGGGTGTTTGCAAAAAGCGCTTTTTCACACTTAATCCAACGCCTTGGTCCTGTTAAGGAGGTGGTAGCGTAGCAAACCAGGCAAGCGGACTATAATGCTTTATCACTTTCACTTAGCCATAGGAGTTCGAGGGTGGGGCTACTATATAGCCCACGGGGCACCGCACTCTCCCGAATTCGGGTGCGTATGTGCTGACCAAAACCGATCCTTCATTAATGCGAGGAATTCTAAACATTCCTGTGAGTCATCGAGTGGTTGACCAGTCTCTCGCTATATCATGACAGTTTTCGGCTTTCTTCATCGAGGTGCTCGCCCGCTGAACCGGGCACAATCGCAGAGTTCTCCTGGTGCCGCGTTAGCCGTGAAAACGAACGTAAGGCAGCAAAACACAGAGCCGAGCAACCCAACATTTGACCAAAGACAATGATTCGGAGATGATGCATATAAGGCCTAACTCGAGACGCCAATACTCCCAAAGGTATTCGGTCTTTATGAAAATGGGCAAAATAAGGCCCTAAGCCCTTTGTGTCCGTGTACGCAAAAAATTCTGGTGCGGCCAATGCCAAAGCACCAGCCTCCTCCTCGCTTATATTTAAGGAACTGGGGAATGTATATCAAGAAGAGACAGGAAAAAGGTTTACGCAGGTCTTAATCTGAAAAGAATCCTTGCAACGGTCCCTCATCGCACGCTCTGCCTGTGTCTCAAGTTGCCGTATCCTCGACGGGTGTAGCACGTTGTTCATCTCGTAAAAGAGAGGAACTTAGTTTGAAAGAAAAAGGAGCGTCACGAAGATGTACTTAATATTAAATGAACAGAGTACGGTTCAAAGAAGTGAACAAAATTGAGCTTTATTGTCTCTTGTTATACATGCATGCAGCCCCTTGTATGGGGTATGCCGCTAGTGGGCGCCAAACTCGTCTAGCCAGATCCGGGGTTTGAATGACCTATTGCGTGTTCTTTGCCTAGTGGAGCCGGATAGCTGTGGAGCTGTCGATGCAGTCTCCCTTCTTCGCGCCGAGTAACACTTAATACTTCCTTTCAACGAGATGATGCGCGTGGACCGGCATTTTAAGTGTTAGAGATGCATAATGCGGTATTGCGTTAAAGCGGTAAAGCTTCAAGTCCCAATAGTGCTTGATGGCTACTTTTAAACGGGCGACATGGAAGAGTAACCTTTCGCGACGGAAGTTGTCGGATGAACCAAACACAACTTCTAGCAGTATGGAGCCCGTGCAAAGGGCGTATGGGCCTGGTAGTACTCCTTTAAAGGAGGTGTTGCTATGGTGAATTTTGGTTGGGTTTATCCCCATCCTGCGGATTGTGTCCTGATATATCAGGTTTATGTCACTGCCGACGTCCATGAGGACATGTGTAAATTGGAATCCGTTGATTATAGGATTCAATATTAAGGCAGTCCATCCTGCGTTCCGGATATTATCGGAATAGTCCTGATGGTCGAAGGTGATTGGTTTTGACAACCAGTGTGCGGCGCGCCTTTTAGTGGGCGCCGCTCTGTTTTTCCCTTTGATCACGTGAAGTGAGTTTACTGTTTTAACCTTTTGTGGGAAATTCTTTTGTTTTCCGGGGCTCTGCTTGTGGTGCTCGTCATCATTTTCCCTTGGTGTGTCGAGCCCTTGTGTTCGGCATTAAGTCGGCCGGACTGCTTGAAGACCCAACAATCTCTGTGGGTATGGTTTGCGTGCTTCCCGAGGTACCATGTATTTGACATACCTGTCCAGAATCTTGTTTAGGTTAGATAGCTCGTCACCGTTATCCTTTAGGGCAGTGTTTTGTTGTTCGCCGAGAGCTTTTGAATCGGCGCTGACCGCCGCATTATTTGGGCCATTTTCTTTATTCCGCGCTGATCTTTTCTGCGCCGTGATTTCCCATTTCCATCCCTGGTTTCGATGTACTCGGTCACTTTATCGCATCTAGCCAGCCAGCTGTCCTCTCCCGCCGCAAAAGCGGGTCATGAGGCTTGTTAATGCGGCCATTGTTCTTGGCTTTTCTTGGCCGAGGTGTCTCATGAGCCATTCGCTCCTCGGACGCTTGTGTTTGAAAGCTGCTAAGGCTTCAAGTCCGGACAGTCAACTATTTGGTTCTTTTAGTAAGGAACCTGTTCCAGAATTTTTGGGCTGACTCTCCGGGCTATTGAGTTATGTGAGTTAGATCGTCTGCATCCGGAGGGCGGACATAAGTCCCCTGAAAATTTGCCCGGAATGCGTCCTCGAGCTCTTCCTAGCTTCCAATGGTATTTTCGGGGAGGCTTTTAAGCCAATGCCGAGCTGGCCCTTTGAGTTTAAGGGGTAAGTATTTTATGGCGTGGAGATCGTCTCCTCTAGCCATGTGTATGTGGAGGATATAATCCTCGATCCAGACTCCAGGGTCTGTTGTTCCGTTGTATGCCTCTATGTTTACGGGTTTGAATCCCGCTGGAAATTCATGATCCAGCACCTCATCGGTGAAACATAGGGGGTGTGCGGCACCCCTATATTTGGGTGTGACGTGATCTTCGGGATTTTGACGTATTGCATTGTTTTGACGAGCCTGCGTTCTTGGCCCGTAGATGGACCTAACTGGGCCATCCTCTTGGTGTGAATCCTTATGCGGATCGCATATTGGCTTGTGTGCGGCGCCATTCACCACTCTATTTTCGCTGTGGGGTCGTCCATCCGACCGGGTGGCCTTTTTACTTTTTAATTGTGGGGGCTCTAAGGCCTCCTCGTCGAATTCGGGCAGTAGCTTTTTTTGGGTAGTTTTTGTTCGGGCGATCGTCGCCGCATTTACCTGCGGTGCTGAATACTTTGCTCCATCTAATCCTGAGTGCATCTTCCGCTGTTTTGAGCTTCCGCTTCTGCTTTTTCAGGCTACGCGCAGTGGCGAGGAGCCTTTTCTGGAGGTCATTTTGCTCCAATGGTTTGTCCGGCGTGAGGTCGTTCGGACTGTTGTCTTCGCCGGGGACAGATTGTTTATCCAAGTTGTCTTGTTCGGACGATTGCTCGATAGCTTGTTCGTTGTCCACCGGTTCGCCCTGCTCTATGGCTGGGTCTTTGTTGAGGCGGGACTTTGTTCGGCGTTTACGTTGCCATTTTGACTGCTTTTCGAGGGATTTATCCTTCATAGCGTCCCGTTGTTCCTCGTCTTCATTTCCTTTAGGTGTATCCACCATGTATACATCATGGGATGAGGTTGTCCAGCATCCTATAGGTGCTGGTTCATTGTTGTCTCCTACATCGTCGTCCATACCGCCGATGTCTTCGGAGTCGAAATCGAGCACGTCGTGTAAGCTTTCGACAGTGGCTATGAAGTGGGTGGTGGGTGGGCTTTGAATTTCTTCGTCGTCCGCATCCCAACCGTCCGGCCAGGGCTCTCCGGATAAAGAGAGAGACTTTAGTGAATTCAGGATGTCGCCAAAAGGCGAGTGCTGAAAGATGTCCGCGGTCGTGAACTCCATAATGGGCGCCCAATCGGATTCGATCGGCAAGGGCACGGAGGGTTCGGAGTCCGAATAGGAGTCCGGCGCCCTGGAGTCGGCGTCTTTGCAAAGGAAAGGGATGGAGTTCGGCTCGATCGCCGTAGAGATTAAAGCCCCCGAGGCGGTGTCCAACCACTCGTCCCCGATCGGGGAGTCCGGCTCCGGATTAAGGGTCGAAGCGGATTCTGGTGCGGCCTCCAGGGCACTGTTCGGCAGCAGAGCTAGATCATGCCCATCGAGACAGTGCGGCACGCTTGGCTGTGGCTCGAATCCGTTGAAGATCAAGTCTCTGCGGATATCGGCCGTATAGTTAAAACTTCGAATCTGACCTCGACGGTCAGGGCGAAGCTGATCTGCTCTAGATGGCCAAGCTTAATTGGCCCGCAGCAAAGCCGCCGGACACGAAGATCTGCCTGGGGAGAGAAGTCTCACCCTGGACTGCGTCGTTGTTGATGATCGAAGGAGCCAACGGGCCTATCGGTGACGAGACAGAGGAACTCTCAATGAAAGCACCAATGTCGGTGTCAAAACGGCGGATCTCGGTAGGGGGTCCCGAACTGTGCGCCTAGGCGGATGGTAACAGGAGACAAGGGACACGATGTTTTACCCAGTTCGGGCCCTCTCGATGGAGGTAAAACCCTACGCCCCGCTAGATTAATATTGATGATGTGTGTTACAAGAGTAGATCTACCACGAGATCAAAGAGGCTAAACCCTAGAAGCTAGCCTATGGTATGATTGTTGTTCGTCCTACGGACTAAAACCCTCCGATTTATATAGACACCGGATAGGGTTAGGGTTACACAGAGTCGGTTACAATGGTAGGAGATCTACATATCCGTATCGCCAAGCTTGCCTTCCACGCCAAGGAAAGTCCCATCCGGACATGGGACGAAGTCTTCAATCTTGTATCTTCATAGTCCTGGAGTCTGGCCGATGATGATAGTTCGGCTATCCGGACACCCCCTAGTCCGGAACTCCCTCAACGGCTGTTACACATATTACATCCACTGGGCATCAATGTTCGCCACCAGTGCAAATATAGGGAACAAAGCAGCATATCATATACACTGGTTGTCAAAGTTGGCGACCAGCGCAAATAAATGCTGCAGCAAAACAAATCCTGAACTAAAACCACTTCTGAAGATCTCAAGAAACAATATCATGGGTACCCATAATGCTGGCAAGATGCTTAGCAAGCTTATTAACTTTCTCTTGTTTGGTGCTTAAATCCTCCAAATACTAGTCTGTTGCACCGTAAAATATGCATCTGAATTCTGCAGGACTTCCTCGGTCCTCCAGCTTCTGTCAGCAAAGCACATCTGATCGATGTCTTTCAACTTGAAGTTGAGACTCAAGAAGACGAACTAATTCAGGCAGCAAGTTCGAAGAGCTTGTGCCAGCAGTAGTGGCCAGTAACTCGAACACTACATCAAGACAGGACTTTTGGGTTCCCTCACCGTCGTCAAGATAGTTTTATCAGCTTTCTTGGAGACCAACAGGATGTCTCACTATCTTGAACCTTATCTGCAATACTTCCTTTACCATTGGATAACGCGGTATCGTTCTCCAATATTTTGTCCGCATTCTAAAAGAGAAACAAGCGTACACATCACATGTTTACTATGTTGTATATGAAACTCATTTTGGTAAATGAGTTCAGTAGTAAAGTGGACAGGATAACATCATGAAACAAACATATATCTATGTAGCATGGTCACTTTATGGTCTATATCATTCTAGTTTTTGTTGCCAAATCAAGATAGAGACACAGTTCAAATAATATTTGTTCAAGACAAAGCAGAATAGACAGAATATAAGTGTGGGTAACTATAGATCAATAACAACACTTGTAATGTGCATGACATAAGAACATAACTGTTTATTCAATTGAAACTAAAATCAACATAGAGCAGGTTACAATAGCAAACTAGTTAAAGAAACAGGTTTAAAACATACCTGTTGCGCCATTGGAGTTTCAATTCCATCCTTCAAATTTTAAAATAGTTGGTAATGCAAGAGCAAAGGAGTATGAACCATAGCTACAGAACCTGACCTGAGAACAAATCTTCTTCTCCTTTAAGTGTTGAGTTGGGATTCGGAGTGGTGGTCCTCGTGCTTTGGGCACTGCAGATCCCTTACTAACCACTCGCGTTTGGGTGCTTGTGGTGGAGACGGTGTTGTGTCAACTGGAACTGGGTTACTATCTGCCAGGGTTGGGGTTAGAAGGGGTGTAGCTGGTTCTCTGTCCAACTGGGTAGGGGCACAATCTGCGAGAGTCTGGGTTATGTGTGGTGGATCTGGTCCTTGGGCAAGTACAACCGTGGTTCTATCTGCATCAACTGGTAGCACTATCTTTTCTGAAGACCGTGTTGTTACTCCCTTAGATACTGCCATCACGCTCTCCAATTCAAATGGCTGATAAACAAGAAAAGTAATTGAAAGTATAGACATTGTATGATAGACAGGTGCAATGGATAGTGGGGAATAAAAGAGGGCATGAAATAATTCATATTTATGTTGTCTAACCAAACATGATAGCATGACACAATTTCACATATATGATGGCTAACTAAACAGGATAGCTTGACACAATTTCACATTATGATGGCTAACTAAAAAAGATGGAAAGACATAGTTAAAAATATGAGACTATGTAAAAAGGATGACATGACATAACTATATAATGTGTTTATTAAATAGGTTGGCATGCCATAATTCACATACATTCATGGATAGAATGCCATAATTCTAAATATGATGGCTGTAAACACTAAACACGATGAGATGATATAACTATACGATGTCTTTATTAAATGGGTTGCCATGCCATAATTCAGATAGATGATGTGTATGTACTATGTAAACATGATGGCATGATATAATTCAAATATATGATTTATATAGTAAGCAAGTATGCAGATGGCAATCTATATATGATGTAAAAACTAAGCAATGCAAGACAACATGCATGACATGGGTAATATAACCCTGCCAAGTTTGAGCATAGACCTCAGGGGGGAAATAGGACTGGTCATCAGTCTCTGAATCCTCCTCTGAGGAGCTCTTTGTAGCCAGCAAGGTGTCTACTTCAGCAGGTAGCATTATCTGCTCTGAATACCTTGTTTTCACTCCGGATACTTCCATCACCGCTTCAAATGGCTGATGCACAGGAAGAGTAGTTGAATATACAAACATTGTCGACAAATGGAACACGTAATACAAAAAAATGATAGCATGATATAATTCACATACATGATGATTGGCTAAATAGCATGGCATTGCATAGTTCACATATATAATGCCTTTGCAACAAGATAGCATTGTATAATTCACATATATAATGTCTTGCAACAAGATGTCAATGCATAATTCACATATATGGTAATTAGACACTGAATAGGTGGCATTCAATCAAAGCATGTCTAAACTAATCAAATGGCATAGCAATGCGAGACACCATATGCACGATATGAGCAACATAACCCTGCTAAGTTAGAGCATACAACTCGGGGGGGGGGGGGAATAGGACTGGTCATCTGTCTCTCAATCCTCCTCCGAGGAGCTATCCGTAACCATCGAGATATGCGCTTCGTCGATAGCATAGTCTTCTCGTAAGACCTTTTTTCACTCCAGAATTTGCCATCACCGTGTCAAATGGCTGATGCACCACGAAGAGCAGTTGAATGTACTAACATTGTTGACAAATGTAATATGTAACAAAAAAAGGATGGCCTAATATAATTTATATATAAGATGACTGCTAAGCAGGATGGCATTGCAAAATTCACATATATGATGCCTGGCTAAACAAGGTGGCGTTGCATAATTCACATAAACGATGAATAAACTAAACAGATGGCATTCACACAAAGGATGTCTAAACTAAGCAGATGACATATTTGATGTATAAAGTAAGCAATGCAAGACACCATATGCATGATATAACCAACATCAGCATGCCAAGTTAGAGCGAAGACCTCAGGGGGTAAATAGGAGTTATCTTCTCCTTCTGAATCCCCCTCAGAACAGATATCTTCCTCTCGATTACAATCTGAAATGCGTGGAGGGGGGCTGCCTTTGCGCCTACCGTGGAGCTACGTCTGCATGAAATTATATTGCCACGCAAGGCTTGACTCTTTTGCTCTACATGTTCAGTTCCATTGTTTACAATAACTGTCATGCATAGGAATAAAACATAGTGAGATTATGTAAGGAGTGCATGCAGAAATCCAGAGTGATGGTAGCAACCTGTGGATAGACCCAAAACAAATAATAGCAGGCAGATAATGGCTTCAGTTAATAAATACAGATAATGGCTTCTTTACTGTTTGTTTCCCACCCAACATGAAACTCATAGTAGACACCAGAGATTAACCAGATAGTAGATAGATACTATTGATAGCGGCCCCGATATGTACCCCACAACCATTTAAAAACTCAAGTTTGACCATTAGTTTGGAGCTGACTCAGAGTCTAATCGGTGAACAGGACGATAAAGTAGCATGTAATATTAAGCGATGCATAACGTAAGCAGACACGAAAGAGTGCGACCTCTCTTGCGGACCCATGTAGCCCTCGAGGTGATCTGCTCGGTTGATGATGGTAATGCAGTTTTCATGGCTGCCAGCAGCGGGGAAGAAGATCTGAGGCGGCGAAAGACAGTCTGGAGGCCGGATCCCTGCTGTGCTGGACCCTTCTGTCGTTGGAGCAGCGGAGCTGGGGTGGACGACGGTGCAGCAGGAGCGGGACAAACCACGCAAGGTTTTCTTTGACAACTATCTGTAAGAGAGTTAATTCTGTAAGGGCTCGTTTGAATTGGAGGATTCCAACAATGCAGGGATAGGAAATAGACAAGAATATGATAGGAATGCACGTGCAAAACAGAGAATTTAAAAACACAGGATTTCTGCCAATCTGGGTGTTTGATTCACAACAATTGGAAGATCACATGATGCAAAGAAGCATGGTGAGATTAAATCAAACCACAAGAAAATGTACGGTTGTAATGCTATTATGCTACTATCTCTTAGTCTTGTGCTTCATAAATAGGAATTTGAAAAGGAGGACAAGTGAAAATTAAAATTCCTACATTTTTTCTTTCAAGGAGACACTAAAGGAACAAATCCGTGTGCTAAGTGGACAATACATATAACATGTAGAGTAAAAAAGAGATGCAACAAGTGTACAACCTCTTTGGCGAAGCCATGTCGATCTCAGCGTGATTGGGTTGGCCAGTGAGGATGCTCCGGCTGATTTTTCTGTCGGAGGAGGGGAACAAGATCTTAGGCGTATGGAGATGGAGCCCGAGGTACTGCTCCGCTATGATGGAGGGTTTCGTCGTTGGAGCAGCTCCGGTGAGTTGTACGACGCTGAGGCTGAAGCAGGACAAGAGAGACAACGAACAACCTTAACCTGAGTGGAATTCTAATAGCATCTCCAATACATGACGTAAAATACATAACCACAGAGTGCTAGATGTAAAATACATCAGCTGCTCATCTCTGAACTTAACTGTCAAAACTGAACTTAACTGTCGAAACTGAACTTAACTGTCAAAACTGAATTTTGCTATCGAAACTGAACGCACTAGCAAGGTGAGGCTACACGTCGGTCGACTGACTTTTTCATCTCTGGTCAGTCGATTTTGCAGCCGTTGGATACGAAATCAAGGGCCTGCGGTTCATCTTCAACCTCCACCCCTGAGCCGCCACCACCACCGCCAAACAGCAGCCCCCGCCGCCACAAGCCGGGCGGTCGCCTCCTCCTGCCCCAAAAACTCCCCACCGCCGTCCGCCGCCGCCTGCCATCCCTCTAGGCCCCCACGTGCGAGCTTTTTCTCCGACGATCCCCACGCCACCGCCCGCCAACGCCCGCCACCGCCGCGACCACCGCCCCATCCTGAACCCTAAGATAGATAGTGGGTACCTCTCCGTGAGCCCTCCCCGCTGCGGCTGGTTCTTCCTTCACCCTGGCGAGCCTACCCCTTGAAAATCGATTAACCCAAAAGTCGATTAAGTCGACTGAAGTGTAGCCAAATCGGAGCAGCATCGCAAGCAAGAGCAAGAGCGAGAGCAGCAGCGCGAGCAAGAGCACTAGCAAGAGCAGACCAGGCAGGGGACCGAGAGCAAGAGCAGAGCAGCAGCGCGAGCGAGAGCTAAAGCAGCAGCAGCTCCTACTGATGTGGACGTCGCTGCCGAGGGAGCACACCGTGGAGGAAGTGGCTGGCGACGCCGCCGTGGATGGAGCCGCGCCGTGTCGGCTCGGGACCGAGCGCCGGCAGCACCGTGAGATCGAATCAAGAAGAAAATGCGGAGATTAGTGTACAACCTCTTTGGTGGCACCGATTAGGCCGCAGCTTCATCCGAGGAAATGGTGATGATGATGCTCTTTCGGTGGTGCAGGTGAAGATGGCAGTGTGGAAATGGAGGTGGCGCAAAAGACGAGGGGAACATCGGGGCAGCTCCTTGGAGGTGGAGGACGGGGTGGCTGAACCGGCGGGACGATGAGATAGACGACGGATCCTCATTCGGTACCGTGGATGAGGGACGTCGAGGTGTTGCTGTGGACGACGTCGTCGGGGAAGAGGCTCCGGCTGGGTGGTGGACGGAGCAGGGTGTGGGGTTTCGTCGCGGTTTTTCGCGGCCTCGGTGTATGAATGGGTGGGCGGATGGGATGGCAGTGGGGAACCATGGCTTAGAGACGCTTGTCCGAAATGTGGGTAAGTTCAAAGTACCCCCACCGATTTGAGGCGGTTCTTTCGTTCAGGGTACCACGGCATTTCGCGTGTCGGGATTTCACAGAGGTGGGAGTTTTCACGTTGTAATTTCGGGATAGCAAGGCGCGGGTTGAGATGGAGGGAGTTGTCGAGCACAACGAGACAAAGATATATCTTAAATATTTCGGCTAACAAGGCGCTGGTTGAAATTTCCGACAAGCCTAACGGTAATCGTACCAAATCAATGCGACTACAAATGTCATTCAAAACTTTGAATTCATGTTATGTTCAATTAAAATATTTCGCTACGTGTATAATGCATGCAACCTACTACTCAAATGAACGTTTTAGTGCATTCCAAACGATATACTACAGCTTCAATATGAACTAAATTTGAATAAGATCTACAGTAATGATTGTTGTGAAGTCAAAGCATTTGAATTCGCTTCTCTGTTTTAATAAGATCTACAATCATCATTATTGTCAAGTTAAACCATCGCTTGTGTATTATCTTCACAGCACACCACATGATTAGTCTCGAGTTACATATGAACTATGTGTACTATATGAACTCGAACTAGATTTTTTGAATCCACTTTATTTTGATTTCAAATCACATTACATTTCTAGCTCTAGCTAGATCTTCATAATCCAAACCATGTCTCATATGTATAATGTGTTTATCACATTATGTATGGTGCCCCGCCCCCTACGCCTACAAGTATTTAGATGTGAGTTGCAAACACCACACATTACCACAAATTCAAATAAAATGTGAGAATGTTCGATATATAGTATTGTTTAGATTGCTCAATATTTAGTTGTAAGTTGCAAACGCCGCACATTATCACAAATTCAAATAAAATGTGAGATTGTTTGATGTATAGTATGGTTTAGATTTTTCGGCATTTAGCTGTGAGTTGCAAACGCCATGCATTATCACATTATGGTATAACATGTGCACAGCACGTGTATCACCGCTATATTCATGCATGCAATGTTTAAAACACTATGATCTCCTATTCAAATATATGAATCTGCTTTCATATCAAATTATGATCTTTGTTAGTCTCTTACACCCACACAATCCTCTAACCTTTGTAGCTACCACTAACTTTCTCTCGTGCATGCACACGCTCTCCTCGCCCTCCCCCTCCCTCGGCATTCTATCCACCGGGCACATTCATTTTTTTTCTTTAGGTCGTTTTCCCAGAGTCTCCACAACTCCTTTCCGACACACACTGATCGATAAACCTCTCCAGTGATGCCTGCCTACAGCATACACACACAACTTCAATCTCCTCCTTTATGTGTCCTTGCCTCGTGTCTCTCATATGGTCAGACACACGTGTAAACTCTCGCCTCTCTTTCATCGATCTCACAACCGCACACTCCTCCCCTATCTAGCTAGTAGTTGGGCCTCTCGCACCACCTCCTAGCTCCATTCTCTCTGTCTATCCATCTCACTGGGCCTTATTTGCCTCTAACAAATGGACGACACCGACCGATCTCTCGCTATACATATAGCCAGCTAGGTCCTTATAACTCGCTTTTACCCACACATCGATCGATCTACCTCATTAGTTGTGTCTCCCTTCCTCCGACAAACAACAATTGATCTACCGATCTAGTTAGGTTTGCTTACCAAACACATGGTTCCCCTTCATCATCCATGGATGCGTCCCGACAGATCTATCACGCATGCACACACACAGTAAACACATCCCCACTCTTATTGATAACATTGCAGTTCCACCTCGCTTGTCTAGTAGGCCTCTCCCAACATCTCCGAGAAGCAAATCCATCACCCATCCAGCACTCTACCCCTCTCCTCCTCTCCTCCCTCTCTCTCTCTCTCTCTCTCTCTCTCTGTCCCATCATATTTCCCGTCCTTCGCTTATGTATGGATGTCACCGATCTCCCTCAAGACATAGCTAGGTCTCTCCTTCTCAACACATATACGAGTCGTTCTACCTCTATAGTTAGGCCTCCGCCTACCCCTCCCCACCCCTCCCCACACACACACCGATACATCAAGCGCCTAGTCATGTCTCCCCTGCCACACACAAACTTGACATGTGCCCTCTAACGTTCCGTAGGCCACCGCCCTATATCTTTGACTTGCACACACACACACACACACACACACACACACACACACACACACACACACACACACACACAATGTCGATTGCTCTCTTCATCGATCTTGCACCCACCCACTTGATCCTCTCTTCGACTCTATCGATAGCTATGACCCCTCCCTCTCTTCTCGTGGATTACCCGACCCTTTATGTATGATATGTATAGGCCTCCATTTCACACACATTGCGTGCAAATTTTTGTTTGAGATGTCATCGACACATATTCCCACAAATAATTCACGAAATCAACCCCACCCCACCCGCACCCCCACCACAAAACAAAAAACACTCACGAACGCGGTTTGTATCTCTCACACACACCCACGTAGGTGGGGGACGTGCACAAAGAGAAGAGGTGCATGCACGGCGCACGTACTCCCGTCTCTTTCCCAACCACACCCGCGCGGGTACACGGTGGAGCTCATTTCTGTACGAAAAAGGCAGCCCACGTGGTAATTTGGCACATGTACTGGTTGTCCACTTGGTGGAGGGAGGATCGTCTACCACGGGTGAACAAACAAATTGCGACTTGACGCGTTATGTTAAATTAAAAAAAGAGGCAAACCATGTGGGGCCTACCTTAGAGGCAAGGCTCTATACACTGGAGTACTTTTGATGTGTCCCGTCAACTCATGAGAACGAGGAGAAGCTTGCTTAGTATGCCGTCTCCCCGCCCACGGGCGCGGTGGCTCGCAGGATGAGGTGAAGCTTGCTCCTCCCTACGCCCATGCGCTGCTGTGGCTCGCAGGACGAGGAGAAAATTTACTACTCCCTCCGCTTACTCCTCGTCCCTACTACCTTGGTTATAGAGATTATATCATATTGTTTGGAATATATATGTCCTTTAGTAGATTTCAATATGAACTACTAGTACATACTCCAAACACCGATGTATATAGACGTATTTTAGAGTGTATATTCACTCATTTTTCTCCGTATGTAGTAGCACTCTCCCTCGCCCTCGACCCTGCGCAGGACGGGCAGCAATTCATTCGGTCTCATATAGCCGTAACGATATATACTGCACTACCATTATTGCTCGACTTCCGAAGAGGCTAAGAGCCAATCGCAAGGTTAATATTTTGGAGATGCCAAGCGCAAGGTTATAGGAGAACGAGTAGTAGGTGCCGTCATTTATAAATAATTTTTTTTCTTCAGTGGCACGTACGCAATATGATAGGTTCATATGGAGAGAGAAGGAAACCGCTCCACTATATACATAGTCAGGACGGGCCAGCCTACACGGTTGCTTGCTGGGGTTGCTCTCTTCACACTCTCTCGCACAAAACGACTGTGGCCACATCTCTAACATCCCGGTGGGTCACGTCCGCTTGGGGAAGGGGCGGATGCTTGGTGTAGATGCGGTGGCCGTCGCTGACGGTGAAAACCCACTGTTGGCACATCCCGATCAGGGGTCCCCGCCGTTCTCTCTCACAAAGCCGGTGAGGTTGCCTTCGTCCCTTTCTCACTGCCGCGACATGGGCAGTTACCGCCTCCCGCCGCCCTCCTCAAGGTTCAGCTACGTCCCTCAGGTACAACTCCCTTTATAGCCGGCTTGCACCACTGCTCCAGCTGCCCGCATCACTCCATGTGGATATTTCTCTACTTCTTTGCCCCGCACATACCTGATACCTCTACTGGCTTCTACATACTATATTTGTGATGAGTTTATGTCTCATCAACAAGTCCTAGTAATCTTATTCTAATCACGCTTCTTCAATTTCTTTGCCACAGGGATGCTCATCTCGATTTTGGTGAAACTGCACAAAATGATCCGATGGTCAAAAGGTTGCAAACTTCATTTATTAGGAAGCTCGAACGTTGCCGAGAAATTGAAGCCTGGTCAGGTTCACGGTTCAAGGGCTAGGGACTGCATGGATCGCTTTTTTTCTTTAGTTGCCTCTGCTCCAAAATAAGTGTCAACTTTAGTAGTAGTACAACTTTGTACTAAAGTTTGCACAAAGTTGAGACACTTATTTTGGAACGGAGGGAGTACATATTTGCTATGATCTGTCAATCATTGAGATGCAATAGCATGCATGTTAGTCTCCTTTGTATTTGATGAAATGTTGCAACGGCAACCTTGGACGCAAGATACATGTAACAGAGCTAGAAGCTTCATAGCATTGTACAAATTTATCTTGCGATAAATTACAAGACGTACTAGTACTATACTAGTACTTCCTCCGCTCCTAAATATAAGTCTTTGTAGAGATTTCACCATTAACCACATGCGGATGTATATAGATGCATTTTAAGTGTAGATTCATTCATTTTGTTCCGGTAGTTCACCTAGTGGAATCTCTACAAAGACTTATCTACTAGTAATAGCTAGCCCCCACTACTAGGAATTCTCTATCCTCTCCTTGAGCCACATCATCAAAATTGACGTAGCCGTTAGATGAAGTAAATCAGTCATAATAGCCGTCTGATCTAGACGTTGAGAGGCTCCACACTATGCCACATGCAAGCATGAAGAAATACCATGGCACATGCATGTGAGTGGGTTTTAAATCACATCAACATGTCTGCATGCAAGCATGCACCGGTAGCATGCATGTAAGTGAGCTTTTAGTCCCATTAACATGTCAAAAAGAAAAATATAATCCCATTATGCAGTAGGAGTTGGCTGATCTTTTTTTCCTTACGTGGGATGATCTAAATGATGATGGGAGTTTATTTAGTTTGTCTACCACATTTGTCATGCAGTTATAGATTTTTTTAGTTCTATGAAATCGATAATTTTGCGCAGAGAGATATACCGCTGTTCCACGGCAACGCGCGGGGACTCATCTAGTAATATTTAGGAACGGAGGGAGTACTATGTAATGAGTTAGGTGTCACACGGTGATAATTTGAGGTGGGCCATGTAATCACTGAGCCTGTGTGTTTTCACTGCTCTTGCACTCCTCTGCTGTAAGAATGGAGAAAATTGTAATCTACTACTCCTTTCGCCGAATGCGTGGGACATCCAGCAGTCTTACCACCTCAGTAATAAAGACCAATGAGCCGTCAAATCACATAGACCCAGCATTAAGTTGGACAGATGAAGCAACCATCACTCTTGCGCCAGTGAGAGGTCGCGTCCGCTCTGCCCGGGCATGAATGCGGCACCGATTCTTTTTAGCGGCGCTCACCGTTTCGGGAGGAAGCGCGCACGGGCGATGGAGGGGCTTTGGGTGGGCCAGGCTAGTCAGGAGCAGGCGTGGCAGCTGTCCGCATGTCCCTACCGGACACGCCCGGAAACGAGAGGATGCACCGACTCTCGCGGCTAAAATCGTACACTACACACCATATCTCTGTAGTAGTAGGTCGATCTATCGCACTCTCCAACACACACATGTTGTTAAACACACACACGCACACGCACGCACCTTGGTCCCGTTGCACCTTCTAACGTGACTTATTACACCTAGACGGAGGGAGTAGTAAGTATATGAGATACGGTGGCACACTGACTTAAGTCGAATACAAGTGCCCAAAATTTGTGTGCATGTTATAATAAGGATTCACTTAAAATAGTACGTGAGCGAACAGAGGGATCAATTGGACAGTGTTCCCGAGCAGTAGCGAGATGTGTGAGGTAGTAAGATACACCGCTGGCGCTTTTAATTTTTCTTATTAATTTGTTTGTTTCACCCTCTGACTGGTGGGACCCAACGTACTACGTGGAGAGAGGTAAGGTGACTAAGGCTGCATTATTTCTGCACCACTATGGATAGTCTTACCACCAAAGCCACATGTCACGATTATGATTGAAATCCTAATGACTCCCACACACACACACAAAAACACGGCATGCCTGTCACACGAATGCAGGAATGTATAAAAGGTTATTTTCCTCTCGTTGAACATAACGGGAGGGTTGTGTAGCTGGTTAGCCTGTTCGCTCATCAAACTTGAGGTCTCGGATTCGATAACTACGCTTGAGCATAATTTTTGCCAGGAGGATTCTTTGACTGGTCAAAATGTTTTCTAGGGTTTGCATGCTTCACACACTCTCTCCAGTATATATATACACGCTGGAGCCTCAGCGCTTGTAGTTGCTCTCTTCACACTCTCTCGCCTCTCTCCTGGAGCCTCGCCAGAAGTTGCTCTCTTCACACTCTCTCGCCCTCTCCAGATCTAAACAAGACTTCGTTGGCCTCTCTCTCCCCTCACTGCTTCTTAAAGAGCCGGCAGGATCCGTCCACCGAGAAGGGAAGAAGGCTTAACGCTGTCGCCGTCGGCAAGGGAGGGAATCCACTACCGGCGCTGCTATTCACTTTCCACCCAGCGGCGGCGCGGGAGGGCCTCTGACCCCTTCTTCTTCGCAGCCGTCCCGTCGCCCACCGAACCACGCCCCAAGAACCCTTAAGGTATATTTTACTTACTCCACATGCATTGCTCTAGCTGCATGTATACCATGAATCTAGGACGTGGTTCAAAGAGGAAAGGAGTGGGGGAAAGTAGTGGAAAAAGTTGTATATAGCATGAATCTAGGACGTGGTTCAAAGAGGAAATGAAGGGGGAAAGTTGTATAGAATGAATCTAGGACGTGGTTCAAAGAGGAAAGGAATGGGGGAAAGTAGTGGGGAAAGTTGTATCACATAAATCTAGGACGTGGTTCAAAGAGGAAAGGAAGGGGTGAAAGTACTGGTTCAAAAAGGAAAGGAAGGGACAAGGCTGTAGAGTTTGAGCAGGACTAGATTTGCTGCGCTCACATAGGGAAAGGTGTCTAAAGATAACAAAACTGGGACCAACACAAATATGCTCCTTGGTTGTTTGTTCTTTGTTGCAACAGACTGTGCATGACCACAGTACATCGATAGATGCACATGGTGCTGGTGCGTCCACTGTCCCGTGCAACTCATTAGTTGTTGTTAATCTAAGGCCCTGTTTGGTTAAAAACTCCGTAGTCCCTACCTGCTTGGTTCCAGGGACTAAACATGGACTAGAGGTTATTAAATCACATGATTAAATACCATGTTACCCCTAGTAATGAACTAATAGAAACAAGGTGCGATGCGTGGCAGGGGCAACTGTTGGAAAAAGTCCCAAAAAGACTCCCTCAGGGTCTTCTTTCTTTAGTCCCAAATGCCCACTTTTAGTCCCGAAAAGTCCCTCCTGTTTGATTTAGACGTGACTGACACGAAGTTTTTTTAGTCCCTACACCAAAATGTCCCTGTAAACAAACACCCTCCAATAATGCCGCTGGAAAATTGATGCAATGCCACAGTTAAAAGCAAATTACATGTTTAATGAATTTTATTGTTAATATAATCTCTATGTTAATATTAATCAATGCCACCGCTTGAGAAATGCTACTGTCTTGCTTTCTTTCCCATTTAGATAAGGTAGATGCTTCTTTTGTTGGCTTCGTGTCATCCACCGTTATTGACCACTAATTGTTTCCTTTGCACCTCTGTGTAAACAGGGTTATCTACTTCACCTCGCTGCATTGTGACTTTTTGTTGCAATCGCACAAAACACTTTTGTTTTAAGAGTGTTTTGTGCAGTTCTCGGTAGGGGATCCCAACTGCAAGCGCCTAGGCGGATGGTAACAGGAGATAAGGGACATGATGTTTTTACCTGTGTTCGCCCTCTCGATGGAGGTAAAACCCTACTCCCGCTTGATTAATATTGATGATATGGGTAGCACAAGAGTAGATCTACCACGAGATCGAGAGGCTAAACCCTAGAAGCTAGCCTATGGTATGATTGTTGTTCGTCCCACGGACTAAAACCCTCCGGTTTATATAGACACCGGAGAGGGCTAGGGTTACACGAGTCGGTTACAATGGAAGGAGATCTACATATCTCAGACGCCAAGCTTGCCTTCCACGCCAAGGAAAGTCCCATCCGGACACGGACAAAGTCTTCAATCTTGTATCTTCATAGTCCAGAGTCCGCCAAAGGTTATAGTCCGCTATCCTAACACCCCTAATCCAGACTCCTCAAGAGCCCCCTTTACTAGGCTTCAAAGTGATTTACGAGTCCGCACGCAGATTGTCTTCGCATTGCAAGGCGGGTTCCTCCTCCGAATACTTCATAGAAGACTTTGAACACAAGGATAGTGTCCAACTCGCAAAATAAGTTCCACATACCACGGTAGAGAGAATAATATTTACACAACCAATCACCGACGATTCCGCAGCGCGTGACATCACACCACCACCAAGCCTTTATTCAATCGCTTTACTTGTCCCACCTCAACAAGACTTAGCGAGGCGGTTTTGGCACGCCTTGTCGGCAGAGATCGTGTCCCTTATTCCGGGATTCTCATCAATACGAGCATGGGTAACCCAATCGTGCCATTAATTACGGTGCTTGGGAGATAAGCGAGTTTTACCAAAGGGTGGGGACGCAGTCTCGTCCCGCCCATATAAGGGGGGTAAGGATCCACCTTTTCATCTACGCCTTCTTCCTCCTTTGCTTATCCATTTCCGCGCACTCGAGCTCCAGCGCCCAAGTCCGCACATCCCACCTCAATCTTCTCCAGCCATGTCCGGAGTGGGAGGCAAGTGGATGGTCTCCTCCGTCACGGAGGGACACATCAAGAAGTGAGGGAAGCCGGATACTTGTCCAATGACGCCGCAGACCGCTCCCAGATAAGGGGCAGCTCATCCCCACCCCCAGGCCCCATGAGATGGTGGTGTTCCTCACCCATTTCCTCCGCGGACTAGGTTTCCCACTTCACCCAATTGTCCGGGGGCTCATGTTCTACTACGGCCTGGATTTCCAGATCTGGCCCCGAACTTCATCCTCAACATCTCGGCGTTCATCGTCGTGTGCGAGGCCTTCCTCTGCATCCAGCCCCACTTCGTCTTATGGCTGAAGACCTTCAATGTCAAGCCAAGGTAGTGGGCGGCCGCCAAGCCGGAGTGCGGAGGTGCCATGGTAGGCAAGATGCCCAACGTCCTATGGCTCGAAGGCTCCTTCGTAGAGACCATAAAGGGGTGGCAATCGGGGTGGTTCTACATCACCGAGCCGCGTGACCCTGAATGGGAGCGGCCCCCGAATTCCGATCTGGCATCCCCACGCGGCTCACTTCTTGGAAAGAGAAGGGCCTGTCGAGGGGTAATTCGGAAGAGCTGACCAGACTCCAAACCTGCGTCCAAAGCCTGGTGAGCAAGAAGCTCAAACTCGTCAACGTAGTCCAGGTCATGCTCATCCGCCGGATCCTCCCATGCCAACAACGGGCTTTCAGTTTGTGGGAGTTTAATCCGGCACAACACCGAACCCTGAGTAGGCTCTTCGACACTACATACGAAGATGCCTGGAAGGTGCTGTTCAAGGGCGCCGAGGCTCCCGCATCCGCTACCGAGGATCGTGGATTCAGCGCGCTGCATCAAGCCAACGCGGTAAGCTATTTTACCCCTTACGGGATACTTGTTTCTCATAGTTTGACCCTATGCGGGATCTAAGCTCCTTACCTTTGACAGATTGGCGAGAAGACGTCCGGCAGATTGACCGTCCGGCCCCTTGCCCGAAAACTCCAGCGACGCCCGCTGACGGGTTGCTGGTTCCGGCACCTTACGTGGTGCCGAGAAGAAGGCCACGGAACTCAAAGAGTTCCCGGCGCCTGGTGGTGTCAGACTCATCGTCCGATGACTCCGAGGCGGACTCCTCCCACGCAAACGAGGAGGAGGAAAGAGAGGTCTCTCCCCCAGCGGGGGGAGAGAAGAAAAGGAAGGCCGCCTAACCGGGGGCCGGAGGGTCCAAGAAGGAAGGACCCTTCCTCCGCACTATTTCCACCAACGCCGATGACGGCGAAGAGGAGTGGCCATCCAGGGCCAAGCCCCTGGCAAAATCTTAAGTATCCGGATACCAGAATAACTCGTGGCGTTCCTCTATTGCACTATATCTTCTGAAGCCGAATATAATCATGCAGTCCGCCCCGAGCCCAGGTCGGCGTGTCGTTGAGTGGCTCCTTAAGCTCATCGGATGTGAATAGCACTTCACTTCCGGCCGCCTCCTCCCCTCGTGCTGCGGATCATGCCGAGGTGGAGTCCCAAAAGGGTCCGAGCCAGGAGGAGGTGGTCCTGGAGGCGCCGCAAGGCGACCTCCCGGACTCCAGGCGCAAAGGGGACAAAACCCCCAAGGGCTCCAAGTCCGGCCTTGGGACGGACACCGCACCGGAACCTTCAGTGGTTCCGCAGTCCGGCAGGCGACCCCCTAGTAAGAAGGGCAAGCCTAGGACGCCGGTGACCTCCGTCCAACCGGAGGCACCAGATAATCTGCTGGAGGTGCTTAACGGCGCCTCCATTGACGAGGAGCACCGCACTATTATGAGTGTGGTGATCCATAAGGTTCAGTCCGCGAAGAGCGGGCTGATTGAAGCCTGTGCCAGCCTTCTAACAGGCTTTGAGGTATGTATTTAAGATATGTAAAAATATTACCGCATAGACAGTAGCCCCTGATGCTCAGTTTGGTGTTCGGAATGAAAAGCGAACTGAGGATCAAAAAGATATACGCAGGAGTCTAACATAAGTATGCCAATATGGGAATGCAGGCTGCGCTGCTGACCTCTGCCACACTGACTGCGGAGGTCGATGTATTGAAGTAGAGCCTCGAGCGGTCCGAGAACTAGCTCGGCCTTGCCAAGAAGCGTCTCGAGGACAAGGAAGGTAAGTAATACCTTATGTAAGTATATAAAAAAGATGTGGTTGCAAAAAATGACAGAACCAACGTGAGTATTACAGGGGGCCACAACCCAGGTGGCAACCCTGAAGGAAGCGCTGTCCAAGGCCGAAGAAAATGCGGCCGTGGAGCGTATCGAGCAAGAAAAGCAGGACGCGCGGGTGGCAGAGGTGCAGCAAGAGCTCCAGGCTCTCGTGAAGAAACACGAGAGTTTGGAGCTTGACTCAAAGACTCGAGAGTCTGAGCTTGCATCTGCCGTTGAGAGCGCCAAATCTGCCAAGGCCGAATGTCAGGACCCCGATTCCAAGTCACATCGATCTAGCCGGTAACACCTCATATCACTTTGCGGCCTCACGCACGGTATTCCCACGGGTGTCGCCTTACCATGGCCCGGGACCGCTTATGCTTTTGGCTCACGATATGATAGTGTCGCTAGCATCCATATGACAGAGAACCCGGGCCGACATGGCTAGTCGTGAACCCAAAGCGGCGCTTAACCCATGGGGACAGCATACATGAATCACATCGAGCATGTCGATCATCAACGTGTGAACTGGCTGTAGCACTGGCTAACAGGACTCCGTATCCCGGCTGTAGCAGGTTAGGCAGGACTTCGATGTCACCGCGTGACATTTCCCGAAGGGACGAGACACAGAACGAAGTGAAACACATGCCGCCAGTCAAGTGTCCAGAGCAGTAGTGCTGGGCTAGTAGGACTCGTGAACCGGCTGTAGCGGACTACTATCGCCAGAAGCACTAGACTACATTTCCCCATATGAGAGGCTGCCAAGGATAAACAACTAGATTGTCGGATCCCACACATACCAAGCATTTCAAACATACACACAATATGCTCAATATGTGTAAATACAACATGGCATCACAACATAACTCTACGACTCAAATATTTATTCATTAGGCCCGAGGAGCGAGATATTACAAACATGGGTCTCATGACCCAACAATCAGAGCATACAAGTCAAAGCACAAGCGAAGCTTAACATGTCCGAGTACGTACATCTACAAATGAAAAGAGGCTGAGAAGCCCGACTATCTACCAGATCCTGCCGAGGGCACACGATCGTAGCTGAGGTAACAAGCTAAACGTCGAAGTCCAAGCGGAACTACTAGCGAGACTGACGTCTCTCTGCAAAACATAAAATAAGCAAACGTGAGTACAAACGTACTCAGCTAGACTTACATCAGAACTATCTACATATGCATCATTATCAATAAAGGGGGTGGTGGAGTTTGACTGCAGCAAGCCAGCTTTGACTCGGTGGCTATCCTGAACTACGACTGCAAGTAACTATTTTGAGGTCGCGCACACGAGTCCACATATTCACCATATCAATACACCACTATGGACCCGCTCCCGTCTCCCTACGAGAACGCCATCCATAGCACTCACGCTTATCTTGCGCATTTTAGAGTATCCACTTTCACTTGTCTATGAACTGTTATAGGCAACCCAGAAGTCCTTTTCCGTGGACACAGCTATTCAATAGATCATATTAACCCTGCAGGGTGTACTTCTTCACACACGCTCACCACTTACCGCCGCTTACACGACATGTACTCGGCAACCTTCAAGCGGAAGCCCAGCGAGGGTGTCGGCCACGACCTACCTAAACACTCAAGTCTCTAGTCCAGGTTTATCGCCTATTCGCATTCCATCCGCAGGGAGTCCGGCCGAGGTTTCCACTAACGGCCCCGAACGATGTGTGCAGGGTTCCCGAGACACCAAACGGGCGAATCGGTACACCGGGCCACGGTGTATCTACCGCAACATAGCCCACCCCTAGGGTCAGCGCTACGCACGGCCTCCAACACATATCCTACAAACACCAGAAACTAGTTGCAACTCCTGGACAGATAACAAGGATGGTTAAGAATTCGAGAGGGGCACATAAGCATTCCAATGTGTGGTAGTAACTGGTCATGGATCACAAACACAGAACTCAGTTACTGAGGACGGCTGCAATGAGACAACCCACCATGTACTCCTACATGTCCTGTCATCGCTACCTTTACCAAATCGTGTTCACACACTTAGCTCACACACAGTAGGACATGTTCACACACCATTCCAATTCATTCCCGATGAATCGACCTGACTCAACTCTAAGCAAAGAGCAGTGCATGACAAACAAGCATGAATGAGTAGGCACAACAGGCTCAAACAACTCCTACTCATGCTAGTGGGTTTCATCTATTTACTATGGAATGACAGGTCATGCAGAGGATAAAGGGGTTCAGCTACCGCAGCAAGTAACAGATAAATCGTTGTTGTCCTAATGCAGTAAAAGAGAGCAGAAGCGAGAGAGTGGGATTATATCAGAATGAACAAGGGGGTTTTGCTTGCCTAGCACTTCTGAAGATAATATAGTTCTTCATCGGTGTCATCGAACTCATCGTCGGGATACGCCTACCGAGAGGGAACAAGCACCGACAAACAAGGAAGAAACACAATCAATGCAATGCAGCAATATGATGCATGATCATGACATGGAAATATGCTGTGATTTGGGCTAATGCAACAGCAAGTCATTTTGATTGAAGTGGAATTCAAAACTATATCAAATCCCAACTCCATAACTATTATCAAAATTTCCATATTCATGTTTCATCCTAAACAGGGAGGTTAACATGTTCAAACATGCATGAAAATGGTCCCGATGGATAGATTGGATTTTTCTGATAATTTTTCATATATAAATTATTTCAATCTGAGCTACGGTTGAGTTACTATGAATTTTAGAAGTTTAGGATATTTTCTGGAATTTCCTATATAAAAATAATTCCAGAAAATAAGTTACTGCATCAGCATGACATAGGTGTGACGTCAGCAGGTCAACTGGGTCGGCCAGGTCAAACCTGACCTATGGGACCCATACGCCGTGTCCCTGTGCTGGTTTGGGTGTATGATGTGGGACCGGTCAACGTTGACTTGACTAAGTCAAAATCGACACGTGGGGTTCACAAAGTTAGCACTAATCTAAATGTAAAAATTAAACTAACCTAATTAGGCTCGGGGCCCACATGGCAGTGGCTGAAGGGGGTCTTTAGAGTGGTCATTAGCGGCTAATGAAATTGCCACGTCAGCATCACCGGAGTTATGTCGACGGCCACTGCAACGCCAAGCGAGGCACTCGAGGGGCTCGGTTTCGCCACTTGCACCATTCGTGCACCTTTGGCCCTCATGGAGAGAGGCATGCGCGATGGCGCGTCGGATGGTGGTGGTCTCCGGGCCTGGGGTGGCTGGGGTCGACGGCGGCGAGCTTGGTTGCGGCCGCCGGAGTTCGGTGAAGAGGGACATGGCGCTATGGTGCACGGGAGGAAGAGTGGGTAGGTGCTCTGGGTTCCCGGGAACGCGCCGAGGACGACAGCGTGCTCGGACGCGACGTGTGGGGGCTCTAGCCACGGCGACCTCGTGGACGGTGGCGATGAGCTCTCGGGCTCGGCGGAGCCCGCGGTTAGAGGAAGAAATCGGCATCGGGGAGGGGGAGGTTCGGTGCGGGGGCTCACAGCGAGACCAGCGAGCGCGAGGGCGAGGTCGGGGATGCCCGGTAGCTCCTGAATCGACGGTGAGGATCCACGGCGGCCGGAGGCAAAGATGGCGACGGCGACGGCTCCACCGGGCGCCCCGTCTTGCGTGGCTCGGCGGAGAGCTTCAGAGCGAGGAGACGGAGCTCCTGCGCGTGGCGACGAGGCATGGGATGGCCGGTGGTCGCGGCAACGGCGAACGGCGGCGATGGGCGTGTTCGGTGGCGTCGTGGGGAGAAAGCAGACGAGGGAGAAAGGTCCAGGGAGAGAGGAGAGGGGCCAGGGGGTCCAGAGCGGCGCCGAGGAGGGGCTTCGAGGCGCCTCGGTGAGGCAGGCGAGCAGGGAGGAGGCGTGGCGCCTCGCGCGCGCGTGCGCTGTCCCGCCTCTGCCTACTAGCAGAGGTTAGGGATGACTGGCACTGAGCCAGGTGGGCTGGGCCAGCACAAGTGAGGCCCGGGTAAGTGGGCTGCCAGGTGAGTTTTTCTGCTCTGTTTTAAATTTGTTCTGTTCTCTATTTGTCTGCAGCTTTGTGGCTTTATTAAAAATACTAAATCAATCCCAAAATCATGCAACTGCTCATGACCACTGTTGGAAATATATCCTACAGTAAACATTTCAGTTTGGGATTATTTGAGCATTTAATTTTTTTATAGTATTTAAATGCCCAAATGCAAATAAGTAATGATTTAATTCAAAAATCCAGAATGGCCTAGGAAAATGTGCACCATTTTTGGGAGAGGTTCTAGACCAATCCAAAAATAATGAACTTTTCTAAAGAGCATTTTGGGTTCATTGAGAATATTTTTATTTGAACCTAGTTGATTTGGTTTGGTGCTAGGGTTTGAGCAATCCCTATTTCAACTTTCAACAAATTTAGACATGATGCAACAACCAAGCTAGCACTAGTGCATTGCAAGGCTAGGGATGTGACAACTCACCCCCACTAAACAAGAATCTCATCCCGAGATTCAAGACGTGAGGTAAGAAGTCAAAGGGGTCACATGCTAACACGATCTTCACGATCCAACTGTCCTTCTCAAGATGTTGATTCATTGCTTCATATTGATCTTGACGTCTTTGCTTTCGGAAACTTCATCCAACACGACAACGACAAAGAGGAACTCTGCAGGAATCGATCTTCTTAAAGATCGAGCAACTTAGGATCACTCATCAAGCGAGACATTGAAACATCTCTCGAGCTGCGACACGGAACACATCGAGAGGGATGGAAGAACAAACGACAGGGTTTGATTGGTGGGCAACAATTCCACGCTTAGAAGGATGGTGAATGGTGTCAAGGTGGCGAGGAATAATTGCCAGGATTCCGTAACGGGCACCTTGGAAAAGTGACACAAAGAACTATTCCCTTAAGTGGCAAAAAGAATTACTTTTGATCCATAGATCGTTGGAACTCTTTATACCAGCCTAAGGCAATCACAATCGATCATTTGAAGGAGTTCGAAAGAATACATACTCGGACTAGAATGGATGATGTGGACTACCTTGTTGAAGACAACGCAATGGATGATTTGCTTATCATCGGAAAGGATGGAACCCATGGTAAGTCCACTTTTGAGGATGATCCTAGACATCAATTACTGAGAAGGGCAGCCCATGGAAAATTGGCACGATGGGATGCAAGCTGGGAACAAAATGCAAATGTTAGAAGGTTCCAACCATCTTATCTCGCTCGAGATTCAGATCTGGTTGGTGTTAGGATATTCCGGACTCATCGAGTCTAGAAAGAAAAATGAAAGTTTGCAACACAAATCGACGAGAAGATGTTGCGAGATTCTCGGGAATGAACTACGATAACAAGAGCCAAAAGATGAGCTGGTTCTGCTACAAACAAGTGAACATGCTGTCCCAGACAAGCATGACCACGTAGTAGTCTTATAATACAACACTATCGAGTTCAGGTGGGGCACCATCAACAAGGATATCGAAGTCGTGTGCATGAACTAGTATTCGCACATCAACTCTTTTCCTTGAACAAATCAATCAGTGGCTTGGTGTGCTAGGAATTGCATATGGAATGAAGATGATCAGTCTATCAAACCACATAATACTTCGCACATGCGTGACTGACTTGGGATGATTCCACAGGAAGCAAACAAGCTTTCTCGAATCCACGGCGACAACTTACATCAAATGCACGTGAGTTTGAGGAAGTCACTTCTTCCATCCAAGCATAGGCTTCATGAACGGATCACGAAGGCATTGCTTACAAAGTTTTCAACACTAGGTTGATGTTCAACATGAATCATGGGGGGGGGGGGGGACAAAATGCTGCTGATGGGCTCAACAACAACTCATCAGAATTTCCATATCACTGGACTTCCGCCATCATGTGAACACGATGATAGTATTGGTCAGACCAAAATATGTAATGGTGTATGCTCGAGGGATCAACCACGAGTAAGACAACATTACGAATATCGTTGGTTCTGATTTTACTTGACAATAGCCCATACTCAACTCAAAGTTTTGACAAGGCGATAGATCCAACAACTGATCACGGGGATCAATCGATGAAGATATCATCTTTCTTCAACACACCCACACACACAAGGATATCCCTTAGTGATGAACTAAGTCAGGCAAGCTTTCATCTTCCAACTCTCCAAGTTGTTTTTAAGCTTAACCAACTAGCTCAGGGTATCCAACACAGATTCTTGGAGAAGGGGTGATTTACAAGAAAGCAACTTGATCACGAGCTCAACATAACAGTCAGGTGGCAACCTGGTAACACTTCCAAGAAGATATTTGGAAAGTCACGAACCACCCATATGTTATTAAGCTCGAGAACAAACTTGCTTTTCAGGGCAAGACGATATGATCAGATAAGCAAGGGATTGAATAATCCTAACTCATTGATCGAAGGGTGCACCATAAATAAGGACTAGATAGCACGATCAATCTTAGGATGATGATTTAATAACCAACACGCTAAGAATGAGAATATTGTCCATTAACTACCAAACAACGAGGTTGCTAGGAGTATCGATTTCACACATCACAGTTCACTTGTCGGCATTCTGGTTACAACAACACGGAACTGAGGAATGGAGGATGATGGCGAGAGTATCACTGCATCAAGAATCCATAAGAGGTTGTGCAATTCCCATGACATTCTTGACATAAGATGGTAATACTCCAGGGTAGAACAGATTAGAAGCTAGAGTAGCATTTTGATCTGCGGAATACAACTACTTTGACCCAATCCTAGAAATGGATGAGGTACTGGAGTTTGTTTCTCCTAGTCATTCCGGATAGAATGGCTTGACGGACCACAAGAGTAAAAGGGCATTGATGGACACAAATGCACACATACTCTATCAACTGATAGAGAAGGGTCGGAAAACAACTAAAAGAGCAACTCAAAGGAACATATAGCTTTTCGAGTTGTGGATGCATAGGTTAGTATGTCGAGTCAAGTTCAACAGGTTTCTTCTGGATAACCCATGCAGAAAGGTAGAACCGGCAGATTCACAATTATGAATGGAGATCTCCTCAAGAGTACTCTGATTGTGATCTTTTAATTCAAAGAACTTCTTCCTTATTGGTTCATGGTATTTGAAAGAAAGAAATACCACGGACCTCGAGGACTATCGCAAAGTTACTAATATCCTAAAGGAACTAGCAAATACTAACAACATGAAGTAGGGTGAATCTCGGGTTCAAGAACCTAGGAATAGAATGCCTACTAACTAATAACATCACGGATGCTTTCAAGAATAATGGCCGTAATCATCACACGGGGATACAAAAGCATTGCTAAATTGCTAGGTGGCTTCCTAACACCTAGGGTCATAATAATAGCTCCAACATCTACGCCGAGGCAACAAGTACCTCAACTTACCGATTAGTGTGCTTATTCTCACCAAAAGGACATCGAACGGAAGGAAAGGATTTGCAAATGCATCGAGTATTTAGAGACCGGGATGACTCGACAAGATAACGGCTGTAAATGCTCAAAAGATTTGAGACATCATGCAAAATGGTGGCATAGCCACTTAACAACATCATATCAAGGTTCCGAGATCAACAAATAATATATAGAAATAGTAGGAACTGAACCGAGGCTTGAAACCAACAATCTTAAAAGTCTATGGATTAGTAACACGTCATCCTGATAGAAAGATGAGAAGCCTAGTTCTTAATCCCCGTAGAAGAGAAGAGGATGACTCAGATCAGAAGGCCATGAGGTATAAGGAGTAAAAAGAGTCTTACGTTCCCTTCCACAATCAATTCCCTTACATAACTAAAGCATTTCTAGACACAACTTCGACCAGTTTGGCTTGGTAATCCTACAGGCAGTTAGGCTCTGATACCAACGCTGTCAGGACCCCGATTCCAAGTCACATCGATCTAGCCGGTAACACCTCATATCACTTTGCGGCCTCATGCATGGTATTCCCACGGGTGTCGCCTTACCATGGCCCGGGACCGCTTATGCCTTTTGGCTCACGATATGGTAGTGTCGCTAGCATCCATATGATGAGAACCCGGCCGACATGGCTAGTCGTGAACCCAAAGCGGCGCTAACCCATGGGGACAGGCATACATGAATCACATCGAGCATGTCGGTCATCAACGTGTGAATCTGGCTGTAGCGCTGGCTAACAGACTCGCATCCCGGCTGTAGCAGTTAGGCAGACTCGATGTCACCGCGTGACATTTCAAGGGATGTATACAGAACGAAGTGAAACACATGCCGCCAATCAAGTGTCCAGAGCAAAGAGTCTGGGCTAGCAGGACTCGTGAACCGGCCAGAAGCGGACTACTATCGCCAAGAAGCACTAGACTACATTTCCCCATATGAGAGGCTGCCAAGGATAAACAACTAGATTGTCGGATCCCACACATACCAAGCATTTCAAACATACACACAATATGCTCAATATGTGTAAATACAACATGGCATCACAACATAACTCTACGACTCAAATATTTATTCATTAGGCCCGAGGAGCGAGATATTACAAACATGGGTCTCATGACCCAACAATCGAGCATACAAGTCAAAGCACAAGCGAAGCTTAACATGTCCGAGTACGTACATCTACAAATGAAAAAGAGGCTGAGAAGCCCGACTATCTACCAGATCCCGCCGAGGGCACAAGATCGTAGCTGAGGTAATAAGCTAAATGTCAAGTCCAAGCGAACTACTAGCTAGACCGACGCCTCTCGCAAAACATAAAATAAGAAAACGTGAGTACAAACATACTCAGCAAGACTTACATCGTAACTATCTACATATGCATCATTATCAATAAAGGGGTGGTGGAGTTTGACCGCAGCAAGCCAGCTTTGACTCGTGGCTATCCTGAACTACGATCGCAAGTAACTCTTTTGAGGTGGCGCACACGAGTCCACATATTCACCATATCAATACACCACTATGGACCCGCCCCGCCTCCCTACGAGAACGCCATCCATAGCACTCACGCTTATCTTGGCGATTTTAGAGTATCCACTTTCACTTGTCTATGAACTGTTATAGGCAACCCAGAAGTCCTTTTCCGTGGACACGGCTATTCAATAGATCATATTAACCCCGCAGGGTGTACTTCTTCACACACACTCACCACTTACCGCCATTACACGACATGTACTGCAACCTTCAAGCGGAAGCCCAGCGAGGGTGTTGGCCACGACCTACCTAAACACTCAAGTCTCTAGTCCAGGTTTATCGCCTATTCGGTTCCATCCGCAGGAGTCCGCCGAGGTTTCCACTAACGGCCCCGAACGATGTGTGCAGGGTTCCCGAGACACCAAACGGGCGAATCGGTACACCGGGCCATGGTGTATCTACCGCAACATAGCCCACCCCTAGGGTCAGCGCTACGCACGGCCTCTACCACATATCCTACAAACACCAGAAACTAGTTGCAACTCCTGGACAGATAACAAGGATGGTTAAGAAGTCGAGAGGGGTACATATAACTGGTCATGGATCACAAACACAGAACTCAGTTACTGAGGACGGCTGCAATGAGACAACCCACCATGTACTCCTACATGGCCTCTCACCGCTACCTTTACCAAATCGTGTTCACACACTTAGCTCACACACAGTAGGACATGTTCACACACCATTCCAATTCATTCCCGATGAATCAGACCTGAATCAACTCTAAGCAGTAGCAGGCATGACAAACAAGCATGAATGAGTAGGCACAATAGGGCTCAAACAACTCCTACTCATGCTAGTGGGTTTCATCTATTTACTGTGGAATGACAGGTCATGCAGAGGATAAAGGGGTTCAGCTACCGCAGCAAGTAACAGATAAATCGTTGTTGTCCTAATGAAGTAAAAGAGAGCAGAAGCGAGAGAGTGGGATTATATCGGAATGAACAAGGGGGTTTTGCTTGCCTGGCACTTCTAAAGATAATATAGTTCTTCATCGGTGTCATCGAACTCATCGTCGGGATACGCCTACCGAGAGGGAACAAGCACCGACAAACAAGGAAGAAACACAATCAATGCAATGCAGCAATATGATGCATGATCATGACATGGTAATATGCTGTGATTTGGGCTAATGCAACAGCAAGTCATTTTGATTGAAGTGGAATTCAAAACTATATCAAATCCCAACTCCATAACTATTATCAAAATTGCCCTATTCATGTTTCATCCTAAACAGTGAGGTTTACTTGTTCAAACATGCATGAAAATGGTACCGATGGATAGATTGGATTTTTCTGATAATTTTTCATATATAAATTATTTCAATCTGAGCTACGGTTGAATTACTATGAATTTTAGAAGTTTAGGATATTTTCTGGAATTTCCTATATAAAAATAATTCCAGAAAATAAGTTATCACACAAGATGACATAGGTGTGACCTCAGCAGGTCAACTGGGTCGGCCAGGTCAAACCTGACCCGTGGGACCCATACGCCGTTGTCCTGTGCTGGTTTGGGTGTATGACAGGTGGGACCGGTCAACGTTGACTTGACTAAGTCAAAATCGACACGGGGGTTCACAGTGTTAGCACTAATCTAAACAGTAAAAATTAAACTAACCTAATTAGGCTCGGGGCCCACATGGCAGTGGCTCAAGGGGTGTTTAGAGTGGTCATTAGCGGCTAATGAAATTGCCACGCCACACCGAGTTATGCCGGCGGGCGACTGCAACACGGCAGAGGCACTCGAGGGGCTCGGTTTTCACGGTTGCACCATTCGGTGCGCCTTTGGCCTGCGGAGAGCCGGGCGCGATGGCGCTGCCGGATGGTGGTGGTCTCCGGCCTGGGTGGCTGGGGTCGACGGCGGCGAGCTTGGTTGCGCTGCCGGAGTTCGTGAAGAGGGACAGGCGCTATGGTGCATGGGAGGAAGAGGGTAGGTGCTCGGTTCTTGAACGCGCCGAGGACGACAAAGGTGCTCGACGCGACGTGGGGGGGTTTCTAGCCGCAAGCGACTTCGTGGCCGGGCGGCGATGAGTTTCGCTCGGGCGGAGCCCGTGGTTAGAGGAAGAAATCGGCATCGGGAGGGGAGGTTCGTGCGGGGCTCACAATGAGACCACGAGCGCGAGGGCGAGGTCGGGATGCCCGTAGCTCCCGGAATCGACGGCGAGGATCCACGGCGGCCGGAGGCGAAGATGGCGACGGCGACGGCTCCACGGGCGCCTGCCTTGCGTGGGGCTCGGCGGAGAGCTTCAGAGCGAGGAGGCGGAGCTCTCAAGGGGGCGACGAGGCATGGGATGGCCGGTGGTCGCGCAACGGCGAACGGCGGCGGCGGGCGTGTTCGGTGGCGCTGTGGGGAGAAAGTGACGAGGGAGAAAGGTCCAGGAGAGAGGAGAGGGCTGGGGTCCAGAGCGGCGCCGAGGAGGGGCTTGAGGCGCCTGGGTGAGGCAGGGAGCAGGAGGAGGCGTGGCGCCACAAGGCGCTGTGCTGTCCCGCCTCGCCATCCGGCAGAGGTTAGGGATGACTGCACCGAGCCGTGGGCTGGGCTGCAACAAGTGAGATCCGGGTAAGTGGGCTGCCGTGAGTTTTTCTGCCTGCTTTTAAATTTGTTCTGTTTCTATTTGTCTCGCAGCTTTGTGGCTTTATTAAAAATACTAAATCAATCCCAAAATCATGCAACTGCTCATGACCACTGTTGGAAATATATCCTACAATAAACATTTCAGTTTGGGATTATTTGAGCATTTAAAATATTTTATAGTATTTAAATGCCCAAATGCAAATAAGTAATGATTTAATTCAAAAATCCAGAATGGCCTAGGAAAATGTGCACCATTTTTGGGAGAGGTTCTAGACCAATCCAAAAATAATGAACTTTTCTGAAGAGCATTTTGGGTTCATTGAGAATATTTTTATTTGAACCTAGTTGATTGGGTTTGGTGCTAGGGTTTGAGCAATCCCTATTTCAATTTTCAACAAATTTAGACATGATGCAACAACCAAGCTAGCACTAGTGCATTGCAAGGCTAGGGATGTGACACCGAAGCCCAAAAAGCCCTCTAGGAAATTGAGGCGATGAATAAGTTAGCGGCGGGTAAGGCATTCTTTATGCAAAGCAAGCACGTGAAAGTGAATTACTTGTTACTTACCCGAGTCCGAAGCTCTTCAGGAGCATTCACAGATCTGCCCCGCATTGTTCCGACGCTGCCGCCTACTACCGGGCCGAGGAGGGGAGCTCGATGGAGAAGGTGTTCTGGTCTCAGTATGCTGAGGCTGGACACCCGGTGCTCTTGAGCGACCAGCTGAAGCAGCTGGTCGAGCTTCCATAAGGTGGCCGAACAGGCCATGAAGGGGCTTATAGTCCGCTATGGCCTGGGACGCCATGCCCGGAGCTACTTTGGGCTGGTGAGGCGGCCGGGCGGATGCCTGTCCGCGACTTGAAGTCATCAAGCGCCAGATGCATCAAGGCGCCTGTAGGGCCCTTGCCTATGTTAAAGTGCACTGGGCAAGATGGATGCTGAGAAGCTGGTGACAGATGGGCCACCGCAGGCAAGGAGCATCGCAAGCCCGAGATGTATTATGAGGGCGCCCTGAAGGTGCTCGCCTTTGTGGCGGATGAATGTTCCAAGGAAGTAATTTATGAGTAAACTCGCCGGTTATCCTCGCGCTGAAAACTTGTTCGAGAAGCGCTAATCAACGCTTTTGAATTTAAAATATTACCTTCAGGCGGCCGCTTATTAAATCTGAGAGATGGCGAGTCGTCGCTTCTCGCCCCCATGCCACGAAAGTGCCGGGTGTTCGATAAACCTGAGCGCCTTGTTCCCATTGTTGGGTCCTTCGAGGAGGCGCCAAGACAACGTAACAAGGCAATCCGACTATAATGCTTTATCACTCTCACTTAGCCATAGAATTCTATAATTTTAAATTTCGCGAAGCCCCTAGTATTCAAGACCGAGTTCGGGCGCTTATCCACGCCTAGGCCGGACAAAGCCGCTCCTCGCCTAAGCGGCATAAGTCTTTAGGGACTCTAAACCTCTCGAACAGCGACCAGCTCTCGCCCCTATCTGCCGGCATTCTCGGGAACGGGCTCAAGGGTGGTCCGCACGCCCATCTTCATCAAGACAAGTTCAAGACCTCACGAGGGCCTGCCTCGCGGGCCGGATCTGCAGGAGCTTCTCGGCACGGCCTCGCCAGCTGGCTCGCGAGGAGGCGGAGAGATCAAGGCGGGTACTCACGAGGTGCCCATGACGCAAGCCATGATTTACTCAAGGGCGCCAAGGGGGCGCCAGCCCACGCAGGTCCTCCTTTCCTCTTTGGTGCAAAGGGGCAAGCGCAGCAAGAGTATCAAGCAAAGGCATCCGCTTCGTGCAACAAGACCAAGACTGCCGTGAACGGCAGGAAGGAAGTCATCGTGGAGCCCAAGCCAAGGCCACCACTCGTGAGCCTTTGACAAAGTAGGACCAACTTTAGTCAGGATAAGTGCACTAGATGTTCCCCTTCAAAATGGCCAATTGTTGGCACCCTTCCCGCTCAATATTTGGGAGGAGGCCCAGGTCCTCTGCCTATAAATAGGACTAGCCACCCACAGGGTAGAGGCATCTTGACCTTGAATCAGCAGAGAGAGAGCGTCTGAACTCCCCCCAACAGTTCATCGCATCAGCCAAGAGGCAATCCACCACACCACACACTCGAATAGGGTCTTACACCACAATGGTGGCCCAAACCAGTATAAACCCTGTGTCTCTTGTGTTGTTCCTTTAATAGTTTAGATCCTAGCGAGGTGGCGAGGTGCACGTAGGTAGTGGGCGAGATCTCCGCACGCACCCCAGTGTTCGAACCTAGAGGGTCTGCCGGAACCCGAAATCCAACATTTGGCGCGCCAGTGGGGTGCGCCGAATTGCCTTCCGCCGCCTCGTTCTTCACCGACCATCGTGATCCATGTCGACGCTGCCGGGCCCGCGCCGAAGCGCCGAGCCGCCTCGCTTCTGCCGCCTGTGACGGCCCCCTGCTGCCGCCGCTTCGCCGTTTCCCTATCGCCGCCGCCAACGCCGCCACTGCCCGGCGGGGAACGAGCAGCAAGCATCGTACAAAGATCCGTCTGCGAGGCGAGATGGCCGACCGCTACTCCTTCACTCGCCCCAGCTGGTTATTCGCCTCGCGCCTGCGGCGCCATGGAGGCTCGAGCTGCGCCATCGCGCAAACGAGCTCCTGCGCTACCGCCTGCCGACGACGCTTCACGAAGAGTGGCTCGACTGCCGCCGAAGCTCGCTCAAGGCCGCAGGGGCTCTCACCGCCCTTCTTCTGCACCGCATGCCCCGCCTGCGCTGGGCGATGAAGCTCCAGGGCGCCAGCCGCCCCCTAAAGAAGGAGCCTGGCCCCGAGGCGCTGCGGGCCCCGGGCCGAACCCACTTCGCCCAGCGCCAGCAGCAGCAAGAGCAGAGCTGCCAAGAGGTCCTCGCCCCAAGAAGCTGCCCGAGTGCTCCCTCGCCCCGGCTCGCCACGACCACGCCTCGCTTCCAAAGACGCCAAGACCCCTGCTGTTCCCAGCTGCAGCGCATGGGGACCCGCAAGATCAGGCTCTTCATCACCAAAGGCCTCCTGCGGGCCACAGCAGGCTGCCACGCCTTTCACCACCGAAGGCGCGCAGCGTCAAGGGGTCCGGCAAGTTCAAGCCGACCTGCCTCCTCGCCACGACGACACGACCGACCCTCGCAGAGTTCCTCCAGCTCTATGAGCTGGGCATCGCCGCTTAACGGGATGAGAAGGTCATGGCGAACTGGTTTCATGGCACTCAAGGACGGAGCCCGCACTGCTCCTCGAACTCGGCTCTCGCGCGATCTCCTCCTCGACGAGATGCGCACCCGCCTCATCACCAACTTCCAAGGTATTTCGCGACCGCCTCCCGCCGGAGGGACATGCGCCGATCAAGCAGCAGCCAGGGAGACCCCGCAGTAGTACATCCAACGCTTCAACAACGCATGCCTCAAGATTCCTAAGGTGACCAAGGAGGCCATCATATCAGCCTTCTCCGACGGTGTGCGGACGCCAAGATGAAGGAGGATCCGCGATGCATGAAGATCTGTGCACTTCCTTGAGCTGTTCAACTTGGCGTACCAAGCGCGCCGGGCTGAGGAAGGGCGCTTTCCTCCTCGAGCTACCAGCCGCAGACCCGTAAGAGAAGAAATCCAAGGCCAAGGACGGAAGCGCAAGGGGCTGCCGTGTCATGCAGTAACCGCACACCAAGCGAGGCGTAGATCAGCCCGAGTATTCCAAGGGCAGCCGGCATCGTGTGTACCACGCACCTCCACACCCACAACACCAACGAATGTCAAGAGCTCCGAGCCGCGCGAGAAGGAGGATTGGCCGACGCCCGACCGCAACGATCGAGGCTACGGCCGAGGAGGAGGAAGGAACGCAGATGCCGGGAAGACCGTGGCCTCGCCAAGGGTGGCGCGACCGACCGCGAGGATCATTGGCAGGATCAGCCTCGCGAGGGAGACTGAGGATCAGCTCGCGAGGATCGCCTCAGGAAACGCAGACCTCCCTCCTCCGCCGCCGCAGCCAAGGAGAAACGAGGACCATCATCAGACGAGGGCCGGGGCTTCTGTGAGCCGCTGATCGCTGCATCCCGGGCGGAGCTCAAGCCCCAGCCTCTCAACGCATCTTCAAGCAGTTCGCCTGGCCAAGTGAATGCAGTCCTCCCTGCTTGAAGCCACGCGCCTCTTAGGTGGTCAGCCAGGCGCCATCACGCTCAGCCAGCGGATCAGCTCAAGCGCGCGCCACAGCCGAGTCCTCCCGATGCTTTGTTCCCCAATCATCGCGAACGCAAGTCACCAGACCTCATCGACGGCGGAGCAGGGCTCAATGTCTTATCCAGAGAGACATTCAACAATTCCAAGTGCCTTACAATCAGCTTCAGCCAACCAAGCCTTTCTCCGAGTCACAGATGGCTCCACGGTTCCGATTGGGCAGGTCCGCCTCGTCACCTTCGGGCGCTGATAACTACCGCGACCGAGCTCATCGACTTCGATGTCGCGACATTCGCCGCCATACAACGCCATCCTCGGTACCCAGCTCGCTGTTCATGGCCGTGACTCATCACGGCTACAACGCCCTCAAGATGCCAGAAGCGCGGAGTCATCACGGTGCCTTGTGAAGAGAGAGACGCAGATGCTACCCGAGCGACCTTTCAAGCTGCATCACTTGAAGACCCAGGTCGAGGAGCGTGAGGCCCCCGAGACCGCCTCAAGAAGAAGAAGACATCGCCAGCCCGACCTCAGAAGCAGGCCCCTCAGGGTCCGCGCCTAATCAGGGGGCACCTCCTTCGTCAGATAGGAAGGCGCGCCCGCGCCTCCTCAAGCAAGGCTCGGGGCTCTCCCGAGGGCCACCGACCTTGCTAAGGTCACGAGGAGGCGCTTGGGCACCACTTGGAGGCGTGTTTCAAGGCACGCTTCCTCAGAAGGAGCAAGGCAAGGAGGGCCAAACCTCGTGGAGTTCGCCACCAGATCACGCAGGAGTTGCAGGAGTCAAGAGTCATGAGTGGCAGCCGCCGCCCTCCGCCGAGCTCCCCATCCAGCGAGGATGGTGGGCTGCGCGTCTGCATCGACATCCTGTGGCTCAACCGAGCCGCCTCAGAGCGCTTGCCCTCACGCTGGGGGCGCCAGGAAGGTCCACCCCACTGTGCACGCTCGCATGCCCCACGGTGTGCCGAACGCGCCGCCATGTACCAGCGCCTCATGGGGAGCATCCTCGAGGCTCAAGAGGCCAGCGCCCGCAGTCCCGTGGAGATGGGGATGGTCCACGAGGAGCCACCAGCGCCCGAGCCTCCCGAGGCTCCTGGGCCTGGGGCTCGTGAAGGTCGGCTTCCGCAGCCCACGACGTCCGCTACTTCAAGATCCTTCGCTTTCCACGCTATCGTGACATCCTTCAAGTTTCATTTCCACTGAGCGCCCCTGTGGCTGCATCATTCCTGTGCCACATGGGTCCGCCTCACGGCATGTATCCCTTTACTTCATGTTCCTAGCTTACTTTGTTGGGGCGCCTCGGCTGCATCATCCCCAAGTCGCCGGGTCGACCCAGCATGCATGTACCCTCTTATGCTTATTTTGGGTCATGCTCACCCATCATGATTGTTATTTGATGCCTGTCCACGGCACCCCTTCTTCCTTCATGTCGGCCGCCGCACGTTAAAGGGGGGTACCGAGCATCGCGACCATGGGCTCCTACCGCTCTCCAGCCCTCACCCTCCGGCCTTGTCCACGCATCGCGACCGGCATACCAGCTGATGGCTAAGACCCGCCGAGGGCCGGGACCCGAGGACGAGAGCGCCGGCATCTAACCAAATTTGTAGGAACATATCACAAGTTAAGGCTCAGTGCCAGCGCAACCCGCTTTGAGGTAGGGCCCCGTGAGTCCTCGCTGCTCACGGGTGCCCAGATACACCTCGTCAGCCCTACCGTGCCAGCCACGTGTCGTATGGGCTGTACACGCCTGGGCTCTCCCGAGGGAAGCCCCTCCCACGCACTGGAAGCACCATGCCCGCGCTGGCTGACGACATCGCCGAGGAGCGCTATGCCCGCACACATACGGAAGCGCTTATGTTCAAGGCTGGTGATAAATAATCGAGGGTGGCCCCGGCCGATCAACCTCGTGGAGCCCAGAGCTCAATGTCTGGCCTCATCGCAACGCCTCCTTGGGAGTGCCGCGCGGGGGCTGGGCACGGGCTACGCCTGGTCACGCCCAGACACGACGCCACCCAGCCAGCCGCTCGGCCTGGTTCGTCGTGACGCCCCTCCCCGAGCGGAGCCAAGGTACGAAGGCCGTTTGAGCGTCAAGGGGGACTCCTGAGCATCGCAACTCAGGAGCCTAACTGGTCACGTAGCCCCTCACTCCTTAGTTTCGAAAGTCTAACGATGGTTGAGGTATGCGCGGGGCCGGGCTCTGCAGACGTAGAATGGTAGATACACCCACACATCTCACCTCCTTACTTGTTGTTCATGCGCCAAGGGGGATTCCTGAGCATCGCGACTTAGGAGCCTAACTTGTCACGTAGCCCCTCACTCCTTGGTCCCGTCCTGGTTTCCGGTTGGGGCTAACGGCGGCTGAGGTATGCGCGGGGCCGGGCTCTGCCGCAGTAGAACATAAGCAAGTAGGAAGGAAAAGCACAAATCTCAAGGAATTCCAAAGCAAATATTACAGTCCATAACTGTTATCACAACACCAAACACAAGTTTAAACGCCTCGCCGAGGCATGATGCATGTTGCAGGAGCTGAAAGCAAAACAGGAGCCACAACGGAGTCACTTGCTGGCGGCGGAGCTCCGCGGAGCGTGTTCGCCTCGTGAAGCCTCAGGACCGGCAGCGCCTCACTTCGGCTTGGTGCTGAAGGCCCGGAACTTCGCCAGTAGAGCCTCCGCACGACCCTTCACGGCCTCAGCAGCGGTAGCGGCAAGCTCGCCGCTTGCTGGCTCCGGCAGGCTGTCGAGGTCGACGTCGGGATAGTGAAGGTAGACGTGGGTAAGGACCCGCGTCAGCGCTGCAGAAGATAGGACACGCGCCTTGGCCTCAGCCCTAGGGCCAAGGCCAAGGGTGACATCTTCAAGAGCGCGGATCAGGAAAGGAAGCAGCTTGGCGGGGCCGTCCTTGGCGCCGGCCAGTGGGCTTTCCTGGCCGCTGTCATAAAGCAACCTCAGCAAGGTGCGAGCCTTCACCTCCATCTCCGTGAAGGCCTCGCGGTCCTCGGCGAGGACCCACGCCTTGCCGTCCAGCTCGACCTTCTTCGCCTCCAACTCCTGCTCCAACGCACCCAGGCGGTCACGGTGCTTGTTGCTTGGCGCCCCGTCCTTGACGGCCGCCATGAGCCTTCATGTCTTCCTCCTTCTTGGCAATCGCGGCCTCCTTGGCAAGCTGGTCACACAGCCCCGCAGCTCGCTCTCTCCAAATACTTTGTCAGGACCTCGACATCGCTACCTTCCCAAGGCAGCGTCGCGAGCAGCCTTCGCCCCAAGGACGGCCTGCTTCTCCTCGTCGCAGTCCGCCGAGGCTCGAACCAGCGCCGCTTGAATCAAGCATCAGAGCTAATCCAGCCAGAGGCCAGCTCCAAGCGCCTGCCACCAAGCAAGGGTCGGCGCCTGAAGATCTTGCCGCAGCCGGTCCAATTCAGCAGCAAGGCGATCCAGACGGTGGGAGGAGTCTGAGAGATAGCAGTTGGTGGAGTAGGAGGAGAGGACGGCAGCAGAACCACAGATCCTCGAGGCGGGACTCGCTGCGCCCCAACAGCTGTGGCAAGGGCCCTGTGCAAGGATACCTCAGAGTCACTTGGGCCATGGGGCTGAGCTCGCCCAAAGAAGCTCCGCCAGCCCTCGCGAGGATGACCGCAGGCAGAGAGGCCCGTGTCTTCCTGTCGCCTTCTTTTCATGGGCGAAGGCACTGCCCCTGCATGTAGCCTCAGAGCTCCCTTCACTTCTTCAGCAGCGCCAGCCTAGCCAAGAGATACAGATATCAAGCCTCAAATGACAAAGCAAGGAATAAAACAGGAATCAAGCACTTATCGTCATCGTCATGAGCTCGAGCAACCTCCGCCATACTTGAAGCCCGAGAGCCGGCTATGTGGATCAGCCTCAAGAGGCCCGGGAGCAGGAGGCACGCTCATGATCGCCGAGCCGGGCAGAGCTGCTGGGGACCAGCCCAGTCCTGTCCTTTTTCGGGATCGGGGCAGCTCGCCGCCCGCCGCCGCCATCCTCGCTGCTGCCGCCGGGCAAGAGGCGGAGGGCGCGGGACCTGCGCCGAGGGGCGCTCTGACTTCGCCGGTCGCCTCGAGTCAGCCCGCTTCCCGCCTCTTCTTCCTCCTCTTCGCTGGAGTCGCCGGAGGACGTGTTCACCGTCGCCAGGGCTGCCGGTTCCTCGGGAACCTCCGCGGGCACGGGCCCGTCCCAATTGAAGACGGGCATGGATTCCACTGCCTACTCCCAATCATCTCGAAGGAACAAGGGCACAGGAGCGCCCTCCAGCCTCGCCACGTCTCCCCGGACGAAAGATTGGAGGACCGCGGCCAGATCTTCGCCGGCCAAGACTGCGGGCTCGGGCGGGCCTCGACAATGAAGCGTAGTATCGACGAAGGGCCACCTGGTGCTCCAGAACTCCTCAGAGCGACGCACTAGCCAACTTCGCCGCCATGTTGCTCGCCACAGATCCGCGCCCATCTTCTCCAAAGACCGGCTTCATACCGATCAACGAAGTTCACATGAGACCAATCGTCGGAGGACGTGGGGTGCTCCGTGGGATGAATCAGCCGAGGGTGGATGCGCCCAGCATGTACCATGACCCACTTGCTCCTGAAGCCCTCAATCCTCTTCTCGGGCTTCGAGATGGCGTTGGAGTTGCGATACGCGACAAAGCTCGCGCACGCGGAGATGGGACCGCGAGAGGTCCAGAGGTAGAAGTAGTGGCGCAGCAAGGCCACTGAGGGCTGCACCTCGACGTGAGCCTCACAGTATTAGGTGAAGATCGCCAGAAGAAGAACAGAGTTGGGGTGGAGGTGCAGAGCTTGCAGATTGTAATGGCGGAGGACAGAGAAGAAGAACTCAGAAAAGGGAGGCACCAGACCGGCAGCAATGGCGCTCACGAAGAGCGGATAGAAGGTGCTCCTTGGCCCTCGGGAAGGGCGGAGCCGGCCTTGAACACCTCTGCCCCGTCGATGCCTTGCGCCGCCACCATCCGGCGCATCCGGGCAAGGCCCTTCCCGGACACGTTCGGTGAGTCCAAGGCGGTTGAGTACGAAGCTTCGGCCGGGGTCTAGCGAGGCGCCATGTCTTGCTAGGGCACGCGGTCGAAGTAGATCTGGAGATTTCAGAGGCAGGAAGGAAAGGCGCAAGAAAGGGGATCTAGGCAATGACCGGAGGAGGCAAGGAAGGCAAAACCTAGACAGATGCCGCTCTTTTGTCGATTCGCGCACTTGCTAAGGCGCCCACGTCCAACCAACCGACACGCGGCGCCCAAGGCCGCAGGCTGTTAGGGGCTCATGGTGCCAGACTTGCCCCTTCGCTTCTCGCTCAGCCAATTCCAGCGCGCCTTTGGGCCCGGGGCTACTGCCGGCGCCTCGGGAACGGGGTCCCCTGACTTGCTCGCTCAGGGCCTGCAGCGTGGCTCAAGGGGTGGTCCGCAGACGCCCATGTTCATCAAGACAAGCTCAAGACCTCGCGAGGGTCCAGATTGCTGGGCGGACGACAGGAGCTTCATCAGCACGACTGTCAGTTGGCTCGCGAGGAGGCGGAGAGATCAAGGCAGGGTACCTCACGAGGTGCCCATGACGCAAGACATGATGACCATGGGCGCTTAGGCGGGCGCCAGCCCACACAAAGGTCCTCCTTCCTCTTTGGTGCAAAGGGGCAAGCGCAGCAAGAGTATCAAGCAAAGACATCCGCTTCGTGCAACAAGACCAAGACTGCCAGAACGGCAGGAAGGAAGTCATCGTGGAGCCCAAGCCGGGCCACCACCAGAGCCTTTGACAGGCGAGGACCAACTTTAGTCAGGATAAGTGTACTAGATGTTCCCCTTCAAAATGGTCAATTGTTGGTGCCCTTCCCGCTCAATATTTGGGAGGAGGCCCAGGGCCTCTGCCTATAAATAGGACTAGCCATCCATAGGGTAGAGGCATCTTGACCTTGAATCAGCACAGAGAGAGCGACTGAACTCCCCCCAACAGTTCATCGCATCAGCCAAGAATAGACCCTCGCGAGGTTGTTCTTCCTTGTATTGTTCATCATCATCCCAAGAGGCAATCCACCACACCACACACTATAGTAGGGTGTTACACCACAATGGTGGCCCGAACCAGTATAAACCCCGTATCTCTTGTGTTGTTCCTTTCATAGTTTAGATCCTAGCGAGGCGGCGAGGTGCAGGTAGGTAGAGGGCGAGATCTCCGCGCGCACCCCAGTGTTCGAACCTAGAGGGTCTGCCGGAACCCGAAATCCGACACTATCATGACGGTCAGTTTTTGCTTTCTCTACTGAGGTGCTTAACCCAGCTCAACCGGGGCACAATCACAGTAGTTCTCCCAGCGCTACCTTAGCCGATATAACGGAATGTAAGGTACCAAAACATGGGAGCTGGGCAAACCAACTATTGACCCAAGACATGATTCGGAGCCGATGCATATAATGCTATAAGTTCGGGGTGCCGCACTCGTGAGAGTGTTCAGACTTCCCACACCATATTCTGGGGTACTTAAGCCCCTGGTGTATTGGCCGTACCAAAGTGTACGGTTGCATAATGTCATAACTGAACATATTCACATAAAAAGGAATGCGATAATAGACAAAAGCTATGTATTGTTTATTTGAAAAGGCTGCGGTAAAAGCAGAACGATACAAATAGTGCGATAAGCAAGAGATGGGACTATTTGACATGTTCCCCTCTAGGGGCGAGCTGCGGGATGGTATGTAAGACAGGTATTTATCTCGTTATAGAGACCACCTTGACATTCGACGTAGCTTTCTGCCTCCTCGCTGTTGCATCGTGTGTTCGGGCGATTGAATTGCGGACAGGCCTTCCTCGAGAGTGGAGTCCTGAAAGTAAGAAAAAGAATGACAAAATCGAGCCACTAGTGCGGTTGAGCCGCATTTTGGCATGCCGTGGTCGTGCCCTCCCCTATGCCCATGGTATTTCCTGAAAGTAATTATGTACGCCAGAGTACTGATTTCGCAATTTCGCGAGGGCTAGGGTTAGCCGCATTGCTACGCGTGTTCGAACGTGCAAAGCGGTCTTGTTGTAGGTTACCCGGCGCTTGACGGTGTCCTGACGCTTAATAGCCGGATCGAGAATTGCCTTGAGAGGCTACTTTGTACTACCGCCGAGGGAAATCGCCAGATGCTCCTCCGTTCGGAGAGAGCGTTCGGTGTTTCCATTGACCATAATGTGACGCCCGGATAATTAAGCTACAGTAACCTTCTACTAATGATGCCACGTCGCCATGATTACTGTTGCTAATCTCGCGTTAGTTCAAAACGATTCAAATTCAAAATTTAATTAAAGGCAAACAACAAAAGTTTTCAAACTTAAAAACTAAAATGTTCAATAAATAGTAGATAAATCAGAGGCTAGGATAAAATCGTAAACAACAATGTTGAAATATTATAAGTCATCTAAACAATCTCAAACAGTGGCTGAATACATTATTTAATAACCTTTTAATTAATCTAAATCTAATATGAAATAGTATTTCACCCAAACTAGTTTTTGGTGCTAGGATCTAATGCACTGCAATTTGTGAGCTAGCTCCCCTATACTATAAAAATCAATTAGGTGCTAAACATTTAAAAAAGAAAAAGAAAAAGGGAAAACAAAACAAAACAAATGGGGGGAGGGGGCAGACCCCTCCTGGGCTGCGTGGCCCACTTTCCCCACGGGCCCATGTCAGCCCGCCCCCACTCTTCCTTATCCCCTAGACCCCGAAACCCTAACCCCACCACCCGCACTCCCCCGCCCCACGTCGTTCCCCCCTCCCGATCCAATCTGGATCGGGGACGAGTCCCCCACTCGCCCCACCCCGCTCGCCCCCCTCGCTCCACCACCCCCGATCTAGATCGGGGGGAAAGGCGCCCCGCCGCTGCTCGACACCCCCGCTGCCGTCGCGCACCATGGCGCCTCCGCCCTCGTCGCCGAACCCCGACGCCGCCTGCTTCTGCCTCGCCGCCGAGAGCCGCCTGCCCTCGAATCTTCCTCGCCGGCTCGATGTTCCCGCCACCACGCCGCTGGATGGACGCCCGCCACTCGCCGATGGATGGACGCCGCCACCGCCGACGCTTGCCTCCCGACCTCCTCCTCGGCGGACTCCGCGAGCCTCGCCGACGAACCCCTGCAACGGGGTGAGGACCCCACCCACTCCGCCACCCCTTTTTTCTCCTTTGTCCCCGCTGGTAGCGCCGCCCCGCCTTGTCCGCCATGGCTGCCATCCGCCGCTGTCCCCGCCACGCAGCTGCTCACCACGATTTAGCCGCTGCCGGCGATCCCCCATGCTGTCTCGCACTCAGTGTAACTACCGCCACCTGCGGCCGCACGCCCATGCCCTGCCTCCACCGCTGACGCCGATGCCGACTAAGGCGGCTATTAGTGCCCCACCCTGCCAGAATCTCTTCTCGCCAAGGCCAGTTGCTCAAGGTCGGCCGCCAAGAGCCATGGCCGGGTCCACCTCGAATCGCGCAGGCTGCCTCGTCACCGGCCAAGGCCACAAGGCTGGGTCTAGGGCGCCAAGGCACCCACGCCCGGTAGCCCACCCGTTTAACCCCATGTGCCATTGACAACTGGGCCCCATGCCCCCATTAAAAAAGGGAGAAAAGATTTAGAAAATTAATTAGAAAATTATTAATTAATTAATTAATTAGATAATTAATTAACTTAATTAAATCTGTTAAATTAACCTAATGACTTAATTAAACTAAGTAAACTTGCTTAGTTAGTCTAAGTCAATGACGAACGGGACCCACACGTCAGGTTGACCAGGTCAATGGTCAATGTTGACTGCTGACATCACTTTGATGTCATGCCGACGCTATCATTTACTATTCTCGATAATGTTGGATTTAACTAATTAATTAAATTCCGAAATTAATAAAATCTTTAGAAAATCATATCTTTTAACCGTAACTCGGATTAAAATATTTTCAACAAGAAAGTTGCTCGTAACGATTTAGACGATTCCGGATATGCAACCCGCTCGTCCGCCACACCCTCTAACCTATCGAACTCGAACTATCCCTCCGCCTCTTCATTCGAAAACACTAAACACCGGGATATTTTCCTGATGTTTCCTTCACCGTATCGCCTTATCCCCACGTTAGGTCACCCCTAGCACAACGTATTGCCGCTCCTTGCTTTGTGTTACATTTGATTGCTCGTTATTTATTGTGTTCCCTCCGTTATTTCTTTTCTCGTAGACCCCGAGACCGCCGGGCACCCTAGTATGACTACGGAGTTGACGACCACTACTTGCCGTGAGCAACCAGCAAGCCCCCTTTGATCACCGATATCGCCTACTCTTTCTCTATACTTCTTGCATTAGAGTATCAGTAGCATGTTACCGCTTTCGCTAATCCTATACTCCTCGCATAGCTCGTCCTTGCTACTATCTGTTGTTACCTTTATCTGCTATCCTATCGCTTAGTATAGGATGCTAGTGTTCCATCAAGGCCCTACATTCTTGTCCGCCCCGCCATGCTATACTATCGGGCTGTGATCACTTCGGAGGTGATCACGGGCATATACTATATACTTTACATCGTTACATTACCCGTGATACTGTTCGGAGATGGGGGCTGAAAGGACAGTGGCTCCATCCCGTAGAGGTGGGCCCGGTTCCCGACGGCCCCGATCGTTACTTTGTGGCGGAGCGACAGGCAGGTTGAGACTACCGGTGAGAGGTGGGCCTGCCTGGTCGGCGTCATGGATACTTAACACGCTTAACGAGATCTTGGTATTTGATCCGAGTCCGCCATTTGGTCTATACGCACTAACCATCTACGTGGGAGTAGTTATGGGTATCCCGACGCCGTGGTATCACCAAGCACTTCATGACGCCAACGAATGAGCGGCGGCGCCGCCGATTGGACTGAACGCTCGTTAGGCTAGGTCTGCTTCCGCCGCCCACGCAACGCAGGTGTGCATTGGGCGATGGGCCTGCACTTCGCGGCGCTTAGGTTTAGACCAGCGTGCTGGCCTCTTTGTTGTGCCTAGGTGGGGCTGCGACGTGTTGATCTTCCGCGGCCGGGCATGACCCAGGAAAGTGTGTCTGGCCAAATGGGATCAAGCGTGTTGGGTTATGTGGTGCACCCATGCAGGGAAGTTTAATCTATTCGAATAGCCGTGATCTTCGGTAACAGGACGACTTGGAGTTGTACCTTGACCTTATGACAACTAGAACCGGATACTAAATAAAACACACCCTTCCAAGTGCCAGATATAACCCGGTGGTCGCTCTCTCTCAGGGTTACGAGGAGGGGATCGCCGGGTAGGATTATTGCTATGTGATGCTACTTGGAGGACTTCAGTCTACTCTCTTCTACATGTTGCAAGACGGAGCCTGCCAGAAGCGTAGTCTTCGACAGGATTAGCTATCCCCCTCTTATTCTCGCATTCTGAGTTCACCCACCGATATGGCCCTTTACACATATATCCATGCATATGTAGTGTAGCTCCTGCTTGCAGTACTTTGGATGAGTACTCACGGTTGCCTTGTTCCCCTTTTCCCCTTTCTTTACCCGGTTGCTGCGACTGACGATGGAGCCCAGAGCGACGCCACCGCCGATGACGACTACTACACCGGAGGTGCCTACTACTACGTGCAGCCCATGGACGACGACCTGAGTAGTTTAGGAGGATCCCAGCAGGAGGCCTGCGCCTTTCGATCAGATCCCGGGTTTGTGCTAGCCATCTTATGGCAAACTTGTTTAACTTATGTCTCAGACTCAGATATTGTTGCTTCCGCTGACTCGCCTATGATCGAGCACTTGTATTCGAGCCCTCGAGGCCCCTGGCTTGTATTATGATGCTTGTATGACTTATTTATGTTTTAGAGTTGTGTTGTGATATCTTCCCGTGAGTCCCTGATCTTGATCGTACACATTTGCGTGCATGATTAGTGTACGATTGAATCGGGGGCGTCACAAGTTGGTATCAGAGCCGACTGCCGAAGTTGAGTCTATACTTTACAAAACTTTTACTAACATGGCTGTGCGGCCCATGGGCTCACGTCGCCATTGGGTGGTATTAGGATCTTTTACTCCTCGACCTTTACTCTGGGATTCTGAACGCTCTTCTATTCGGGTTAAATGATTTTGCTAAAAACAAAACTAACTTTAGGTTCTCGATAATACTTTCTCCCGGAGAGCCCCTCACTTCAGATGATCGCCTGCTGCACTAGAAGATTCCGAAGTTACTCTATGATGTTCTCTCGAGTCTTTGTGCCATCACATTTGCGATTTCCTTCCACCGTCAATCCCTATGAAAAACTGCTTACACTTGCCATTTATACAATCATTCCCCGTTGATCTTGTTATTACAAGATGTCCCGACATACTCTTTGTTGTTCCGAAAATCCTTTAAGCTTACTGCCTTGTAGTTCTTTACTACATGAATATACCTATTGAAAATTCCTCGCACTTATTGAGTATCTGTTCATCTCCAGTTGTTCGTTTGCTTCATAAGATACTCTGAAATACTATCCGACCTTCTGAGCATCCTCTTCAAACTATTGCTCGGCAAATACTTGTATGCTTACATTATGGATGCTCCCATATCACTAGCAATATTCACTAGTATCTTTTGACACCATCATTTTGATCCTTTGATTCAGCATGTGTGCGAATGCACACAATCATCTATCAACCCTTCTAAATTATCTTTCCGGCTCAGATGTCATTTTGAACATGAGCTGGTTCTCGACCAAACTAATTGTCATCAATTTTGCCTCTGGTCTATCCAACTTATCCATCCTTGATCAGAGCTTCTGCTTCTGATCCTTTGTTTTGGAAATCATAATTCCTTTGTTAGCTAAGCATCGAATTATTCCAATGTTCTATAATATGATGCCCGTGCATTCTTTCTGGAGTACCGATACTCACATCAGCTCCGGTCGCGGATCGCCTGATCCATTGTTGGATTTCATCCGACATCGCCCTTCATATTCAATCACTTTGGAAGTTCTTTCTCCATTCGTAAATCCTACCTCTCGATTGACCAACCATGCTCGCTTTCGAGCTGGTGGTATTTACTATTGAAGCTTGTGGTATATGTTTCCATGATACCCTCGACGGGTTGAACCTATGCCTTCCTTTATATGTGTGAACTCGAAGTTTTCACGAGTCATACTCATCTGGTATTTCACCGTAAAACTTTCAACACTAATGCCTTTATCAAAGCGAGAAGTGAATGGAAGGTTATACATTGAAGAAGTGGAGTCGACCTTGAACTTTGTGTTCATGCCCATGGACACGATGTAGATCCTATCATGGAAACTTCTTGTAATAATAACTATTTTCTTGATAAATATCATCCGCATCTGTGAATTGATCCTTCGCAACCGTGGTTCCGACCATGTTTGTTCTCCCTTGATTCTATTTCTCAGACAAGTTAGAGTACTTGTCTTCTGCAGAGCATTACCCCAGTCCAACCTCTACTTTGATCTGTCGTTGAGTGTTACCCCCTGGTATCTCGAGATTATCATGGAACTGCATAACTTCTTATGAGTTCTTCATCAAGTGCTACCTTCCCCCTAATTCCAATTTTTCACGGGCTCTGAGTTATTAAACACTCAAAGACACCTATAACTGAACCGAGTCCGCACTACGGTTCAACAACTCTCCAGTAAGCTTCTATAAGTACGAGTTTGTACCCGATCACGCCATTCTTAGCCTGTTTGGCTATATCATTGTCTTGATGATTTCAAACTGTGCTACCTGGTCCTTATTCTCGGAGCACCAATTTGCGACGATAGCTAAGCTTACGTCGATCTTCCTCGTCATACCCCTTTCACCTTAAACAACAAGCTTGAGTTCGAGTTTGTGTCCTACACATGGTCCCAAGAACATTTCGCTTCATCAATCCTTTGACTTGATGTCATTACTGTTTGATTACATCTCCATGAAACCTCTCGACAGAATTTGTCATGATCATCATCAACATTCTGAGTTCCTCCAGGATATCTATTGAATTCATGATGAGAAATACCATCCTTGCCCCTCGATGGTTTGTATTATCATCGGCAACGCAATGCCTCCCTCCAACACAAACCTGCTCATGTTTTCTCAGATACCTTGAGTTCCTTCCTACCCATTGGTGTTATGTTCTACTTTGGAATATTGCCATCTTTTATGTCAAGGATGTCTTGGGAATTTCACCACCTCTTAAAAATTCTTGGTATGGTGATACTTCTCACCATCACCATTCTTCCTTGGTCCCCGTGTTGTTTTTAACCAGCATACCAATAGATGCGGTTTGAGTTCTGTATTTAGCAACCCTATTGCTTTGAAGTTAACGATCGACAGCTCGCTTCTAGACCGTTGACTATTGAATCGTCCCTCTAACATTGATCTTGCTGCCTAAGGTCATATTCCGGGCGCACCTTTCAACCAATGTTTAATTGTGTATGTTTTCCTCGAGCATACTTCCTTATATCATTTGATCTCACAAATGTTATCTCCTTGTTCACTTAATTGTGGAAATCCATCTTTTGGAAATCTCGATGAATTGCCGTTGAGTTCACCAGACACCTCCTTGTCCTCTCCTTGGGTTAATGATGGACTCTTGTTAACGGAAATCACTTCATAGTTCATTTCCCCGAGAATCTTACAATGTTTTCTCGACTATTTGTGTCGCACCCTTTTCTTCTCAGGCATCCTGAGTCTGAGGTATCATGACACCAATCGGATCTGAATCTTGGTCAGATATGATGGTTGGGACCTATTTCCAAGAGTTGTAACATTGATCTCTACGTAACCCGGTAAGGTGGTGTCTTTGCTTAGCACCCTTGGCCAGAGGACCTATTGTTATAATTTTCCTTTTTAGCAATGTTAACCATTCTTCCAAGAGGAAATTGAAAGACTTATTCTACAAGTTGTTCCTGATGAATCCATTGAGTATCTAAAGTCCGACCTTTGCTTGAAGACCATGTCAATGCTATCTCGAAGCATGTCTGTGGTACTCCGATTTTCAACAAGAACATTTGAAGCCCAATGCTAAATGTTTCTTGCTCAATTATCCAAACACCGATGTATGGGTAATGTCATGAAAATTCTCTCCCCTACCTAAAGAGTTTTCTACATTATATCCTGTCATGGATATCATGCTCTGCTTATCCTTGGGAAGGATATACCCCTGAAATATGTGTTTAAACACAATTTCCTTTCCATTGTTCTGTTTAATCCGAGAATCTCATTTTCCTTTCCATTGGTTTGCTTAACCCTTCTTGTGATCTATATGTAAAACACCTTGGTGTACAAACCGTGTCAGTAAGACCCTGTTTCTATTGTTGATGACATTCCGGTAACCACGGATGGATGAGGATTTTGCCTATTGGTCCGTCTCGTTCAACGAGCAGGAAAATGGTTCTCTTCGTCCCTCGCCATTGGTATCAATGTTGTTGCCGACATAACTGACAGGCTGCCCTCTGACATGCCTTGCTATCGTGACCGTGCAAGATGACAGACCCCTTCCTACCTTTAACCCACATGGTGGGTCCATAACCCACAGTTCCCAGGATCGAAACCTGACTCTTCCATACCCCCTGTACCCAAGGTTGTTCCTCACGCGTGGCCTCATATGTAATTCTTGAGCCACCTTCCAAGAGATCATCAACTTTGGCATCAGACGCAATACTTATTCTTGTTGCTCTGAACCCCTTTCAACTTCTGATTAGGCCATCGAACGATTGCTTGCCATTGGAAACTTCTCATGGTACCTTCTTACTTTACTCTCGATAATTTCTTAAGTATCTATTCAAGAGTTACTTTCTACCACATTCCCTGAGTTATCTGCCAGATAGTTGTCCTTGAAGGTCCGTTCTTCAGAAGTTACCCCTTATCATTATCGTAAATACGATGGAGTTCCTGAAGAAGGGACGACAACCTCATCATGATGCATTGATGCATAGGAATGAAGACATCAGCGCTATGGATCGACCACTTCGAGAAGAGCAACCAAGACCGAGAAGAATCGTTAGAATTTCGTAACCTATTCTTCCCCCTTGCACCCCTCTTAAATCTCGGGACGAGATTTCTTGTAGTGGAGGAGAATTGTGACGCCCGGATAATTAAGCTACAGTAACCTTCTACTAATGATGCCACGTCGCCATGATTACTGTTGCTAATCTCGCGTTAGTTCAAAATGATTCAAATTCAAAATTTAATTAAAGTCAAACAACAAAAGTTTTCAAACCTAAAAACTAAAATGTTCAATAAATAGTAGATAAATCAGAGGCTAGGATAAAATCGTAAACAACATTGTTGAAATATGATAAGTCATCTAAACAATCTCAAACAGTGGCTGAATACATTATTTAATAACCTTTTAATTAATCTAAATCTAATATGAAATAGTATTTCACCCAAACTAGTTTTTGGTGCTAGGATCTAATGCACTACAATTTGTGAGCTAGCTCCCCTATATTATAAAAATCAATTAGGTGCTAAACATTTTAAAAAGAAAAAGAAAAAGGGAAAACAAAACAAAACAAATGGGGGGAGGGGGCAGACCCCTCCTGGGCTGCGTGGCCCACTTTCCCCACCGGCCCATGTCGGCCCGCCCCCACTCTTCCTTATCCCCTGGACCCCGAAACCCTAATCCCACCACCCACACTCCCCCGCCCCATGTCGTTCCCCCCTCCCGATCCAATCTGGATCGGGGACGAGTCCCCCACTCGCCCACCCCGCTAGCCCCCCTCGCTCCCCGATCTAGATCGGGGAAACTCCCGTCCGCGCCGACACCCCCACTGCCGTCGCGCACCATGGCGCCTCCACCCTCGTCGCCGAACCCCGACGCCGCCTGGTTCTGCCCCGCCATCACCGAGAGCCGCCCCGTCCCCGACTCTTCCTTACCGGCTCCGATGCCCCGCCACCTCGCCGATGGATGGACGCCGCGCCGCCTACCGTCGACGCTTGCCTCCCCAACCTCCTCCCCGGCGGACTCCGTCGAGCCTCGCCGGTGAACCCTGCAACGAGGGTGAGGACCCCAACCTACTCCGCCTACCCATTTTTCTCCTCTGTCCCCGTCGCTAGCGCCGTCCCCGCCTGTTGTCCGCCATGGTCGCGCTCCGGCCGCGTCCCGCCTGGCCGAGCGCGTGCTCACCACGTATTTAGCCACACCCGGTGACCCCCCCTGCGGCTGTCTGCACCCAGTGCAACTACCGCCGCCACCTGCGGCCGCACGCCCACGCCCTGCCTCCGCCGCTGACGCCGATGCCGACTAAGGCGGCTATTAGTGCCCCACCCTCGCCAGAATCGCTTCGCCGCCGCCAGAGTTGCCAAGGGGTCGGCCGGCTAAGAGCCATGGCCGCCCCACCTCGAATCGAGGCTGGCTAATGGCCACGGCTGGCCAAGGCCAAGGCCCGGGTTCAGGCGCCAAGGCACCCACGCCTGTAGCCCACCCGTTTAACCCCCTATGCCATTGACAACTGGGCCCCATGCCCCCATTAAAAAAAGGGAGAAAAGATTTAGAAAATTAATTAGAAAATTATTAATTAATTAATTAATTAGAAAATTAATTAACTTAATAAAATCTGTTAAATTAACCTAATGACTTAATTAAACTAAGTAAACTTGCTTAGTTAGTCTAAGTCAATGACGAACGGGACCCACACGTCAGGTTGACCAGGTCAATGTTGACTGCTGACATCACTCTGATGTCATGCTGACGTCATCATTTACTATTCTGGATAATGTTGGATTTAATTAATTAATTAAATTCCAGAAATTAATAAAATCTTTAGAAAATCATATCTTTTAATCCGTAACTGGGATTAAAATATTTTCAACATGAAAGTTGCTCAGAACGATGAGACGATTCCGGATACGCAACCCGTTCGTCCGCCACACCCCTCTAACCTATCGAACTCGCAACTTTCCCCCTCCGGCTCCTCTGCCCGAAAACACGAAACACCGGGGATATTTTCCCGGATGTTTCCCCCTTCACCGGTATCGCCTATCCCTACGTTAGGTCACCCCTAGCACAACGTATTGCCGCGTCTTGCTTTGTGTTACATTTGATTGATCTTTTATTTATTGTGTTCCCCCTCCGTTACTTCTTTCCGGTAGACCCCGAGACTGTCGGCGACCCTAGTTTGACTACGGAGTTGACGACCACTACTTGCCAGAGCAACCAGGCAAGCCCCCCCTTTGATCACCAGATATCGCCTACTCTTCTCTATACTGCTTGCAATACAGTGGTGTAGCATGTTACTGCTTTCAGTTAATCCTATACTCCTGCATAGCCTGTCCTTGCTACTACTGTTGTTACCTTTATCTGCTATCCTCTCGCTTAGTATAGGATGCTAGTGTTCCATCGGTGGCCCTACATTCTTGTCCGTCCCGCCATGCTATACTCTTGGGATGTGATCACTTGGGAGGTGATCACGGGCATATACTATATACTTTACACTGTTACATTACCGTGATACTGTTCGGAGATGGGGCTGAAAGGACAGTGGCTCCATCCCGGTAGAGGTGGGCCTGGGTTCCCGACGCCCCGACCGTACTTTGTGGCGGAGCGACAGGGCAGGTTGAGACTACCTGGTGAGAGGTGGGCCTGGCCTGGTCGGCGTCATGGATACTTAACACGCTTAACGAGATCTTGGTATTTGATCTCGAGTCCGCCATTTGGTCTATACGCACTAACCATCTACGTGGGAGTAGTTATGGGTATCCCGACGTCGTGGTATCAGCCGGCACTTCGTGACGCCAAGAATCGAAGCGGCGCGCCGGATTGACTGGAACGCCATTAGGCTAGGTCTGCCTCGCCGCCCACGCAATGTGCGTGTGTGCATTGGGCGATGGGCCTGCACTTGTCGCGCTTAGGTTTAGACCGGCGTCTGGCCTCTCAGTGTGCCTAGGTGGGGCTGCGGCGTGTTGATCTTCCGCGACCGGCATGACCCAGAAAGTGTGTCCGCCAAATGGGATCAAGCGTGTTGGGTTATGTGGTGCACCCTGCAGGAAGTTTAATCTATTCAATAGCCGTGATCTTCGTAATGGACGACTTGGAGTTGTACCTTGACCTTATGACAACTTGAACCGGATACTAAATAAAACACACCCTTCCAAGTGCGAGATATAACCCGGTGGTCGCTCTCTCTCGTGGTTACGAGGAGGGATCGCTGGTAGGATTATTGCTATGTGATGCTACTTGGAGGACTACAGTCTACTCTCTTCTACATGTTGCAAGACGGAGGCTGCTGGCGTTAGTCTTCGACAGTGATTAGCTATCCCCTCTTATTCGCATTCTGCAGCTCAGTCCACCGATATGGCCCTTTACACATATATCCATGCATATGTAGTGTAGCTCCTTGCTTGCAGTACTTTGGATGAGTACTCACGGTTGCCTTGTTCCCCTTTTCCCCTTTCTTTACCCGGTTGCTGCGACTGCACGATGGAGCCTGTGAGCGACGCCACCGTCGATGATTTACTACTACACGGAGGTGCCTACTACTACGTGCATCCCATGGACGATTTAATTGAATAGTTTAGGAGGATCCAGCAGGAGGCGTCGCGCTCTTTCGATCTGTATCCCAGTTTGTGCTAGCCATCTTATGGCAAACTTGTTTAACTTATGTCTGTACTCAGATATTGTTGCTTCCGCTGACTCGCCTATGATCGAGCACTTGTATTAGAGCCCTCGAGGCCCCTGGCTTGTATTATGATTCTTGTATGACTTATTTATGTTTTAGAGTTGTGTTGTGATATCTTCTCGTGAGTCCCTGATCTTGATCGTACACATTTGCGTGCATGATTAGTGTACGATTGAATCGGGGGCGTCACACATAATGACTCCTCGAGGGCCTGGCATCTTGAGCTTGAGGTATGCGTAGTGCGGCACCGCATTGAACTTTGCAAATGCGGTTCGTCCGAGCAGTGCGTGATAGCCACTACGGAACGGGACTATTTCAAGATTAACTCCTCGCTCGAAATTATCTGGGATCCAAGACCACCTCAAGTGTAACTGAGCCTGTACATTTGGCCTCTACACCTGGTATGACGCCTTTAAAGGTCGTCTTTGTGGGTTTAATCCTTGAGGGATCTATGCCCATTTTTCACACTGTATCCTAATAAAGCAGGTTCAGGCTGCTGCCGCCGTCCATAAGGACTCTAGTGAGGTGAAATCCGTCAATCATTGGGTCTAGGACCAATGCGGTGAATCCGCCATGGCGGATGCTAGTGGGGTGGTCCCTTCGATCAAAGGTGATCGGGCAGGAGGACCATGGGTTGAACTTTGGGGCGACTGGCTCCAACGCATATACGTCCCTGAGTGCACGCTTCCGCTCCCTTTTGGGTATGTGGGTTGCGTATATCATGTTCACTGTCCGCACTTGAGGGGGGAAGCCCTTCTGTCCCCTATTGTTCGGCGGCCGGGGCTCCTCCTCGTCATCGCTATGCAGCCCCTTGTCTATGTTTTCGGCACTTAACTTGCCTGCCTGCTTGAACACCCAACAATCCCTGTTGGTGTGATTGGCTGGTTTTTCGGGGGTGTCATGTATCTGGCACGAGCGATCGAGTATTCGGTCCAAACTGGACGGGCCCGGAGTATTTCTTTTAAATGGCTTTTTCCACTCACCGGGTTTAGAGCCTCTGAATCCGGCATTAACTGCCGTATTCTCAGCATTGTCGCCATTAATGTGGCGCTTGTGCTTGTTGCGACGCGACCCGTCATTGCTGTCCTTAGTATCCGAATTACCAAGGCTCTTGGTCATGTTATTGCTACGAGCTAGCCAGCTGTCTTCTCCCGCGCAAAAGCGGGTCATGAGTGTTGTGAGGGCTGCCATGGATTTCGGCTTTTCCTGTCCTAGGTGCCGGGCAAGCCATTCGTCACGGATGTTATGTTTGAAGGCTGCGAGGGCCTCTGCGTCTGGACAGTCGACTATTTGATTTTTCTTAGTTAGGAACCATGTCCAGAATTGTCTGGCCGATTCCTCTGGCTACTGAATTATGTGGCTTAGGTCATCGGCGTCTGGTGGTCGCACATAGGTGCCCTGGAAATTATCGAGGAATGCGGCTTCCAGGTCCTCCCAACAACCAATTGACTCTGCTGGCAAGCTGTTAAGCCAATGCCGAGCTGGTCCTTTAAGCTTGAGTGGGTGGTATTTGATGGCGTGTAGATCATCACCGCGGGCCATGTGGATATGAAGGAGATAATCTTCGATCCATACCGCAGGATCTGTTGTGCCATCGTATGATTCGATGTTTATGGGTTCGAAACCCTCGGGGATTTGATGATCCATTACATCATCCGTGAAGCATAGTGGGTGTGTGGCGCCTGCAGATCGGGCTATATCACGACGTAGCTCAAATGAGCTTTGTCTACTATGTTCGGCCCAGCCGGAATTGCCATATCCGGCATGACGGTTATCGTCACGTGTCGTGGGGCGCCCACGCGATCCGTAGATCGATCTTGTTTTCCTTGCCTTGTCTTCCAATATATCTCGCAGGTATGGCGCATTTCCCCATGCCTTGGTATTTTTGGAGCGACGCCGGGGTGCGGCTTGAGTGGAGGGCCGAGAGGCCTCTCTGTCGCGGCCACGAGGTGGCCGGTCGGCCGCGTCGTGCGCTGGTGATGTGGGTTTAGGTGCTTCCTCCTCTAATCGGGGTAGCAGCCTGCGCTTTGGGTAGCTCTTGGAGGGGCGCTCGAGTTCAGATTTTCGCCGCAAGGACATCAGTCCATCTGTCGGCTAGCAAGTCTTGGTCAGCTCTAAGTCTGTTGCTGTTTTTCTTGAGGTTGCTCGTCGTGGCCATAAGCCACTGCTCAAACGCTCTTGTTCGATGGGATCCTCGGCACGACAAATTCGCCATCATCGAGGCTTGCCTCGCCTTCGAGGGAGGCATGTAATTATCGCCCTCTACCTCTCTGTCTGCCGCTCTCTCATGAGGGCTGGCTTCTCCATCCTCCCGTGCTGAATCCTGCTAGAGGGGTTGTCTTCGCCACTGTCCGGGTGTTATTATCTCCGTGCCGAATCGCCGCTTTTGCTTTGGCGGATTTAGAGCGCGCCACGACGCCGGCGCTTAGGCTGCTTCTTGAGGGTCATATTCCGTTGTTCCATCGCCATTCCTTCTTTTGGGGTGTCCACCATGTATATGTCGATGACGAGGTGGCCTTCCAAAGGCCCTCAGAGGCGCTGGTTCTGGTCATCTCCTGCATCGGCGCCCATACCGCCAATGTCTTCGAGTCGAAGTCGAGCATGTCGGTTAAATCATCAACAATGGCTACGAAGTGGGTGGTGGGTGGGCTTTGAATTTCTTCGTTGTCCGTGATCCCAACCTTGCTGACCATAGTCCGCCAGGGCTCTCCGATAAAGAGAGAGACTTTAGCGAATTCAGGATGTAGCCAAGGGCGAGTGCTGAAAGATGTCCGCGGCGGCAAACTCCATGATTGGCGCCCAATCAGATTCGATTGGCAGGGGCGCAAAGGACAAGGCTGGTATTCGGCTCAATCGCCGTATAGATTGCAGCCCCCGAGGCGGTGTCTAGCCACCCGTCCTCGATTGGCGCAGTCGGCTCCGAGCTAAGGGTAAGAGCGTACACTGGTGCGGCCTCCAGGACACTGTTCGGCGGCAGAGCTAGATCTTTCCCATCGTGACTGTGCGGCGCGCGTGGCTGTGGCTCGAACCCGTCGAAGATCAAGTCTACGCGGACGTCAGCCGTGTAGTTCAAACTTCCAAATCTGACCTGATGGCCAGGGGCGTAGCTTTCGATCTGCTCCAGATGGCTGCTTAATTGGCCATGGTGCAAAGCTGCCGAATACAAAGATCTTTCCGGGGAGAAAAGTCTCACCCTGGACCGCATCAGTATTGATAATCGGAGGAGCCATCGGGCCTAAAGGTGACGACACAGCAGGAACTCTCAATGAAAGCACCAATGTCGGTGTCAAACCGCGGATCTCGGTAGGGGTCCCGAATGCATCTAGGCGGATGGTAACAGGAGACAAGGGACACGATGTTTTTACCCAGGTTCGAGCCCTCTCGATGGAGGTAAAACCCTACTCCTGCTTGATTAATGTTGATGATATGGGTAGTACAAGAGTAGATCTACCACGAGATCAGAGAGGCTAAACCCTAGAAGCTAGCCTATGGTATGATTGATGTTCGTCCTACGGACTAAAACCCTCTGGTTTATATAGACACCGGAGAGGGCTAGGGTTACACAGAGTCGGTTACAATGGGAGGAGATCTACATATCCATATCGCCAAGCTTGCCTTTCACACCAAGGAAAGTCCCATCCGGACACGGGACAAAATCTTCAATCTTGTATCTTCATAGTCCAGGAGTCTGGCCAAAGGTTATAGTCCGGCCATCCAGACACCCCCTAATCTAGGACTCCCTGAGCCACCGTTTGAGAAATGCTACTGTCTTGCTTGCTTTCCCATTTAGATAAGGTAGATGCTTCTTTTTGTTGGCTTCTGTGTCATCCACCGTTATTGACCACTAATTGTTTCCTTTGCACCTCTGTGTAAACAGGGTTATCTACTTCACCTTGTTGCCATTGTGACCTTTTGTTGCACTGCACAAAACACTTTTGTTATAAGAGTGTTTTGTGCAGTTCAACCAAAATGTCACACCGAGAATGTTGCTTGATTGCTTGGTCTTAGTGGAACTGCACAAGAGGAGATCTTACTTCCTATCCGTTAAGGCGAATTTGGTTTAGATCTTCTTCTTGTGAGTTGTTTGAATTCCGCATCATGAGAGGTCAGTACTAGCCTTCTTTCACATGATTCTGCAGTGTGCTTTCATATGTTGTGCTACTTGTACGATAATGTTGCTTTATTTTAGTGAACTGCACAAATGGAGACAAGACTTCCAATCTGTATGTGCACCGTAATATCCCATTGAGGTAAGGTAATGATATTTCACAACTGCTGGCCTGTATTTTGCCACTTTCATCAGAAAATTAAGTTTAGTACTATACTTGTGCTCCCTAATTGACATGTCAAATTTTACATTGAAGGCGAAGCTTGTCTGTGATTGAACCAAGTGATGAAGGGGAAGAACAAGAGGAAGAAAAACAAAAATCAACTCCCGGTGCTGTAATGAAGCACTGGAACTGTGATGACACAAGTAATGATATAGTTTTGCATCTTAATTTATTGATATGGCTGGAACGAGCAATAGTTTTGCCACTGATATGATGCCATACGCAATTATCTCTACTTGTGCAAACAGGGATCTTCTTTGAAGATACCATATATTTTAGTGGAACTGCACAAGAAGATGTTGGAAACATTAAACTAATCGAGGAGTATATAGTAAGCATGGCCACCCCCGTAGATAGCAATAGTGAAGGAAATATGCCCTAGAGGCAATAATAAAGTTATTATTTATTTCCTTATATCATGATAAATGTTTATTATTCATGCTAGAATTGTATTAACCAGAAACATAATACATGTGTGAATATATAGACAAAACAGTATGTCGCTAGTATGCCTCTACTTGACTAGCTTGTTAATCAAAGATGGTTATGTTTCCTAACCATGAACAAGGAGTTGTTATTTGATTAACAAGGTCACATCATTAGTTGAATGATCTGATTGACATGACCCATTCCGTTAACTTAACACTTGATCGCTTAGTATGTTAATGCTTTCTTCATGACCCATACATGTTCCTATAACTATGAGATTATGCAACTCCGCTTACGGAGGAACACTTTGGTACTACCAAACGCCACAACGTGAATCGGGTGATTATAAAGGAGTATTACAGGTGTCTCCAAAGGTACTTGTTGGGTTGGCGATTTCGAGATTAGGTTTTGTCATCCGATTGTCGGAGAGGTATCTCCAGCCTTCTCGGTAATACACATCACTTAAGCCTTGCAAGCATTACAACTAATGAGTTAGATGTGAGATGATGTATTACGGAACGAGTAAAGAGACTTACCGCAACGAGATTGAACTAGGTATTGGATACCGACGATCGAATCTCGGGTAAGTAACATACCGATGACAAAGGGAACAACGTATGTCGTTATGCGGTTTGACCGATAAAGATCTTCGTAGAATATGTAGGAATCAATATGGGCATCCAGGTTCCGCTGTTGGTTATTGACCGAGAATGGTTCTAGGTCATGTCTACATAGTTCTCGAACCCGTAGGGTCCGCACGCTTAACGCTTCGATGACAGCTTCATTATGAGTTTATAAGTATTGATGCACCAAGGTTGTTCGAGTCCCGGATGTGATCACGGACATGACGAGGAGTCTCGAAATGGTCGAGACATAAAGATTGATATATTGGAAGCCTATGTTTGACTTCGAAGGGTTCCGAGTGAAAACATGAAGTTACGAACACCGGGGTTACTGAACTCCCGGGGTATATGGGCCTTCATGGGCCACAAGGAGAAGAGGAAGGGCCGGCCAGGTGGGCTGCGCGCCCCTCCCCCTCTAGTACGAATAGGACAGGAGAGGGGGCGGCGCCTTCCTCTTTCCCTCCCCAATCCTACTCCAACTAGGAGAGGGGGAGTCCTACTCCCTGGGAGTAGGACTCCTCCTTGCGCGCCCCCCTTGGGCCGCCACCTCCCCTTGTCTCCTTTACATACGGGGCAGGGGCACCCCATGACACACAAGTTGATCTACGGATCTTTCCTTAGCCGTGTCGGTGCCCCTTTCCACCATATTCCACTTCGTCATATCGTCATGAGCTTAGGCGAAGCCTCGCGCCGAGAAGTCATATCGTCATGAGCTTAGGCGAAGCCCTGCGCCGGTGGAGCATCATCATCGCCACCACGCCGTCGGTTGACGGAACTCATCCCGACACCTTGCTGGATCGGAGTCCGGGATCGCCATCGAGCTGAACGTGTGCGTAACTCGGAGGTGCCGTACGCTCGTGCTTGGATCGGTCGGATCGTGGAGACGTTTACTACATCAACAGCGTTGTTATAACGCTTCGCTTTCGGTTCACGAGGGTACGTGGACGGACACTCTCCCTCTCGTTGCTATGCCATCACCATGGTCTTGCGTGATCGTAGGAAATTTTTGAAATTACTACGCTCCCCAACAAATAGATGGTTCCGAGAAGTGCTTCATCCAGATGCTCTACACAATCAGCCTCCCGACAAATGTTGGTACTCACCCACTGATTTCATCCATATGATTGAGCTTTGTCATCTCTATTGGTGTCGTATACTGTTTAGATACCGCCATGAAAAAGTGGTATTGTCCTTGAGAAGTGCTTCATCCGTGCTGTTTTAAATATTTCCTTTCCTTTTTTTCGAGCAAACAGGATCATCTTCCTCTCAAGAAGAATATGGAGTACGTGAAGTGACTAGTTCCGATTATGCCGTGATGAAGAAGCCATGTCTATCTTCTCATCAGAAGGAGCAGTTGAAGGATGGTTACATTACTCCCCACAAGACCAAACTAACTTCAGCTCAGAAGGACTGACAAATCTCCATTTTTTTGCTGTGATGCGCGAGTACAATGTTGTTCTAGAATTCTTTCTGGTGAGTTCCATTTTTCAAAAAGTGTGCTCTACATGGACCATGTATGTGCCTGTTGAAACTGTCCATATGATTGAGCTTTGTCATCTCTATTGGTGTCGTGCTACTGTTTAGATACTGTCATGAAAAAGGGGTATTGTCCTTGAGAAGTGCTTCATCTGTGTTGTTTTAAATATTTCCTTTCCTTTTTTTTCGAGCAAACAGGGATCATCTTCCTCTGAAGAAGAATATGGAGTATGTGAAGTGACTAGTTCCGATTATGCCAGAATGAAGAAGCCCTGCTCTATCTTCTCATCGGAAGGAGCAGTTGAAGGATGGTTACATTACTCCCCACAAGACCAAACTAACTTCAGCCGAGAAGGACCGACAAATCTCCATTTTTTGTTGTGATGCGAGTACAATGTTGTTCTAGGATTCTTTCTGGTGAGTTCCATTTTTCTAAAAGTGTGCTCTACATGGACCATGTATGTGCCTGTTGAAACTGTCAATTCATAGTACAGTTTGCTTTATACTAATCACTTTTTTGTATTTGTGCAAACAGGGGTGCTCAGCTTGATTTCAACGGGAACTGCACAAAATGTTCATGAATACATTGAATCATTCAATTCATTTCCACCACAAGAAAGGAGGTGCCCATAAGTTCAAGGCGTTGCAACATATAAGGGCGAAATCATACAAGCTACGCGCGAATTTGGTAGATTTTGGTGGAACTGCACAAAAAGAACATCTGGTTTATTTAGCACGAGGTGCCATGTCAATGTCCGAACTGATGGCAAACCCTGTCCATTCCACAATCGTAGGCATTTGATATTTTGGAATGGGACAACCTTGTCAAATTTTGCTCATCGATTTTAGCAAGATATCGCTTGATATTTTCGATGGGACGCCTTTGCTGTCGTCAATGCCGATCAATTTTTATTTATTCTTTAGTTGTGAAGTAAATATTTCCTCTGACATGTGAGTCGTTGAGATGCATAATCATCGATTGTTTTGAATGTTCTCTATGAATTGCCAGGCCTGTGTGTTTGATTGCAATGTACAGAAACGCTAAAAAGCTGCTCAAACTCTTTGTACTCCTTATGTTCCTTTTTACTTTGCACATTGTGAAAGTGCATACTTTTTTGTATAAGATTGGTCAAAGTAGAGATACTTTGACTGTAGACAAAACTTGTATGCAGACTAGAAAGGACCGGAGGGAGTACATGTGAAACTGCTGCAAACGTGGTGATCACCCTGGAAATAATGCTAGTACGTATTGTTTTGCATGTTCATCCAATGCTAGTGATACAGGAATTCAAACTAATCGAAATAAATTCATTCATACACGGTCGGATTTCATATAAACATGCCGGATTTCATTACATTTCATACATTCTTCAACTAAAAAGGGGTGTTTGTGGCCGCATGCATCTCCTAGATGCAGAGGCCGGGGGTCATCCTCCTTTTCTAAAAATAACTAAAAAGGGCTGCGCTGGAGGTATAATTAATTAACTGAAGCTACCCACCTGTGTCCCGCTGAGCCGAACAGAAAGCTTGGATTTAATCGCAGGTGTAGTTATGAATCGACATGTGGCCTGTTGGGCCCATGTGTCAGTCAGCCAACTGCACCAGCAGTTAAGTAGAAGCAGCTTTCTTCTCCAGCGCAGCTCTCCGACTCCACGTCGCCACCAAGAGGCTAACCGATCGTCAATGGTCAACCCGCCTAGCTTGGCTTCAGCCGGAGGGTAGCAGCGGTGGCCTTACTTGGACCCAAGCGGCGGCGACCTACCGTGTTCTACTCTTCTTCGTTTTCTGTGTGGCGCGGCCTTGTTGGCAGCGGGGCGGGGCCTCGGGCGGAACCGGCGATGTCCTCTGTCTCGTTGCCGGCGGGCGGCGCCTCAGTGGAGCGGTGGAAATCCTCCCCCACGTTTCCGACAGGGTGGGGCCTCGGCTGAGCCGGCGATGTCCTCTGCCTCGTTGTTGGCGGGGCAGGGCCTCGGCGGAGCCGGCGATGTCCTCTGCCTCGTTGTTGGCACTGCGGGGCCTCGGCGGAGCCGGCGGTGTCCTCTGCCTCATTGTTGGCATCGCGGGGCCTCGGCGGAGTAGGGCGTCGTCGACGCCAGCGGAGCGGGGACTCGTCGGAGCCAGCATTGTCCTCTGCCTCGTACTTGGTCTCGCCAAACAGCGCCTCGCCTGCTTCATCGCCCTCTTTGCTAGCCTCTTTGTAGGCAGCCGCACCCTCCGCCACCCGCATGCGGTACTGCCAGCGCTTGAGGCGGCCCTTGCGGGCGGAGCGGTACGAGTCGAGCAGCGCCGCCCGCTCCGCGGCGATCTGCTCCTCCGCCTGCAGGTGCTCCTGGAGGAGATGGTGGTTATAGGCGGCGTCGGCCTGCGCCTCCCGGAACTTCTCCTCACGCATCGGCCTCACTCTGTCCATATATTGGGCACGGGCTTCGCCGATGGTCATGGTGCAATGCACCGGCGAGGATGGCGCGGAGGAGGGGGTTGGCGCCGGATCATCGACTACCATGTTCTCCATTAGAACGTCGTCGTCCTCCGGCTGCCTGCCGGCCAGCCGGTCGGCAACAATGGTTGCCATCTCCTTGTGGTCCGTCGTTCGCCCGTCCCGAAGAGCGCTGGAGCGCGAGGAAGCCATGGTGGGCAGTAGTGGTGTGGACAGGAGAAAGGGAACGGATGCGGATGGCTGCAGCTATGGTCGGCGCAGCAGTTTATATAGCAATGGTGGGCGGGCAGAGGGACGGACGTGTGGCGCCGGAGTAGCCGCCTCGGCAACCACATATCATTAATGTGTGCGGCAGATGGACGGACGGACGGCACTTGTGTCGTTTGAAGGCGGAGCAATCGCCTGCACCGGAAGCGGGCGGCCGCGCCGATCAAGCCGGCGGAAGCGGCGGGCGATGTCAGAACCCCGATTCCAAGTCACATCGATCTAGCCGGTAACACCTCATATCACTTTGCGGCCTCACGCACGGTATTCCCACAGGTGTCGCCTTACCATGGCCCGGGACCGCTTATGCCTTTTGGCTCACGATATGATAGTGTCGCTAGCATCCATATGACAGAGAACCCGGCCGACATGGCTAGTCGAGAACCCAAAGCGCACTAACCCATGCGGACAGGCATACATGAATCACATCGAACATGTCGGTCATCAACGATGAACTGGCTGTAGCACTGGCTAACAGGACTCCGCAACCCGGCTGTAGCAGGCTAGGCAGGACTACGGATATCACCGCGACATTTCCCGAAGGGACAGATATAGGAACGAAGTGAAAGACATGCCGCCCGATCAAGTGTCCAAAGCAGTAGTGCTGGGCTAGCAGGACTCGTGAACCGGGCAGAAGCGGACTACTATCGCCAGAAGCACTAGACTACATTTCCCCATATGAGAGGCTGCCAAGGATAAACAACTAGATTGTCGGATCCCACACATACCAAGCATTTCAAACATACACACAATATGCTCAATATGTGTAAATACAACATGGCATCACAACATAACTCTACGACTCAAATATTTATTCATTCGGCCGAGGAGCGAGATATTACAAACATGGGTCTCATGACCCAACACTCGAAAGCATACAAGTCAAAGCACAAGCGAAACTTAACATGTCCGAGTACGACATCTACAAATGAAAAAGGCCGAGAAGCCCGACTATCTACCAGATCTGCCGAGGGCACAAGATCGTAGCTGAGGTAACAAGCTAAACGTCAAGTCCACATGGAACTACTAGCGAGACCGACGCCTCTCGCAAAACATGAAATAAGCAAACGTGAGTACAAATGTACTCAGCAAGACTTACATCGTAACTAACTACATATGCATCAAGATCAACAAAGGGGTGGTGGAGTTTGACCGCAGCAAGCCAGCTTTGACTCGTGGCTATCCTGAACTACGATCGCAAGTAACTCTTTTGAGGTGGCGCTTACACGAGTCCACATATTCACCATATCAATACACCACTATGGATCCGCCTCCGCCTCCCTCACGAGAACGCCATCCATAGCACTCACGCTTATCTTGCGCATTTTAGAGTATCCACTTTCACTTGTCTATGAACTGATATAGGCAACCCAGAAGTCCTTTCCCGCGGACACGGCTATTCGAATAGATCATATTAACCCTGCAGGGGTGTACTTCTTTACACACCCTCTCACCACTTACGCCGTTTACACAACATGTACTCGGCAACCTTCAAGCGGAAGCCCAACGTGGGTGTCGGCCACGGCCTACCTAAACACTCAAGTCCCTAGTCCAGGTTTATCGCCTATTCGGGTTCCATCCGCAGGGAGTCCGGCCGAGGTTTCCACTAACGGCCCCGAACGATGTGTGCAGGGTTCCCGAGATAGCAAACGGGCATTCGGTACACCGGGCCATGGTGTATCTACCGCATCATAGCCCACCCCTAGGGTCAGCGCCACGCACGGCCTCCAACACATATCCTACAAACACCGTAAACTAGTTGCAACTCCCGGACAGAGGACAAGGGTGGTTACGGGCCGAGAGAGTCAATTAAGGATCCCAATGTGTGGTAGTAATTGTTTCATGGATCACAAACACGTAACTCAGTTCCCGAGGACGGCTTCAATGAGACAACCCACCATGTACTCCTACATGGCCTCTCACCGCTACCTTTACCAAATCGTGTTCACACACTTAGCTCACACACAGTAGGACATGTTCACACACCTCCAATTCATCCCCGATGAATCAGACCTGACTCAACTCTAAGCAGTAGCAGTGCATGACAAACAAGCATGAATGAGTAGGCACAACAGGGCTCAAACAACTCCTACTCATGCTAGTGGGTTTCATCTATTTACCGTGGAATGACAGTCATGCAGAGGATAAGGGGTTCAGCTACCGCAGCAAGTAACACATGAGTCGTTGTTGTCCTAATGCAGTAAAATAGAGCAGGAGCGAGAGAGTGGGATTATATCGAATGAACAAGGGGTTTTGCTTGCCCGGCACTTCAAGATAATATAGTTCTTCATCGGTGTCATCGAATTCATCGCGATGCGTCGCTCACCGAGAGGGACAATTACCGGCAAACAAGAAAGAACACAATCAATGCGATGCAACAATATGATGCATGATAATGACATGGCAATATGCTGGTGTTTTGAGCTAATGCAGCAGTAAGCCAAGTTAATTGAAGTGGAATTCAAACAAGGTTAAACTCCAACTCCAAATGCTAGTTCATAAGTTGCCCTAATCATGATTCATCCTATTCAGTGAGTTTAACTTGTTCAATCAAGCATGAAAGTGGTACAGATGGATAGATTGGATTTTTCTGATAATTTTTCATATATAAATTATTTGATTCTGAGTTACGGTTGAATTACTATGAATTTTAGAAGTTTTGAATATTTTCTGAAATTTCCTGGATTTATTTTAAATCCAGAAAATTGTTAATTGCGTCAGCATTGCGTCAGGGTGACGTCAGCAGAGTCAACAGGGTTGCCCCGGGTCAAACCTGACCAGGGGTCCCACCGGTCGTGTCACGGTGTTGGTTAGGGTCGCCGACGCAGGGCCCGATCAACCACCACGCCGGTGGGTCAACTCAGCATGTGGGTCCTACCGGTTTTAAACTAACCTAAATAGAAACAAAACTGGAATTAACTAGGGCGTGGGGCCCATGCATCAGTGGCCTAGGGTGTTGGTTAGCCCAGTCATTAGTGTTAATGACAGGTCCACGCCGTGACGTCACCGGTTAGTCGCCGGTGACCTCACACATAAGGCAATGTCACGGACGGGCGATTCCGGCCACGAGAGCTCGCGCTCTTAGGCTCTACGGAACCAGCGCGACGAGGCGCTTCATATCATGGTCGTGCCTAGCCGTGGGGTGCTCCATGGCGATGGCAACCACGACGACGGCGGGGCCGGAGCTACGGGCGCGTTCCGGCGTGGGGCTGAAGTGCGAAATCGAGCACGAGGAAGGAGAGGAAACGGAGGGGAGCTTACGGCGGTTCGGCGGGCGTGCTCTACGGGCTCGCGGGAAGACGGACGGCGATGGGGCATTGCCGGCGATCTCGGACGACTGAGGTGGAAGACGACGTCGATGGCTGCGATTCGATGCGCCCCGGGTTGCGTGGCTCGGCGAGGATGATGCAGGCGTCGAGGCGGAGCACTAGAGCACAACCGTTGGGCGGGGGAGGGCTGGTGGCAGCGCGGATTTGTGGTGTCGGGCGGCGGAGCCCGCCTTCGGTCGCGAAAGAAAGAGAGAGAGAGAGAGAGAGCAGAGAGGGGAGTGAGGTCCAGGGAGAGGAGGGGAAAGCGAGAGGTAGCGCCGGGCGTCTCCGTGGCACGTCTGGAGGGGTCGGGGTCGTGCGGCTGAAGCAGGATGTGGCAAGGCGTCGTCGGCGTGCTCGCCACGCACCTGTCTGTCCTCCTGGCAAGAGGAAGAAGACCACACGGGGAGGTGGCGGTGGAGGGCTGGGCCGGCCAGCTGTAGTGCTGGGCCGGTCAGGTGGGCTGCGTAGGTGGGCTGGAGGGTAAGTCCAGGTAAGGTTTCTCTCCTCTCTGCTTTTCCTGTTTTTTTTTGTTTCTGTTCTGTGTTTTGGAATAGTAAAAATACTATTCCATTTATGAAAAACCTGAAAATATTCGGAGGCACATTTGAAAATATTCTCAACAGCCTAAAAATACCTTCAAGATTATTTGGGCATTTAAATTATTTATAGGGTTTAAATTGCCCAAATGCAAATACTTATGGCTTGGTGCAAAAATCCAGAATAGCCCCCAAAAATATGAAACCATTTTTGGCAGAGGGTTTAGCCAGTACCAAAGATGGTGAACATTTATGAAGGGCATTTTGGGTTCATTAACAAGTTTTAAGTTTGAACCTTGTTGAATTCATTTGGTGCTAGGGTTTCAACATCCCCAATTCAAGTTTTTTTTAGAAATTTAAACATGATGACATGATGAGGAAGCAAAGTCAAGCAAGGCCGTTCTGGGGCTGTGACAGCTCACCCCACTAAACAAGAATCTCGGCCCCAGATTCAAGACGGAGGTAAGAAGTCAAAGGGTCACAAGCTAACACGATCTTCATGATCCAACTGTCCTTCTCAAGATGTTGATTCATTGCTTCATATTGATCTTGACGCCTTTGCTTTCGAGAACTTCATCCAACACGACAACGACAGAGAGGAACTCAGCAGAATCGATCTTCTTAAAGATCGAGCAACTCACGATCAACTCACGGAATGAGATGTTGAAACATCTCGAGTTGAGACACAAAACACATCGAGAGGGATGGAAGGACAAACGACGGGGTTTGATTGGTGGGCAACAATTCCACGCTCAGAGGGATGGTGGATGGTGTCAAGGTGGCGAGGAAATATTTACCATGATCCCGTAACGGGGCACCTTGGGAAAAGTGACTAGTGGAATTATTACCTTAAGCAGTAAAAAGAATTACTTTTGATTTAGAAATCATTGAGCCTCTTTATACCAGCCTAAGGCAATTATAAACGATCGTGTGAACGAATTCGAAAGAATGGCATGCTCATACCATAATAGATGATGTGGACTACCTTGTTGAAGACAACACAATGGATGATTTTGTTTATCATCGGAGGTGGAGGGGACCCATGGTAAGTCCACCTTTGAAGATGAACCTGGACAAGAATTACTAAGAAGGCAACCCATAGTGAAATGGCACAAGGACGGCGCAAGCTGGGAACGAAATGCAACTGTTGGAATGTTCCAACCATCATATCTGCCTAAGATTCAGATCCGATTGGTGATAGTATACTTCAGACTCAGCATGTCTGAAAAGGAAGGGTTGCAACACAAATCGACGAGATGATGTTGCGAGATTCTCGGGAGATGGACTATGGTAGTAAGCTCCAAAACATGAGCTGGTTCTGCTACAAACAGGTGAACACGTTGTCCCAGACAAGCATGGCCACATAGTAGTCTTATATTAAACACTACCAAGTTCAGGTGGGGAACCATCAACGAGGATATCGAAGTCTTTCATAAGTCCGGATTAGCTCTTATGAAGGGACTCCTTCTCCTTGAGCAAATCAGTCAGTGGCTTGGTGTGCTAGGAACACATATGGAGTGAAGGTTGCGAGCCTGTCAAACCATAGCATACTTCGCACATGCATGACTGACTTGGGACGATTCCAGAGGAAATAAAACAAACCTTTCTCAAACCCACGGCGGCAACTTGCACCAAAGGCACATGAATTAGAGGAAGTCACTTCTTCCATCCAAGCATAGGCTTCATGAACGGAGCACGAAGGCATTTCTTACAAAATTTCCAACACTAGGTTGATGTTCAACATGAATCATGGGGAAGACAAAATGCTGCTGATGGGCTCAACAACAACTCATCGGAATTTCCATATCACTGGACTTCCACCATCATGTGAACACCGTGATAGCATTGGTCAGACCAAAGGATGTAATGGTATATGCTCGAGGGATCAACCACGAGTAAGACAACATTACGAGCATCGTTGGTACTGATTTGATTTGACGATAACCCACACTCAAATCAAAGGATTGATAAGACAATAGGTCCAGCAACTGATCACAGCGACCAATCGATGAAGATATCATCTTTCTTCAACACACACTACGCAAGAATGTCCCTTTGGAATGAACTAAGTTAGGCAAGCTTTTATCTTCCAACTCTCCAAGTTGTTGTCTAGCTTAACCAACTAGCTCAGGGATATCCAACATAGATTCTTGGAGAAAGGGTGGTTCACAAGAAACCAACTTGATCACGAGCTCAACATAACAATCAGGAAACAACCCGGTAACACTTCCAAGAAGATATTTGGAAAGTCACGAACCACCGGTATGTTACTAAGCTCGAGAACAATCTTGCTTTTGAGGCAGGACGATATGATCAAATGAGGAGGACTTGACAAGATCCTAACTCATCAATCAAGTGTGCACCGAAATAAGGACTAGGTAGCACGATCAATCTTAGGATGATGATTTAATAATCAACACGCTAAGAATGAGGATATTGTCCATTAGCTGCCAAGCAACGAGTTGCTCGGAGTATTGATTTCACACATCACAATTCACTTGTCGGCAATCCGTTACATCAACACGGGACCGAGGAATGAATGATGATGGTGAGAAGTATCACTACGTCAAAAATTCATGAGAGTTGGTGCAGTTCTCATGTCAATTCTGACATAAAGGGGGTAATACTCCAAGGTAGAACAGAACAAAGCTGAATTGCCATTTTGATTTATGGATACAACTACTTTGACCCAATCCTAGAAATGGATGAGGTATCGAGTTTGTTTCTCCTAGTCATTCGAAATAGAATGGCTTGACGGACCAAAAGGATAATAGGCATCGATAAACAAATGCACACATACTCTTGGTTATCAATCGATAGAGGATGGTCGGATACAACTAAAGAGAGCAACTCAAAGGAACATATAATTTTCTCGAGTTGTGGATGCATAGATTAGTATGTCGAGCAAAGCTCAACATTTCTTCCGGATAACCCATGCGGAGAAGGTAGAACTGGCAGAGTCACAATTATGAATGGAGAACTACTCAAGAGTACTCTGATTGTGATCTTTTAATTCAAAGAACTTCTGCCTTATTGGTTCATGGTATTTGAAAGAAAGAAATACCACGGACCTCGAGGACTAATGCAAAAGTTACTAATATCCTAAAGGCACTAGCAAATACTAACAACATGAAGTAGGATGAATCTCGGGTTCAGAAACCCAGGAGTAGAATGCCTACTACTAAATGGCATCACGAATGCTTTCAAGAATAATGACCAGAATCCTCACACTGGGGATACAAAAGCATTGCTAAATTGCTAGGTGACTTCCTAAACACCTAGGGTCATAATAATAGTTCCAACATATATGTCGAGGCAACAGAGTACCTCGACTGACTAGTTAGTGTGCTTATTCTGACCAAAAGAACATCGGGAACGGAAAGAAAGGATTTGCAATGCATCAGACTATTTAGAGACATGGGATGACTCGGACAGCATAACGGCTGTAAATGCTCAAAATGATTTGAGACATCCTGCAAAAATGGTGGCATAACCACTCAACATCACAATATCAAGGTTCCGAGATCAACAATTATCATACAGAAATAGTAGGAACTGAACTGGGGCTTAAAACCAACAATCTTAAGAGTCTATGGATTAGTAGCACCTCATCCTGATAGATAGATGAGAAGCCTAGTTCTTAGACCCCGTAGAAGAGAAGAGGATGACTCAGATCAGAATGCCATGAGATATAAGGAGTAAAAAGAGCCTTACGTTCCCTTCCACAATCAATTCCCTTACATAAATACATCATTTCTAGACTCAACTTCGACCGGTTTGGCTTGGTAATCCTACAGGCAGTCAGGCTCTGATACCAACGCTGTCAGGACCCCGATTCCAAGTCACATCGATCTAGCCGGTAACACCTCATATCACTTTGCGGCCTCACGCACGGTATTCCCACGGTGTCGCCTTACCATGGCCCGGACCGTTTATGCCTTTTGGCTCACGATATGATAGTGTCGCTAGCATCCATATGACAGAGAACCCGGCCGACATGGCTAGTCGAGAACCCAAAGCGGCACTAACCCATGGGGACAGGCATACATGAATCACATCGAACATGTCGGTCATCACCGTATGAATCCGGGCTGTAGCACTGGCTAACAGACTCCGGTAACCCGGCTGTAGCAGGCTAGGCAGGACTCCGGATATGACCGCGTGACATTTCCCGAAGGGATGTATATAGGAACGAAGTGAAACACATGCCGCCACCAAGTGTCCAAAGCAGTAGTGTTGGGCTAGCAGGACTCCGCGAACCGGCTGTAGCGGACTACTATCGCCAGAAGCACTAGACTACATTTCCCCATATGAGAGGCTGCCAAGGATAAACAATTAGATTGTCGGATCCCACACATACCAAGCATTTCAAACATACACACAATATGCTCAATATGTGTAAATACAACATGGCATCACAACATAACTCTACGACTCAAATATTTATTCATTAGGCTCCGAGGAGGGAGATATTACAAACATGGGTCTCATGACCCAACACTCAGAGCATACAAGTCAAAGCACAAGCGGAAACTTTAACATGTCTGAGTACAGACGTCTACAAATGAAAAAGGCTGAGAAGCCTGACTATCTACCAGATCCTGCCGAGGGCACAAGATCGTAGCTGAGGTAACAAGCTAAACGTCGAAGTCCACGTGGAACTACTAGCGAGACTAACGTCTCTCAGCAAAACATGAAATAAGAAAACGTGAGTACAAATGTACTCAGCAAGACTTACATCAGAACTAACTACATATGCATCAGTATCAACAAAGGGGGTGGTGGAGTTTGACTGCAGCAAGCCAGCTTTGACTCGGTGGCTATCCTGAACTACGACTGCAAGTAACTCTTTTGAGGTGGCGCACACGAGTCCACATATTCACCATATCAATACACCACTATGGATCCGCTCCAGTCTCCCTACGAGAACGCCATCCATAGCACGCACGCTTATCTTGCGCATTTTAGAGTATCCACTTTCACTTGTCTATGAACTGATATAGGCAACCCAGAAGTCCTTTCCCGCGGACACGGCTATTCGAATAGATCATATTAACCCTGCAGGGTGTACTTCTTCACACACGCTCACCACTTACGCCGTTTACACGACATGTACTCGGCAACCTTCAAGCGGAAGCCCAACGTGGGTGTCGGCCACGGCCTACCTAAACACTCAAGTCCCTAGTCCAGTTTATCGCCTATTCGGTTCCATCCGCAGGAGTCCGCCGAGGTTTCCACTAACGGCCCCGAACGATGTGTGCAGGTTTCCCAGATACCAAACGAGCATTCGCACACACCGGCCACGGTGTATCTACCGCATCATAGCCCACCCCTAGGGTCAGCGCTATGCACGGCCTCCAACACATATCCTACAAACACCGTAAACTAGTTGCAACTCCCGGACAGAGGACAAGGGTGGTTAAGAAGCCGAGAGAGTCAATTCAGGATCCCAATGTGTGGTAGTAACTGTTTCATGGATCACAAACACAGAACTCAGTTCCTGAGGACGGTTTCAATGAGACAACCCACCATGTACTCCTACATGGCCTCTCACCGCTACCTTTACCAAATCGTATTCACGCACTTAGCTCACACACAAGAGGACATGTTCACACACCTCCGATTCATCCCCGATTTAATCGACTGACTCAACTCTAAGCAATAGCAGTGCATGACAAACAAGCATGAATGAGTAGGCACAACAGGGCTCAAACAACTCCTACTCATGCTAGTGGGTTTCATCTATTTACTTGTGGAATGACAGGTCATGCAGAGGATAAAGGGGTTCAGCTACCGCAGCAAGTAACACATGAGTCGTTGTTGTCCTAATGCAGAAAATAGAGCAGGAGCGAGAGAGTGGGATTATATCGAATGAACAAGGGGTTTTGCTTGCCCGGCACTTCAAGATAATATAGTTCTTCATCGGTGTCATCGAATTCATCGCTCGATGCGTCCGCTCACCGAGAGGGACAATTACCGCAAACAAGAAAGAACACAATCAATGCGATGCAACAATATGATGCATGATAATGACATGGCAATATGCTGGTGTTTTGAGCTAATGCAGCAAGAAGCCAAGTTAATTGAAGTGGAATTCAAACAAGGTTAAACTCCAACTCCAAATGCTAGTTCATAAGTTGCCCTAATCATGATTCATCCTATTCAGTGAGGTTAACTTGTTCAATCAAGCATGAAAGTGGTACAGATGGATAGATTGGATTTTTCTGATAATTTTTCATATATAAATTATTTGATTCTGAGTTACGGTTGAATTACTATGAATTTTAGAAGTTTTGACTATTTTCGAAATTTCCGGATTTATTTTAAATCCGAAAATTGTTAATTGCGCCAAGATTGCGTCGTGGTGACGTCGGCAGAGTCAACAGGGCTGCCCTGGTCAAACCTGACCAGGGGTCCCACCGGTCGTGTCACGGTGTTGGTTAGGGTCGCCGACGTGTGGGCCCGATCAACCACCACGCCGGGGGTCAACTCGAGCATGTGGGTCCTACTGGTTTTAAACTAACCTAAATAGAAACAAAACTGGAATTAATTAGGGCGTGGGGCCCGCGCATCGCTGGCCTGGGGTTGGTTAGCCCGTCATTAGTGTTAATGACGGTCCACGCCGGCGGCCGTCGGGGTTAGTCGCGGGTGACCTCACAACAAGGGCGGCTCGCGGACGGGCGATTCCGCCACGAGAGCTCGCGCTTTAGGTTTCACGGAACCAGCGCGACGAGGCGCTTCAGATCATGGCCGTGCTCGGCCGTGGGTGGTCCGTGGCGACGGCAACCACGACGACGGCGGGCCGAGCTACGGGCGCGCTCGGCGTGGGGCTGAAGTGCGAAATCGAGCACGGGAAGGAGAGGAACGGAGGGGAGCTCACGGCGGTTCGACGGGCGTGTTCGCTGGCTCAAGGGAAGACGGACGGCGATGGGGCGTTGCCAGCGATCTCGGACGGCCGGGGTGGAAGACGACGTCGATGGCGGCGATTCGATGCGCCCCGGGTTGCGTGGCTCGGCGAGGATGATGCAGGCATCGAGGCGGAGCACTAGAGCACAACCGCTAGGGAGGGAGGCTGGTGGCGCGGTGGACGGTGTCGGCGGCGAGCTCCGCCCGGTCACGAAAGGGAGAGAGAGAGAGAGCAGAGAGGGAGGAGGTCCAGGAGAGGAGGGAAAGCGAGAGGGAGCGCTGGGCGCCTCCGTGGCACGCCCGGAGGGGTCGGGTCGTCGGGTGAAGCAGGAGGTGGCAAGGCGTCGTCGGCCGCCGCCACGCACTGCCCTGTCCCTCCTCTGGCAGAGGAAGAATGCCACACGGGAGGTGGCGGTGGTGGGCTGGGCCGGCCAGCTGCAGTCTTTGGCCGGTCGGGTGGGCTGCTTGAGGGGGCCGGAGGGTAAGTCCGTAACGCTTTCTCTCCTCTCGCTTTTCTGTTTTTTAATTTTTTCTATTTTGTGTTTTGGAATAGTAAAAATACTATTCCATTTATGAAAAACCTGAAAATATTCAGAGGCACATTTGAAAATATTCTCAACAGCCTAAAAATACCTTCAAGATTATTTGGGCATTTAAATTATTTATAGGGTTTAAATTGCCCAAATGCAAATACTTATGGCTTGGTGCAAAAATCCAGAATAGCCTCCAAAAATATGAAACCATTTTTGGCAGAGGGTTTAGCCAGTACCAAAGATGGTGAACATTTATGAAGGGCATTTTGGGTTCATTAACAAGTTTTAAGTTTGAACCTAGTTGAATTCATTTGGTGCTAGGGTTTCAACATCCCCATTTCAAGTTTTTTTTAGAAATTTAAACATGATGACATGATGAGCAAGGAAAGTCAAGCAAGGCCGTTCTGGGGCTGTGACAGGCGAGGAGATGACTTTACTTGGATAGGATGACAATGGGGACCCACCAGGTCCATAGCCTCACGTACGCAAGTGCCTCCTTATTATATATATAACTATAATTTATTTTGCTTCCTCCTTGTTTCCTGACATCACGGTCCCACACCATTGTCAACCTATGTACTCCCTCGTTTCCGGTTTATAGGGCTTATCTCAAAATTTTAGTTTTTCCATTTTATAAGGCTCAATTTGGTTGTTTTGCATCACATGTTCAGATTCCAAGGTGCATTAAATCATTGCATGCAAGTATTAAGAGAAAATTGACCAATGCATGTACTTTATGCATGAATGCATTGCAATTAATGCATTGATACACATAATTTTTTTAGGATAACAAGAGCATTAATTAGGTGCTTTTGCAAAACTACAAAAAGTATTCCACCACTCGCCATCTACCTTGATTGGTGAGATTTTTGAATTGAGCATTATAAACCGGAAAGGAGGGAGTAGTCAATAAACGAGAGAATTGCACAAGAAGCGGCTGACAGCTGGGACCAAGAAGCTCGAGCGGTATTTGTGTTTTTGAGGTGTGAGCACTGCAAAGTTTTTTGATGTTTACCCCAGATATTAAATTTTCTCCTCTGGACAACAACGAAAACATCGCTGGAGGTATTAACTGGGCAGGCTGTGGCCCGTCTAGCCCAGGCCAGATATCGAGCCCAGATATTAATTTTTTTTCAAGCTGAAAATGGCTAGCCCAGCTATACTTTTTTTAGGAATACCTAGGCAAGGTCAAGTTGTTATTCTCCGCCCCGCTGGGCTGCAAATCTTTCCTAGGAGGTATGCATTAGGCTTAACAAGAAAATGGGCTTTAAGAAATAATAAATGGGATGTAATTATAAAAACTGGGTAGTACGGGCCTGTTCGGTAGTTGCCCAACTTCAGCAAATCCTCAAATCTCGCTTCTCGTTTCGGTTGCCAGCTTCCGGCCGGAACGCTAGCGATCAAAAAATCGTTCGGTGAGGCTGCTCCAGTTTCCTCTCACCACGCATGGGCTGACAGCCTTTTCAGTGCGTCACGCATGTACGTATGGCACTTGGCGGTGGCACATGTCTGTAATAAGAGAGTGGGGATCGGGGCGTCTCTCCAGCCTATCTATCGAACCGGTACGTATCGCACTTGGCGGTGGCACAACTCTGTAATAAGAGCGAACTCCAGTTTTTGCGTTTTCTGGGATCTCCAAATGAGCTGCTCCGCGTTTTTGTACATAGCCCGGCCACTGATCCGGGAAGCCAGCTTTGTGGAGCCGGGCCGTTCGGGCCAGCTCCAGTCGCGGATTCGGCGAAGCGGGGAGCTGGGGAGCTACCGAACAGGCCCTAACTATAAAAAAATGCACCAAACAGTGATTACTTTATAAAATATTATTTTTGGAATATTGAAAATTTTAATTTCATTAATTGTTGCGAGCGCAATGTTTTGTTGGATTTTTACGTAATATAAATTTATATTGAAATTGTATTTAATCTGACTAGAAATTTCGGGATAAAAATATTCGGATCCCATCAAAATGTGGGAAATTTTATTGAATTATGTTTTGAAGGTTGGTTGAAATGGGTTGTACTTTTAACAAACTGTAAATGGGCTGTAGTAAATTCCATTAGAATTCAAAAATGGGCTACACATTCTTACAAATCTCAAATGGGCTATAAGTTCTCTCGCCACACACTTCTGGCCTTATTAAGTTGACGCGTCCCTAAAAAACAGAGTGGACGCAGATGCAAGGCTTTGTCAACTTATAGTCAACACACGGTTCTAGCAGCAGTGGCCGTTGGATGTCCATCCAACGGATGTCGTGCTTCTTCTTCAATCTCGGATATTCTAGCTTCGCCCGACTAAAATGATTCCTCCCCCTGACATCTGGGCGCACTGCTTCGAAGTCGACTGTGGCCTACTAAGTTGACGTACCAAGGGCTTTGTCAACTTAGTCAATATAAACGATTCTAGCTGCAGTGACCGTACGACGTCCATCCAACGGTCGTCGTGCTTCTTCAACCTCTGGTCTTCTTGCTCCAACCGCCCAAAGCAGCGCTGGTCGTGCTGCTGCGCTCCTGCTCCCGTGGCCGGTGTCTTGCCGCGAGGCCTCACCGCCTTACTACTCCCACCGCTGGCAGGCCATCCATCCACTCACCCACACCCTCGTTATTCTGCGGCGACGGCAGCGCCGCCAACCAGTGAACCTCGTACTCCTCTCCTCATGTGCATCCACGCCGCGTCTTCCCGGCCCGCCGCCCCCTTCTAGGCCTCGCCGTCGTCCACCGCCGTGGTGCTCTCGGCGCGGCGTGGTCAACGTGGTCAAGGAACGACTTCCATCGGACGTGGACTGTATGTGGAGAGGCTGACAGCTGGGTCCACGGCAGCCGCAAGGAAGTGTCTCCTTATTACGCGCAAAATAATTATTCCTCCACCTGACAGCGGGGACCCACCGGACGGGCCACCGTATTTCGCGAAAAAAATGGTTCGCCCCCTGACTGCTGGGACCCATGAGCTACATCTTCGCACGCAAGGAAGTGCATCCGAAAAAAACGATTCGCCCCCCTAACTGCTGGGACCCACCAGCTACATCTTTGCACGCAAGGAAGTGCATCCGAAAAAAACGATTCGCCCCCTGACTGCTGGGACCCACCAGCTACACCTTCGCACACAAGGAAGTGCGTCCGGGCAAAAAAGAACGATTCGCCCCCCTGACTGCTGGGACCCAGCAGCTACACCTTCGCACGCAAGGAAGTGCGTCCGGGCAAACAAAAACGATTCACCCCCCTGACTGCTGGGACCCACCAGCTACATCTTCGCAGGCAAGGAAGTGCCTGACAGTAGGGACCCACCTGGTCGAAGCGTACGTAGCGTTGTCATCCTGGTCGCGAACGTACGCATATACCGGTCGATGTAGAGGTGCGCACGCGTCGTAGTAGAGGCGCCGCGACGCGTCGTAGAGGCGCCGCACGTAGCATGTACACGCACGTACAGCGGCCAGGGTGCAAGAAAGAAAATACGGCCACATATGTGTATATACGGGCGGGGTCTCGAACGCCTAGTCACGCATACGTACGGCGAGGGCTCGTGTTCATGGGGAGGCAACAGAATGCGTCGTGTTCATGGGGAGGCAACGAAATGCGTCGTGTTCATGGGGAGGCAAAGGAATGCGCTGCTTTCATGGGGAGGCAACGGAATGCGCCGTGTTCATCGGGAGGCAATGGAACGCGGGGGAGCCAACCGCTTGGACGGAACAGCGATGGAACGAGGCTCGCGCCGCAGAACGGAGGAAACGGCCTTGTGTTCGCCGCCACGCTCGAACGGGTCCTGTTGATCGGGAGGGGTGTGGCGTACCGCAAAACGGAGGAAACGGACCTCCTACGGTCGAAACGGGGTCCTGTTGATCGGGAGGGGTGTGGCGTACCGCAAAACAGAGGAAACAGACCTCCTACGGTCGAAACGGGGGTCCTGTTGATCGGGAGGGGTGTGGCGTACCGCAAAACGGAGGAAACGGACCTCCTACGGTCGAAACGGTGGTCCTGTTGATCAGAAGGGGTGTGGCGTACCGCAAAACGGGACTCCACGGGATACTGTTCATCTCCACCGTCGACCTCCTCCAGCCTCCACGGGCTACCGTCGACCTCCTCCAGCCTCCACGGGCTCCTGTTCATCCAGCCTCCACCGCGCGCTACTCCACCGGCTACTATTCAACCACCCCTCCACGGGCACCCCTCCACCGCTCACTGCTCATCCAGCCCTCCACACCACGGGTCCTGTTCAACCACCCTCCACGGCCACCCTCCACCGCCTACAGCTTCGCCCAGCCCTCCACACCACGGGTCCTGTTCATCCGAGGCAACGCCACCGCCATCGCTCATCCAACCCCCCATCGCAACGCCATCGCTCATCCAATCGATCGGCTTCGCTTAGCAGCAGAGCGGCGAATCGCCCATCAGTTCATTTAACAGCCATCGATCGATCGCCGGGTTTAGTAACGCGTAGCTGCGCAAAGGTCGCTCGCCGGGTTCTGTAGAGCCTAACGCCGCCGGGTTCGCTTAGAGCCAACGCCGCACACACGCCGCAGCACGCGTGTACGAGAGAAACGTGCATCGCTCGGGACTCGACCTCCCACCGTAATCGGCAACTCCCCAAAAATTTTCTACCCCTCGCTTCTACCACGGTTTTTTCCGTCATGGATGGCCCAAAGAATGTCATGCAGCTGCGTCTCCGGCCCACCCAGGACGAAAAGCCCATTTTCTGTCATGATTTTTTTTCATAGAAGTAGAAGCCCACCACATCTATGATGATACCGGGTTCTGTCACAATTATCGTCATAGAAGTGTCATATATATGACAGAAAAAAAATCATTCGGCCCAAAATGTCATGGATGTGTCTTTTTTTTGTAGTGTATCTTTTACTTTTATGCAAGAATCAGTAGTATTCCTTCTCACTCCAACCTACTCTTTAGTTGGCAAGCATCATGTGATGGAAAGATCTAAGCATATATGGCCATTCAAATATATTTGAGCATGAATTATTATTGTTGACATTACCCTTGAGGCAAAAGGTTGGGAGGCGAAATATTAAGCCCCTATCTTTCTCTGTGTTCGATAAATACTATTTGTTCTAAAAATATGCTTTGAGTGGTAGCAATCATGGAAGACTAAATGATAGTTGTGTATGTCAAGTTTGCTGATACAAAGCTCTGACATAGACTCTTCCTGAAAATAACATGAATTGTAATTGTTTGATGACTAATAACACGGTTTGTTAGTTTTCAAGAAAGTTTATGATCTATACTTTAACTTGTGAATAGTTTGTTACTTGATCATGCAAAGTTTTATGATATGAGCTACTGTTATGACATATAATGATGCTAGAAAAGGTGATTGAAATTATCATTGATCAAACTTGTGCACATGCTAGCATTCACACTTCATAAATTATTTCTTTTATCATTTACCTACTCGAGGACGAGCAGGAATTAAGCTTGGGGATGCTGATACATCTCCAGCGTATCTATAATTTATGAAGAATCTGAAAGATCGTGGATGTCGCCTAGAGAGGGGTGAATAGGCGCTTTAAAATAATTATGATTTAGGCTTGAACAAATGCTGAATAAACCTAGCGGTTAATTTTTCAAGCACAAAACCTACAAGAACTAGGCTCACCTATGTGCACCAACAACTTATGCTAAGCAAGATAAACAACTAAGTGGTAGCAAGATATATCACAAGAAACAATATGGCTATCACAAATAAAGTGCATAAGTAAAAGGCTCGGGCAAGAGATAACCGAGGCACGTGGAGACGACGATGTATCCCGAAGTTCACACCTTTGCGGATGCTAATCTTCGTTTGGAGCGGTGTGGAGGCACAATGCTCCCAAGAAGCCACTAGGGCCACCGTAATCTCCTCACGCCCTCGCACAATGCAAGATGTCGTGATTCCACTAAGGGACCCTTGAGGGCGGTCACCAACCCGCATAAATGGCAACCCTTGGGGCGGTCACCAACCCGACACTTTGGCAACCCTTGGGGCGGTCACTGTACTCATCAAATTGCTCAAGCGATCTCCACAACCTAATTGAGACCCGATGCTTGCCCGGAGCTTTACACCACAATGATTGAGCTCCTAACACCACTAACTGCCTAGGGCGCCCAAGCACCCAAGAGGAACAAGCTCAAGGGTACCAAGCACCCAAGAGTAATAAGCTTCTCAACTTGTAACTTCCACGCATCACCGTGGAGAACTCAAACTGATGCACAAATGCAATGGCAAGGGCACACGGAGTGTCCAAGTCCTTCTCTCGCAAATCCCACCAAAGCAACTAATGCTAGGGAGGAAAGTTAGAGGAAGAACAAGAAGGAGAACACCAAGAACTCCAAGATCTAGATCCAAGGGGTTCCCCTCACATAGAGGAGAAAGTGATTGGTGGAAGTGTGGATCTAGATCTCCTCTCTCTTTTCCCTCAAAAACTAGCAAGAATCCATGGAGGGATTGAGAGTTAGCAAGCTCAAAGAAGGTCAACAATGGGGGCAAAAACGAGCTCAAGAGATAGGGAACCATTGGGGAAGAAGACCCCCTTAAATAGGTCCCCACGAATCTGCCTGTTATGTGCAGAATAATATAGGAGCGATACAACCGCTATGAGCACCGGTACAACCGGTAACAGGCAATAAGCGGTACAACCGGCCCACAACCGCCCAACAACCGCACCACAACAGAAACTAGTTCGGTGGTAGAGCGGTACATGGACGGTACAACCTCCAGACTAATTCTGGAGCGGTACAACCGCTCCAAACACCGGTTGTACCGGTCAACCGGTACAACCTCTCTATGGGGCGGTACAACCTCTCTATGTAAAACAGGCAATATCAAAACAACCACAACTTTCGCATACGAGCTCGGAATTCGACGAAAACAAGTTTGTTGGAAAGTTAAGGACAAGAGCAAACAAAATCTTGATAGAAATATCAATTGAGAAAATACCCAATATAAAATGGTGAGAACCCTTTCTCAATTAAGACTGGTAAAACCTCCAACACCGAAAACACAAAAGAAGATGCATATGAAATCGGTTTTCGATGAACTCGAGCTTGTCAAGAAGATGACCATGAGATCCAAATCTCACAAGGAGAAGAACCAAACAAGAACCAAGAGAGATGATGCAAGGATGCAATGGTTTGAGCTCTCGACGAACGATAAAATCAAGCTACTCACTAGAGAGCCCCCTTGATAGTACGACAATCGATCCTACAACCTGGTCTCCCAACTACCACTATGAGACCGGTAAAATAGAAAACCTATCAAGGGAAAACCTTTGCCTTGAATATAGTCCACTTGAGCTAGATGATGACGATCTTGACTTCCTCAAGTTGGACCACCTTTCTTGATTGTGTTGGCTCGATGAAGACTAGTTGATTGCCCCCCCCCCCCATACTCCACTATGGGTGAGCCACTCTTCGGCACATCTTCACAATTCCATTGACACCACACTGGAGGGCAAGCTTCAAGCTTGATTGCTCCCCCATACTCCATTATGGGTGAGCCACTCTTCGTGTTGCTCCACTTGAACTTGCACACTGCAAACTTGATGACGATCAGCACTTGATGTCATCCTCCATGGGTTGTATCAGATCTTCCTCTTGTTGCAAGACCATGGAAACATACCTAACCCCACAAGAACTCTCACGTAGACCATGGGTTACTACACAAAGCGTAATGGACAATGCTTACCATACCATGGGATCACTTAGTCCCTCTCGGTTGAACTTGTGCGCTTTGTGTGTTGATCAACTTGAATCACTCTCTGTACTTAGTCTTGATCAACCTTGAATCTTTCCAACTCTCTTCATTAGGATGATGTCTTGAAGGTAAACTTGAATGTTCACACAATCTTCTTCTTGAAGACATGCTTGCAATAAGCTCAACTCTCACATGACCAATCTTTGGATAATTCCTTGAAAAGCAGTTTGGCCATCCCATAAACTCCTTGAAACCAACACATGGACTTCAAGACAATCCTATGGAAAAATCCTTCAAATATAACTCAACAAGAGAGTGGAATGCAATACACATATCCAACGGTAAATACTTGGAGGAAGACAGACTATATTGAGGCCCAAAGATGGCAAAAGAATGATATGCCACAAAGACATAGCAAAGAGAGAAACAAGCAATCATGCAATCAAAAGATACCAATTGAAGCAAGCAATCAAAGGATATCAATTGAACCAACTAGACCAAATATCCTATGAGCCACAATAATAAAGGATATTATGATATGAGCAAAGGAGTGTTCTAAAGAAACTAGAGAAGTTCCCCATGATTTGTGCACACATAAGAATTTTTGTATTTGGATACACAGTACACAAAATAGGATCATAGTTCCCCCAAAATCAATAAAAACTCACAAATCATGTGAGCATATAGGAAACAAAGCCTAGCACTTGCAACAAACAAATGGTTGAGCAACATGTAAAAGAGGCAACTTAAGAATAGGCTCAACCAAAATGATGTGTGTGAGTCATGACAAAGCACTTGAGAAGACTAATATAAGGATGATCATAAAGCATCAACATAGTCTTGGATAAATGAGATACATGGTGCATGACATGTCCTCCCCCCCCCCCCCCCCACAAACCCAACAAGCAAATGGGTTCACAAGCTCACTAAAATGAGAATTAACAATAAGGCTTACGACAACCCATGGTGAAGATAGAAGAACAAGATGCAAAGATATAAGATCCGCACTCAAGACAAATCCTTTCATGGAGCCACCTAGGAAATAAAAAGGAAAGAAAGGTGGACGTGAAAGAATAAGGATATCCACTAAAGATGTAACTTCTCTCAGGTGTATAAGATTCTAGGTAGATGAAATGATATCAATCCACAAAGAAGGATGCACACAAGAAATGGTTACTCAAGGGAATAATAGGATACCCAAACGGAAGTCATAAAATATACTGATAAGATCTTTGCTTGAAAAGCATAGCACAAGGCTAAATATTGTCTTATTGTATATCAAAGAATTCCACACACGAACATCAAAGACATCACAACTAGCAACAAAAGATCATTGTTGGGATGCTTTGAGAAAGGAAACATGTATCACAAGAAAGAATGTATTACATGCCATGATGCAACCTACTCAAGGTTGATGCATGAAATGTGTGCATGAAGAAGATGATGATACTTGTTACCGGGAAATCAATGGAAGGATGTAGTAGATACCAATCAAAGGTAGATAGTAGTTTCTTGATCATCCTAGCTTGACTCCAATAATCACATGGTGACACCACCTTCCTTGTGAGTGAGCCGAGCATCCAATGCATCTCCAATTGTTCCTAGAACAATAAGACAAACAAAATGGTACCCAAACTCATTGGGACCAAAGAGTTAGAAACACCAATACATAGGACAATCTCCACATAAATATGTGCACATAGATAGAAAATAGAATTTCATGCACATCTCATCCAATTTGAGACTTGGTGGAGCTTCCCCTATATAATGGGTCAAAGAAAGAAAGCATGCCAAAGAAAATACATGAAGGATATATGCATGCTCAAGACTTTCAAGGACCGAAACCAAATAAAAAGAAATACCAAGTGAAAATAGAATACCAAATGGATAAATCATCACTTGGAAGATATCATTAAAAGATACATCAAGGAATGAGATATCCATTAAACACGCAAAAAGAGAGATGTCAAACCCCCAAAAGAGAGGTTGGTTCCAAACAAACCAAGCTCTCTACAAAGTTTGATGGCACAAAGTACCAAAAGGAAACGGCTTGCCTTCCACCAACACACTTGATAAGGATCACATGATGAGTGTTCTAGAGAAAATACCATAGCTCCCCCAGGAGTAGTGCATTATAGAGAGTTTGCATTTGAATACAAAATGCACAAGGTGGGATCACCACTTTCACTATATCTAGAAAACACTAGACAAGACCAAGAAATTAACAAGATCCACATGTGATATGGAAGAAAACGGGAATTGACACAATCCTTGGCAAGAGATAAGGCAAATAAAAGCAAAAGCCAATGTAAATATGATCAATAAATTCTATCACACATAAGTGAGTACCAATTGTCAAAAGGCAAGAAGTATTTGGAAATAATTCCTGGTGGTAGATAACAAGGATATCCAACATCATCTTCACAACAAACACAAGCAAATTGCAACTTGTAGAGCTGACATGTCAGCTAAGAACAAGATAATTAATAATATCAACTCTAAGTGACAATATCTCAAATGTACGTACACATTTTCTAGGCTTGTAATATGCACATAGCATATTACTCCCCCATAATGTGACACCAAGAAAACTTAACAAGAGGCAATAAGAGGAACCAATAAGAGATAATCAATGGACTTTTTAGAATTTGAATTTCTCATGAGAGATATACCACCTAGTGCCTAGATAATCTTATAATATTAATACTAGATGGTATTCCTCGTGTACACACATTTATAGGATCGTGAGGTGCACAAAGACATCACTTCCCCAAAATGGGATGTTCCATTAATCTCTCACACGAGCCAACTAGGATACAAACAAGAAGCATAAAGGCTCAATGCACGACACACACGTACATGATGTGCAAACCAACACACACACACTTGATTGCTCAAGATAATCAAGTTGGAAGAACAACATATACAAACACATGCAAGGAACAAAACCAAACATGCAAAGGGGCAAGTAACTTTCAATGTAAACAACTTAAGCATGAGTTACCACAAGGAGGAACATTGGATAAGATAGAAACTTGATAATCCGAATGACTTGGCTTGATACAATACTAATAATGGAAATACCCTTAATTCTTCATAATGTAGCCAAGTCTCCAATGCCCTCCGTAGACACCTATTGATCAAGTTTGAGCTAGTTGGTCCCCAACCAAGTTGGGTCCTAAGAGGTTAGTCACAATAGGCTTGGCTACCCAAATGGTTCTTTGCTTGACACCACTTTGAGTACCAACAAACTTGGCAAACACATTGCCAACCTTATCCTTCCTAAGAGAATAGATATCATCAATAATAATTGGGTTGGATGAGTTACCACTAGTGCATGAAGAAGCGAGGTGACCTTTCTCACGACATAAGTAGCAACGTCTACTCTTCACTTTCTTCTCACTTGATTTCTCAACTTGAGAAGCATTAGCTTGAGTATTCTTGGGAAGAGGCCTTTCTTCAACTTGTGGTTGAGCATGAGATTGAACTTGTGGTCGCTTCCCTTGTTGCTTTTCACTAATGGCCTTCTTCTTCAATGGGCAAGATCTAACATGATGCCCTTCAGTTTTGCACTTGAAGCAAACAATCTTGGCCGAATTCTTGACTTGTTCTTGGCCCTTCTTCTTGTTCATCTTGGACTTCTTCTTATTGGAGTTGAATCCAAGTCCGCCTGTGTCATTGGGGGATTTTTGCACACTCTATATATTGTTGAGTGTGGATTTTCCTTCATGACACTTTTCCAAGTCTTTCTTCAAAGAAGTGACTTGGGCCTTGAGCTCTTTGATTTCCTCTACATGGTTAGTCTCAACACAAGCACTAGAGGAAGTATAAGCTTAATTGTTAGAGAAACAAGGCAAGGAAAGCAATTCATCACAAGATGTACCAATGTTATGCATGGATGAATCACGAGGACTAGCACATGGCAATATAGCATTTTGACTAGAAGTATTGCTAGTATCCACATGAGGCTCTCTTGATGTTACCTTAGCAAGCATGGCCTCATGAGCTATCTTTATCACATTATGGTATACTAGAAGATCATCATAAGAGCTTGAGAGCTTTTCATGGCTTTCTTCCAATTTCCCATAATTGCTAGATAGCAACTCAAGTTGTGCCGGTAGCTCAACATTCTCCTTCAAAATGGATGTTTCACATGTAATAGAGTTAGTAGCACAAGCATCATCAATAATATCAAGAGGAGAAGGCAACTTTACAATCTCTTTTGAATATGAGGCCTTAATTTGTGCATGAGACTCGGTGAGTTTGATGAGCTCACCCTTGATGACCCTTGAGCCATTTTCGAGGTGCTCAAAATCCTCAAGGAGTCTAGCATGAGCAACTTCAAGCTTAGCATTTTTAGTTTCAAGAACATTGGCCACCTCAAGAGCTCTATCATGAGATCCCTTCACTCTAGATAATTCTAGAGCAAAAGTCTCCTAAAGAGATTCCTTGGTGGTTTGTTCAAGTTCAAGAGCTTGTGAGAGGTCTGCAATCTCATTAGCGTAAACACACTCATGACCTTCCATTTTATCAATGGTGACCTCATGCTCCTCAAGACGAGATTCCAACTCATCAATATATTTCTTGCCCTCAATAGCAATAGACATGATTTCCATGAAGTTGGAACGAGCAATTTTATTCTTAAGAAGATCTTTAAAAATCATTTCCTCCTTAATTTTGAAGGAGGCAACATCATCATTCTCTTCATCATAATCAACATCATCATCACTCTTGCCATCATCAATATCATCACAAGATATATTGGGATTCAAAGTGGGAGATACCTTTGAAGCCTTGGCCATAAGGCAAAATGCAATAGATGATGATGTAGGATCCCTTGAAGCAACATTCAAGACCATATCTTGTTCCATGGAGTGTTGTGTTTCCTCTACATTGTTAGCACAACAATTCAAGGAAATATATGCATTTTTATCATGGCAACAAGACATAGTAAGCATATCATCATGAGATTTAGTCAAGCAATTTCTACATGATATGCAAGGACTATCAACACAAGCATGTGAAACATTTGGAGTGCTCGAAGTGCTAAAGTCCAAAGATGAAGCATTGCAATAAGAAAGTGATGTAGGATTATCAACAATAAGCCCACTATCATCATTGCAATGAACACCAGTACTCACCATGTCACTACCTTGTGGAAAACCACATGTAGGTGAAGTAGAAGAAGTTGAGAACACAACACGGCCGAAGGTGGAGGGACAACAATCATCCCCACAAAACTTGGACACGCCATATTTATCTTGAAGCTTTGTCCACAACTCATGAGCATCCCGGAACGGCATGAGTTGAAATATAACTACATTGCTCAAAGCATCGAAAAGCACATAAGAAGCTTGAGCACTGAGATAAGAGTTTTTCTCATCATCTAAAGATAATCTTTGGGGATCCTTTGGAGGAGAAAAACCCATATCTACAATTCGCTCTAAATTCGGGTCCATGACCCTAAAGAGATTAAGCATGCGAATTACCCAAACATCAAAATTTGTGCCATCAAAACTAAGAGTGTCAGAGAATCCTAATCCCCTAATCGACATCTTTACTCTCTAGGCGGTTAAGCCTATCAAAGAGAGATGAGGCTCTAATACCAATTGAAAGATCATGGATGTCGCCTAGAGGAGGGTGAAAAGGCGCTTTAAAATAATTACGATTTAGGCTTGAACAAATGCAGAATAAACCTAGCGGTTAATTTGTCAAGCACAAAACCTACAAGAACTAGGCTCACCTATGTGCACCAACAACTTATGCTAAGCAAGATAAACAACTAAGTGATAGTAAGATATATGACAAGAAACAATATGGCTATCACAAAGTAAAGTGCATAAGTAAAAGGCTCGGGTAAGAGATAACCGATGCACGTGGAGACGAGATGTATCCCGAAGTTCACACCCTTGCGGATGCTAATATCCGTTTGGAGCGGTGTGGAGGCTCAATGCTCCCCAAGGAGCCACTAGGGCCACCGTAATATCCTCACGCCCTCGCACAATGCAAGATGTCGTGATTCCACTAAGGGACCCTTGAGGGCGGTCACCGAACCCGTACAAATGGCAACCCTTGGGGCGGTCACCGAACCCGTACACATTGGCAACCCTTGGGGCAGTCACCGGTACCCGTCAAATTGCTCGGGGCGATCTCCACAACCTAATTGGAGACCACGACGCTTGCCCGGAGCTTTAAACCACAATGATTGAGCTCCGAACACCACCAACCGTCTAGGGTGCCCAAGCACCCAAGAGGAACAAGCTCGAGGGTACCAAGCACCCAAGAGTAATAAGCTTCTCAAATTGTAACTTCCACGTATCACCATGGAGAACTCAAACGGATGCACAAATGCAATGGCAAGGGCACACGGAGTGCCCAAGTCCTTCTCTCTCAAATCCCACCAAAGCAACTGATGCTAGGGAGGAAAGTGAGAGGAAGAACAAGAAGGAGATCACAAAGAACTCCAAGATCTAGATCCAAGGGGTTCCCCTCACATAGAGGAGAAAGTGATTGGTGGAAGTGTGGATCTAGATCTCCTCTCTCTTTTCCCTCAAAACTAGCAAGAATCCATGGAGGGATTGAGAGTTAGCAAGCTCAAAGAAGGTCAACAATGGGGGCAAAAACGAGCTCAAGAGATAGGGAACCATTGGGGAAGAAGACCCCCTTAAATAGGTCCCCACAAATCTGCCCGTTATGTGCAGAATAACATAGGAGCGGTACAACCGCTATGAGCACCGGTACAACCGGTAACAGGCAATAAGCAGTACAACCGGCCCACAACCGCCCAACAACCGCACCACAACAGAAACTAGTCCGTGGTAGAGCGGTACATGGCGGTACAACCTCCGACCAATTCGAGCGGTACAACCGCTCAAACACCGGTTGTACCGGTCAACCGTACAACCTCTCTATGGGGCGGTACAACCTCTCTATGTAAAACAGGCAATATCAAAACAGCCACAACTTTCGCATACGAGCTCCGAATTCGACGAAAACAAGTTTGTTGGATAGTTAAGGACAAGAGCAAACACAATATTGATAGAAATATCAAGAAATAGCAAATGAGAAAATACCCAAAATAAAATGGTGAGAACCCTTTCTCAATTAAGACCGGCAAAACCTCCAACACCGAAAACACAAAAGAAGATGCATATGAAATTGGTTTTCGATGAACTCGAGCTTGTCAACAAGATGACCATGAGATCCAAATCTCACAAGGAGAAGAACCAAACAAGAACCAAGAGAGATGATGCAAGGATTCAATGGTTTGAGCTCTCGACGAACGATACGATCAAGCTACTCACTAGAGAGCCCCCCCTTGATAGTACGACAATCGATCCTACAACCTGGTCTCCCAACTACCACTATGAGACAGATAAAATAGAAAACCTATCAAGGGCAAACCGTTGCCTTGCACATAGTCCACTTGAGCTATATGATGACGATCTTGACTTCCTCAAGTTGGAACACCTTTCTTGATTGTGTTGGCTCGATGAAGACTAGTTGATTGCCCCCCCATACTCCACTATGGGTGAGCCACTCCTCGGCACATCTTCACAATTACATTGACACCACACTGGACGGCAAGCTTCAAGCTTGATTGCTCCCCCATACTCCATTATGGGTGGGCCACTCTTCGTGTTGCACCACTTGAACTTGCACACTGCAAACTTGATGACGATCAGCACTTGATGTCATCCTCCATGGGTTGTATGAGATCTTCCTCTTGACGCGAGACCATGGAAACATACCTAACCCCACAAAGAACTCTCACGTAGACCATGGGTTAGTACACAAAGCGTAATGGTCAATGCTTACCATACCATGGGATCACTTGGTCCCTCTCGGTTCAACTTGTGCGCTTTGTGTGTTGATCAACTTGAATCACTCTCTGTACTTAGTCTTGATCAACCTTGAATCTTTCCAAGTCTCTTCATTAGGTTGATGTCTCGAAGGTAAACTTGAATGTTCACACAATCTTCTTCTTCAAGACATGCTTTCAATAAGCTCAACTCTCACATGACCAATCTTTGGATAATTCCTTGATAAGCACTTTGTCCATCCCATAAACTCCTTGAAACCAACACATGGACTTCAAGACAATCCTATGGACAAATCCTTCAAATATAACTCAAGGCAACCGTTAGTCCATAGAGATTGTCATCAATTACCAAAACCACACATGGGGGCACTTCATGTCCTTTCAGTATCAATGCTATTATATTTTCTGTTTTGGATGTTTATGGGCTTTATTAAACACTTTTAAATTATTTTTGGGACTAACCTATTTACCCAGAGCCTAGTGCCAGTTTCTGTTTTTTCCCTTGTTTCAGTGTTTCGCAGAAAAGGAATATCAAACGGAGTCCAAACGGAATGAAACCTTCGGGAGCGTGATTTTTGGAACGAAACGTGATCCAGGAGACTTGGAGTTGAAGTCAAGGAATCTTCAAGGTGGCCATGAGGCAGGGAGGTGTGCCTGCCCCCCTAGGCGCGCCCCCACCCTCGTGGGCCCCTTGTGGCTCCCCTGACCGACTTCTTTCGCCTATATATGTCCATACACCCTAAAAACATCGAGGAACAGAATAGATCGGGAGTTCCGCCGCCTCAAGCCTCTGTAGCCACCAAAAACCAATCGGGAACCTGTTCCGGCACCCTGCCGGAAGGGAGGATCCCTCACCGGTGGCCATCTTAATCATGCCGGCGCTCTCCATGACGAGGAGGGAGTAGTTCACCCTCGGGGCTGAGGGTATGTACCAGTAGCTATGTGTTTGATCTCTCTCTCTCTCTCTCTCTCTCTCTCTCTCTCTCTCGTGTTCTTGATTTGGCACGATCTTGATGTATCGCGAGCTTTGCTATTATAGATGGATCTTATGATGTTTCTCCCCCTCTACTCTCTTGTAATGGGTTGAGTTTTCCCTTTGAAGTTATCTTATCGGATTGAGTCTTTAAGGATTTGGGAACACTTGATGTATGTCTTGCGTGGGATACCCGTGGTGACAATGGGGTATTCTATTGATTCACTTGATGTATGTTTTGGTGATCAACTTGCGGGTTCCGTGACCTTGGGAATATATGCATAGGGTTTGGCACACGTTTTCGTCTTGACTCTCTGGTAGAAACTTTGGGGAACTCTTTGAAGTACTTTGTGTTGGTTTGAATAGATGAATCTGAGATTGTGTGATGCATATCGTATAATCATACCCACGGATACTTGAGGTGACATTGGAGTATCTAGGTGACATCAGGGTTTTGGTTGATTTGTCTCTTAAGGTGTTATTCTAGTACGAACTCTATGATAGATCAAACGGAAAGAATAGCTTCATGTTATTTTACTACAGACTCTTGAATAGATCGATCAGAAAAGATAACTTTGAGGTGGTTTCGTACCCTACAATAACCTCTTCGTTTGTTCTCCGCTATTAGTGACTTTGGAGTGACTCTTTGTTGCATGTTGAGGGATATTTATATGATCCAGTTATGTTATTATTGTTGAGATAACTTGCACTAGTGAAAGTATGAACCCTAGGCCTTGTTTCCTAGCATTGCAATACCGTTTATGCTCACTTTTATCACTTGCTACCTTGCTGTTTTTAAATTTTCAGATTACAAAAACCTATATCTACCATCCATATTGCACTTGTATCACCATCTCTTCACCGAACTAGTGCACCTATACAATTTACCATTGTATTGGGTGTGTTGGGGACACAAGAGACTCTCTGTTATTTGGTTGCAGGGTTGTTTGAGAGAGACCATCTTCATCCTACGCCTCCCACGGATTGATAAACCTTAGGTCATCCACTTGAGGGAAATTTGCTACTGTCCTACAAACCTCTGCACTTGGAGGCCCAACAACGTCTACAAGAAGAAGGTTGTGTAGTAGGCATCATCTGGCTTCACTTGTGCTAACCCGATTATCATTGATGAATCCTTTGATGCAAACTATAAACTATTTAAGAATCAGAATGGTGAAGTGTTTGCCCAGTATATTGGTACTAAATGCAGGAATGGACCACCTTTGAAGAGGATCTGGGTGCCCAAGAGTTGTCTTGAGAATCTTCGGGTGAATTTCATCATGACACCACCTGGAAAGAAGACAAACCCCAGACCAAAGGCTTCATATGGTCCAAAGCCTTCATACAGACAGAGGACTCACCGGAGTCACCCTAACGCCAATGTTTTGTAGGGAAATCATACTCAGACTTGTGAATATGAGCGTGTTTCTTCAAACTGCTATGTTCATAAGACTAAGAACTATTCTGCTTATTCTTATGAGTATTATTCACCTCCTGCAAGGCTATTTTCTAGGGCTCCAAAGCCGAAGTTCTCAGATGTTGCACTTAGACTCATTGCTTCGAAGCCACCCCTGAAAATGTGGGTGCTTAAGAAAACTTAACTCTCTTTTGCAGGGAAAGGTCTCCAGCCGGAAATCAAAGGCGTCTGATGCTATTGCTGGGGACCTAAAACATCTTGTGGGGCGCAAGATAAAATGCCCAAATGGTCTTACTACGTATTTTGTTCCTGAATCACTTGCCAATCATCCTATCAGTCCTAACCTGGATCTGAGCTTTGATAATCCGCTTGTTCGTCAAATGTTTATGCTTCACAATACCCTTGATGAAGCCTATCCCCTAACTGCACTATAGGGTATGACACCACATGCTTCAGAATGGATTATGGACAGTGGATGCACTAATCACATGACTGGTGATTGAAGTCTTCTCATGGACTCAACCTTACGTCCATCTGACAAGAGTCACATCACATTTGCTGACACTCGTAAAAGCAATGTATTGGGTCTAGGTAGAGTTGCAATCTCAAAGGATCAGCACATGGATAAAGTGATGCTTGTTGAATCCCTTGGTTTCAACTTAATGTCTGTCTCAATGATTTGTGATTTGAACATGATTGTGATATTTGGAAAATATAGTTTCCTTGTTCTAATGGAATCTGACAAGTCTCTAGTCTTTGAAGGGTATCGGAAAGATGATCTGTATATGGTAGATTTCTTAGCAGGACCACAGTTGGCCGTATGCCTTCTAGCAAAAGCTTCAGAGTGCTGGCTCTGGCTTCGGAGGCCAGGGCATGCTGGCATGAGGAACTTGTACACTCTCGTGAAGAAGAAACATCTCGTGGGAATCGAGGGCGTCAAGTTCAAGAAGGATCATCTGTGTGGTGCCTGCGAAGTTGGAAAGATGACGAGGGCCAAGCATCCCTCGAAGACCATCATGACTACATCTCAACCCTTCGAGCTGCTTCACATGGACTTATTTGGCCCTACTCACTACTCTACTCTTACTACAGCTACCTGTCTCTATGGCTTCATCATTGTTGATGATTATTCAAGATATACATGGGTGCATATAATCCTCTACAAGAATGAAGTGCAGGATGTCTTCAGATGATTTGCCAACCGTGCCATGACGAACTATGGCAACAAGATCAAGCACATCAGAATTGACAACGTCACAGAGTTCAAGAACACCGGCCTCGACACTTATCTTAATACATTGGGCATCACTCATGAGTTCTCTACTCCATACACACCTCAGCAGAATGGCATCGTGGAGCGCAAGAATGGACACCCATTGAGATGGCTTAGACGATGCTTGGTGAGTACAAGACTCCAAGGAAGTTCTGGCCTGAAGCCATTGATACTGCATGCCACGTCATCAACTGTGTTTATCTTCACAAGCTTCTAAAGAAGACATCCTATGAGCTCCTAACTGGTAAGAAGCCAAACGTCAGTTACTTCAGAGTATTTGGTGCTAGGTGCTGGATCAAGGATCCACATCACACTTCAAAAATTTGCACCGAAAGCACATGAAGGTTTTATGCTTGGTTACGGAAAGGATTCGCACTCCTACAGAGTCTTCAACCTCTTTCGCTATAAAGTGGTTGAAATCGTGGATGTGCGGTTCGATGAGACTAACGGCTAACAAAGAGAGCACCTGCCAAATGTGCTAGATGAAGTCCCTCCCAGCGAATCGATTAAGCTTATGGGAACTGGAGAAATCATACCTTCAGAGGCACAGGCTAAAGAAGAACTTATCATTTCTGCGCCAAACCAACCTGAAGACACTACACAGCCTGAAGCCAATGCTGAAGAAGAAGACAATGGTCAACAAGAGCAAAATCTTCGTCCAATTCATCCTCTTGATGCAAATGAAGTACAGATTGAGAAGATAATTGATAGCATCAATGCACCTGGTCCACTCACTCGTTCAAGAGCAACTCAGCTAGCAAATTTCTGTGGGCACTTTGCATTTGTCTCTATATCTGAACCCAAGAAAGTTGCTGAAGCCTTCATGGAACCTGAATGGATTCAAAACATCCTGATATGGTATACAAGCTCAACAAGGCACTCTATGGCCTCAAAAAAGCCCCTCGTGCTTGGTATGACACACTCAAAGACTTCCTGAAGAGCAAAGGCTTCAAACCTGGTTCCCTGGATCCCACTCTCTTCACAAAGACATACGATGGTGAACTGTTCGTGTGCTAGATTTATGTGGATGACATTATCTTCGGCTGCACTGACAAGAAATACAGTGATGAGTTTGGACACATGATGCAAGAGCAATATCAGATGTCCATGATGGGTGAGCTAAAATTCTTCCTCAGTCTTCAAATCTGTCAGCAGAGAAATGGCATCTTCATATCTCAAGAGAAATATCTCAAATATTGCCTGAAGAAGTTTGGAATGCAAGACTGCAAAGGTTACACAATGCCACTGCCAACCAAAAGTCATATGGGTCCCGACGACAATGGTAAAGAGTTCGGTCAAAAGGTATATCATGGTTCTTTGCTTTATTTATGTGCATCTAGGCCAGATATCATGCTTAGTGTTTGCATCTGTGCCCGATTCCAAGCGGCACCAAAGGAATCGCATCACTTAGTTGTGAAGCGAATTCTTCGATATTTGGCTTACACCCCAACACTAGGATTATGGTATCCAAAGGGCTCAGAGCTTGATCTAGTTGGATTCTCAGATGCTGATTATGCTGGTGACAAGGTTGATCGCAATTCCACATCAGGCACATGTCACTTTCTTGGACGATCTCTTGTCTGTTGGTCTTCAAAGAAGCAGAACTGTGTGTCTCTCTCCACTGTTGAATCTGAATACATTGCTGTTGGATCTTGCTGCGCTCAGCTTCTATGGATGAAGCAAACTCTCAAGGACTACGACATCCACCTGAAGCAAGTGCCACTTTACTACGACAATGAAAGTGCCATCAAGATTGCCAACAACCCAGTTCAACACTCGAAGACAAAGCACATTGAAATTCGTCATCACTTTCTCAGAGATCATGTCATGAAGGAAGATATTGATATCATTCACGTCAACACCGAAGAGAAATTGACTGATATCTTCACAAAGCCCTTGGATGAGAAAAGGTTTTGCCAGTTGTGGTGTGAGCTAAATAACTTAAAATCCTCGAATGTCCTGTGATTGGAAACACATCCTAACGCTTATGGATGTTGATGACTTAGATGTGCAACACACGAAGTAAAGTATATCTTCAATCAATGAAGACATACACTCTAAGTGTGAATACATTAATGTGGAATTTGACTTCGGAGCGCCACGATAATTGTGTGTTGTGTCTGGGTCTAATACTTCCTATACGGTGGGTAACGCCACCACCAAACTTTTGTTTGAAGTGTTTCGTTTGGCGTCACATTTGCAAAGTCTTCGCATTTGGTTTGTCTTCAACATTGATTTGACTTAATGTTTATCTTCACAATGTTGATTTCGTATTATTATGATATATACATATATTTGTGTTTTGTCCTCTACAGCATTCACTTATGGCTATGTCTTCATGTTTGAATCTTTTTAACTAAGTGAATGTGATCGGACCCTAACCCCTTTTCTATGCTTCTACCTCAGATTCTATCTATCTAAATCATATGCATTCTATTGAAACTGTCGAATGTCTTCATTGCCTCCTTGTCAGTAGAAGATACAGAGACAAAAGTTGAATCTGCTTTAATGCTATATCGTTATTGCCTGAAACCCGAAGAAGCCGGAACGACCATCCGACAGTCCAGGCGTGCGTGGGAACATGGAGAAACTTCCAATGTGTTGCATGCATGCCATGTGTCCTTCAGATGTGAACCGCCAGGGGCACCTGCTTAATTACGATGTGCAGTCCCTTTCCTTATATATACACAACTTACCACGGTCATAATCTCTTCTTCCACCTCGTCACCTCGCACAAACCCTAGCGCCTCCGCTAGCTCGCGTCGACGCCGAAGACGAAGCGCTTAGCTACTGCGACTTCTTCGACGCCGTCCTCACGCCGGCGCAGACCTCATCCTCTCCGCCGCCGCAGTAGGTGTCTTCCGCCGCCAAGTTAGGGCGCGGGAGATTGAACTGCTCGGCCTCCCTCTCAACTTCGTCTATCACTTCTTCGTGCGGTAATTAAAACTTACTTTTTACTGCCTTTTTGATTCATCAGGTCCATCCACTTCAACCAAAAGTGGTTTCTCAACTTCCAATACTGGATCTATCTTATTCTGCATCTCATATCTTGCAAAGTATATTCACTTATGCTTCACAACTAGTTAGATTCCTCACCTGTACTTATTCTTGGATTCGTACAAATCTGGAACCGACTCTCACCAAATAAGTGAATGTCTTCGCGCTATGAGGTCAATGTCTTCAAACTGATTTATCTTCAAAATCTTCTTAGAATGCATATGACCTCTTCTCCTTCCCTCGCACCTCTAATACTGTCACAGGTACATGTCCGTGGGAGAATCCCTTGGTTCTCATAGTCTGCATTCATTTACAGAATTCTTACAGCAACACATCAATTCTCCTAAAGCCAGTTCCTGTCTGACCAGCAAAAGGAAGCCATTCACTGTATTGAAGCCTTTTAGTCTGAATATTATGGCAACTGAAAAATCTGCAAGGAAAGGCGGCAGGCAGCGCCGTGGAGATACATCCAAGGATTTACCTCCTGATCTGTATGAACTGTACAAGACAAATCCTGAAGAGAATTATGGTTAGCGCAAGACTCGAATCCAATGGATTCGAAGATATTGGGCGGAACAATGGTTCCTATACAGATATGTGACTACTGAATATGCTGAAAAGAACGCCATCAAGCGACCATGGGGAGATATTCTATACAAAAATCTTCAACCCAAGTCCAAGTCCGAAGCCATTGCTCAAGGCTTCTATCCTTGCATGGTCCGAGGACCACAACCAGAGAATGCCGACCCATCTTCTCTATTATGGTGTCGCGACGACAATCTATTCAAGCGTAACTATAAGTTTGCAAAAGATTTTGCTATGAAGAACAAGAAAGCATTTGGACTCGACTTCAACCCTGGTCCATCTGCTCCAAGGGCTGATGGCACCCGTGATTCAAATCCAAACGTCGTCGGCCCATTCTATAACCTCAAAGGCCTCATCACTCACATTGCAGTACAGGGGGCCGTTGTGGATCACTCAGCGGATGATGTAGATTCTGATGAAGCGTCATCTCCACCTAAGTCGCAGAAGCAAAACAAAACAAAGGCTTCAAAGCCCTCTGCCGCACCAAGAGCTTCTCGTGTGAAGCCATTGGCCTCTGCACCTCCTGAAGCCAGTGTGCAATCTGAAGATCTTTCTCATATCTCCAAGAAGACAGAGAAATCCAAGAAGAAGAAGAAGAAGCCCATCAAGAGTTCTGCTCAAGAACTGACCCCTACTGCAGTTCTATGCAATGAGGATGCCACCACTGATTTGTCCAGCGATGAAGATCTTGGTGATGATGCCCTTGAGATGGTGATCAAGAGCAAGCAAGAGGCGGAGATATTCGATGATCTGCCCCTCTTTGATGTGGATATTCTGAACAACTTCATCGATGAGTGGTTTGACAACCCAAGCCTCAGCATTGATGATCTTCAGCTCCCGGTGGACATAAGAGTCACCTTCCACGGAGCCATTGCCAATGAGCTGGCTCTGGCTCAGAAGATTGTTGAGCTAAAAAACAAGATTGACTATGATAAAGCTCTCTTCAAGAAGAACATGGCCAAGCTCAGCGTGGCAGATGTTCAAAGCTTCAAGAAAATGCTGCATGAGCTCAAAGAGCTGTTGCACAAGAAGCGTGAAGAAGCAAAAGGTTCAAGAGAGTGAATGAAATACTTCGCAAAAAAATGCGTTCAAGCACACAATGAGGCAGAAAAGTGCAAGGCTCTTAGGCGTCCAGGCATTGACCCCAAGATGGCTGCCAAAGAAAAGAAGAAGCCTGTTGTGGCCCAAGCTGAAGCATCAAGGCAGAAAGCACCTCGCATTGTCTTCCCTGCCAGCATGACAGGCTCGAAGCCTAAGGTCCCTTCAGCAGCTTCAGAACTGAAGAAGACAAGGGCACCTGAGGCCGAAGCCAAGAAGCACAAGCACAAGAATGCCTCTGATGGTGCTCCATCAACAAAGAAGCCGAAGACAAAGTCTTCGCGGAAAGAGCGTGTTGCTGCCATAGAGCCACTTGTTGTCGAGCCCATCTCAGTTGCTCGTCCTGCCTCCACCAACCAAGAGTGTCAACTTGTAGTTCACGAGCCTGCTTCCACAGAGGCTCCTGAAGATGAAGAAATTCCAGCTGTCAACCCCATCACAGCTGAAGACATTGGTCATGGCGACAATGTAGTAGATGATGAAGTCCTTCCTCAGATCGAGCACCAACTGGTATCATCGCCTTTTCTTACGAACAACGAACTCATCAGCATTGGTCGTCCCTTGACGCCAATTGCTCAGGATGCATCATGGGCTGATCACCTTCAACAAGACACACCAAGTCAAGATGACACACCCAGTACTCCACCACCTCAAGTCACCACTCCGGTGCTTGACAATGACAATTACATGGTGCAGACCAATCCCTCACCACAGGCGTCGCCAGCTTTCCGCAGGATTCGCAAAGGCCCTAGGCCACAGGTCGCCATGTCGAGCATTCCGGAAGGGGAAGCGCCTCAAAACTCAGTGGCACATCAAGTGTTTCCTGACGCCACCCCTACCATGAATGTCTCTGAGTCCGAAGCCAAAGCTGCTGAAGACATTCCGGCTGCATCAGCCGATGACAATCAAGAACCAAGAGAAGAAGAAAGAGTTGCCACACCCCCTGTTACTCAAGAAGTTGTTCTCAAGGAGAACGTGTCTATGCCCGACCCTCCTGCCACTGAAATGGAGGTTGAAAACATTGAGGCGGACACAAATAACTCTGTTGAAGCCAATGATGTTGTCATGGCTGAAGACACTGTGGCGCCTGAAGCTAATGTTGCGCCTGAAGCTAGTGTGCAAGCCACAGTCAATGCTGAAGCTGTTGTTCCACCCCCAAGGCCTCAGACTATTGAGCAGGCATATGATCGCGGCCAACTTGTCACTGTCCGATGGCCTGTTCTGGTTCCTCCCACTGCTCCCGGACCACAATTTGAATACCATGTCGAGCAAAGGCCTCAGGTCCAGAAGCCAAAACCCAGACTGCCAAGATTTCCCGGTGCTGCAACATCGCCAGGATCGTTCAATGTAAATAGCTTCAGGGCACACAAAACATTCTTTGACAGTGCCAAGAACCCGTACTCGAAGCCAAAGATCTCATATGATCGCTTCTAGAGCTATCAATAGAGCGATTATTACTCATGTATCTTATACAATGAAGGGCGAATCTTTCCTCACATGCGTCTGGATTGTGAAGCCATTGCTGGTCTGCCCTGCTTGGAAGAAGCTCTAGACTGTTTCAGAGATGCTGGCCTTTTGTAGTTTGTAACTGACAAAGAGCATTGGAATGAGGAGCTTCTGCTGCAATTCTATGCCACTCTTCACATTCATGGCTACAACAGGGATCCGAAGACTTGGGTCCTTGAGTGGATGACAGGTGATGTGCACCATGAAGCAAAAGCTCAAGATATCATTGAACTTACTTTCTTGCCCACTCCAGGTGACCTCTATGAACCTGGTTGTCAGCTACACAGGAATGCATTGGAGAGCATATTTCAAAAGCCTGAGCCCAAAATGAGTCAGATGCTCAGCATGATGAAGCCACTGCCACAAGATGCTGAATATCCTAAGGAATTCTTTTTCGAAGACCTCGAGTATCTGCCACGTACCATTTATCACATTGTAAGGCGAACTCTATGGCCCGTCAAAGGACATTCTCCTGCAGCCAAGCTTGAAGGCATGATGAAGACATTGGTGTTCTATATTCTCAATGGCATCAGCTTCAATGGTCAAGATTTCTTCATCGGGCAACTTGCAGCATCTGGAGTCGATCTACTTGAAGTTTTATGCTCCATGGGTGATGCACTTAATCAAGCTTCACTCTTCTGTCAACTATCAGCCCTCAGCGCGCAACCATCTTATCTTCTTGCCTGAGGTTGATATGTCTCGAAGCCATCTACCCTGAGCCTACCAAGGAACCACTTTATCTTCATAATGTTGATCATCAGAGCTTCACGCAACCAATTGAAGGGGTTCATGTTCCAAATGCTGCCACTCCTGCTTACCCTCTGGCTGGAAATACACGTGCACCTCATCGTGCAAACACTGAAGCCACTGAAAGCACCATTGCTCAAAGGCCTCAGATGCGATCTCGTGTACTCAATGACCGAGAGCTTCTTGTGGCCTTACATCAGAAACAGGATAGGAACCATGACTGGCTAAAGCGTCAGATGCAGAGCCTCTTGGTGGATGTTAATCGCATTCGCGCTCTTGCCACCAAGAACACATTCGTATCATATGAAGCCTGTCAGAGGACTTGGAAGAGTCTGACTTTGCTAAGCACTGAAGACGATCTTCGCGAAGATGGCTTCACAGAGCGCTACAAATTTGATTCCACGCCTCCCTGGAATGTCGTCTTGCATCATACTCCTTCCTTAGAAGACTCGGAGTATTCATCTTCGGCTGCAATTGTTGTTGCGAGAGTCGTCGATGAAGAAGACGATGCCACTTCACCAACCATGACTTCGCCGCGTCTCGACACTGCACCAGGCCCATCTGCACCACCGGACTCCAATGTCGACCCTGCACCTTCATCTACTCCTGATGGGAACGAGTAGATGCTCTATGTCTTCAAACCTTTTTGGTCCTTACTGACAAAAGGGGGAGAAGCATATGAGTTGATAGTCTTCAAGCTGGTCCATATGGGTGGTTGCTATATCTTTTTGCCAAGTGATTACAACTCTCGTTTTTGATACATTTGGTTCTTTGGGTTGTAACACTTAAAATTGATGGCCGTCTGCTACTTTGTCTGCTATTCTGTGATGCGATGATAAATTCCGCATGAAGTCATTCCGCAGATGTCTAGTTTTCATTATGCATGTCATTATCTTCGTCTTATCTCTATATGCATGATGAATTGTCTTCAAAAGTTGAAGACGATCTCCACAAAACAAAACCTGCCATGTGCATTTGCATTCAAAAGCAAACTACTTATATGCACATCTTCAGGGGGAGCCTTTTGCTACTTACGAAGACAATGCCTTAACCCTTACAATTTTACATACTTTTATCCCCGTTGAAAAGTTCAATCCGTTTGTCATCAATCACCAAAAGGGGGAAGATTGTAAGTGCATCTAGTGCCACCCCTAGCTGGTTTTGGAGTATTGACGACAAACTTGGTTGAGGGACTAATGTGTTTGTGAGAATTGCAGGATAACATAGGTAGTAGTCCCTCATTGATTCGGTTTACCTACCGGAGATGACCCCTAAAAATGTGTGAAGACATTGAAGACAATGGTGGTATGTGAAGATATTCACAACGAAGATTATGACTCGAGTAGACATTCACGTGAACACTATGGAGTGCGAAGACATAGTTGTTTCGTAGTTTCCTTTTCTTCTATGTTGAGTCATAGGAACCACCGCACTGTTAAGTGGGGTCCAAGTGAACAAAGTCAGAGTGACTGAAGTGATGTTCAACCAAATCCTATGTCTTCGAGCGAAGACAATGAGAGCAAATCTTATCCAGAGCTGGATGAGTCAGCTTTACTTGTAGCCCAAGTCAAGCCGCCGCGTGTGTTTGAAATCTGACCGTCGGACAAATCAGGTCGGGTTGCCTCCTGGCTATAAATAGCCCACCCCCTACACCATAAATTGGTGGCTGCTTAGAGTTAGTGCATGACTTTTGTCGTTTGAAAGCAACCCACCTCCGAAGCATTTGAGAGAGAGATCCTTGCGAGGACAAAGCCCAAAACACCCAGAGCCAAAGAGTATTAGGCATCACTTAAGTCTTTCTGTCCGCGTGACCTGAAGACTTGTTACACTTGAGGAATGTGAATCCTTCGGCCGGTTAGGCATCGCGTTGTGAGCATCCAAGAGTCATTGTGGATTGCCGGTGAACAAAGTCTGTGAAGGTTTGGAAGTCTACCTTGAAGACTTACCAGAGTGATTGGGCGAGAACTAAGTGTCCTTAGCTCAAGGGGAATAAGGTGAAGACGTGGTCTTCTTAGTTAAATCTTAGCCTCCCTAACCAGATGTACAGTTGTCACAGCAACTGGAACTGGTCCAACAAATTCCTGTGCTCACGGAGCACCTGGTTCTATCTCTTCCCTCCTTTTACTTACAGTTTGTCTTCGTGAAGTCATTGCCTGCTTGCTTGATCTGTTTGACTTCACTGTGTGACGACTATTGTTGTTTGGCTTCATACTATCTTCCATCCTGATCTATACTACCTAGCTGCTAATAGTCTTCGTGCTTTCACTTCATTACTTACTTGACTATGGCTTGTCTAGTGTAGTCTACCTTCCGCTGCATATCAATAGGTTCATTTCTATCATTTGTCTTCAAAGCCCCCGTGTTTTGAAGACTTTCATAAAAATCGCCTATTCACCCCCCCCCCCTCTAGTCGATAACTAGCACTTTCAACTTTCCAGATGATCGGTGAGCCATTGAGAATAAATGGATCTTCAAGAGGAAGACGGACGCTGATGGTAGTGTTACTATCTACAAAGCTCGACTTGTCGCAAAAGGTTTTCGACAAGTTCAAGGTGTTGAGTACGATGAGATTTTCTCACTTATAGCGATGCTTAAAGTTTGTCCGAATCACGTTAGCAATTGTCGCATTTTATGAAATCTGGCAAATGGATGTCAAAACTGCATTCCTTAATGGATTTCTTAAAGAAGAGTTGTATATGATGCAACCAAAAGGTTTTGTCGATCCTAAAGGTGCTAACAAAGTGTGCAAACTCCAACGATCCATCTATGGACTGGTGCAAGCATCTCGGAGTTGGAATATACACTTTGATGAGTTGATCAAAGCATATAGTTTTATACAGACTTGTGGTGAAGCCTGTATTTACAACAAAGTGAGTGGGAGCACTACAGCCTTTCTGATAAGTATATGTGAATGACATATTGTTGATCGGAAATGATGTAGAATTTTCTGGAAAACATAAAGGAGTGTTTGAAAGGAGTTTTTCAAAGAAAGACCTTGGTGAAGCTACTTACATATTGGGCATCAAGATCTATAAAGGTAGATCAAGACGCTTGATAAGACTTTCAATGAGTACATACCTTGATATGATTTTGAAGGAGTTCAAAATGGATCAGTCAAAGGAGTTCTTGCTTGAGTTGTAAGGTATGAAGTTGAGTAAGACTCAAAACCTGACCACGGCAGAAGATAGAGAGAGAATGAAAGTCATTCCCTATGCCTCAGCCATAGGTTCTATAAAGTATGCCATGTTGTATACCAGACCTATTGTGTACCTTGCCATGAGTTTGGCAAAGGGGTACAATAGTGATCCAGGAGTAGATCACTGGACAGTGGTCAAAATTATCCATAGAGGACTAAGGAAATATTTCTCGGTTATGGAGGTGATAAAGAGTTCGTCGTAAACAGTTACGTCGATGCAAGCTTTAACACCGATCTAGATGACTCTGAGTCTCAATCCGGATACATATTGAAAGTGGGAGCAATTAGCTAGAGTAGCTCCATGCAGAGCATTATAGACATAGAAATTTGCAAAATACATACGGATCTGAATGTGGTAGACCCGTTGACTAAAATTCTCTCACAAGCAAAACATGATCACACCTTAGTACTCTTCGGGTCTTAATCACATGAGGATGTGAATTAGATTATTGACTCTAGTAAACCCTTTGGGTGTTGGTCACATGGCGATGTGAACTATGGGTGTTAATCACATGGTGATGTGAACTATTGGTGTTAAATCACATGGCGATATGAAATAGGTTATTTACTCTAGTGCAAGTGGGAACTGAAGGAAATATGCCCTAGAGGCAATAATAAAGTTGTTATTTTATATTTTCTTATATCATGATAAATGTTTATTGTTCATGCTAGAATTGTATTAACCAAAAACTTGATACATGTGTGAATACATAGACAAAACACAATGTCCGTAGAAAGCCTCTACTAGACTAGCTCGTTAATCAAAGATGGTTAAGTTTCCTAACCATAGACATGTGTTGTCATTTGATGAACGGGATCACATCATTAGGAGAATCATGAGATGGACAAGACCCATCTATTAGCTTGGCATAATGATCGTTAAGTTTTAGTCATCGGCAAGTCTCTTTACTAACGAGGTTGGAGAATATGTTCTTTTGTACAACTCTCGTTTCAGGTTCTTTGCAGGAAAAATCCTCTCCAAATGGGAAGGACCCTATGTTATCGAGGAGGTTTATCGGTCTGGAGCTATCAAAATAAATAATGCCGAAGGTACTAACCCGAAGGTTGTTAATAGGCAGCGGATAAAACATTATATCTCAGGTAGGCCCATTAATGATCGTTAAGTTTTGTTGCTATTGCTTTCTTCATGACTTATACATATTCCTTTGACTATGAGATTATGCAACTCCCAGATACCGGGGGAATACCTTGTGTGCTATCAAACGTCACAACGTAACTGGGTGATTATAAAGAGGCTCTACAGGTATCTCTGAAGGTGTTTGTTGGGTTGGCATAGATCGAGATTAGGATTTGTCACTCCGAGTATCGGAGAGGTATCCCTGGGCCCTCTCGGTAATGCACATCATAATAAGCTTTGCAAGCAATGTGACTAATGAGTTAGTTACAGGATGATGCATTACGGAACAAGCAAAGAGACTTGCCGATAACGAGATTGAACTAGGTATGAAGATACCGACGATCGAATCTCAGGCAAGTAACATACCGATGACAAAGGGAATAACATATGTTGTCATTACGGTTCGACCGATAAAGATCTTCATAGAATATGTAAGAGCCAATATGGGCATCCAGGTTCTGCTATTGGTTATTGACTGGAGAGGTGTCTCGGTCATGTCTACATAGTTCTCGAACCCGTAGGGTCCGCACGCTTAATGTTCGATGATGACTTGTTATTATATGAGTTATGTGATTTGGTGACCGAATGTTGTTCGGAGTCCCGGATGAGAACATGTACATGACGAGGAGTCTCAAAATGGTCGAGAGCTAAAGATTTATGTATAGGACGATGGTATTCGGTCATCGGAAGTGTTCCGGGAAGCACCGGATACTTATTGGGTCACCGGAAGGGGTTCCGGGCACCCCCGGCAAAAGAAATGGGCCTTATGGGCCAAGAGGGGAAACACACCAGCCACAAAGGGGCTGGTGCGCCCCTGCCCCCTCCATATGGGCTGGCCAAATTGGAGAAGAAAAGGGGAAGGAGGAAAGGAAAAAGGGAATAGGATTCCCCCTTCCCCCTCTTCCCTTCCTACTCCGAATAGGAATAGGAAAGGGGGGAGGCCGAATTGGGAGGACCCCAAGTAGGATTCCTCCTACTTGGGGCGCCCTCTTGGCTGCCTCTCCTCCCCTCCAGCCTATATATATGTGGGGAGGGGGCGCCTAGAACACACATCAACTATTCCTAGCCGTGTGCGGCGCCCCCTCCGAAGTTTACGCCTCCAGTCATATTAACGTAGTGCTTAGGCGAAGCCCTGTGTGGATCACTTCACCATCACCGTCACCACGTCGTCGTGCTAACGGAACTCTCCCTCGACACTTTGCTGGATCAAGAGTTCGAGGGACGTCATCGAGATGAATGTGTGTAGAACTCAGAGGTGTCGTACGTTCAGTGCTTGATCGATCGGAACGAGAAGAAGTTCGACTACATCAACCGCGTTAACAAATGCTTCCGCTTTTTGTCTACAAGGGTACGTGTGAGGGAGTCCTGGACTAGGGGGTCCTCGGGCATCCGGGCTATGTGATATGGGCCGGACTAATGGGTCGTGAAGATACAAGATCAAGGACCTTCCCCGTGTCCGGATGGGACTCTCCTTTGCGTGGATGGCAAGCTTGGCGTTCGGATAATGTATTTTCCTTTCTCTGTAAACCGACTCTGTACAACCCTAGGCCCCTCCGATGTTTATATAAACCGGAGGGTTTAGTCCGTAGAGGCAATCATAATCATACAGGCTAGACATCTAGGGTTTAGCCATTACGATCTCGATGTAGATCAACTCTTGTAACACCTATACTCATCAAAGTCAATCAAGCAGGAAGTAGGGTATTACCTCCATTAAGAGGGCCCGAACCTGGGTAAACATTGTGTCCCCCGCCTCCTGTTACCTTTGATCCTTAGATGCGCAGTTCGGGAACCCCTACCCGAGATCTGCCAGTTTTGACACTGACATTGGTGCTTTCATTGAGAGTTCCACTTTGCTGTCGCTAGAAGGCTCGATGGCTCCGTCAATCATGTACAACAATACCACATTAAGGGAGACTTTTCTCCCCGGCCAAGTTTTCATATTCGGCGGCTTCGCACAGCGCGCCAACTTGATTGGCCATCTGGAGCAGATCTACAGCTACGCCCCTAGTCATCAGATCAGTTTTGGAAATCTCAACTATGTCGCTAATATCCGAGGAGACTTGATCTTCCAAGGGTTCACGGCCCCAACCATCGCACCGACCTTAGATCCGGAGCACATCACCAGGTCCGAAGACGGGAGTTTAGAGTCCGCCGGACTCTCTGAAGCTATAGAGCTTGACACCAGAGAACCGGAGGGGGTCGCAACACCGGCAGGCCCGGAGTTACGCCAGGCTCCCTCTATCATCATGAAGCCGGACTCGCCTCCGGACACTAGCTTCGAACTCTTGAGGTCCGCATCATATGAGCTTGGCCAGGGAAATTCTGTCCCGCCCAACTCCACGGACTCTCGCTTCCCCGTCCAAACCTCGCTCTTAAACGAGGCCCTAGACTTAATGCGATCTCTCGCCATTGCAGAAGAATCACTGCCGAACTACGCCCAGGCCATACTAGGGGCTGAGAGTGGGGAGTTTTACGTCCCACCCACCACCCACTTCATAGCCACTGTTGAGGACTTAACCGACATGCTCGACTACCCTTCCGAAGACATCGACGGTATGGACGACGATGCCGGACATGAGCAAAGCCAGAACCCGCCGTACACCGGATGCTGGACGGCCACTTCCACATATGACGTGTACATGGTGGACACACCCAAAGAGGATGAAAGCGATGGTGGGAGGGATCCAGTCGAGCACAAGCCTTCTGAGGCACCACCAAAGCATCGACGTCATCGGCGCCGCTCGAAATTGCGTCGCAAAAAAGATAGCAATCCCGGCGCTGGAGACAATAATACTCCAGAGAACGCCAAAGACCAAGAAGCCCCTATTGAGCCAACATCTGAATAGGACGATTGGGAGGTTGGGCAAGTTAACCCCGACGATCCTGTCGGGAACGAGGGCTCGGAGGATAGTAACTACTACCGATCTCCGAAGAGGATGTGAGCCTCGGTGATGAAGATTTCATCGTGCCGGAGGAACCCCTCGAACAAGAGCGCTTTAAGCGCCAGCTAATAGCCACTGCAAGAAGCTTGAAAAATAAGCAGCAGCAGCTTCAAGCTGATCAGGATTTACTCAATGACAGATGGACTAATGTCCTGGCAGCCGAGGAATACAGCCTCGAGCGCCCAACTAAGAGTTACCCGAAGCGCAAGCTGCTACCCCAATTCGATGATGAGGCCCTGGAGCCTATACCGCCAATGCGTAACGCTGCTGACGGACCTGACCGACCACCACGTGGTCGGGACAGAGCGGCAACTCAAGCCGAACACCAGCCCGCACCACCTCGCCGTAGAGGCAGAGAGACAGCGGCTGCAGGATACACTTATGACCTACCACAAGACCTGGATAATAGAGCCGGTCAGACCAGATCAATCTACGGATCAAGCGGGCATGCCCCAGCGCGAGAAGACGGCCATCAGGCCTGGTGCAACAAGCACAACCGCACCCGGGCCAAAAACCGCATACGGACTTCATCCGAACTGTGTCGTGACGTCACCCGGTACAGAGGCGTCGCACACCCCCTATGCTTCACTGATGAGGTAATGGAGCACCAGTTCCCAGAAGGGTTTAAACCCGTGAACATTGAATCATACGATGGCACAACAGATCCCGCAGTATGGATTGAAGATTTTCTTCTCCACATTCACATGGCTCGCGGTGACGACTTACATGCCATCAAATACCTCCCCCTAAAACTTAAGGGACAAGCTCGACACTGGTTAAACAGCCGCCCAGCAAACTCTATTGGAAGCTGGGGAGACTTGGGAGATGCCTTTAGAGACAACTTCCAAGGCACTTATATACGGCCGTCGGACGCCGATGACCTCAGTCACATAGTCCGGCAGCCCGGAGAATCAGCCAGAAAATTCTGGACCAGGTTCCTAATTAAAAAGAACCAAATTGTCGACTGTCCGGACGCCGAAGCCTTAGCATCCTTTAAACACAGCATCCGCGATGAATGGCTCGCCCGACACCTCGGCCAAGAGAAGCCGAAGTCCATGGCAGCCCTTACAACACTCATGACCCGCTTTTGCGCGGGCGAAGATAGCTGGCTAGCCCGTAGCAGCAACAATACCAGCGACTCTGGCACTTTTGAAGCCAGAAACGGCTACGGTAGGCCCCGACGCAACAAAAACAAGCGTCGAGTCAACAATGACAATACCGAAGACACTGCGGTCAATGCCGGATTCAGTGGCTCCAAATCCGGTCAGCGAAAGAAGCCATTCAAAAGAAATAAAGACGGTTCATCTAGCTTGGACCGAATACTCGATCGACCTTGCCAGATTCACGGCACCCCCAACAAGCCTGCTAACCATACCAACAGAAGTTGTTGGGTCTTCAAACAGGCCGGTAAGTTAAATACCGAACACAAGGGGAAAGGGTCGCCCAACGAGGACGACGACGAAGAGTCTCGCCCACCGAACACAGGGGGACAGAAGAAATTTCCCCCCGAAGTCAAAACGGTGAATATGATATACGTTACTCACATCCCCAAGCGGGAGAGCAAGCGCGCATTAAGGGACGTCTATGCGATAGAGCCAATCGCCCCAAAATTCAACCCATGGTCAGCCTGTCCGATCACTTTCGATTGCAGAGACCATCCGACCAGTATCCTCATGGAGGTTCGGCCGCGTTGGTCCTCGACCCAATTATTGGTGGATTCCACCTCACGCAAGTCCTCATGGACGGTGGCAGCTGTCTTAACCTGCTCTACCAGGACACGGTCCGCAAAATGGGTATTGATACTTCAAGAATCAAGCCCACCAAAACTACCTTCAAAGGAGTAATACCTGGTGTAGAGGCCCGTTGCACGAGCTCAATCACATTGGAAGTCGTCTTTTGTTCGCCGGACAACTTCCGAAGTAAAGACTTGATATTCGACATTGTCCCTTTCCACCGTGGCTATCATGCACTGCTCGGACGAACCGCGTTCGCTCGCTTCAACGCGGTCCCGCACTATGCTGATACGTCCATTTTGCATCATGCTTTTATATCGATATTTATCGCATTATGGGCTGTTATTTCACGTTATGTCACAATACTTATGGGTATTCTCTCTTATTTTACAAGGTTTACATGAAGAGGGAGAATGTCGGCAGCTGGAATTTTGGGCTGGAAAAGGAGCAAATATTGGAGACCTATTCTGTGCAACTCCAAAAGTCCTGAAACTCCACAGAATGTCATAAAATAAATAAAGAAAAATCGTCGCCAAAGATGAAGGCCAGGGGGCCCACACCCTGCTCACGAGGGTGGGGGGCGCCCCCCCTGGGGCGCGCCCCCCTACCTCGTGGGCCCCTTGGTGGCTCTCCGATGCCCATCTTCTCCTATATGAAGTCTTTCGATGAGAAAAAATCAAAGACAACCTTTCGGGACGAGACTCCGCCGCCACGAGGCGGAACCTTGGCGGAACCAATCTAGGGCTCCGGCGGAGCTGTTCTGCCGGGGACACTTCCCTCCGGGAGGGGGAAATCATCGTCATCATCATCACCAACGCTCCTCTCATCGGGAGAGGGCAATCTCCATCAACATCTTCACCAGCACCATCTCATCTCCAAACCCTAGTTCATCTCTTGTATCCAATTCTTGTCTCCAAGTCCGGGATTGGTGCTACTAGATTACTAGTAGTGTTGATTACTCCTTGTAGTTGATGCTAGTTGGTTTAGTTGGTGGAAGATCATATGTTCAGATCCTTTATGCATATTATTACCCCTCTGATTATGAACATGAATATGCTTTGTGAGTAGTTACGTTTGTTCCTGAGGACAAGGGAGAAGTCTTGCTATCAGTAGTCATGTGAATTTGGTATTCGTTTGATATTTTGATGAGATGTATGTTGTCTAACCTCTAGTGGTGTTATGTGAACGTTGACTACATAACACTTCACCATTATTTGGGCCTAGAGGAAGGCATTGGGAAGTAATAAGTAGATGATGGGTTGCTAGAGTGACAGAAGCTTAAACCCTAGTTTATGCGTTGCTTCGTAAGGGGCTGTTTTGGATCCATATGTTTCATGCTATGGTTAGGTTTACCTTAATACTTTTGTTGTAGTTGCAGATGCTTGCAATACAGGTTAATCATAAGTGGGATGCTTGTTCAAGTAAGAACAGCACCCAAGCACCGGTCCACCCACACATCAAATTATCAAAGTACCAAACGCGAATCATATGAACGTGATGAAAACTAGCTTGACCATAATCCCATGCGTCCTCGGGAGCGCTTTTCCTATTATAAGAGTTTGTACAGGCTTGTCCTTTGCTACAAAAAGGATTGGGCCACCTTGCTGCACTTTATTTACTCTTGTTACTTGTTGCTCGTTGCAATTTACCTTATCACAAAACTATCTGTTACCACTTATTTCAGTACTTGCAGAGAATACCTTGCTGAAAACCGCTTATCATTTCCTTCTGCTCCTTGTTGGGTTCGACACTCTTACTTATCGAAAGGACTATGATAGATCCCCTATACTTGTGGGTCATCAAGACTCTTTTCTGGCACCGTTGCCGGGGAGTGTAGCGCCTTTGGTAAGTGGAATTTGGTAAGGAAAAATTTATATAGTGTGCTGAAATTTTCTGTCACTTGTTACTATGGAAAGTAATTCTCTGAGGGGCTTGTTCGGGTATCTTCACCCGTCCAGTGAAACAAAGAGTTTCTCCTCAACCTACTGAACCTATTGAAAATGAAACTCCTTTTGAAGTTCCTTCGGGTATGATGGAAAAACTGCTGGCTAATACTTTTACAGGAGATTGAACGAAGGATCCTGATGGACATCTACTCTATGTGGATGAAGTTTGTGGATTATTTAAGCTTGCAGGTATACCCGATGATGTTGTTAAGAAGAAGGTCTTCCCTTTATCTTTGAAGGAAGACGCATTGACATGGTATAGGCTATGTGATGATACGGGATCATGGAACTATAAAAGATTGAAATTGGAATTTCATCAAAAGTATTACCCTATGCATCTTGTTCATCGTGATCGCAATTATATATATAATTTTGGCCTCATGAAGGAGAAAGCATCGCTCAAGCTTGGGGGAGGCTTAAATCAATGTTATATTCATGCCCCAATCATGAGCTCTAAAAAGTGACAATTCTTCAGAATTTTTATGCTCGGCTTTCTGATAACAACCGCACCATGCTCGATACTTCTTGTCCTGGCTCTTTTATGATGAAGACTGTTGAATTCAGATGGAATTTATTGGATACAATTAAACGCAACTCTGAAGATTGGGACCTCGAGAAGGTAAGGATTCAGGTATGACACCTAAGTTTGATTGTGTTAAATCTTTTATGGATACCTATGTTTTCCGTAAGTTTAGCACTAAATATGGACTTGACTCTGAGATAGTGGCTTCTTTCTGTGAATCTTTTGCTACTTATGCTGATCTCCCTAAGGAGAAGTGGTTTAAATATCATCCTCCCATAGAAGTAAAAGTAGTTGCACCTATTAAAGTTGAAGAAAATACTGTCACTTATAATGATCCTATTGTTCCTACCTCTTACGTTGAGAAACCACCTTTCCCTGTTAGAGTAAAGGATCATGCTAAAGCTTCAACTGTTGTTCGTAAAAGCAATATCAGAACTTATACACCTCCTGAGCAAGTTAAAGTAGAACCTAATATTGCTATTGTTAAAGATCTCTTGTCTGATAATATTGATGGGCATGTTATTCAATTCTGTGGTGAAACTGCTAGAATTGCTAAACCGTGTGCTAAAGATAAACATAGACCTGTGGTAGGCGTGCCTGTTATTTCTGTTAAAATAGGAGATCATTGTTATCATGGCTTATGTGATATGGGTGCTAGTGCTAGTGTTATACCTATTACCTTGTATGAAGAAATTAAGCATGAAATTGCACCAGCTGAGATAGAAGATATTGATGTTACAATTAAACTTGCCAATAGAGATACCATATCGCCAGTGGGAATTGTTAGAGATGTTGAAGTCTTGTGTGGGAAAACTAAGTATCCTGCTGATTTTCTTGTTCTTGGTTCTCCACAAGATAGCTTTTGTCCCATTATATTTGGTAGACCCTTCTTGAACACTGTTAATGCTAGGATAGATTGCGAAAAGAATGTTGTTACTATTGGCTTGGATGATATGGTTCATGAGTTTAATTTCTTTAAATTTAGTAAACAACATCGTGAGGAAGAATTGCCTAGTAAGGATGAAATTATTACTCTTGCTTCTATTGCCGTGCCTCCTAGTGATCCTTTGGAACACTATTTGCTAGACCATGAAAATGAGATGTTCATGAATGAAAGAAGGGAAATAGATGAAGTATTATTTAAACAGGAACCTATTCTGCAACATAATTTGCCTGTTGAAATCTTAGGGGATCCTCCTCCACCCAAGGGTGATCCCGTGTTTGAGCTTAAACCGTTGCCTGATAATCTTAAGTATGCTTATCTTGATGAAAAGAAAATATATCTTGTTATTATTAGTGCTAACCTTTCAGAGCATGAAGAAGAAAGATTATTGAAAACTCTGAAAAAGCACCGTGCTGCTATTGGATATACTCTTGATGATCTTAAGGGCATTAGTCCCACTCTATGTCAACATAAAATAAATTTGGAAACGAATGCCAAACCAGTTTGTGATCCTCAACGACGTTTGAATCCTAAAATGAAAGAAGTGGTAAGAAAAGAAATACTCAAGCTTCTGGAGGCAGGTATAATTTATCCCGTTGCTGATAGTCAGCGGGTAAGTCCTGTCCATTGTGTCCCTAAGAAGGGAGGTATTACTGTTGTCCCTAATGATAAAGATGAATTGATTCCGCAAAGAATTATCACAGGTTATAGGATGGTAATTGATTTCCGTAAATTAAATAAAGCTACTAAGAAAGATCATTACCCCTTACCTTTTATTGATCAAATGCTAGAAAGATTATGCAAACATACACATTATTGCTTTCTAGATGGTTAGTTTGGTTTCTCTCAAATACCTGTGTCGGCTAAAGATCAATCAAAGACTACTTTTACATGCCCTTTTGGTACTTTTGCTTATAGACGTATGCCTTTTGGTTTATGTAATGCACCTGCTACCTTTCAAAGATGCATGATGGCTATATTCTCTGATTTTTGTGAAAAGATTTGTGAGGTTTTCATGCACGACTTTTCCGTCTATGGATCCTCTTTTGATGATTGCTTGAGCAATCTTGATCGATTTTTGCAGAGATGTGAAGAAACTAATCTTGTCTTGAATTGGGAAAAGTGCCACTTTATGGTTAATGAAGGTATTGTCTTGGGGCACAAAGTTTCTGAAAGAGGTATTGAAGTTGATGAAGCCAAGGTTGATGCTATTGAAAAGATGCCATGTCCCAAGGACATCAAAGGTATAAGAAGTTTCCTTGGTCACGCCGAGTTTTATAGGAGTTCATTAAGGACTTCTCAAAAATTTCTCGGCCCCTGACTAATTTATTACAAAAAGATGTACCATTTTTCTTTGATGATGATTGTGTAGAAGCATTTGAAATACTTAAGAAAGCATTAGTCTCTGCACCTGTTGTTCAGCCACCTGATTGGAATTTACCCATTGAAATTATGTGTGATGCTAGTGATTATGCTATAGGTGTTGTTCTAGGGCAAAGAGTTGATAAGAAGTTAAATGTTATCCATTATGCTAGTAAGACTCTAGACAACGCTCAAAGAAATTATGCTACTACCGAAAAAGAACTTTTAGCAGTTGTATTTTCTTGTGATAAATTCAGACCCTATATTGTTGATTCTAAAGTAACTATTCACACCGATCATGCTGCTATTAAATATCTTATGGAAAAGAAAGATGCTAAACCTAGACTTATTAGATGGGTTCTCTTGCTGAAAGAATTTGATTTGCATATTGTTGATAGAAAAGGAGCTGAGAACCCCGTCGCAGACAACTTGTCTAGGTTAGAGAATGTTCTTGATGACCCACTACCTATTAATGATAGCATTCCTGATGAACAATTAAATGTCATAAGCACTTCTCGTAGCACTCCATGGTATGCTAATTATGCTAATTATAGTGTTGCTAAATTTATACCACCTAGCTTCACATACCAACAAAAGAAAAGGTTCTTTTATGATTTGCGAAATTACTTTTGGGATGACCCACATCTTTATAAAGGAGTAGATGGTGTTATTAGACGTTGTGTACCTGAGCATGAACAGGAACAGATCCTACGGAAGTGTCACTCCGAAGCTTATGGAGGACACCACGCTGGAGATAGAACTGCACATAAGGTATTGCAATCTGGTTTTTATTGGCCTACTCTCTTCAAGGATGCCCGTAAGTTTGTTTTGTCTTGTGATGAATGTCAAAGAATTGGTAATATTAGTAGACGTCAAGAAATGCCTATGAATTATTCACTTGTTATTGAACCATTTGATGTGTGGGGCTTTGATTATATGGGACCTTTTCCTGCCTCTAATGGATATACACATATTTTAGTTGTTGTTGATTACGTTACTAAGTGGGTAGAAGCTATTCCAACTAGTAGTGCTGATCATAACACTTCTATTAAAATGCTTAAGGAAGTTATTTTTCTGAGGTTTAGAGTCCCTAGATATTTAATGATTGATGGTGGTTCACACTTTATTCATGGTGCTTTCCGTAAAATGCTTGCTAAATATGACGTTAATCATAGAATTGCATCTCCTTATCACCCACAGTCTAGTGGTCAAGTAGAATTGAGTAATAGAGAGCTCAAACTAATTTTGCAAAAGACTGTTAATAGGTCTAGAAAGAATTGGTCCAAGAAACTTGATGATGCATTATGGGCCTATAGAACTGCATATAAGAATCCTATGGGTATGTCTCCGTATAAAATGGTTTATGGAAAAGCATGCCACTTACCTCTCGAACTAGAACATAAGGCATATTGGGCTATTAAAGAGCTCAACTATGATTTCAAACTTGCCGGTGAGAAGAGGTTATTTGATATTAGCTCACTTGATGAATGGAGAACCCAAGCCTATGAAAATGCCAAGTTATTTAAAGAAAAAGTTAAAAGATGGCATGACAAAAGGATACAAAAGCGTGAATTTAATGTAGGTGATTATGTATTGCTATACAACTCTGGTTTAAGATTTTTTGCAGGAAAACTTCTCTCTAAATGGGAAGGTCCCTACGTTATTGAGGAGGTCTATCATTCCGGTGCCATAAAAACCAACAACTTCAAAGGCACAAATCCGAAGGTGGTAAACGGTCAAAGAATCAAACATTATATCTCAGGTAGTCCCATAAATGTTGAAACCAATATTATTGAAACCGTAACCCCGGAGGAATACATAAGGAGCACTTTCCAGACCGTTTCAGACTCTGAAAAGGAATAGGTATGTGGTACGGTAAGTAAACCGACTCCAAAGCAATTTTTAAGGCAATATTTCTCCGTTTTGGAATATTTAGAAAAATAGAAAAATAAGTGGAAGTCCGGGAAGGACACGAGGCCTTCACGAGGGTGGAGGCGCCCCTACCCCACAGGCGCGCCCCTACCTCGTGAGCACCTTGTGTGCCCTCCGAACTCCGTTTTCTTGCACGATACGTATTTTGGTCGATAAAAATTCATTATATATTCCCCCGAAGGTTTTGACCCCCGTATCACGCAAAAATCTCATGTTCCTGTTTCGAGCTGTTTTTCTGACAGATCTAGATCATCATGACGTCCCCAAGCGCTTCCAAGGACAAGTTCTTCGAGAAGGTGATCAACCCTTACCTCGGGGAGGTGCTGCGACACCCTCAAACTATTGAGATGCGTGATGGGTTGCTGCACATCCTCGATGTTGAGGGACGAAAGGGAACCGGAAGAGTGGAGGCGAGGCTCGAAGCAATGGAGCAACAAGTTTTCAAGTGCCAGGGGATGGTGGAGCGTGGAATTAACGCTAGCCACAAGATGCTCTCGGAGTTCACCAACAACTACGAGACGGATGCCAAGAACACCGAGGAAGCCATCTTCAAGCTACATGAGAAGATCGAGCACCTCCACGCCCAAATCTATGATCTGCAAAATCAAAACTGTGAGTATGCCTATAGATTCAAAAGGATGAGTTTGGCTGTAGATTTGAGGATTCCGGAGACTCGATCATCCTTCTATGATGGTGAGCCTATGCCATGGAAGGTGGACGACAAGCCCGCATCATCAACAACACCTCCACTTCCTTCACCAGCAAAGGAGACATAATCACATGGGTATGGGCACTCCCCTTAGCAACTGCCAAGCTTGGGGGAGGTGACCCGGTATCGTATCACCATCACAACTTCTACCTTTACCATTTTTCTTAGTTCGATCCTATTAGTAGTATCTTGATTTAGTAGAATAAAGTCATGGCATGATCTAGTTTTGAAGTTTTGCTTTATGATCCCTCTATGTAATCGAGTCCGTGAGCTATATATATAATAAAGATTAGTGTTGAGTCAAGGACTTGATTACTTTGCCATGATCTTGGGTGAATAAAACAAAAGAATAAAAAGAAACAAAGAGTTCATATTGATCTTATTGAAAGTAATGGCTTCACATAGAAAGAGTATGATGATTAAAAGTTGTTGGGAATTGGCAAATATGGCTCTGGTCATCGTTGCAATTAATAGGAAGTAATAAGGAGAGAGAGGTCTCACATATAGATATATTATCATTGACATCTTTTATGATTGGGAGCACTCATTAAAATATAACATGCTAAGGAGTTGATGTTGGACAAGGAAGACAACATAATGAGTTACATTTTCTTGTATCTGAGATAAAGTATGTTGTCATGGATCCTCTAACATGTTGAGCTTGCCTTTCCCCCTCATGCTAGCCAAATTCTCAGCACCAAGTAGAGATACTACTTGTGCTTCCAAATACCCTTAAACCAGTTTAGCCATGAGAGTCCACCATATCTACCTATGGATTGAGTAAGATCCTTCAAGTAAGTTGACATCGGTGCAAGCAATAAAAATTGCTCTCTAAATATGCATGACTTAATAGTGCAGAGAAATAAGCTTTGTACGAACTTGTTGTGGAAGTAATAAAAGCGACGGACTGCATAGTAAAGTTCCACATACAAGGGGCAATATAAAGTGACGTTCTTTTGCATTAAGATTTTGTGCATCCAACCATAAAAGCGCATGGCAACCTCTGCTTCCCTCTGCGAAGGGCCTATCTTTTATTATTATCTTCTACCTTATGCAAGAGTCACAGTGATCTTCACCTTTCCTTTTTCATTTTATCCTTTGGCGAGCCCAGCATGTTGGAAAGAACATGATATATATATATATCTAATTGGATGTAGGGGAGCATGAATTGTTATTGTTGACATTACCCTTGAGGTAAAAGGTTGTGGGGCAAAATTATAAGCCCCTATCTTTCTCTGCGTCCGATTAAAACACCACAAGTATTGCGTGAGTGCTAGCAATTATGAAGGACTAAGTGATAGTTGAGTATGTGGACTTGCTTTTAAGCTCTGACATAGACTCTTTCCGATGTTATGATAAATTGCAATTGCTTCAATGACTGGGGTTATACTTTGCTGGTACCCAATAAAGTTTCTGATTCATACTTCTGCATTGTGAAAATATCATCACTTGAACCTAAGTAATCATATGACAAATCTATATATGTTGTTGTTATGAGAATAATCATGATGACTTCATGTCTGTATTTTATTTTTATCGACGCCTCTACCTCTAAACATGAGGACATATTTATTGTTATCGACTTTTCGCTTGAGGACAAGCGAGGTCTAAGCTTGGGGGAGTTGATACGTCCATTTTGCATCATGCTTTTATATCGATATTTATCGCATTATGGGCTGTTATTTCACGTTATGTCACAATACTTATGGCTATTCTCTCTTATTTTACAAGGTTTACATGAAGAGGGAGAATGCCAGCAGCTGGAATTCTGGGCTGGAAAAGGAGCAAATATTGGAGACCTATATTGTGCAACTCCAAAAGTCCTGAAACTCCACGGAATGTCTTAAAATAAATAAAGAAAAATCGCCGCCAAAGATGAAGCCCAGGGGGCCCACACCCTGCTCACGAGGGTGCCCCCCCCCCTGGGGCGCGCCCCCCTACCTCGTGGGCCCCCTGGTGGCTCTCCGATGCCCATCTTCTCCTATATGAAGTCTTTCGATGAGAAAAGAATTAGAGACAACCTTTCGGGACGAAACTCCGCCGCCACGAGGCGGAACCTTGGCGAAACCAATCTAGGGCTCCGGCGGAGCTGTTCTGCCGGGGACACTTCCCTCCGGGAAGGGGAAATCATCGTCATCATCATCACCAACGCTCCTCTCATCAGGAGAGGGCAATCTCCATCAACATCTTCACCAGCACCATCTCATCTCCAAACCCTAGTTCATCTCTTGTATCCAATTCTTGTCTCCAAGTCCGGGATTGGTGCTAGTAGATTGCTAGTAGTGTTGATTACTCCTTGTAGTTGATGCTAGTTGGTTTAGTTGGTGGAAGATCATATGTTCAGATCCTTTATGCATATTATTACCCCTCTGATTATGAACATGAATATGCTTTGTGAGTAGTTACGTTTGTTCCCGAGGACAAGGGAGAAGTCTTGCTATCGGTAGTCATGTGAATTTGGTATTAGATTCGATATTTTGATGAGATGTATGTTGTCTAACCTCTAGTGGTGTTATGTGAACGTCGACTACATAACACTTCACCATTATTTGGGCCTAGAGGAAGGCATTGGGAAGTAATAAGTAGATGATGGGTTGCTACAGTGACAGAAGCTTAAACCCTAGTTTATGTGTTGCTTCATAAGGGGCTGTTTTGGATCCATATGTTTCATGCTATGGTTAGGTTTACCTTAATACTTTTGTTGTAGTTGCGGATGCTTGCAATAGAGGTTAATCATAAGTGGGATGCTTGTTCAAGTAAGAACAGCACCCAAGCACCGGTCCACCCACATATCAAATTATCAAAGTACCGAACGCGAATCATATGAACGTGATGAAAACTAGCTTGACGATAATCCCATGTGTCCTCGGGAGTGCTTTTCCTATTATAAGAGTTTGTCTAGGCTTGTCCTTTGCTACAAAAAGGATTGGGCCACCTTGCTGCACTTTATGTACTCTTGTTACTTGTTGCTCGTTGCAATTTACCTTATCACAAAACTATCTGTTACCACTTATTTCAGTACTTGCAGAGAATAACTTGCTGAAAACCGCTTATCATTTCCTTCTGCTCCTCGTTGGGTTCGACACTCTTACTTATCGAAAGGACTACGATAGATCCCCTATACTTGTGGGTCATCATATTCCTATCTAAAACTCAAGTTGCTAGCACCACGCGGTGGTATAACAGTCAATGGAAACATGGAGCGCTCCCCCCGTATTGAGGAGCACACCGCGGCCCTCGCAGCGGAAGTACAAGGTGGCCTTCTCAAGCCAAATACTAAATTGGCAGTCAAGCCCCGGGACACTGTCAAACGAGTCCGGACTACCCTGTAGAACGACAGTCCAGCTCGTCAGGAGCTCGATTAGCAATTCGGCCTCCGTCTCAGCCCCAACCGAATTGCGGCATATGTACCGCGCGTACATAATTACGCACTAAAGATACCATGGGAAAAGATGGAGGCATATTAAAGATAAAGTCCACAATACGTCTCGACCCTACCTGGACCCTCATATCCTATTTTCTTCTTATTTTTGTTTTTTCAGGTTCCTTACAACCCACATCACCAGTTGATGGTACCAAGGGCTCTTTTTCCAAGCCCCTTATGAAAACCAGATCGTTGATCCTCTCAAAGGATCATACACCTAGGTGAAAAGCAGTGCAGGCATGCGGCAGAGTATCCAAAGGATCTTTAAAGATCACCTCTTCCTTTTTTAGGACCTGTACACAGCTTTCCCTTGTGCTCGGCATGTAAAATAGCCTTGATGCTTATAGCATTATCTGTACAAATACGTTTTGACGTATCAATCAGACTATAATGGAAACAGTTTTTCGCCCAACCTATTCGGTATTGGCTTATTTCCTAATCTGTATTCCCTCATTTTTGCGTCTGATTGTCATGTACACCTCGGTACGACTTAAATTGCAAGGGGCTCCATTCAGCCACGTTCATTTCTTAAAAATAAAATAAGTCTGAACACTTTTATAGTACAATTTGGCGTCCCGAATATAGCATTATATGCATCGGCTCCGAATCATGTCTTTGGTCAATAGTTGGGTTGCCCAGCTCCGGTGGTTACTGCCTTACGTTCCGCTTGTTCGGCTAAGGTAGTAAAGGGAGAACTACTGCGATTGTGTTTCTCGTTCATCCGGATAAACGCCTCAGTAGAGAAAGCCGGAAACTAACTGTCATGATGCGGTGAGAGTTGGTCAGCTATTCGGTGACTAAATATAAATCTCTTGCGATTTTTCCCGTGTTATGCGAAGGACCGGTCTTCACCTGGTCAAGCGTCTACAACACCCAAGTTCGGATAATCGACCAGGGGCTGCGCCTACAATCCTATTGTCAAACTCCTATGGCTAAGTGAGAGTGATAACGCCGCATAGTCTGATTGCCTGGTTCGCCGCACTAACACCTCCTTCAAGGACCAAGCTGTTGGGTTAAGTTTGTTCATGTGCTGTTCCAAACACCCCGGTACTACCTACGTGGGGGCTGAAGCCGACGATTGGCCAACTCTCAGATACCATAAACGGCCGCACAGGAGGGAAATAATTTGAGATGAAACAAGCAAAAATATTATACAAAACCCTTGTTTTCATGATACAAAGTTCGGGAAGCATAGATACATTCATTCAAAAATGATGTCCTTCGAACACTAGCCCTATACAATGCGGGATCCTTCCAGGACTTCGACAAAATACCGCTCCGGCGTGCGGTGCTCCTTGCCTGCGGGCGGTCCCTCGGTTGCAAAATTGGTGGCATTCATCTTCGCCCACTGCACCTTGACACGAGCGAAGGCCATCCGGGCACCTTCGATACAGACTGACCACTTTATAGCATCAAGCCGAGGGCAGGCATTGACAAGCCGCTTCACGAGCCCGAAGTAACTACTGGGTATGGGTTCGACTGGCCAAAGACGGACTATAACATCCTTCATGGCCAATTCGGCCACCCTATGCAGTTCGGTCGGCTGCTTTATCTGATCACTGAGGGGCACTGGATGCTCTGGTGCAAGGTACTACGACCAGAACAGCTTCTCCGTTGTGCTCCCCTCTTCGGCTCAGAAGAACTCCGCAGCATCAGCAATACTCCGGGGTAGATCCGCAAACGCTCCTGGAGAACTCCAAACGCGGGTTAGTAAGATGTACCTTCTCCTTACAAATTTGGTCTGCATATTAAAGGCCTTACCCATCGCGATCTGCTTTGCCTCTTGGATCTCCCGGAAGGCGCCTTGGGCTTCAACTCGGGCCTCCTTCACACTTTGGAGTGCCTTAGCAAGTTCGGAGTCTTGATCCGAAATCCTGCGCTCCAAGGACTTACATTTGCTTATAGCATCCTTGAGCTCTTGTTGGACTTCATCCAACCTCACTTCATCTTTTAGGCGGGCGGCTCGTTCCTCCTCCGCCTCCTTCTTGGCTTCGGCCAGCATGCTCTGATACGTCCCCAACGTATCTATAATTTTTTATTGCTCCATGCTATTATATATTCTGTTTTGGATGTTTAATGGGCTTTATTATACACTTTTATATTATTTTTGTGACTAACCTATTAACCAGAGGCCCAGCCCAAATTGCTGTTTTTTTGCCTATTTCAGTGTTTCGAAGGAAAGGAATATCAAACGGAGTCCAAACGGAATGAAACCTTCGGGAACGTGATTTTCTGAACAAACGTGATCCAGAGGACTTGGACTGGACGTCAAGCAATCAACGAGGAGGCCACAAGGCAGGGGGCGCGCCTACCCCCCTGGGCGAGCCCTCCACCCTCGTGGGCCCCTCGTAGCTCCACCGACCTACTTCTTCCTCCTATATATACCTACGTACCCTGGAAACATCATATACGGAGCCAAAACCGTATTTCCACCGCCGCAACCTTCTGTACCCGTGAGATCCCATCTTGGGGCCTTTTCCGGCGCTCCGCCGGAGGGGGCATTGATCATGGAGGGCTTCTACATCAACACCATAGCCTCCCTGATGATGTGTGAGTAGTTTACTTCAGACCTTCGGGTCCATAGTTATTAGCTCGATGGCTTCTTCTCTCTCTTTGGATCTCAATACAAAGTTCTCCTCGATTCTCTTGGAGATCTATTCGATGTAATCTTCTTTTACGGTGTGTTTGTCGAGATCCGATGAATTGTGGGTTTATGATCAAGATTATCTATGAACAATATTTGAATCTCCTCTGAATTATTTTATGTATGATTGGTTATCTTTGCAAGTCTCTTTGAATTATCAGTTTGGTTTGGCCTACTAGATTGATCTTTCTTGCAATGGGAGAAGTGCTTAGCTTAGGGTTCAATCTTGCGGTGCTCGATCCCAGTGACAGTAGGGGAAACAACACGTATTGTATTGTTGCCATCGAGGATAAAAGATGGGGTTTATATCATATTGCATGAGTTTATCCTTCTACATCATGTCATCGTGCTTAAAGTGTTACACTATTTTTATGGACTTAATACTCTAGATGCATGCTGGATAGCGGTCGATGTGTGGATTAATAGTAGTAGATGCAGGCAGGAGTCGGTCTACTTGTCACGGACGTGATGCCTATGTACATGATCATACCAAGATATTCTCATAACTATGCTCAATTCTATCAATTACTCGACAGTAATTCGTTTACCCACCATCATACTTATGCTATCTTGAGAGAAGCCACTAGTGAAACCTATGGCCCCCGGGTCTATTTTCCATTATATTAATCTTTCGTTAACAAGTTATTTCTGGCATCGTTTATTTTGCTTTGTTTACTTTTAGTCTTTATCATAAAAATACCAAAAATATTATCTTATCATCTCTATCAGATCTCACTTTTTCAAGTGGTCGTGAAGGGATTGACAACCCCTTTATCGTGTTGGTTGCGAGGTTCTTATTTGTTTGTGTAGGTACGAGGGAATCGGCGTGGTCTCCTACTGGATTGATACCTTGGTTCTCAAAAACTGAGGGAAATACTTACGCTACTTTACTGCATCACCCTTTCCTCTTCAAGGGAAAACCAACGCAGTGCTCAAGAGGTAGCAAGAAGGATTTCTGGCGCCGTTGCTGGGGAGGCTTACACCAAGTCAAGTCAAGATTTGATCTCCCTACAGCGAGCCATTTCTGGCGCCGTTGCCGGGGAGTCTACGCACAAGTCAAGACATACCAAGTACCCATCACAAACTCTTATCCCTCGCATTACATTATTTGCCATTTGCCTCTCGTTTTCCTCTCCCCCACTTCACCCTTGCCATTTTATTCGCCCTATTTTCCCTTTGCCTTTTTCTTGCTTGTTCCTTGAGATATTTGATGTCATTATGTCTGAAACTGGGGAGGTTATCGTTGATAATAACATGGGAAACTTTGATGCCTTTGATGATCCTCCTGAGGAACCTACTATCTTGCATACTAAAAGGTTTCGAGTTGGTAGTGGTAATATTATTGGGAAAGGAGTTATTCAAGATTTCTTTACTTGTGTCGGTGATTTGCCCATCATGGGTGGCTCTATTCTTCACAGAACTAGTAGCCTTGCGGATGCAATATCTTTGCTCGTAGTTGAACTTGAAAGACAATTTCTTCATATGCATCCTTGCATACAAAGAATTTTCGTAGAATTCTCTAATATTGAACACTCTTCTATTAAGCGTGCCGCTACTATCTTTTTGGCTCATGAGTTCAGATTTATAATGAAAGAAGCTAAACAAATTTTTGCGCATTATAGGGTTGATTCTCGTCATCCTCCCATAGAAGCTATCCTTTTTAAACAAGAAGATATAATGCATTTACAATCTTTAGATCATGTTGCGTATAATGAAAATCTTAGAAAAAGGGTTCCTACCGATGTTCTAGTTGATAGAATTTCTGAATGATGATTTTGCTCTTCAAAATAATGGGTTAGGTTTTTCTCTTGAACAAAGGCTCGTGACATTTTGCCAAAAAAACGCTTGCAATGATGAAATTGTTGTGCAATATAAGGGGCCAAAGGAGGAACCTATACCTCCCGAGGTTGATCTTGGGGACTTTTGTCCCATTAAATTTAGCCCCTTTGATTACTTTTTCTTGCCAAAATTAAAACTTGTTGTTGAACGTAGAGAATATGAGAAGAGTTTTCACGACTTGCCTTACCATTATTATGGCAATACCTAGATCTATCCTTGCTTTTATGCCTAGCTAGGGGCGTTAAACGATAGCGCTTGTTGGAAGGCAACCCAAATTTATTTTAATTTCATGCTTTTTATTTCTGTTTAGTAATAAATCTTTGATCTAGCCTCTGGTTAGATTTGTTTTTATGTTTTAATTAGTGTTTGTGCCAAGTTAAACATATAGGATCTTCTTGGATGATAGTTATTTGATCTTGCTGAGAATTCCAGAAACTTTCTGTTCACGAAAACAATTGTTAAAACTCACCAGAACGTGATAAAATACTGATTCCAGTTTAAGTAAATCAATAAACAAATTTTCTAGGACGTCCTATTTTCGTATATTTTTCTGAGTTCCAGAAGTTTGCGTTTGATACAGATTACTACAGACTGTTCTGTTTTTGACAGATTTTGTTTTTCGTGTGTTGTTTGCTTAATTTGATGAATCCATGGCTAATAAAAGAGTTTATAAACCATAGAGAAGTTGGAATACAGTAGGTTTAACACCAATATAAATAAATAATGAGTTCATTATAGTACCTTGAAGTGGTGTTTTGTTTTCTTTTGCTAACGGAGCTCACGAGATTTTCTGTTAAGTTTTGTGTTGTGAAGTTTTCAAGCTTTGGGTAAAGATTTGATGGATTATTGAACAAGGATTGGCAAGAGCCTAAGGTTGGGGATGCCCAAGGCACCCCAGGTAAAATTCAAGGACAACCAAAAGCCTAAGCTTGGGGATGCCCCGGAAGGCATCCCCTCTTTTGTCTTCGTCCATCGGTAACTTTACTTGGGGCTATATTTTTATTCACCACATGATATGTGTTTTGCTTGGAGCGTCTTGTATAATTTGAGTCTTTGCATTTTAGTTTACCACAATCATCCTTGCTGTACACACCTTTTGAGAAAACTTACGGGAGTGGCCGGATGAGCGCAGTCGAGGCTGAGGTCTTTGGTCGTTTTCGGCCACGACTTCTGAGCCTTGAAAAGCAGCTTCCATATGTCTTCGTGCGTCGTGCCAAATTACCACTGCAGGGTCCAAGGACTGGCCGGGTCAAACTCCCACATATACAGAGTCCGGCATTGGCAGGGGAGAATCCGGCGAAAAAGCATCACCTGGATCATGCTGGCAAGACTGGTGTTCTTGTCTACCATACCCTTGACGCGCTTCTGCAGCGTCATCACCTCATCGGACGACGCCCAATCTAGGCCCTTGTTGAGCCAGGGTGTAAGCCGCATTGGAGGCCCGGACTTAAGTTTGGGAGGGGCGGCCCATGTGGTGTCACGGGGTTCCATGATATAGAACCACTCCTGTTGCCACCCCGTCACGGTCTCCACAAAGGTACCCTTGGGCCAGGTGACGTTGGGGAGTTTGCTCACCGTGGCACCGCCGCACTCTATGTGTTCACCATCAACCACTTTCGGCTTCACATTGAAGACCTTGAGCCATAGGCCGAAGTGGGGGATGCGAAGGAATGCCTCGCACACGATGATGAATGCCGAAATGTTGAGGAAGGAATTCGGGGCTAGATCATGGAAGTCTAGCCCGTAGTAAAACATGATACCGCGGGCGAAAGGATGGAGGGGAAACCCTAATCCACGAAGGAAATGGGGGATGGATACTACCCTCTCATTGGGCTCCGGGGTAGGGATGATCTGCTTTTTGGCAGGAAGCCGGTGAGCTATGTCCACGGCCAAGTACCCCGCTTCCCGGAGTTCCTTGATGTTCTCCTCCATGATGGAGGAAGCCATCCACTTGCCCTGCGCTCCGGATCTGGACATGGCTGGAGTGTTTGCTGGGGATGGAAGGAATTGAAACTTGGGCGCTAGAGCTCGAGGGCGGATGGGCTGAGGAGGAAGAAGGCATGGGGTAAAAAGACGGATCCTTATCTTCTTATAAAGGCAATGGATATCAAGTGTCCCCCACGAGTCTTAAAACTCGCCTATTCCCGAGGGGTCGTGCGAACGGCATGGTTGGATTTCCCAAACCCACATTGATGAAAATCCCGTGATGAGGGGACACGATCTCTGCTTTGATAAGACGTGTCAGTAGTCATGCCTCGAAACGCGAAGTAGAGGCTGTAAAACGGTTCAGAATAATAACAAGGCCAGATCATAACGTCTCGCCGAAAAATTTGCCCATGGATGTGACTTATTTTTTAAGTATTGTTGCCCTTACAACTTAGGGTTGTAATTATTGGATAGAGCCGGATACAGTTCTTAGGTGCGGAAGACTGCTTTGGATTATTCATGAAGGAACCCGCCTTGCAATGCCAAAGACAATCTGAGCGCCGGATACATCGTCATTGAAGCCCGGTTCAGGGGCTACTAAGGGAGTCCTGTACTAGGGGGTCCTCGGGCATCCGGGCTATGTGATATGGGCCAGACTAATGGGCCGTGAAGATACAAGATCAAGGACCTTCCCCCGTGTCCGGATGGGACTCTCCTTTGCGTGGATGGCAAGCTTGGCGTTCGGATAATGTATTTTCCTTTCTCTGTAAACCGACTCTGTACAACCCTAGGCCCCTCCGGTGTCTATATAAACCAGAGGGTTTAGTCCGTAGAGGCAATCATAATCATACAGGCTAGACATCTTGGGTTTAGCCATTACGATCTCGAGGTAGATCAACTCTTGTAACCCCTATACTCATCAAAGTCAATCAAGCAGGAAGTAGGGTATTACCTCCATTAAGAGGGCCCGAACCTGGGTAAACATCGTGTCCCCCGCCTCCTATTACCTTCGATCGTTAGATGCACGGTTCGGGACCCCCTACCCGAGATCTGCCTGTTTTGACACCGACAACGTGGACACGCTCTCCCCCTCTCGTTGCTATGCATCTCCTAGATAGATCTTGCATGAGCGTAGGAATTTTTTTGAAATTGCATGCTACGTTTCCCAACAGAAACTACCCGGAAAGTGACCCTGGTGGGCACAAGACACCAGGGCGTGCCTGGCAGCCAGGCGCGCCCATGTGGGTTGTGCTTACCTCGGGTAGGCGCACCCAGGTGGGTTGTGCCTACCTCGTGTACCTTTCGGACTCCGTTTTTCTTTCGTTTGCTTGTTTCCCAAGATAAAAAATCTTTATATACCCCCCGAATCTATTGACCACCGTATCGCGGAGAAATCTTCTGTTTTCTTTTCTTGCTATTTTCGGTCGGATCTATTAAACCAGGCATCATGTTTTCTTCCTCCTCCAACAACATGGAAGAGGATGCTTGGTTGATGAAGATTGAGCTGAAGAGAGAAGAGCCCGTAGGAGCCATCAAGAGACACAAGATGAAGGAGGCTACTGTAGATCAAGCCTCGGTGGTCGAGCGAGCACTGTCAGCCGAGGAGGAAGAAGAAGATATCCTTAAACCTTACTATGCTCATCTTACCCCCACTGAGATTGAAGCCTTTCGGATCATTGAAATGGTTCATGTACAAAACAAATTTCTCACTCGTGAAAATATTTTGCATCAAGAGCACATCATATTCCTCTGGAGCATCATCCGTAGATTGGAGAATCTCTTGATCTTGAAGGACAGGATCACCTCCACTTCACCACCACCACCTTATTCATCACCAAAAGAAAATTGAGTATCGGGTGTGGGCACTCCCCTTGGCTTCCGTCAAGCTTGGGGGAGGTGCCCCGGTATCGTATTGTTGGGGAACGTAGTAATTTAAAAAAAATTCCTACACACACGCAAGATCATGGTGATGCATAGCAACGAGAGGGGAGAGTGTTGTCCATGTACCCTCGTAGACCAAAAGCGGAAGCGTTAGCACAACACGGTTGATGTAGTCGTACGTCTTCACGATCCGACCGATCAAGTACCGAACGCACGACACCTCCGAGTTCAGCACACGTTCAGCCCGATGACGTCCCTTGAAGAGTGTTGAGGGAGAGTTTCATCAGCACGACGGCGTGGTGATGATGATGATGTTCTACCGACGCAGGGCTTCGCCTAAGCACTGCTACAGTATTATTGAGGTGGACTATGGTGGAGGGGGGAACCGCACACGGCTAAAAGATCAAATCAATTGTTGTGTCTAGGGTGCCCCTGCCCCCGTATATAAAGGAGCAAGGGGGAGGTGCGGCCGGCCAGGAGGAGGCGCGCCAGGATGAGTCCTACTCCCACCGGGAGTAGGACTCCCTCCCTTTTCCTTGTTGGAGTAGGAGAGGAGAGGGAAGGAGAGAGGGGGAAAGGAAAGGGGGGCGCCTCCCCCCTCCTTGTCCAATTCGGACTTGGGGGCGAGGGGCGCGCGGCTGCCCCTTGGCCGCCTATCCTCTTCCACCAATTGGGCCCATGAGGCCCAATAGCCTCCGGGGGGTTCTGGTAACCCCCCGGTACTCCGGTATATATCCGATAACTCCCGAAACCATGCTGGTGTCCAAATATAGTCATCCAATATATCAATCTTCATGTCTCGACCATTTCGAGACCCTCGTTATGTCCGTGATCACATCCGGGACTCCGAACAACCTTAGGTACATCAAAACTCATAAACTCATGATATAACTGTCATTGAAACTTTAAGCATGCGGACCCTACGGGTTCGAGAACTATGTAGACATGACCGAGACACGCCTCTGGTCAATAACCAATAGCGGAACCTAGATGCTCATATTGGCTCCTACATATTCTATGAAGATCTTTATCGGTCAGACCGCATAACAACATACGTTGTTCCCTTTGTCATCGGTATGTTACTTGCCCGAGATTCGATCGTCGGTATCTCAATACCTAGTTCAATCTTGTTACTGGCAAGTCTCTTTACTCGTTTCATAATACATCATCCTGCAACTAACTCATAAGTTGCAATGCTTGCAAGGCTTAAGTGATGTGCATTACCGAGTGGGTCCAGAGATACCTCTCCGACAATCGGAGTGACAAATCCTAATCTTGAAATAATCCAACCCAACAAGTACCTTCGAGACACCTGAGAGCACCTTTATAATCACCCGATTCGTTGTGGCGTTTGGTAGCACACAAAGTGTTCCTCCGGTAAACGGGAGTTGCATAATCTCATAGTCATAGGAACATGTATAAGTCATAAAGAAAGCAATAGCAACATACTAAACGATCGATTGCTGAGCTAACGGAATGGGTCAAGTCAATCACATCATTCTCCTAATGATGTGATCCCGTTAATCAAATGACAACTCATGTCAATGGCTAGGAAACATAACCATCTTTGATCAACGAGCTAGTCAAGTAGAGGCATACTAGTGACACTCTGTTTGTCTATGTATTCACACAAGTATTATGTTTCCGGTTAATACAATTCTAGCATGAATAATAAACATTTATCATGATATAAGGAAATAAATAATAACTATATTATTGTCTCTAGGGCATATTTCCTTCAGTCTCCCACTTGCACTAGAGTCAATAATCTAGATTACACAGTAATGATTCTAACACCCATGGAGCCTTTGTGCTTATCATGTTTCGCTCGTGGAAGAGGCTTAGTCAACAGGTCTGCAACATTCAGATCCGTATGTATCTTGCAAATTTCTATGTCTCCCACCTGGACTAGATCCCCGATGGAATTGAAGCGTCTCTTGATGTGCTTGGTTCTCTTGTGAAATCTGGATTCCTTCGCCAAGGCAATTGCACCAGTGTTGTCACAAAATAATTTTATTGGACCCGATGCACTAGGTATGACACCTAGATCGGATATGAACTCCTTCATCCAGACTCCTTCATTTGCTGCTTCCGAAGCATCTATGTACTCCGCTTCACACGTAGATCCCGCCACGACGCTTTGTTTAGAACTGCACCAACTGACAGCTCCACTGTTCAATGTAAACACGTATCTGGTTTGCGATTTAGAATCGTCCGGATCAGTGTCAAAGCTTGCATCGACGTAACCATTTACGACTAGCTCTTTTTCACCTCCATAAACGAGAAACATATCCTTAGTCCTTTTTAGGTATTTCAGGATGTTCTTGACCGCTGTCCAGTGATACACTCCTGGATTACTTTGGTACCTCCTGCTAGACTTATAGCAAGGCACACATCAGGTCTGGTACACAGCATTGCATACATGATAGAGCCTATGGTTGAAGCATAGGGAACATCTTTCATCTTCTCTCTATCTTCTGCAGTGGTCGGGCATTGAGTCTTACTCAACTTCACACCTTGTAACACAGGCAAGAACCCTTTCTTTGCTTGATCCATTTTGAACTTCTTCAAAAATTTATCAAGGTATGTGCTTTGTGAAAGTCCAATTAAGCGTCTTGATCTATCTCTATAGATCTTGATGCCCAATATATAAGAAGCTTCACCGAGGTCTTTCATTGAAAAACTCTTATTCAAGTATCCCTTTATGCTATCCAGAAATTCTGTATCATTTCCAATCAACAATATGTCATCCACATATAATATCAGAAATGCTACAGGGCTCCCACTCACTTTCTTGTAAATACAGGCTTCTCCAAAAGTCTATACAAAACCAAATGCTTTGATCACACTATCAAAGCGTTTATTCCAACTCCGAGAGGCTTGCACCAGTCCATAAATGGATCGCTGGAGCTTGCACACTTTGTTAGATCCCTTTGGATCGACAAAACCTTCTGGTTGCATCATATACAACTCTTCTTCCAGAAATCCATTCAGGAATGCAGTTTTGACATCCATTTGCCAAATTTCATAATCATAAAATGTGGCAATTGCTAACATGATTCGGACAGACTTAAGCATCGCTACGGGAGAGAAAGTCTCATCGTAGTCAATCCCTTGAACTTGTCGAAAACCTTTTGCAACAAGTCGAGCTTTATAGACAGTCACATTACCGTCAGCGTCAGTCTTCTTCTAGAAGATCCATTTATTCTCAATGGCTTGCCGATCATCGGGAAAGTCAACCAAAGTCCACACTTTGTTCTCATACATGGATCTCATCTCAGATTTCATGGCCTCAAGCCATTTTGCGGAATCTGGGCTCACCATCGCTTCTTCATAGTTTGTAGGTTCATTATGGTCTAGTAACATAACCTCCAGAACAGGATTACCGTACCACTCTGGTGTAGATCTTACTCTGGTTGATCTACGAGGTTTAGTAACAACTTGATCTAAAGTTCCATGATCATCATCATTAACTTCCTCACTAATTGCGACGATTACGATTACGACGTTCGGACACACCATTACGCTGTGGTGTTCCGGGTGGCGTGAGTTGCGAAACTATTCCACATTGTTTCAAATGTAGACCAAGCTCGTAACTCAAATATTCTCCTCCACGATCAGATCGTAGAAACTTTATTTTCTTGTTACGATGATTTTCAACTTCACTCTGAAATTCTTTGAACTTTTCAAATGTTTTAGACTTATGTTTCATTAAGTAGATATACCATATCTGCTAAAATCATCTGTGAAGGTGAGAAAATAACGATACCCGCCGCGAGCCTCAACATTCATCGGACCACATACATCTGTATGTATGATTTCCAACAAATATGTTGCTCGCTCCATAGTTCCGGAGAACGACGTTTTAGTCATCTTGCCCATGTGGCACGGTTCGCAAGTACCAAGTGATTCATAATCAAGTGGTTCCAAAAGTCCATCATTATGGAGTTTCTTCATGCGCTTTCCACCGATATGACCTAAACGACATTGCCACAAATAAGTTGCACTATCATTATCAACTCTACTTCTTTTGGCTTCAACATTATGAATATGTGTATCACTACTATCGAGATTCATAAAAAATAGACCACTCTTCAAGGGTGCATGACCATAAAAGATATTACTCATATAAATAGAACAACCATTATTCTCTGATTTAAATGAATAACCATCTCGCATCAAACAAGATCCAGATATAATGTTCATGCTCAACGCTGGCACCAAATAACAATTATTTAGGTCTAATACTAATCTCGAAGGTAGATGTAGAGGTAGTGTGCCGACGGCGATCACATCGACTTTGGAATCGTTTCCCACGCGCATCGTCACCTCGTCCTTGGCCAGTGTTCGCTTAATCTGTAGTCCCTGTTTTGAGTTGCAAATATTATCAACAGAACCAGTATCAAATACCCAGGTGCTACTGCGAGCTCTGGTAAGGTACACATCAATAACATGTATATCACATATACCTTTGTTCAACTTGCCATCCTTCTTATCCGCCAAATACTTGGGGCAGTTCCGCTTCCAGTGACCAGTCTGCTTGCAGTAGAAGCACTCAGTCTCAGGCTTAGGTCTAGACTTGGGTTTCTTCTCTTGAGCAGGAACTTGCTTGATGTTCTTCTTGAAGTTCCCCTTCTTCTTCCCTTTGCCCTTTTTCTTGAAACTGGTGGTCTTATTGACCATCAACACTTGATGCTCCTTCTTGATTTCTACCTCCGCAGCCTTTAGCATTGCGAAGAGCTCGGGAATCGTCTTATCCATCCCTTGCATGTTATAGTTCATCACGAAGCTCTTGTAGCTTGGTGGCGTGATTGAAGAATTCATCAATGGCGCTATCATCCGGAAGATTAACTCCCAGTTGAATCAAGTGATTATTATACCCAAACATTTTGAGTATATGCTCACTGACAGAACTATTCTCCTCCATCTTGCAGCTGTAGAACTTATTGGAGACTTCATATCTCTCAATCCGGGCATTTTCTTGAAATATTAACTTCAACTCCTGGAACATCTCATATGCTCCATGACATTCAAAACGTCGTTGAAGTCCAGGTTCTAAGCCGTAAAGCATGGCACACTGAACTATCGAGTAGTCATCAGCTTTGCTCTGCCAGACGTTCATAACATTTGGTGTTGCTCCTACAGCAGGTTTGGCACCTAGCGGTGCTTCCAGGACGTAATTCTTCTGTGCAGCAATGAGGATAATCCTCAAGTTACGGACCCAGTCCGTGTAATTGCTACCATCATCTTTCAACTTTGCTTTCTCAAGGAACGCAATAAAATTCAACGGAACAACAGCACAGGCCATCTATCTACAATCAACATAGACAAGCAAGATACTATCAGGTACTAAGTTCATGATAAATTTAAGTTCAATTAATCATATTACTTAAGAACTCCCACTTAGATAGACATCCCTCTAATCCTCTAAGTGATCACGTGATCCAAATCAACTAAACCATAACCGATCATCACATGAAATGGAGTAGCTTTCAATGGTGAACATCATTATGTTGATCATATCTACTATATGATTCACGCTCGACCTTTCGGTCTCAGTGTTCCGAGGCCATATCTGCATATGCTAGGCTTGTCAAGTTTAACCTGAGTATTCTGCATATGCAAAACTGGCTTGCACCCGTTGTAGATGGACATAGAGCTTATCACACCCGATCATCACGTGGTGTTTGGGCACGACGAACTTTGGCAACGGTGCATACTCAGGGAGAACACTTTTATCTTGAAATTTAGTGAGAGATCATCTTATAATGCTACCGTCAATCAAAGCAAGATAAGATGCATAAAAGATAAACATCACGTGCAATCAATATAAGTGATATGATATGGCCATCATCATCTTGTGCTTCCGATCTCCATCTCCGAAGCACCATCATGATCACCATCGTCACCGGCGCGACACCTTGATCTCCATCGTAGCATCATTGTCGTCTCGCCAATCTTATGCTTCTAAGACTATCGCTACCGCTTAGTGATAAAGTAAAGCATTACAAGGCGTTTGCATTGCATACAATAAAGCGACGACCATATGGCTCCTGCCAGTTGCCGATAACTCGGTTACAAAACATGATCATCTCATACAATAAAATTTAGCATCATGTCTTGACCATATCACATCACAACATGCCCTGCAAAAACAAGTTAGACGTCCTCTACTTTGTTGTTGCAAATTTTACGTGGCTGCTACGGGCTTAGCAAGAACCGTTCTTACCTACGCATCAAAACCACAATGATAGTTTGTCAAGTTGGTGTTGTTTTAACCTTTGCAAGGACCGGGCGTAGCCACACTCGGTTCAACTAAAGTTGGAGAAACTGACACCCGCCAGCAACCTGTGTGCAAAGCACGTTTGTAGAACCAGTCTCGCGTAAGCGTACGCGTAATGTCGGTCTTGGCCGCTTCATCCAACAAGACCGCCGAACCAAAGTATGACATGCTGGTAAGCAGTATGACTTATATCGCCCACAACTCACTTGTGTTCTACTCGTGCATATGACATCTACGCATAAAACCAGGCTCGGATGCCACTGTTGGGGAATGTAGTAATTTCAAAAAAAATCCTACGCACACGCAAGATCATGGTGATGCATAGCAACGAGAGGGGAGAGTGTTGTCCACGTACCCTTGTAGACCGAAAGCGAAGCGTTAGCTGTACGCGTTGATGTAGTCGTCGTCTTCACGATCGACCGATCAAGTACCGAACGCACGGCACCTCCGAGTTCAGCACACGTTCAGCCCGATGATGTCCCTCGAACTTCGATCCAGCCGAGTGTTGAGGGAGAGTTCCGTCAGCATGATGGCGTGGTGACGATGATGATGTTCTACCGACGCAGGGCTTCGCCTAAGCACCACTACAGTATTATCGAGGTGGACTATGGTGGAGGGGGGCACCGCACACGGCTAAAAGATCAAATCAATTGTTGTGTCTAGGGTCCCCCCTACCCCCGTATATAAAGGAGCAAGGGGGGAGGTGCGGCCGGCCAGGAGGAGGCGTGCCAGGAGGAGTCCTACTCCCACCAGGAGTAGGACTCCCTCCCTTTTCCTTGTTGGAGTAGGAGAGGAGAGGGAAGGAGAGAGGGGGAAAGGAAAGGGGGGCGCTGATACGCCTCCGTCGTATCTACTTTTCCAAACACTTTTGCCCTTGTTTTGGACTCTAACTTGCATGATTTGAATGGAACTAACCCGGACTGACGCTGTTTTCAGCAGACTTTCCATGGTGTTATTTATGTCCAGAAACAAAAGTTCTCGGAATGACCTGAAACTCCACGGAACGTCTATTTGGAAATAATAAAAAATCCTTGCAAGAGATGAAGACCAATGGGCCCACACCCTAGCCACAAGGGTGGGGCGCCCCAGGCGTGCCCCCTACCTCGTGGGCCCCACGAGCTCCTCCGACCTCAACTCCAACTCTATATATTTGCTTTGGGGAGAAAAATCAGAGAAGGATTCATCGTGTTTTACGATACGGAGCCGCTGCCAAGCCCTAAAACCTCTCGGGAGGGCTGATCTGGAGTCCGTTCGGGGCTCCGGAGAGGGGGATTCGCCGCCGTCGTCATCATCAACCATCCTCCATCACCAATTTCATGATGCTCACCGCCATGCATGAGTAATTCCATCGTGAGGCTTGCTGGGCGGTGATGGGTTGGATGAGATCTATCATGTAATCGAGTTAGTTTTGTTAGGGTTTGATCCTAGTATCCACTATGTTACGAGATTGATGTTGCTATGACTTTGCTATGCTTAATGCTTGTCACTAGGGCCCGAGTGCCATGATTTCAGATCTGAACCTATTATGTTTTCATGAATATATGTGAGTTCTTGATCCTATCTTGCAATTCTATAGTCACCTACTATGTGTTATGATCCGGCAACCCCGAAGTGACAATAATTGGGACCACTCCCGGTGA